>OX419748.1:13661500-14882000 GCA_948477245.1 Thumatha senex
ATTACAAAATCACACTATTAATGGACATATGAGGATGTAAAAGTAAATAAACTCACAAACCTTGATTGAAAAAACGATTAGTTTTATAAATCTTGCCAAATCCAAGTAATAATTTTAAATATTGAAAATTTTTCCGATGTTCTAACTGTCACTACACCGGTACAATTTATAAGTTTATATTTATTTACTTTTAGCACAATAAATGGTGAAAATGATTATTTAACACTCAATATGGTATTATTTGGCAATGATGAATTGGTATTTAATTAAAATTATAATTATTTTTGCAATATTACAATATAAAAAAAAAACCATTGAGAATCGATTCTAAGCTAATTTTGATTATGTCGTCTACTTGTGTCAAAAGATCTGGGTGATTCCAAAAAGAGCAGCAACGGAGCACATATGTAAATTTTGGGACGAAAAGACAGAATTTTAAGATGCAGAGTGCATAATGTGGACTAATTTCAAGGAGACGGTCAGCAGTATTTTGAAATTTAGTTATTGAATTATTAATATATTCAGAAATAGATCCATCAAAAATCGGAGAACCTAAAAGGTAAAGGGAATTACTATTAACTATTTTAATATTTGGAGCCAAAATATTAAATTTTTGTTCAATGTCATTAAAATTTAAGTCGCAGTTATTTATAAAAAGTTCGCATTTGCTAAAATTAAGCTCCAAACCAATGGCTTCAAATTTATTTTTGATTAAAAAAAGGTCCGAAAATACAGTATCCACATCACCTCCTAGGGTTCCGTCATCCAGATACCAAACGTTGAATTTAGAATTTAAATTTTTGATAATCGGATTTATAGCCAAACTAAAAATTGCAGGCCCAAGGGGATCACCCTGTTGACAACCTACTTCCGAAGACAGTTCATTAGAACGATATAACAATTTAGTTGGGTCAGCGTAACTGAGAAGAAGATAATTGTAAATTTCCGGTATATGTTGTTTTATTTCCGTTAGCAGGGTATCCCTATTTACCGAATTGAATGCATTTTTGACATCAATTTTGAGCAAAACGTCAGGCTGTCCGTAAGTTAGGAACGAGCGTAAGGCATGGACGGCTGCCTCGCACCCTCCTTTTACACCGAAGCCTAACTGTACGGGTTCAAATTCCGAAATTAATTTTGGTAAAATATGTCGAACAGCAATTTTGGAGGCCAGACGTCGTAGTGTTGATCCAACAGCAATTGGTCTCACCCCTCCGTCCTTTTTGGTTAGGGCAATGAGGTTCGCGCCGAAAAGAATGGGAACAATTTCTGGATTGACATTACCGGAATACATAAAGTTTATTAATTTAGTGATCGAATTTACAAGTTGCTCGCCTGCATCACCCACAGAATGCGATGTTAAGTCTTTCAAATGTTGGGGTGAGATTCCATCCAAACCTGCAGCCGAACCTGGTTTAAAAGATAAAATGGCATTCGTAACATCTTTGTTTTGAATTTGAAGGCATGCATGCCCTGCTGTTGGTGGGTCGAGAAAATATGGGTTTACTGGAGCTGGAGGATGTTTTGTCCGTAAGGCCTGAAGGGTGTCAAGAGTGTCTGGTGATAGCACGTCGTTGGAGAACAAAAGGCGAGCGGCACCTTTGAGATCTCCGTCACAGATTTAGTTTTCAATGAGTTTGTTGCGATTATGAGGGGTATCATGTTTCATTTGAGGGGCAGGAGAAGGCGAGGATCTTACAGTACAGTTATTCTTAATCTTTTGTGTCAAGGATAAATTCGGTTCATCAGTTTTTATTATATGTAGTGTGCTGTATGAAAATAAAAATAGGTTCTGCCAGTCTTGAGTACAATTGCTTTTGTAACATTTCTGAATTAATTGTGACAAATGTTTAGCAACGGTTATTCGAGCTCCTCGAGGTATTCTTTTAACTATTTAATTTACTTTTAAGCATCTGCTGACATACCCAGGTTTCACTACCGTAAAGCAAAGTTGGCACTAGCACTGCGTTATGAATCGCCATTCGTGCTTCTTTTACGATGCTTTGTCGCTTTACTAACTGGGACAAAGCACCGTTAACTTTGTTTCCAGCAGCTACTCGCATCGCATCCGAATCACATCTTCCATCCGCGCTAAACATACTTCCTAAATACACAATTCACTTGCTCTAGACGTTCCTGGTTTACCCTAATCTCGCATTTAGTTCCTACATCACCTCTTTCAAATACTAGAACCTTAGTTTTACTTGCATTCAAGCGAAGACCCTTACTTTCACACTCCTCTTTCAAATTAGTGACTAATACCTGAAGGTCGGCTTCTGATGAGGCCTTGAGCACCGCATCATCAGCGTACAACAGACAGTTTACTGAAAGTCACCCAAATTCACACCCATATTAAAATCTTTCAACTTCTGCAGGCAACTGTCCAGATACACTAAGAACAGCCAGGCGGACATGACACATCCCTGTTTGACGCCTGTACAGACATCAAAAAGAGGTGACACATCCCCCCCTACTCGCACGCAAGCCTTACAGTCCCCATAAAGCGACTGTATTGGCCGCAGTAGCGAGCCGTCCACATCATATCCGGGCAGCAAGTCCCACAGCGTTTCTCTCACAACGTTATCAAAAGCTTTCTCTAGATCCACAAAAGCGCAGAAAACCTTCTGGCTAACAGCCAGAAACTTTTCCGCGATCATGCGGAGAGAAAACACTTGATCCATGCAACCTCTTCGACGTCGGAATCCGCATTGAGCCTCCCATAAATACCTTTCAGACTTTTCTTGCATTCGTGCCGTTATAACCTTTGCATACACCTAACTAGCTAAGCTGACCAAGCTGATCGCCCTGTAGCTGGAGCAGATTAGGCGCGAGCCTTTCCCTTTGTAAATAGGTACTACAACTGATACTCGCCAGTCATCTGGGACCTCACCCGTCCGCCAGCACAAGTTGCATAACAGACATAGTGTGTCCCAGACACGCGACCCACCGTACTTGATCATCTCAGCAGTAACTCGGTCTTTTCCCGCAGCCTTACCACATTTCATACTTCTTATCGCTTGTTCTATTTCTTTCATACTAATGACTTCAATGACATCGGGATCCGGAGCATCGAAGTGAGCTCTACTTCCCGATGTGGCATCTCTGTCTTTTCTTGCATACATCTTTCCATAATATTCACTCCATCTCTGCAGGACGTCAGTTTAGTCTGTTAGGACGTCATTGTTAACACTAAGCACTTATAAATTTTACCTTAGCCAAAATAGATGGCTCTGGTCATACTCTTAAAATGACGATATAAATATGGTGGAGAATTTCAACTTGATTCGATACGGTTCGGGTAGTTCAGGTGGCTAGAGCATTGCCCTGGTTAGGCAAAGGTCACAGGTTCAATCCCTGTCTCGAATCGAATTGTCTTTTTCCACTTTATTAAAAAAAAATATGAGAAATTTAGCAAATAATTGCTTTAAAAAAAATTATCAATATACTGAGTGGAGTCCATTGCATCAATGTTTAAAAATAGTTGTAACACTGTTCATTGGTATCGAGTTGTTCATTAGCTCGATAGATGGCTCTGGTCATACTCTTACAATGACGATATAAATATGGTGGAGAATTTCAACTTGATTCGATACGGTTCGGGTAGTTCAGGTGCCTAGAACATTGCCCTGGTTAGGCAAAGGTCACAGGTTCAATCCCTGTCTCGAATCGAATTGTCTTTTCAAACTTTATTAAAAAAAAATATGAGAAATTTAGCAAATAATTGCTTTAAAAAAAATTATCACTAAGCACTTAATTCATACTGCAGATTGCCGAACAACTCCGGGCCCTTTCTACCTCTTTCCAGAAGAGCTTGGCATTATCCCGGAAATTGGACGACAACCTTCTCTTCTTTCATCCGCTTTCATTCTGCACCTTTCACGAGCTTCTTCTATCAGTGCCTTCGTGTTAACTTTCTGCAGCTCGTATCTCTCTTTCATATTAAAATCATTCCGCGAGGCTAAGTAGTCTAGCCATGCTTTCTTCTTCATTCGAACTGCTTCTTTCACTTCCTCATTCCACCATGCATCACGCTTATTACTACTGCCTCTTTTCGTTTCTCCACACACTTCTACAGCGGGATTTATCATACTATCCCTAAGGTTCTGCCATACACTTTCCACATTCTCACTACTTACATTGACGACGCCAAGCTTTTCGGCTACCCTTTTATTATATTTATCCCTAATGGATGCATCCTGCAGCTTCCAGTTTTTGATGCTATAAGTCGGCTCAGGTTCAGGACACTCGGTACGATGACGCCAACCCGCGAACAGACCCCTAATCTTAGTAATGATTAGGTAGTGGTCTGATCCCAGCTCAGCGCCTCGATAAACCCTTGTGTCCATCACCTGTTTACGGAGCCGACTATCCATTAGGAATAGATCTATCATGCTTCTCTTTGACTTACATCTCCTCGTATACATATGAATTTGATTGTGGTTGAACATTGTGTTCGCCACAAACAAATCCTTTTCCTTACAAAATGCCAATATTAGCTTGCCAGCGTCGTGTTGCCTCGGGGGTACGCCCTAGCATTATTCGCCCTGGTGGCACTAGTGTTGGAGTAGAATTGCAGCCGTAGCTGGCAGGGATGGCGACGTAACATAAATCCTGTTTTCAAAATTTGCATTTAAAAAGCTTTTAGGAGGTCGATTTTAATTGCAAAAGGACAGCGTTCTTACAGAAATGGACCCCGGTTGGTCGCGTGACGTTATAGCAATACGCACGCCCATCACTCTATAAGGAAGTAGTATAACACCCAAAACCCCTAAAGGAGCGAGCAACAAACACTCAAACCCTAAGAGGCAGGATAATATCAAACCCACCTGAACGAGGCCACAGTAGTGGACATATGCTGCCGGGAGCCTTGGTGCTATCCTTCCGGGGCCTCGCCCGGGATTCCCAGCCATAGGCAAATGAAATGGTAACGTATGGTTCTAGTTGGAAGGAGTCTAGTATAGCATCCATGAACACGAAAAGAAGCTAGATGATTGATGCTCCGAACACCAAAATTTTTTTTTTCCTCTTATTAAATGAAAATAACAAAAAAAGTACAGCATTTAAAATGTCTATTTTTTTTTAAAATAACGTGCCATACTGGTTTGAATATTTCATTACTTTACACAAAACTTGTCAATTAAATCTGGATTTTATGTGTAAAACATTTTTTCGATATCGTAATGGTGTCGTGCATAAAAGCAATTTAGTCGCGTGTTTTAAATTATAGCTTGTCATAATAGTCTGGAAAACCTTTAAATAATTTTACTTGCATAGATTTATAGATTTAGTTTTATACTGCTTACGTACCTACTGCATTTATTGAAATAAATTGCAAAATTATCCTGAAAATTAATATTCATTTTCCTGTACTATTAGAATCCTTGAATCTTTTACTAGTGCACTTTTTCCCTCAATTTACAACTTCGTGTCATTTAAGCAGGGTATAAAAAGATTACTTGGTCTTCAACCTAAATCCACCATTCTACCTTTATAAGATTTTGCTTCATTTCATTTCGTCTTGTCGTTATTATTACAGATAGTGCAGGGAATGTTGCTCACTCCCTGTCGCACATGCCTAGAGATAAAAGTAATAATAATACTGCGTACTAAGTTTACGTCAAACTGTATGCGAAAGGCTCGCATAAGCGACCTGTCAGATACCAGGCAACTGACAGGTAGAGGCATTCTCCTCTCCCTTCTCCCACCCATTTTTCCAGTTACTTATTAATATGTAGTCAGCCTATTGCCATTATAAAACTGACAGGAGCAAGTTATGGCCACCTGCATTTACCGGTCTAACGTTCTAAATGCAGTATCGTTTGCAGAAAACTGCGTATGAAACCATTGCAACAAGCGTATTGTAAAAAATTGTATATAAATAAAAATACACCAAACTTTTAATATATTGCGGGACATTTTTTCTTTTCACAACGGCTTCTAGCCCAAAGTAAGCTAATATAAGCTTGTGTTATGGAATCTAGACGACTGATAAACATACTTAGATATCTTCAAATACATACATATTAAACATAGGAAACACCCAAACTTCGAAACAAACATTTGTGGATCACGCAAATATTTCACCCGAACCGGGAATCGAACCCGAGACCTCAGGACTTTTACCATCACAGAGCTGAGATATTTGTCGTAACTACTTTTCAACCATAGCTATACATTAGGTACAGTTAGTTTATACACGTCGATAGCATGTATAATAGTCTACGTACATTTGCTTGCAGCCGAAGTATGTTGGGTATTGCAGAACAGTATTCGGACTAGGTCAACTAGTACTCGTAGGTGGAAGTTGGAACTAACTACACATACTGCAGAGTTTTTAATAATGTTGTCTCTAAAGTAGTTTAGTCGATTTACTTTTCTATATTTATACTGTTGCCTGAAATTAAATAATTAATAAAATAAAGCCAATTTGTCGTACAATTGTCTCACTTGCAAGATGGCACTGTTTTCCAACAATGTTGAAAAAGTGCCGAATTAGAACTTAAAAAACTTAACCATCTTCACGCTGTATCCCTGACGGGGTAGTCAGAGAGGACAGATCGCCAGGCTTCGCGATCCATGCATACTTCTTTCGCTTCTTCGAGATTCATCAATCGCTTCATACACGCACGTCTGGGTATCCGAGTACTTTTGACCTTTCCGTTTTTGAGCAATCTGCTCACGTGGTCTTCATATGTAAGTCTCGGCCTTCCCTGACTCCTTCTACCCTCTACTTTTGAACAATATATATTCTTCGTCAATCGTTCCTCACTCATTCGTTGGACGTGTCCAAACCAACGGAGCACGCCCTTTTCCAGCTTAACGCTGACACTTTCATTCAAACCTGCCATATTGCGTATCACTTCGTTACGTATTCGGTCGGCCAAGGTAACGCCGCACAATTTTCGAAGTGATCGCAGCTCCACAGCATTCAATTTACTTTCATGCATCTGCTGACATACCCAGGTTTCACTACCGTAAAGCAAAGTTGGCACTAGCACTGCGTTATGAATCGCCATTCGTGCTTCTTTTACGATGCTTTGTCGCTTTACTAACTGGGACAAAGCACCGTTAACTTTGTTTCCGGCAGCTACTCGCCGTTCTACATCCGAATCACATCTTCCATCCGCGCTAAACATACTTCCTAAATACACAATTTCATTCACTTGCTCTAGACGTTCCTGGTTTACCCTAATCTCGCATATAGTTCTTACGTCACCTCTTTCAAATACTAGTAGTAAAGTAACCTGGTTGGCATGTTTTGTTCACATAGAATTTAGGTCGCCGGCATTGGGTATTTGTGACTACAAAAAAAAATTCAACAGACATATGTTTATTAACCCGGCCACACACCAGGGGGCCGAGTCTTCTATTTCAATCGTGTCAAATAGAATCGAAATCGTCGCTCAAGAGAAAGCCACTGGTACAATTTTGTCAATTTTTGGTTGTTTACTATTACAATCTATTAACACGTATTCTACTAACACGTACCGCGCTAGTGGCCGCTAGTCAGTTGCATTTTTGATAGTTTAATAACATTTTGATAGCTAAAAAAGCGATTCTGGTTCTATTCTATGGCTTGTCAATGGTAGACTCGGCCCCCAGAGCAGCAAGCAGGAGGCATACCAGCTTAATACTTTAAGAAACAATTAATGCTCCCATACAGTTATAGGCACTCAGTTACAGCTGTTATAGCCACTCGTAGGTAAATATATGGATTCCATTTTAAAAATCATGCATTTGCTATTTGCGTCCTGTTAGCTGTTCTAGCAACAAATATAATAATAATGGTACTCGCGCGGCTGGGATAATCCATCGTAAAAAAGAAACTCTATAACTTCTTAGTTTTAATCAGTATAACACTTCCTGTGGTACGGAGTGGCAGTCGTATACAAACTAACTCGATTTGCGACAGTTATTGTAGTACGGGCAAGTCTCAGAAACTACTTATACAAAATTTAATATTCTATTGCTTTAGTTACACAATATAAAACTAGTTCAACATTAATCTCTTAATACCGTGGTAACTAAAGTTTTAATGCCAAACTATGTGCGCGGGCACCAGATGAAGGTTCTCGTGAGTACTAGGTAAGTACTTTGGAAATGTTTTTGTGAGTAGTTACAAAATAATAAAAAGTATTTAAAATTTCGAGAAGGTGTAGACAAGTATTCTATTTACCGGTAAGTACCACTTCAGAGAATATTACTTTAAGTTATAATTAATTGTATTTACAACTTAAACTGTACACATATTAAAAAAGGAATGTAAGGAATTTTATACATATAATTTAACTTGTATTCTATTTGTTTCCTTGTACTTCATTTCATCTTCAATCACGTTGAAGAGTCCTACAACAGTCAAGCGTAAGAAAAATCTTACGGTTAATCATTGACGATTGCAAAGTTTCAAGATTGTTGTTCTGGAAGATGTGTGGATATCCAACTTAATGATTTCAATAACTTGTCAGATTAAAAAAATATAAAAATGAAAAAAAAATCTTTATTTTGCATAGACCATTTTAACGGCGCTTACAAAATGTCATACACTATTTAAAATATTTAAAGCGACCACCGTGCGTACCAATTGAAAAATGATGTTCTATATTTTTTTGAATACATCTCTTTACCACAAGATCGCTAGGAATGTCTGAATAAAAGCAACAGGAGACCAAAACGTTGTAGTGATCTTTGAGCAAGACCTATGTCCAGCAGTGGACTTTAATAATTGCCTGAGATGATGAATGCTTACCCGGACAACGGACGTGCGAACGATGTAGGCATTCTCACAGGATTCAGGGAGGTCAGTCGGCAGCTTCCTCAACTATGCCGAAAATCAAAAGCCAAATAATTGCTGCACTACCAGCAAAATTTAAGTAGACCGAAGGTTATAAGAGCATAGATATTCATGACCCCATTTAAAATTCTTAAACGTATATTATATTAATCATAAGGAGTAACATAACATATATTCTATACTATTGAGAAAAAAATACTGGTTCCGTGCAAAATATATTAACTTAGCTGGTTATTTATTAAACGGTAAATTGCGTACATTAAGCGACTGAAAAAATCCGCAAAATTAATGAACACGACGACTCTACAACATTTCATAATAATGGAGGGAAAAAGCTAAAATTTTCAAATGGAAATGGTGATTTTTACCTTCGCTCAGTCTATGAAAGTTTCTTATCAAAATCCTTGCAATTGTGGGTTGTACTTTATTTTAGACTAGCTGACCCGCGCAACTTCGCTTGCGCCACATAAGAGAAACAGACAAAGAAAGAGGCATAAGTGAAAGAGGATGGCGCGTAGGCTATTCTTATAAAACCACTTCTGAAGTACTCACAAAAAACTGTATTGAATCTGAATACTTGTTGATGAGTTACTTACAACTGAATAATATACACGCGGGCTAAACTGCTTGAACTGAAAATCCTGTGCCAAACATTTCCTGAATTAATACATATGGTACCTACTTTATATCCCGGGAAAACATCTTAAAAACTTTTTGTGTACTAACGACTTCACGTGAGTGGAGCCACGGGCACAACTATCTATATGCCGATTTTCATCAAAATGTGATTATATAACAAATCTTTACAAACTTTCACATTTATAATCATTGTAAGATTTCATTCCCGTGGGAATACTGGGAATGTTTCTTGGTCCTCATCTAACGTAGTTACGTAAAGAATACGTTCATCAAATTTTAGGTTGTGTATGGTTTTACCCACGTAGTTCCTGTTCCCGTAGGAATACCGGGTATTCCTTTCTTAGTGCTGATTCAAGATAGATACCTAATAAATACTTTCACTAAATTTCAGATGTGTACCTATGTTTGATAGTTTAGACTGGGTGTGGTTTCACCCGCGCAGTTCCCGTTTCCATGGAAATATCGGGAATCCCGTTTTATTGCTTTTCCAACGACTTAAAGTATACATTCACCAAATTTCAGGTTTCCATGTTTAATGTTTAGACTGTGCGTGGTTTACTCGCATAGTTTCCGTTCCTGTGGGAACACCGAACTTGCTGGTAATACAGGCTTTAGAAGATTCTTCTAAAACAAGTTCATGTTACTAACTTTGAAAATGACAATCTACCATACAAACGTTTATCCCTTATTTACGTCCTTAAGGATAAAAATTCGCAAAACCCCTTCATAGGGGGCACCTACGTGTTAAAAGGAACCCCCATGCGAAGTTTGGACTTCATAGCTTCGTTAGCTTCCTGGATATTTAGTTAGTATAATCCCTGTTTTACCCCCTTATAGGTATTTTTTAACAAAACCGCGATACACGTGCCCATTTATTTGTAACTAAAAACAGGTGTACGTAAATTCATGTTTCTAACTTTAAAATGACGAACTTCCACACAACCGTTTTATACGTTTATTTACGTTTTTAGTGTTACAATTTCGCAAAACCTTTTCTTAGGAAGCACTACGTATTAAAAGAAACCCCCATGCGAAGTTTGGGCTTTGTAGTTTTGTTAGTTGTATAGGTTTCGTGATCAATGAGTCATATAAAACAACTTCGGTTTTACCCCCTCAAGGGTAGAATTTATCAAAATTCCTTAACGCGTTTTTTTTTATTTTTATACAAAAGCAGGTATAATAAATTTGGTGTTGCTATGTTTAAAAATAAAGAATTTACCATATAAACTATCAACCCTTGTTTACCGCCATAGAGGTAAAATTTTGCAAAACCGCGATACACGTGTCCATTTATTTGTAACTATAAACAGGTGTACATAAATTCATGTTTCTAACTTTGAAAATGACGAACTTCCATACAACCGTTTATCGCTTATTTGCTTCCTTAGGAGTAGAATTTCGCAAAATCAGTTCTTAGCGGAAACCTACGTATTAAAAAAATCTCCATGTGAAGTTTGAGCTTCATAGCTTTGGTAGTTTCAGAGATTTCGTGATCAATGAGTCAGTGATTTTGCCTTTTATATATATATTAGTTGACGCCCGCGGCTTTGCCCACGTAGAGAAGTTTTCCCATTCCTATTTCCCACAGGAACTTGTTCCAGGGATAAAAAGCCTATGTCCGTCTCCTGGCTCTAAGCTACCTCCCTACCAATTTTCAGCCAAATCGGTACAGCCGTTGTTGAGTTATAAATAGTGTAACTAACACGACTTTCTTTTATATAAATAGATAGATAACAAAACAGTCGTATAAATGAAAGTGCACCGAAAAAATTTACCCCTCATTTCTACTTCTTGGTGTATTCCTACTATTATTTGACTGATAAGAGAAAGCTATGTTTGAATTTTGATAATCGGTATTGTTGTCTTGCAACGGACCAAACATTTTCGGCCTCAAGCGGAGCTCAAACCCGCGAATTTGAGTGTCCTTGGTAGCTTAGTTGAATAAGCGTCTCACCTGCGACTTTTCTGGGTGAGACCCGAAATTGACGTATTATTATTTTAACTTATATTACCTTTAATGTACTTGTCTGTCTATTGTCATCATTTTAATTAAATGTTGTACTTTTCCTTCTTTTATCGTCAGCCAGCTTGCAAGAGAGGCTGGTGGTTGGGATCCCAATGATCTCAGTAGACCTAATTGGACCTTTACTGCAATTATTTTTAAAATATAAAAGAGTAATTAAAGCAACAAGTTAATCCAAGCTTTTAAGGGTTTTTTCTACACTAAGACACTTCAATCGAGTGAATTCTTTTTAATTGTTAATTAACGAAGTTTTCGACGATAGCCCGTCTATTTTCTCGATAAATTTCCGTTTACTTTGATAAAAAATGATTTGGTTTTTTGAGTATACAAGTCTTTTGATCATTACGTTTAATTAGAGACTTTCTATTTCATTAGCATTATAAACGATTCAATACTGTTTAGACTTGATTGTATTGAAATTTTAATTATTTTGGAATGTTATTGACCTTACTGGATCATTCTGGCTCGACGGATTGGACCAAGATTTTGTTTAGAGTTTTCCTTTTCTTTTACAAAATCTAGTCCATTAGTCATTATAGAATAATATTGCTCAATTTCTTACGGGACATGCTATCTTTAGAAGCAAATTACATTCGTTTAAGCTAGTGGAGTCACCGTTCTGTCAGTGCTCAACTGCTGATGACAAATATTATCTGACTGCCCATCATATACTTTGGGAGTGTAGCATTTGGCAAAACGAGCGAAATAATATGCTTAATTGTTTACAAGTAACATCGGGAGTAGTTTACTATGCGGATCTCGTGGCATCGAGGGTGAATTTTCGTGCTTTTAAACGTTTCTGCCATACATATTACTGGAATCAAACATAGCTCACATAGGACCCATACTTTATCTACTATTACCGTGGTGCTTCCCTATTTCTATAGGATTTACACCTAGTTGCTTTCCAGATCTCCCGCTTTTCAAAGGAGGGAAGGGGCATTACGTTCATTTCCTACTTTATCACATTATCTTCTGATTAATTTCGTTGCGGGTTCCAAGACATGCTAACTTCTCCTGGGACTTCACCGAGATCGAGCTCGGTGTAATTTTTCTGGTGTTTTGGTCATTGCTGTAGATCCTGGTTTACAGGAGTCACAGTAATGGGAATGCAGGTGGGATTAGTCTCATTAAAAAAAAAGTCCATTAGTCAGCAAATGCAGAATTGGCAGGTGATACTGACTTTGATCCCGATGGTCTCTTTAAAGCACTACTTTACCAGCATTGTTTATCAATCACGCCTTATCCCTGAAGGGGTGGCAGTGGCATATTATACGACCACTATACACTGTGTGGTTTTCTGTCCCACGTAATAGGTGGTGAGCCCATTGTCGTGTTAAAATGCAGACGCAGGTTGTGCCTGCTGTTAAAATTGTTTAAGCCGCTCGAAAGACCTTTAACCTAGCTTAACGACTACCATGTTACTGGCAACCGACACCAACAGCTTAACGTGCCTTCTCAAGAACGGAAACACTCGCAAATGTAAATGGCAAAAAGTGACCAGTCATAACGAAAGTAGCTTAACACAGTGATCGTTTACAAAACACTGAGTCATCGGGGCCACGAGCGCTTCTTCGCATTGCATACCTCAAAAAGATATAACAAATTATCATCATTTTGGCAAGTACGTAGGGAATTTAATTCACAGCAATGCACATGGGTACTAGAAAAATATTTGAGGTACTTACTTCTTTAATATTTATTGGTTATCGGGGAATATCTGGATTTTTTTCTTAATTCGATGAATACCTTTTACGCATACACCGGGAGAATACTAGAACTAGTATTTATAAGAATATCGTGCACAGCGATTGTTGACTGAAACTAATATTAAAAAAATGTGTACGTGTACCAGAGTACACAGGTAAGAAGTTAAACGTTTAGTAAATAAGTTTTACTTTGTCGTGAATGTCGCATATAATCTTTATGACATTTATTTTACAGCTATAAAATTTCTCTTATACGTCGATAAAGCAGTATCACTTCTGAAAAAGAAGTTTCACTTCAAAACAACATAGACCGTAACCGAAAAACGTGACGATTTTTTCTCTCAACGTAGATAAAGAAGTGTCACTTCAATAAATTGATTTAAACATTGAGACGGGATAATATTTAAACGATTGAGTGATTGATCTAAATTCTAGACAATAGAATCACAGAAAAAAGAAAAGCTATGAACACTCTGGACTGGTCTGAATAATTATCTGTCCCATAATTCTAAAAATGTTAACCCGTTTCAGATATATAAATAATAAATAAATAAATATCGTAGGGACAACACACACAACGCCATCTGATTCCAAACTAAGCAGAGCTTGTACTATGGTAACCAGATAACCGATAAACATACTTATATATTTCTAAATACATACATAATATAGATAAATAACACCCAGACACAGAATAAACCATCGTGCTCATCACACAAAGTTTTATCCTGGGTGGGAATCGAACCCACGACCTCTTGCGTAGCAGTCGGATACACTCCCACCGCGCCACAGAGGCTGTCAATGTCAGATATGAAAGAACATCACACGGACACAATTAATTCATAGTATGTTTGTCTTCTGCAAGCAATATAATATGACTGCTTTGTAACTGGCTTCTAATAACAAAGTTAGTAGTTGATTAACTGTCAACTTCGTGCAAGACAGTTTCAATGAATTAGTGCAATGTACGAGTACAATGAAATTGACTGTAGTAGTTTGTCATTAACAATGTGTTTGTAATGTCTGGGATTGACGGTAAATCTATATATATAAATATGAATCCCTATTTCATTTTTGGAAAAGTAATAAGCAACGGGATTAAGTGGGTGCCACAGAGTTGGAAGTATGTCACGGACGAAGCCGCGCGGGTCAGCTAGTACGAGTATAAAATGAATCCCTATTTCCCTTTGTCACGCCATCACGCATGAACGGCTGGACTGATTTGAAATAGTCTTTTTGTATTGGATAGCCCAATTATTGAGGAAGGTTCTAAGCTATATATCATCACGCAACTAGACAGGAGAGCGAAGCAGTAATCATAAATGTCAACAAATCGGGGAAACTTTCATACATTTTTGGAAAAGTAATAAGCGACGGGATTAAATGGGTGCCACGGGGTTGGAAGTATGTCACGGTCGAAGCCGTGCAGGTCAGCTAGTTTGTTATAATAATGATTACAGATGTTCATTGCAAGCATGTTTGTTTCTATTTTGAAAGATTGATTGACTAATTCTTGTGGCTGTCATATAAATTGCGAAGCATGATTGTTATGATCTGACAGTATGTTAAGTGGCTAGTGATGTAACAGATTGTAGTACTATTGAATTTAGTTTAGTGAATAAATTTTCCATATTGATCTGGTTTTAGTTCTTTTTTGTATTAGTAGCTTAGACCTAACAAAATAAGTAGGCACTAGGTCTACAGACTCAACAACTGACGATCAAATGATGTACACCAGAAGCCCGATGATCATACGTCCTATGGTGTACAGCTGTGGGCTGCACTAAACAAAGCTACAAAATTTTCATACAGCGTTTTCAAAATAAAGTGCTAAGGAATATTGACAATGCATCTTGGTACATTCAAAATATCAACTTAGCGCGACCTGTAAGTGATCGACAAAATTATACAACGTTTCACAGAAGTTCACGAAAAGAGACTCCGTTACCATAACAATTCCGAGGCAATTCAACTCCTCGATTGGACAGATATAAAAAGAAGACTCAAATGAACTAAACCCTTTGAGATAGTGTAGTGCCAAGTGAAAACTGTAACTTATACCCGGTTTCTGAAGTTACCATATAACGGTTAGTTAGCTTTTGATTAGATAAAGTTTTGGAATAGATAAACTTCAGATATCTGTCACTGCGTTACTGAATACACATTAGTCATATCAATACGGACAGATAATCAGTTACTAATCAAATGACATGTAAAGTAAAAAAAATGGTAATACTGTTTTTGTGACTATGTATTTTAAATTAATAAATAAGTTTTTACATTATTATAAATTTAAAAATATTATCTCTAACGTGAGTTAAAAAATTCTAAAATCCAAGAGAACGTTGTAAAAAATAAAAATAAAATCGAATGACTAGATGGCGTGTTTCACAAGTTATTGTCATTGTCAAAATGACCAATTGATATCCGCAGGCCATGTTCCCTCCTCACCCTTTAGTTGTGAAAGAATTAGATGCAATGATGAATTTTCACCAATTAAAACTGTGTGCAGTGTGGATAATAGTCTATTAAGTTCAAGTAGTACTTGCGTGGCATCTATAATAGAAAAGTTGCAAATAAAAAGTGATGCAAAGACCATAGTCTACTGCGATGAAATAGGTAAAAATTTTGGACATTATTTATCACAGTTAGGTCATTCTGTAATAAATCATACATATCCAGGACCTTCATACTCAAAAATTATAGATTTTATATTGACTGGTACACACTCCATGCAGTCTACTATAGTGGTGCTGGTTAGTAGAAGAGGCAATATTAATAGTGACAAACTTTAAAAAAATTTTGATAAGTTATCAAGTCTGCAAGTAAAGCAAGTAATTTTGTCCACCTTGCCATACAGCACTGCTATGAGCCACAAGGAAAATAACTTAAGATACAAATTAAATATGAAACTACATACCATGCTATCATATTCCAAAAAAATTTAATTGTTCGATTGGAACACAATTTTCAATAATAATAGTTTGTTGACATTTGATAGATATTTTCTATCAAAATTTTTACAACGAAAGGTAGCTCTGTTGCTATCTAATTTTTTAATTTTTCAAGCCAAATTATTGGCAAGTACAACTTCTTTTATTGAGGATAGTTTTGACACTTCACATTTGGAAAATGAAATTCCAAAAAACTAGTTTATAGGACAACAGATAATAAAACTGGCCAGTTTTGGCCCCTGAGAATAATGTTAGTAAAAATATTGTTTTTATAAACCTGGTGCACCATAATGTTAGAGGTTTAATAAATGGTAAAGATTTAGAGTTAGAGCTGTAAATTAATGCAAATTGTATTAATATTTTTTGTGCTACAGAGCACTGGTTAAAAGATCATGAAATCACATTGTCGAACTTCGTAAATCACCAGGTTGCTAGCTCGTTCAATAGAAAATATTCTAAATTAGGAGGCTCTTTAATATTAATTAATAAAAACTTAAAATTTAAAGAACGTAAAGACTTAGTAGCCCTCTCCTTGAGCGAGTTATTGAGATTGCCAGTATTGAGTTTGAGCATTTCATCTTGTTAAGCGTATACAGTCCCCCTAAAGCTCCGTACATTAAATTTGAAGAAAAGCTTGAAGAAGCACTGTTCAAATGCCAATGTTCTAAGAAATCTATAATAGTTTGTGGAGATTTTAATGTTGATATATTAGATACATCATTAACTCCATCAGAGAGAAATAAAATGAAAAATTTATTTAAATCCTTTAATCTGCATAGTACATTCTTAGAACCCACTCGTATTACAGCCACCAGTGCAAAATGTATTGACAATATTTTTACTGATATTAAACCTATAGATAAAGGTATTGTGGATCCTGTAGAGTCAGATCATCGTGGCCAATGGATAAAGTTTCCTAAAAGTAGTAACAAAGTCTGCAAAAAACAAATTAAATATGTACCAATTAACCAAAGTCGTTTGAATAATTTTAAAGAAAATGTATTAAAGAGATTACCATATCTACCTAACTTCACTTGTGTAGACCAGTCATATAAACACTTATTTAATTTGATTAATGATGAGTTTGGCAAAGTTTGTACCTCAAAAACACTACAGATTGGTGGTCGTCCTGTTTTCAGTGACTGGGCAACACCAGGTATCTTTAAAAGTAGAAATAAATTATTTGAATTATATTCAGAAAAAAACATATAAATTTAGGCAAACCTTTCAGGAATATGTTAAAAATTATTCAAAGATATTTAAACAAACTTGTTATCTTGCTAAGTCAAACTTCATTAAAAATAAAATTTCTAATTCTGTGAATAAAATAAAAATGACTTGAAATATCATTAACTCTGAATGCGGTATATCTTTGGTGACTGAAAGGGATTTCCACTTAAAAGTAAATGGTTATCATGTTACAAGGGACCTGGAAGTGGCGACGGAGTTTGAACATTTTTTTTAAAAATGTACCTAAATTGACAACGAAATCTCTCCAAGCGTCTTCCAGTTCCGCTGAACATTTATTAGAAGAATCTGTTGTTTGTTGCAGGGATGCATTTGTATTCACAGATATTTGCGCTCAGGACATTGTAAAGACATTTAAATGTATCGAAATTAAGAAAACCGCGGACCTTTGGGGATTATCAGTCAAAACTGCATCATGTATAATTGAGGTCATTGCGCCCCTTTTAGGAACTGTGTTTAATGACTGTGTTCCTAGTGGTACATTTCCTGATTTAATGAAACACACCAAAGTCGTTCCCTTGTTCAAGGCTGGCAGCGCTACAGACCCGTCTAATTTCCGACCAGTGTCGGTGCTGCCAACTTTGAGCAAAGTATTTGAAAAAATAATCTTGAATCAAATGCTATCCCATTTTAATAGTCATAAAATATTTCATGCGAATCAATTTGGGTTTACGAAAGGGCGCTCAACTTCCGATGCTGGTGTTGAGTTATTAAAATGTATTCATGAAGCCTGGGAAGACAAGCACGATGCATTAGGTATATTTTGCGATCTATCAAAGGCTATTGATTGCGTTCAACAAGAAACGCTGTGCAAAAAATTACACCACTATGGAATAAGAGCCAAAGCTCTCGACCATATTCGTCTTCATATTTGAACAATAGAATACAGAGGGTTGATATTAATGGTACACGTTCTGTAGGATCCATGGTTACTATGGGTGTGCCACAAGGCTCGATACTTGGGCCATTCTTGTTCCTCATTTATATTAATGATTTACCATTTTATGTAGGGGACAGGAATAGGATTGTTTTGTTTGCAGATGACACCTCAATAATTTTTAAAATTAAAATACAATTAGATAACTATGACGATGTAAACAATGCAATTGCAAGAGTAGTTCATTGGTTCAGCTCAAATAATCTTTGCCTTAATGAAAATAAAACTAAATGTATAAAATTTACTCTACCAAATGTAAAACAAGTTGCGGCCAATGTTCAACTGAATGGACAAGTGTTAGAGTTTGTAGAATCAACTGTGTTCCTCGGTATAACTATTGATGTCAAATTGCAGTGGGGCCCACACATAGAAAAGACAGCCTCTAGGTTAAGTTCGGCTGCATACGCTGTAAAAAAGATCAGGACTCTAACATATGTGGATACGGCTAGAATGGTTTACTTCAGCTATTTTCTTCATTTATTATTTTATTTTATTATGTCTTACGGTATTCTCCTTTGGGGGAGTGCTGCAGATTTAAATATTATTTTTGTTCTACAAAAGCGGGCTATACGCGCTATTTATAATTTGGGTCCCAGAGTTTCTCTCCGAGAAAAATTCAAAGAAGTAAATATTCTAACCGTACCATCACAATACATTTTTGCCAATCTTATGTATGTCCAGAAAAATCTATCACAATTTTCTAAACTCTGTGATTATTATAATACAAACATATTACACTAGGTTTAAAGAAATTTATTGTCATAAAAAAATGATTTATCTTGGAAAACATTTCAAACGGATTTCTTCTTTCTCGTAAGTTTCTTAGCACTGATATGTTAGAAATCAAATCCAGAACTTCCAAATCAGATTCTGAAGAGCTGTTCATGTTCATAATTGATTCCATTACTAATTTTAAAACTCTTTTTCATTGGTTATCCTATAACATACGTATTAATACACAAATAAAATAAAAACCCTTAAATCTAACCTAAAAGTTAAAAATAAGACTCAAATACCCAATGGTAAAAAATATATTATTTAAAAGTATAAAAGGCCTTAATAATTTTATTTACAATGTTAATGATGCATTTTGATACAAAATAATTTCAGATTTTGATTTAAATATTTTAAAAGCGTATATAGTTACCCTAGAAAGAATCGCCAATCTTATGTAGTCGACTGTGGTGGACTGAAAGATTATTTTTATTTCTAATGTTTATATTATGTTTATCACAGAGTTTAGAAAATTGTGATAGATTTTTCTGGACATACATAAGATTGGCAAAAATGTATTGTGATGGTACGGTTAGAATATTTACTTCTTTAAATTTTTCTCGGAGAGAAACTCTGGGACCCAAATTATAAATAGCGCGTATAGCCCGCTTTTGTAGAACAAAAATAATATTTAAATCTGCAGCACTCCCCCAAAGGAGAATACCGTAAGACATAATAAAATAAAATAATAAATCAAGAAAATAGCTGAAGTAAACCATTCTAGCCGTATCCACATATGTTAGAGTCCTGATCTTTTTTACAGCGTATGCAGCCGAACTTAACCTAGAGGCTGTCTTTTCTATGTGTGGGCCCCACTGCAAATTGACATCAATAGTTATACCGAGGAACACAGTTGATTCTACAAACTCTAACACTTGTCCATTCAGTTGAACATTGGCCGCAACTTGTTTTACATTTGGTAGAGTAAATTTTATACATTTAGTTTTATTTTCATTAAGGCAAAGATTATTTGAGCTGAACCAATGAACTACTCTTGCAATTGCATTGTTTACATCGTCATAGTTATCTAATTGTATTTTAATTTTAAAAATTATTGAGGTGTCATCTGCAAACAAAACAATCCTATTCCTGTCCCCTACATAAAATGGTAAATCATTAATATAAATGAGGAACAAGAATGGCCCAAGTATCGAGCCTTGTGGCACACCCATAGTAACCATGGATCCTACAGAACGTGTACCATTAATATCAACCCTCTGTATTCTATTGTTCAAATATGAAGACGAATATGGTCGAGAGCTTTGGCTCTTATTCCATAGTGGTGTAATTTTTTGCACAGCGTTTCTTGTTGAACGCAATCAATAGCCTTTGATAGATCGCAAAATATACCTAATGCATCGTGCTTGTCTTCCCAGGCTTCATGAATACATTTTAATAACTCAACACCAGCATCGGAAGTTGAGCGCCCTTTCGTAAACCCAAATTGATTCGCATGAAATATTTTATGACTATTAAAATGGGATAGCATTTGATTCAAGATTATTTTTTCAAATACTTTGCTCAAAGTTGGCAGCACCGACACTGGTCGGAAATTAGACGGGTCTGTAGCGCTGCCAGCCTTGAACAAGGGAACGACTTTGGTGTGTTTCATTAAATCAGGAAATGTACCACTAGGAACACAGTCATTAAACACAGTTCCTAAAAGGGGCGCAATGACCTCAATTATACATGATGCAGTTTTGACTGATAATCCCCAAAGGTCCGCGGTTTTCTTAATTTCGATACATTTAAATGTCTTTACAATGTCCTGAGCGCAAATATCTGTGAATACAAATGCATCCCTGCAACAAACAACAGATTCTTCTAATAAATGTTCCTTCTTCCAATCTAATAAATTATCCTTCTACGATGAATTTCCGCCATGTAACGCCCAATTCAATTAGTTAGGTTTTTAGCTCTAAACTACAGATAAAGTATGAAGCGCTCGTGGCCCCGCGGTCTCAGTGTTCGGTAAACGATCACAGAGGTACGCATCTTTCACTATGGCTGGTCGTCGGATGGGTGACCACTTTGTGGCATTTACATTTGCGAGCGTTTCCGTGCTTCGGAAGGCACGTTAAGCCGTTGGTCCCGGTTGCCAGTAAAATGGCAGTCGTTAAGCCTGGTTGAAGGCCTTATGGCGGCTTAAAAAATTTCAACAGCAGGTAGCCACAGCCTGCGTCTGTCTATTTCAACACGGCAATGGGCTCACCACCTATTACGTGGGACAGGAATCCACACGGTGAAAAGTGGGCATATAATATGCCTCTGCCACCCCTTCGGGGATAAGGCGTGATGGATATTTATTTATTTATTTTATTTATAACTACAGATAAGGGTAATATGGAATTGTCCTATATTCTAAGTCAAAATTGCAGCCTATATTGTTAGATTTTATTCAAATAATGTTGCTAAAATTTTTAATAAAGAAGTGTAAAATAGAAGTGATTATTCTTTTAATGCAATTAGTATGCTAACTGTCATATACCAAGTTGCTTACCAAGTTGTTCGTTTTCACTTTGATAAAAATTTTACTGGTGATTTTATTAATCAATCATTCATTTGATCAAATCGGTCTATTGTAGTCTACTTCTACTCGATATTGGTCTCTGGTTTCTCTCTCATTGCACGATTCTTCACAATTAACACCCAGTCCCTTCTCACTATTTTTTTAAGGCGTCGATCTTCCTTGCTATGCTTTGTTCTTCAACTGCTCCAATACCAAATAATCACACAATTGTATTAATAAATTATAATGAATTTGATATTATGGTTTTAAAAAAAATATTTTCATTTTTTACTTACTTTACTTACTTTTCCAGGTGCAAAGGTGCCTATTTGTTTTAAAGGCCGCGTTATCACCTTGGATGGTACCTACTTATCAATCTCGGCTCTAGAATTGCTCCAATATGTATTGCCACTTTTTTTCTCAGACTTTATAAATCTAAACAAATTTTATAAATAGGTAAGATTTGTAAGTTTGTTTGTAATTAATACTAAAAAAACTACTAGGCCGATTTAAAAAAATCTTTCACCATTAGTAAGCTACATTCTACGTAAGTAACGTAGGTTATGTTGGATATTCAAAAAAGTTGAAGGTTCCGTACGAAATCTCGAATAGGAAAACATCACCACGCGGGCAAAGCTGCATCAGAAAATTTTATATTTATTAATCTACGTACCTATTACATTAAAATTTAATCTCTTGGACCACAATTTGAGACTTAGTGTACATTATACTTATTTAAAGTTCAAACATCAATTACTATTCAATTCGTTCATCCGACTGTTATGACTACAAATTTAAAGCATTGACAAACTTTATTGGAATATTAAAATTAGTCTAATTCTTACCCATCTGCTTTGAAAATGTTGGATTTCATCAGAGCTGAACTTTTGTGCTTTATTTATTTGGATGGTAATGAATTTCGACGTTGTCTTATCGTAATTTTGCAAAAAAAAACATATTATAGTGGAGTAGTAATTGGATCAAGATGGATCGAGGTTCACATGAGAAGTCAGTCGTTGCCAAGCTGACCTTCGGGTATTCCAAATGAATAGTAGCTAAATGTCTTTGACTTCTATAATGATAATGGGTATTGGGGAATGGCTATGTAGAGTAAAGATATTTTTCTAAAATTTCATTCTGAAAAAGAGTCAATTAAATGACAGAAATCTCAGTAGTACTTTTATTCCTTTGTGCTATTTGGTCCCCCAGGCCTGGTAGCCTTTGCTTGATTGGAAATGTCTCATTTTCCTATACCTCTACTATTAGGTATTATGAATATTATGTTTATTTATGGTATATTACCGTAAGCATTTTTGTCCCACCAACGGTTTAAAGCACGGAAAAGCTTAAAAATGGAAATGCCACGAAACTGTCAGCCATCTGAGAACCAGCCATAGTCAAAGATGCTTAACATATTGATCGTTTACAGAACACTAAGTTAGCGGTGCTACGGACACTTTTACTATAACAGCCGCACCAAGGGCACCCTTAATTTATTTTAAGAATCTACAATAATACAGTTCCCTTTTTTGACCTCATTTTTCACTGTAAATGAAGACTATCACTCATTACGTTCATCAAATATAAAGAATTAATTCTTAATTGAACAATTGATGTTAGTCTCTGATTTATTTAGGTACTCGCAACTCAAACCGAGAAATTGGTTGAGTTGCGCGTACTTTATTGACACAATGATAATAATAATAAACTTTACGCACGCACGTCCCTGGAAAATCTACAAAGCGATACTTTTATGGATATTTTTTATTTGTTTGGAAAGAAATGTATTTTCGGAGAATCGAATAATCTCTTACAGACACTTCTGTAAAATTATATTGGTAGAAAAAGTTGTTTTCATTTTCTAGCCTAATTCGTCTCATTTTAATGTACAAAAAATGTATATGTATTAAATCTTCTGTCGTGTTCTCATAGTTTAATATTTTCCATAAGATCTTCAAGGTAAGTCAGTGTAATATGATGCACAGGTGTAACCTTTAAGAGGTTACTAGTATTATATCTCACAAATAACCCAGAATAAGCACAGAAATATATCGTGTTCTACATACGGCATAAAAAGTAAAGGGATGTAACGGAGTTTTGCAGGAGAATTCTTGAGTCACGGCTAGATAGTCTCTAAATATGTTTTTTTTAGTAATTAAACATACGCTTGTGAATCAAAACTACTCGATGCAGTGGTTAAAAGTGTCAATTCCAGGTAAAATTAGTTATACTGGTCACACTTGATACCAGGCCTGCTGAGATTTTGTTGTAATCAAGAACATTTTGGTCATAGTTACTTATTTAGATTGTTTAGTTTAGCAGAGCATCATTTATTATTGTGAAGTTTCTCACAAAGGAATTGTATGACGTTTTCATCTCATATAATTCTATTATAAAAGCAATGAAATTCATAGGTGAAAAGCACTCTCTGAAAAATAATTTAATGTTGAATGGTTTTTTCAAATTTATACAAAGAGAAGTGCACTATTATTCTATTGAATGAACACAATTCAATTACTTTCAGTACTGCTGATTGCATTCTAGTGTGAAAAAAAAGTTCAATTGCTTATAGAATCCTAAAAAAACAAACAAATCTGGTGAAATTTAATAATAGTGTTCCACATTAACCAAAATTGTTAAGTTTTTGTATATAGTGGCTATATGTCAAAGGATATGACGATATTTGTTGAAGGTGTCGGAAAAAAAAACCTGCTTTCAACGAAAACGCTATACGAGTATAAGCCTTTTTAGATATAACAAAATAATGTATCGTGAAATTGTATATCTTATATAGGATACAAAAAAGTCCGCGATGACAAATGTCCGTCTCTTAAGGATAACATACTAGCTTTTATATAACTCTGGGAGAAACAGGCACGGCAAAACTTTACTACGCGGGCTAAGCTGTGGACATCGGCTAGTTGTGTACAGAAAAATTGAAGTCTAGCTTCATTATGAATATATTCAAGGATCAGTCTTCAACCATATACAACGTTTTTAAGATGTCAGCTTTGGCTAATACTCTAGTACACTGCAGTACTTAAGACCTCATCACCGATTCTTAATGTTAAGTGCTCTATTTTCTTTTTAGACTAAAACTAGTGCATCATGGCTGAAGTAAAACAGTGCTTTTATAATCGCACAAATAATATTTTATAAGTGACTAAAATTAACTATAGACAGTTGTAGCTATTTTTAAAGTATTATTGAGTCAGATGCATTAGATGTATATATGTCCTAAAAAATATCGATTATTTCTTCTTTTCGTATTCCCAGTTACATCCAAACTCTATCTGAATTTGGAGCCTGAAGACCATCTTTTAGGGTTTCTAGGTGCCGCTTTAGTTTGGCATTTTATTGAAGTTCTACTGCTTTTGGCGCGTTAGGGTAAAATGATGAGCGTAAATTTTTACAATGTGCGCGCCGACCGTCACCATTTCAAATCCGATACCATGAAGTTAGCTGATATGTGTTTCCATGAAAATTTACAAACACCCTGAAATTAGCTGATAAGTGACAACATTTCCATCCATGACAACATTCAAAGTAGTTTTTTTAGCATTGTTGGGAGTGACTGCCATAATTTGACCTCCCACACCGTAAGGAGATAGCGTGCGTCAAAGCTCAGAAGGTACCTACACAACCAGTAGGTGAGGTCGCTTGGGATCCAAAATAGATCTACCGTGCCAAAATGTAATTTAGTCCTGTCCAGTCCATTATCGATGTCAAGTACAGGCATAGGTCATGATTGATGACATGATTATTGAACCAATAGCGCTAAAAACTAGGTAAAGTGCCGATAAAAGCAACTCAGAAACCGGGCATTAATGCTTTAAGTTTAGATCACAAGAACAAAGTATAACTAAATAAACGGTTTTACTAACGTGTAAATTTCGGTATAGCCCGACTAGTTTCGGACCTAACGGAGGTCCTTTTTCAATAGGAGCGTCAACTACTAATACTAAACGTAATAATGAACATCGCTCACGAAAGTTATTATTGTAACAAATTATAACGTTATCAGACTCTAAAGAAAAATGAATGGATTCTCTTCTTAGGATAAGTATTTTAGATGTTTAAATCAAAGTAAAATTACTCATTAGCCCTTAAGCTAGTTTGTAATAATTTAAAGTGAACCTAACTAAATTAGTGTGCACTTTACAAAAAAAAATTGCTCTTCTCAATTTCTTCACCTATAGGAAATTTGCGCGGGAAGTATCGCATAGCAGACGCTTGCTGTACCTGTATTATTTTCCGACCATTAACCTTGTTTTATGTGTCAAATTAGTAGTTTTATTAGAAATAAAAGTTGTGTAAACGTACTATAGTTAAAAACAGTAATATATTGCAATGAAATGCTATTTTACTATAGTCAAAAGCAGTTGTTGCAATGAAATTATATCGTTTCGCGCAAATTCCACTAAAGCCTCATTACCGTTCTACTACGTTAATGGGGCAAGGACACGTGACCTATGCCTGTACTTGACATCGATAATGGACTGGACAGGACTAAATTACATTTTGGCACGGTAGATCTATTTTTGATCCCAAGCGACCTCACCTACTGGTTGTGTAGGTACCTTCTGAGCTTTGACGCACGCTATCTCCTTACGGTGTGGGAGGTCAAATTATGGCAGTCACTCCCAACAATGCTAAAAAAACTACTTTAAATGTTGTCATGGATGGAAATGTTGTCACTTATCAGCTAATTTCAGGGTGTTTGTAAATTTTCATGGAAACACATATCAGTTAACTTCATGGTATCGGATTTGAAATGGTGACGGTCGGCGCGCACATTGTAAAAATTTACGCTCATCATTTTACCCTAACGCGCCAAAAGCAGTAGAACTTCAATAAGATGCCAAACTAAAGCGGCACCTAGAAACCCTAAAAGATGGTCTTCAGGCTCCAAATTCAGATAGAGTTTGGATGTAACTGGGAATACGAAAAGAAGAAATAATCGATATTTTTTTAGGACATATATACATCTAATGCATCTGACTCAATAATACTTTAAAAATAGCTACAACTGTCTATAGTTAATTTTAGTCACTTATAAAATATTATTTGTGCGATTATAAAAGCACTGTTTTACTTCAGCCATGATGCACTAGTTTTAGTCTAAAAAGAAAATAGAGCACTTAACATTAAGAATCGGTGATGAGGTCTTAAGTACTGCAGTGTACTAGAGTATTAGCCAAAGCTGACATCTTAAAAACGTTGTATGTGGTTGAAGACTGATCCTTGAATATATTCATAATGAAGCTAGACTTCAATTTTTCTGTACACAACTAACCGATGCTCACTGCTTAGCCCGCGTAATAAAGTTTTGCCGTGCCTGTTTCTCCCAGAGTTATATAAAAGCTAGTATGTTATCCTTAAGAGACGGACATTTGACATCGCGGACTTTTTTGTATCCTATATAAGATATACAATTTCACGATACATTATTTTGTTATATCTAAAAAGGCTTATACTCGTATAGCGTTTTCGTTGAAAGCAGGTTTTTTTTTCCGACACCTTCAACAAATATCGTCATATCCTTTGACATATAGCCACTATATACAAAAACTTAACAATTTTGGTTAATGTGGAACACTATTATTAAATTTCACCAGATTTGTTTGTTTTTTTAGGATTCTATCAGCAATTGAACTTTTTTTTCACACTAGAATGCAATCAGCAGTACTGAAAGTAATTGAATTGTGTTCATTCAATAGAATAATAGTGCACTTCTCTTTGTATAAATTTGAAAAAACCATTCAACATTAAATTATTTTTCAGAGAGTGCTTTTCACCTATGAATTTCATTGCTTTTATAATAGAATTATATGAGATGAAACGTCATACAATTCCTTTGTGAGAAACTTCACAATAATAAATGATGCTCTGCTAAACTAAACAATCTAAATAAGTAACTATGACCAAAATGTTCTTGATTACAACAAAATCTCAGCAGGCCTGGTATCAAGTGTGACCAGTATAACTAATTTTACCTGGAATTGACACTTTTAACCACTGCATCGAGTAGTTTTGATTCACAAGCGTATGTTTAATTACTAAAAAAAACATATTTAGAGACTATCTAGCCGTGACTCAAGAATTCTCCTGCAAAACTCCGTTACATCCCTTTACTTTTTATGCCGTATGTAGAACACGATATATTTCTGTGCTTATTCTGGGTTATTTGTGAGATATAATACTAGTAACCTCTTAAAGGTTACACCTGTGCATCATATTACACTGACTTACCTTGAAGATCTTATGGAAAATATTAAACTATGAGAACACGACAGAATATTTAATACATATACATTTTTTGTACATTAAAATGAGACGAATTAGGCTAGAAAATGAAAACAACTTTTTCTACCAATATAATTTTACAGAAGTGTCTGTAAGAGATTATTCGATTCTCCGAAAATACATTTCTTTCCAAACAAATAAAAAATATCCATAAAAGTATCGCTTTGTAGATTTTCCAGGGACGTGCGTGCGTAAAGTTTATTATTATTATCATTGTGTCAATAAAGTACGCGCAACTCAACCAATTTCTCGGTTTGAGTTGCGAGTACCTAAATAAATCAGAGACTAACATCAATTGTTCAATTAAGAATTAATTCTTTATATTTGACGAACGTAATGAGTGATAGTCTTCATTTACAGTGAAAAATGAGGTCAAAAAAGGGAACTGTATTATTGTAGATTCTTAAAATAAATTAAGGGTGCCCTTGGTGCGGCTGTTATAGTAAAAGTGTCCGTAGCACCGCTAACTTAGTGTTCTGTAAACGATCAATATGTTAAGCATCTTTGACTATGGCTGGTTCTCAGATGGCTGACAGTTTCGTGGCATTTCCATTTTTAAGCTTTTCCGTGCTTTAAACCGTTGGTGGGACAAAAATGCTTACGGTAATATACCATAAATAAACATAATATTCATAATACCTAATAGTAGAGGTATAGGAAAATGAGACATTTCCAATCAAGCAAAGGCTACCAGGCCTGGGGGACCAAATAGCACAAAGGAATAAAAGTACTACTGAGATTTCTGTCATTTAATTGACTCTTTTTCAGAATGAAATTTTAGAAAAATATCTTTACTCTACATAGCCATTCCCCAATACCCATTATCATTATAGAAGTCAAAGACATTTAGCTACTATTCATTTGGAATACCCGAAGGTCAGCTTGGCAACGACTGACTTCTCATGTGAACCTCGATCCATCTTGATCCAATTACTACTCCACTATAATATGTTTTTTTTTGCAAAATTACGATAAGACAACGTCGAAATTCATTACCATCCAAATAAATAAAGCACAAAAGTTCAGCTCTGATGAAATCCAACATTTTCAAAGCAGATGGGTAAGAATTAGACTAATTTTAATATTCCAATAAAGTTTGTCAATGCTTTAAATTTGTAGTCATAACAGTCGGATGAACGAATTGAATAGTAATTGATGTTTGAACTTTAAATAAGTATAATGTACACTAAGTCTCAAATTGTGGTCCAAGAGATTAAATTTTAATGTAATAGGTACGTAGATTAATAAATATAAAATTTTCTGATGCAGCTTTGCCCGCGTGGTGATGTTTTCCTATTCGAGATTTCGTACGGAACCTTCAACTTTTTTGAATATCCAACATAACCTACGTTACTTACGTAGAATGTAGCTTACTAATGGTGAAAGATTTTTTTAAATCGGCCTAGTAGTTTTTTTAGTATTAATTACAAACAAACTTACAAATCTTACCTATTTATAAAATTTGTTTAGATTTATAAAGTCTGAGAAAAAAAGTGGCAATACATATTGGAGCAATTCTAGAGCCGAGATTGATAAGTAGGTACCATCCAAGGTGATAACGCGGCCTTTAAAACAAATAGGCACCTTTGCACCTGGAAAAGTAAGTAAAGTAAGTAAAAAATGAAAATATTTTTTTTAAAACCATAATATCAAATTCATTATAATTTATTAATACAATTGTGTGATTATTTGGTATTGGAGCAGTTGAAGAACAAAGATTAGCAAGGAAGATCGACGCCTTAAAAAAAATAGTGAGAAGGGACTGGGTGTTAATTGTGAAGAATCGTGCAATGAGAGAGAAACCAGAGACCAATATCGAGTAGAAGTAGACTACAATAGACCGATTTGATCAAATGAATGATTGATTAATAAAATCACCAGTAAAATTTTTATCAAAGTGAAAACGAACAACTTGGTAAGCAACTTGGTATATGACAGTTAGCATACTAATTGCATTAAAAGAATAATCACTTCTATTTTACACTTCTTTATTAAAAATTTTAGCAAAATTATTTGAATAAAATCTAATAATATAGGCTGCAATTTTGACTTAGAATATAGGACAATTCCATATTACCCTTATCTGTAGTTATAAATAAAATAAATAAATAAATATCCATCACGCCTTATCCCCGAAGGGGTGGCAGAGGCATATTATATGCCTACTTTTCACCGTGTGGATTCCTGTCCCACGTAATAGGTGGTGAGCCCATTGCCGTGTTGAAATAGACAGACGCAGGCTGTGGCTACCTGCTGTTGAAATTTTTTAAGCCGCCATAAGGCCTTCAACCAGGCTTAACGACTGCCATTTTACTGGCAACCGGGACCAACGGCTTAACGTGCCTTCCGAAGCACGGAAACGCTCGCAAATGTAAATGCCACAAAGTGGTCACCCATCCGACGACCAGCCATAGTGAAAGATGCGTACCTCTGTGATCGTTTACCGAACACTGAGACCGCGGGGCCACGAGCGCTTCATACTTTATCTGTAGTTTAGAGCTAAAAACCTAACTAATTGAATTGGGCGTTACATGGCGGAAATTCATCGTAGAAGGATAATAAAGGATAGGAGGAGGACCCCACCACACACCCTCGATTCGTGAATCCTAACGCACAACGGTCAAGGATAACCTCTACTAATTGTAACGGAGGAATGTCGAACCGAACTCCTCATGAAAAGGTCCTCCTCCAGGTTGTCAAAATTTTTGTAATACTCCGCTATACAAGGTGACACTTTGTCAATAAGTTGACACGTGTGTCGCCTATACACGAGGCATCTTCAAGACTGCTTGACAGCATGTGGGATCCTCCTCTCCTCCTTTATAATAGCTAAAACCCTTTTTATTTAAAAAACGCTTACGCCTGTAACTTGTAAATAAATAAATTTATCATCAGTATTCTGAAAGACGAAGCAATTTCGACTAAGTCAGTACTTCAGTGGCTACAGTTCATGATTTGTGTTTACAATTCCACGAAAGCTTATCTTCATTTAATGTTGGAGATAAACCGACTTAGAATATTGACAGAAAAATATAAGAAAAATAGGTTTTAAAAAACAATTTCAACGCTACATATATATTATAGTTATATCACATTCGATATATATATATTTTACAATGATTTTTATCAAACTTTTAATAGTGCGCAAATTTCGTTATTTAATAAAACACAAAATACCATTGTCTCGACAAGATAGTCCCTAATAAATTATAAAGTTTGTCATAAAACACTTTGCAATTTTGCGGCATGCACCCGCTTAAAACGATATTTCAAAATTCTATCCCTGAGGTGTACAAAGTTATTTATACAAGGAGTTGAAATTTTAAAACGAATTCAGAAACAGTTAGGGCTACAGATCAGGGTCATGAAAAGCAGTATGTACACAATTTACTACAAATTTCAATACTTACAGACATAGCACATACGAATTCAACATCCAGTTTTAGTTCCCGTCACGTACTCGTATATGAAAAACATAAAACAAAGCTCACTCTTTTCGCAAAGTGATCTCTAACAGTTTGTTTCAATGAAGCACCCTTTTCATTGCGAAGCTGTATTTCAATTTATGTACATGCTTCAGACAATTTTTGACTTTATGCTTTGAAGAGTAACTGACTGTAAGTTATAAATTTTATAAAAGTGATTAAAAGACAACTTTGTTTGGGACGGGACTTGAATCTGTGACCTTTGTCTATACAGTGCAATGATCTAATCCACTGAGCTACCAGGACCGTAACGTAAGCTGAAAATATTTACTGTGTCATATATCTACTGCTTCTTAGCGACTTTGATATAAATGAACAGTATTACAACCATTTTTATACATCCACTTAATCCATCAATAAGAATACTAATATTTTCATATTTTTTTTAAATAAAAAAGGTTACTTGATTCGGGACGGGACTTCAATCAATCACTTGGACTTGTACCTGTGAAACCCTAGAACCTTTGCCTATCCTGGCCAATGCCCTTATCCACTGAGCTACCAACTGGTTTTTAAATGCCATCCAGAACCACGTTATCTTTTTTCACTTTTAGTTAAATTTATATGAAAAAGTTATCATTGTGATCGTAAGTTATCTTACTTTATCATTTACGTTGATTTTAGTATAAAACAGCTGAATATACTATGAGTAAATCACACTCAGATTTAAAGTGCCATATTTTATTTTTGTGACTTGTCCATTGACCTGTCCTACTGAATGCAAAAGGCTTCTTCTTTGTTATAGCGCAAGATAGAAGAGACTTATTTCCAGCAGGATAGGCTCTCTGTGCTCTTCACTACCCTTATTTTTAGAAAAGTATTTTGTGTTTTCTTTTTATACTTAACGGTTTAGAAAAAACCATAAAACTCAATGAAACGATGTGTAAATAACAGTTAGGAATTTAAAATTTATTTTAGGTTAAACCTTTAAAGTAATACAAATCCACAAATAAATGTGCAAGATATACAAAGAAAACAATTTATAGCTTTAGGTAACGAACGTTAGTCTCAATGTGGTTTTTTATATTCCAGAGAGGTAAGACGGCAGTCGCTACGAACAAAGTCAATAATTAAAAAAAAATGATAGCTGCTTTTAGTAGCCAAGTTTAACTGGACCCTAGGCTCCAAATTCCAACTCCTGGTAAAGTTTAAAAGCAACAGACAAAACCGATCGCCAGGCTTCTCGATCTATGCATACTTCTTTCGCTTCTTGCAGATTTATAAATAGTTTCATACATGCACGTCTGGGTACTTTTGACTTTTCCTTTTTGAGCCAATCTACTCACGTGGTCTTCATATGTAAGTGTCGGCCTACTCTGACTCCTTCCACCCTCTACTTTCGCGCAATATATATTCTTCATAAATCGTTCCTCACTTATTCGTTGGGCGTGTCCAAATCAACGGAGCACGCCCATTTCGACACTTTCATTCAAATCTACCATATTGCGTATAACTTCGTTACGTATTCGGTAGGCTAAAGTTACGCCGCACAATTTTCGAAGTGATTGCGTCTCCACAGCATTCAATTTACGTTCATGCATCTGTAGACATACCCAGGTTTTACAACCGTAAAGCAACGTTGGCACTAACACTGCGTTATGAATCGCGAGTCGTGCTTCTTTTACGATGCTTTGTCGCTCGAAGGGAAAATATAGCGTAAAACCGCAGCCTTGTACCTTCTAGTCAAACCCAAAGTGACTAGCTGGCAATCATATACTTTTTCTAGCACTTTATTAAATTCTCCGCCTTTATTCAATTGTTATGCTCAGCTGGTCCGAACATTGATTGTAAAGTTAAGGCTATATGTTCGAATCCATTCTGAACTAAGTTCTTTCAAAATATGAAAAAGGTACATTTCATATACTAATTGCTCTTAAAATCATCTTATATTTTTAGATCAATTAGTATGATTTACTTATGTTTCTTACAATTTACTTGTTGACTCGGCAAACTTTAGCGTGAAGATAAATTAAGAAAGATATTAAATAAAAACACTGATGAAACGCTATCCTTTCTTCTAACTTAGATTAAAACACACTGTACACATAAATAAAATTGAACTGTTAGTCTGTAATTCAAAGTTTAAAGCTTTTCATACATACATATTCAGGCGCGTGCAAATAAGCACTGCATACCCTAGCTCAATCCCAATACTACAAGTTGTATAAATAATTAATTCCCTATACAATGAAATATGTGATAGTGCCATCTATTAGTATTTGAAGGAACTACTAACATGACACCTAGCAGTATGTATGCTAGGTGGTATTACAACAAGCTTCCCTGTGACCTGAGAAATTTACCTTTAAATAAATTTAAAAAGTTTATTAAAAACAAGCTTTGTGAAAAAGGTTTTTACTCAGTTACAGACTATTTGCAGGACAGGGACGCCTGGAAATGATCTGCTGGCAAAATGAAATAATATAAAATTGTAAATAGGCCATCAAAAAAAAAGCCTTCCTAAGTTTCTTGCCGGTTCTTCTCAGGTGGGCCGCGTTCCGAACCGGTGGTCGCTTTAAATATTTTAAATAGTGTATGACATTTTGTAAGCGCCGTTAAAATGGTCTATGCAAAATAAAGATATTTTTATTTTTTTTTTTTATTTTATGGAGGTCAGTGCCTGATACTAGCAGCACTGCGCGCGGATTTATGCAAAACTGATGTTTGCTTTTTGTAATCATATTTTTATAGGGCAAATCATTTGATTGTGTGTGTCAATTTTACGATTGTGTGCGAAATTATAAGTCGCGGAGGAAGCACTGCCTCTGAGTATAAAGCGACATAATTAGGTAGGTGTCAAAAATAGAGGAGTTGATTCGAATTTAGATCTATTTTTTTAGGTATAATATGAATACGCCATTTGTAATTAAAATATTGTTTCACTACAAAGAGCTGTCGAGTGACTTTAAGAGCCGTGTTTGTTATCTAATTAATAATTAATTACTTAGTTTACTAGAATTACTGTATATTATAGAAAATTATAAATAAATTAAAAACTCGCGATTTCTCGACGTTGTCGTTTGATGAAAAAAACAATATTATTGTCAGAGGACGTTCTGTTCGCGATTTGAATCTAATTAAAAAAAGGTCATAGCATACGTTATTTTAATTAAAAGTATTACGATAATTATATCTGGCTAGCGGGCTGTGTACACACAAATAAATTATTTTGTTTTCCTTGTATATTATTTTCAAAACATGATTAAATATTTAAATATTTTTACAAAGCGGCTGCTAAACACGATTTGTCGAAAAAACTTATAGATTCTTGTTTAAAGTTCCAAATTTTTGGAAAAGGTAGAATAGAGTCTAGTTTGAATAGTAAGTTCAAATTATACGTTAGTTGATAGGAATAGAAATATTTTTAAACCATTGATAGACGATTTCGTGGTCATGATGAACACATTATATGATGAAGCATCATATAATAAAGGTAATTTTTTGGAACTTGTAGATCTGTTCGCTAAATATGACGGTAATTTAGAAACTCATTAACAATCGACGTCTGGTAGCTCATTTACGGGGTTGTCGAATAGAACTCAAAATGATCTGATTTCTAGCGTCGCGTCTGTTATGTATAATGAGATAAAAAAAGAAATAACACAATCTGATTTTGTAGCTGTTATTGTTGACGAAACTCCGGATGTCAGCGGTCGCGAACAGTTAGTTCTTGTTTTGAGCTATTTTCGCAACTCAGAAATAATAGATCGATGTTAGTTCTGATCGGAGAGATGTCACTTTAAGCTCGATTAAGATTAAGACTGCAACGCGCACCATCCGCTGTGGAGAAGTAAGGACTCAAATATCAGAGGTGAGCAGCTATCCGAATATCTAGTTAAAACAAACCTGTACATCATGAACAGAGGCACAGAACCTACATTCGTAACGTCATGGTCTCAAACAATTGTCGACATTACCCTGGCAACAAATAAGGCGGTGGAGATCATAAAAAAATGGCACGTATCAAACGAGCCATCATTTGCAGATCACCGCCGCGTGTGTTTCCAGATTACACATAAACAAATAAACTCTGCCCCATATCGAAACCCCCGTAAGACCGATATAGCACAGTACAGAAACCTACTAAACAAAGCAGTAAGTGACACAAACACGACTGACACAACACTTAGTACAGACAACATAGAACTAAACACACAGTCCCTAACCAAGGCCCTTGTAGATAGCTATCAGCAGGCATGCCCGGAAACCACCCCCAACAGCCTCGATAAAAGTTTATGGTGAGGACCAGAACTTAAAAGACTTCGCAAGGGCCTTAGAACTCTTTTTAACCGGGCCAAAAATTCCAGTACCTCAACAGACTGGGAAAATTATAAAATAGCACAATCGCACTACAAGAAGTGAATTAGATTCCGGAGGACGGAGGCCTGGCGCAATTTTTGTAGTGATATAAACTCAACAAACAAAGCCGCAAGGTTAAAGAAAGTCCTAGACAAGGGCAACTTAAACCTTTTAGGAACCCTAAAAAAGGAGGACGGCACTTATACAAGCACAGATTCTGAAATCACCGCAGTACTACTTGAAACACACCTTCCTGGCTGTCAGATTACTAATGACTACGAGTGGTAGGACAATCAATACTGCACACCAACAAAACAACAATGGGAAGCTGCGAGCAAGATAGTGACCAAGGATAGAACAGAGTGGGCTCTGAAAGCTTCGAACCGTTTAAATCTGCGGGTATCGACGGCATTTTCCCCGCACTACTTCAGTGGCAATTGAAGGTAGTCATCAAACACCTAATACCAATATTTAGGGCCTGCATAGCTCACGAATATATACCCAAACCATGGCGAGAAGCAAAAGTAGTTTTCCTGCCAAAACTAGGAAGGGAGGACTATACAAGCCAAATCCTTCAGACCTATTAGTCTAACGTCTTCTAAAATCACTAGAGAGACTAGCAGACCGACACCTAAGGGATGGAATACTGATTAGTAGACCACTACATCCCCAACAGCATGCTTACAGGAAGGGCAGATCGACAGAGTCAGCACTACCTAGGGTGGTGCACAAAATTGAAACTGCCTTTACAAATAAGATTTCAACGCTGGCTGCCTTTATAGACATAGAAGGAGCTTTTGACAAAACTATACACAGTAGCATCAACCACGCCCTGAAAAATCTCAACGTCACGCCGGTACTTAGAGATTGGATCACAGAGCTAGTAAGCAAAAGGGCGGTTCAGGTAACGGTGAATACGACCACAAGGGCGAGGGTAATAAAAGGGTGCCCCCAGGGAGGCGTCCTATCACCGCTACTGTGGAACATAGTAGTGGACAGCCTCATAAAGAGACTCAATGACCGAGGATACACTACTATTGGTTATGCAGACGACTTAGCAATTCTAATCAACGGCAGCGCGGAAAACGTGTTATGCAAAGTAATGCGCACGGCCTTTCAAATAGTAGAACAATGGTGTGACGAACATAAACTGTCAGTAAACCCGAAAAAAATAGAACTCATCCTTTTTACAAAGAGAAGGAAGTTACCAGACCTGGACCTACCAAAATTATTCAACACCAAACTTTTCCTATCAACTCAAGTGAAATATCTGGGCGTGATCCTTGACAACAAACTGAGCTGGGCGAGTCACATTGAAACTAAAACGAAGAAGGCATGTATAGCTTTCAACCAGTGTAGAAGAGTGGTTGAAAAAGAGGGGGTCTGAACCCGAAAATCACTCTTTGGCTCTACACATCAGTTATCAGACCCTCTATGACCTACGGAGCAGTTGTATGGTGGCCCAGAACACAACTATCCACAATACGAACAAAACTGCAAAGCCTACAACGCATGGCGAGTGTAGCAACCACTGGGTGCATGAGAACTACCCCATCAGCCGCACTCAAGTATCTGCTGAACTTGAGACCACTAGATCTGGTCATACAAGAAGAAGCAAAAGCAGCTGAACTAAGACTAAGATCAAACGGCCTATGGAGACAAAACATAGAAACAACACATACCAAAGTCCTAAAGGAGATTCTCGAGAAATACCCTCTTCTTGAGGCCCCCATGGACAAAACCTCGGGGTACTACGTCTTTGACCAAAGATATAATATCCAACTTCTTGCTGAAACTATAGACAGCTCTGGCATCGATGAAGTTAGGATATACACAGACGGCTCCAAAACTAAACACGGAACTGGAGCTGGCGTCTTCTCGGACGACTTTAACATCAAAATATCAAACACTTTAGACAAACGAAACACAATCTTCCAGGCAGAATGTGTAGGTCTAATTTAGGCAGCACAAGCGGTTCCAGCCAGAGACTTACGTGGTTTTAATATTAAAATCATCTCGGACAGCGCATCCGTACTACAAGCATTACAAAATAATAAAATTTCATCGGTCCTTATATTGGAATGTCACAACACACTCCAACACATTACGGATAAGAACAAAGTAACCCTGCAATGGATAAAAAGACACAGTAACTCAATGGGAAATGACGCAGCAGATGAACTGGCCAAAAGGGGATCAGAAGAAAACACTATATGGGCTGGAATCATTACTACCCCTACCCCAGGCACAGATAAAGACATGGCTGCGCACAAACACTGAAGAAGCACATAAGACCGCATGGATAACCCTCGAAGGTTGTAGGCAAACTAAGATGGCGATTCCGGAGATATCTAAAAGATTTACCCGCAACCTCATTAGGCTAAATAGGGAAAGCATAGGCAAGATTGTAGGAATCTTAACAGGCCACTGTCCCCTTAACAAACACTTTTTCACCATAGGTGTAACAGACAGCCCCCTGTGCAGAGGTTGCATGGAGGCAGAAGAAACGCCACACCACGTGCTCCTGTAGTGCAGGAGCGTGGCAGATGACCGGGCGCGCATCCTACAGTCGCCGCAAACACTCCCGGACGCATGCCAGGGCCTTAAAAGGCTGCTGACCTTCTGGGACTGCCTTGGATGGTTGGAGTGAATGGATGAAGAATACACGCACAATGGCCCAATCAAGTGGCTAAGTGCGGAAACGGCCCAGTAACAACAAACAAACAAACAAGCTCGATTATTATCATCGTTTTGAAGGAATTTATTTGCCTAAATAAAGTAGTTGCTCAAACTTACGATGGGGCGTCAGTTTTATCTTCTGAGGTTAATGGAGTTCAAAGCATAATAAGACAAAAATGCCCACCCGCGACGTATGTTTGGTGTTCAGAATATGTACTTAATCTCATTCTTTCCAAGTGTTTTGAAAGAGTTTCGGAAACCAAACGTTTTTTCAGTATTTTGAGTTAGTTATTTTAAAAATATTACAGATCCTGTTAACGTGGCTACATCAGGATAATAAGTAGATATGTTAATCCAGGTCTCTAGCTATCTACATACCAAGTTTCAATGCAATCCGTTGCTATTTTTACATAACAAACATTCATGCATCCAAACTTTTACATTTATGTTTATCAATCACGCCTTATCGCCGAAGGCAGGCAGAGGCATATTATACGCCCAATTTATACCGTATGTACATCTGTGTCACGTAATAGATGATGAGCCCATTGCCGTGATGAAATAGAGAGACGCAGGTTATGGCTACCTGCTGATGAAATTATAAAGTCGCCCACAAGGCCTTCATACTTGGCTTAACGACTGCCATGTTACTAGCCCTAGTTGCCAGTAACATGGCAGTCGTTAAGCCAACCAACGGTTTAAGATGCCTTGCAAAGCCCGGAAACACTCGCAAATATAAATGACAAAAAGTTCACGCCCATCCGTGACCAGCCATAGCGAAAGTTGCTTAACGCAGTGATCGTTTATAGAACAGTGAGTCAGCGCTTCATTTCTCGCGGGGACTTCGGGTAGTTAGGGCATGCATACCCTATCCGAAATCCTTGTGCACGCCACTGTACATATTGTCACGCCTTTATCCCCGAAGGGATAGGCAGAGGCATATTAAATGCCCACATTTCACCGTATGCATTTTTGTCCCACGTAACAGGTGGTGAGCCCATTGCCGTGTTGAAATGGACAGGCGCAGGCTGCGGCGACCTGCTGTTGAAACATTTTTAAGCCGCCCATAAGGCCTTCAACTTGGCTTAACGACTGCCATTTTATTGGCAACCGGGACCAACGGCTTTACGTGCCTTCCGAAGCACGGAACTGGGGTGGGTCTAAAGGGCCGAATAAATTTAATAAAATGTGTCTATTTCAGATGTTAAATTTGGAAGAAATTTTGACCTTTTTAGTGAGGTGTTAACAAAAAGGCTAAAAGGTCTTATGTGCTAGACACTAATTAGCACGGCTAATTAAAGTCCTGGTAGTCTCGGACTAAAAGCTTTTCAATAAAAACATATATAATGAAAACTGTCTGTCACATTGTTTCGTTTAATCTCTGAAACCGCTGAACTCATTTTAACGGGAGTTTCACTGTCAGATAGCTGATGTTATATAGAATAATTTAGACTACATTTTATCCCCCTATTCCCACGGGACTAAGAGGCACTAAGAGGGTAAAACTACTGGGATTCCGTTAGTATATTAATAGATAGGTACTATGTCGATAAAGTATTTCTTTCTATTTCGTGTTCACTTAACTCTTGAATTTTAATTATTAAACAATATCCAGTAGAAAGGTATTTCGACTTTATATTCTTGCCAGGACAATAAAATTGGGGCGGAGACGAAATGGTTACAAGAACAAAGGCAATCGTAAGTTGAATAGGGGCACGAGGAACGAAATTAAACCTTCATTGAATTATTACGGAAATACAACAAGCACCCCCACTCAACATAAATATATTCTTCGTTCAGTTGATTCAGTGAATTAATTTTGACTTTTAGCTATGTAATATCGAAAATTTTCAAGGTTTTGTGAGTCACTATCTAGCTGTGGTTCACGGTGTCTTCTCGTTTTATTTTTATTGAAGTAAAACTTCTTTATCGACGTTGAAAGAAATTTTATAGCGGTGAAAAAAATCGTCACGTTTTTTTTGTTACGCGCCATGTTGTTTTGAAGTGAAACTTCTTTATCGACGTATGAGAGAACTTTTTTAGCTGTAAAAAAAATGTAGTATAGAAGTTTCACTTCGTACCTGTAAACTCTGATACACACATACATTTTTTTGTTTATCAATCACGTTTTATCCTCAAAGGGGTAGTAGAGGCATATTTTACACCCAGTTTTCAGTTTCAGTATTAAAATAGACTGACGCTGCCTGTAGCTGCCTGCTGTTGAAATTTTTGTGCCTTCCGAAGCACGAAAATGCTAGAGAATATAAATGCCACAAAATGGTCACCCATCCGTGACCGCCCATAGCGAAAATTGCTTAACGCAGTGATCGTTTACAAAACGCCGAGTCCGCGACCACGAGCGCACGTAATGTTTTTGTTCTGTTTTAATCTGCAATTTAGATTTTTTTTTTTCAACTTTAAGCTAATATATTTTTATTTTGGGTGATTCGTTGTCATGCAGAGTGTGTCTCCAGCAGAGGCATCAACTGCATAGGTAACAGCTCAGTCAATCGTGAGATGTAGGGCCAATATATTCTGTCTTCGAAGGTGCTTGACATCGCTTGGTTCAATGACTTATCGTTTTACTAGTCAAGCCTTTATTCCTTTGCGTCCGGAGCGCACACGGTTAGGTCCGATAGAGGCTTTATTCCGCGTACGCTTAGATTGTGGAATTCTATTCGCCCACCGCCGTGTGCATTGCATGCATTTTGTCCCACATCACGGCTTTCCGTGTTGAAATGGACAGGTACAGGTTGTTGCGACCTACTCTTAATATTTTTCAATATATCCATTAGGCCTTTTACTTGCCTAAACTTCTGCTACGTTACTGGCTACTGGGTCTAAAAGCATCGAAACGCTATTAAAGTATTATGGCTAAAGCTTTTAAATATTTTTTAAATCCTGTATAACCCTTTTAACCTATATAATTGAAATTGTGTGACGGATATTTCGGGTACTCGTAAAAAATTAATCGAATAAAAATATTGGGTCTATTTAGTTTTTTAAATATTTGCAATATTTATTAGTGGGTAAGAATTTTGAATAGTCAATCTTCGTAGATTAAAATCTACGATGACTGACTATTCTAAAGTTAAAGCTAGAGCACTGGTGATTGTCTGTTTGGTATTAAAAAACTTTAATCGTATGTACGAAGTTTGCGTATAATTTAAAACATTTTTAGTGTTTTATGTATGACACAAAATTAAGATTAACTAAAACTATCTTCACTCTGTATCTTTGGCGGGGTAGTCAGAGAGTCAGGTTAAAATAATAATCATAATAAAATTTATTCTCAATAGCATGATGCATTTTGACAATTTCTTTCATATACAATTGACAACATAATAGGTATAAGGCAATGCACTTTTGTTGCATACTTCTTTCGCTCCCTGCAGATTCATTTCTCGTTTCGTGTGAGTATGTTACTACTTTTGACCGTTCTGTTTTTAAATAATCTGCTTATGTGGCCTTTGTAGATAAGTCTCAGTCTACTCTGACCAATAATAAATCTTTATTCATTTAGGTCACAAAGGAACACTTATGAACGTCAAGAATATTGCTTCTACATTTACATTTACTGCCAGATTCGCAAAGCAATAGGTAGAGCCTTAGGAAGAACCTGGCAATAAAACTCATGGCCACTCTTTTCTAAACGCCAGTAATTACATTAGTTTGATTAACATGATATTTGACTAATTATATAGTAATGAATTTATACAAACAAAAAAACAAAATCAATGTTGTGTTTAAAATCATATCAAAATTAGAGCGATTATAGTTGACGGTTCTAAGGGCAGCCTACCCTTGAAGAAGAAGAATCTGGCAAGAAAGTCAATGGATGCCATTTTAAAATGTAGGAATGGCTTACAACATTAAAATTACACTTACATTGTTCCTTTGGATTTATGTGAGAACAGTCGACTAAACTTAAGTTTACCTTAAATATAAATAAGATTATTTGTAATAATTGCCATAACAGCTATGAGCTGACCAGTCCCAACAGACGGCACCCGTTCACGGGTATGACGCATTATATCAGCCATCGCCCTACTCAACTGTATTATAAGGAATAAGGCGACCCGATACATACACTACCACTGCCAGGACACTTAGGCGAGCATGACATACTCAAAAACTGCATAGCAACTATCATGTCAATTTCAAAGCAATAAATAAGTCTAAATGGTGCTCACACAATAACAAACTCAAATTACATTGTATATTAGTTAATACCGGGACTAAACGCAGCCAATTTAGAAACCTTTACTTGTCAGACGTTTCTAATTATTAATAATGTAGAGATGTAAAAATACAACATATATATGCAGATTCAAAGCATATCACAAGATTCATTCGAATCCTAAATAGCTCAAGCGAAGAGCAAGCAACTCATTTCCATTTATTTTTATCGTTCAAATAATCATTAGTTGTGTAATAGGCCCTTTTCAAGAGGTGCGTCTTAATTTCCGCCTTAAATTTATGTAACGGCAGGTTCATAATGTTTAAAGGAATTTTATTATATAGGCGTACGCCAATTCCTGCAAAAGAGTCGTGAACCTTTTGTAAACGATGATGCGTTTCAAATAATTTATGCTTATTTCTAGTATTTATCGAATGTATGTCACTGTGTCTATTGTATAAATGTATGTTCTGTTTAACTAACATAATATTTGTAAATATATACTGTGATGCAACCGTTAAAATGCCAATTTCTATAAACTTTTCTCAAAGAGACACTCCTTTTACCCTCTACTTTCGTATAATAGACATTAATTTATTTTATTTATCTATTGAATACTTTATTGTACATCAAGAAAGGATAAAAAAAACGACGTTTGGCACTCGGAGACTGCGGTAAAGCACATTGCATAGCATACCTTTGTTTTTCATACATACATACATATTATCACGCCTGTTTCCCATCGGGGTAGGCAGAGACTATGGCTTTCCACATGTTACGATCCTGACATACAGCTTTCGCTTCTTCTACTTTCATGAGTGTTTTCATACACTCTCGTCGGTTAAGGGTACTCTTGACCTGGCCTTTTTCCAAAAGATCGTCGATTTGATTGACATACGTGCGCCGAGGTCGACCCCTACCAGTTTGCCCATTCACTCTCGCCACATATATCTGCTTCGTCAGTCTATTTTCATCCATCCTCTCCACGTGTCCGAACCATCTAAGCATCCCTTTTTCTATCTTAGTCACTACCTCTTCTGTCATACCGCAATGTTCCCTTATCACGCTGTTCCTTTCTTTATCAATCAACTTCACTCCAGCTATACTTAGCAGACTTCTCATTACCACGGCATTAATTTTACTTTTATGCGTCTTCTGCCATACCCAACTTTTACTGCCATACATAAGTGTGGGGACCAGCACTCTTCTATGTACAGCCAGTCTTGCCTTCTTAGACACGTTCTGACTGCTCATAAAGGCGTACATGGCTCCATTCACTTTATATCCTGCCAAAACTCTTCGCTCAATGTCATAGTCACACTTTCCATCTCTCGTAAATTTTGTACCCAGATATACAAAATCATTCACTTGTTCTACTCTTTCTCCTGCCACAAGAATTGAGCAATCCGTCGTACTTACCTCTCTTTCAAAAACCATTACTTTCGACTGGTTTACATTCACTTTCATTCCTTTGTTTATTAAAGAATCATGCATAATGTTTACCATCAACTGCAACTCCTTCGCCGATGTTGCTAGTATTACCTGATCATCGGCGTATAGGAGGCACTTGACGGTCAGTTCATCCATTTTTATACCATACGTACTCTCTTGCAGTTCCTTAAGGCAGCTGTCCATGTATAGGTTAAACAGCAACGGCGACGCTACACAACCCTGTCTCACACCTTTTTCAATGTGAAAAAAGTCTGTGCAAGCTCCGTTGATCCTGACACAAGCACTGGAGCCCTCATAGAGATTTCAGTGCTCGTATCAAGTGGCTGTTTACTCCATACCTGGCCAGTGTTGACCACAGTTCATTCCTCACCACTCTATCATAGGCCTTTTCCAAGTCTACAAATACGCAATAGACTTTTTCACTTTTCGCCAAAAGCTTTTCTACTACGCATCGTAAGGAAAAGACCTGATCCGTGCATCCCCTTCCTTTCATAAATCCTGCTTGTACATCCCACATTTTTCCTTCAGTTTCATTCATCACTCTTTTTATCAAAACTTTTGCAAACAATTTGCCGACGATGTTGAGCAAGCTTATGCCGCGGTAGTTTTTACACCCTTGCTTTGACCCTTTTCCCTTATAAAGCGGCACGATGACAGCCTTACACCAATCTCTCGGTACGCTGCCATTCCTCCAACAAAGGTTGAAAAGGCAGTACAGCAGGCAAAGTTACCACGCCTTGTCCCGCTTTCAGCATCTCGAGAGAGATCCTATCAAGTCCCGCAGCTTTTCCCACTTTCATGCTATTCAATGCTTCCACTATTTCTTCCATACTTATGACTTTTTCCTTACCAATTTCATTCATTTCCCAGATACTAGTCTGTACTTGCATATCCTCTTTTACAAACAAGCTTTCAAAATATTGAATCCATCTTTTTAACACACATTCTTCTCCTTTCACAAGACTACCATCGTGGTTTCTGATATGGTTGAGATGCGATGTCGTCTGTTGACCCCTCACTGTTCTTATGGACTTCCAAAAGAATTTCATATTCTGTTGGAAGTCATCAGATAACCTTTTATCAAATTCATCTCTGTCATTCTCTTTCCTTCTTTTCATCACCTCTTTTGCAACACGCTTATACCTTTTGTACTCCTATTTTGCCATTTTAGGTCCACATCCGTTGCCTTCTGCATTCTTTGATTGACTTTTGTAGTCAACCAGTCCAACCATGCTTTCTTCTTATCAGACACCTTTTTCATTAGACCTTTTCATCCACAACGCCTTTCGGACTTCTGCACACATTCTCTTTCTCTTACACCCTTAGCTTCTCTTGCTTACCCCACACACTTCCACCGCAACTTCCACTAGACCTTCCTTAAATGACTTCCATACTTCTTCGATCTTACATACGTCATCAGAATTTTCAAATTTCTTGCTCAGCTTACACTTAAATTCCTCTTTTATGCCTATCCCTTGCAAATTCTCGACTTTTATGCGTCTAGTACACTAACAGGTGCATGCACACGATGCCGCCACCTTTGTTTTTCGTTGATATTAATTTAAGTTACACAATAAAAAAAAACCCTCACCCTCACCCTCAACCTCACCCTCACCCTCACCCTCACCCTCACCCTCACCCTCACCCTCACCCTCACCCTCACCCTCACCCTCACCCTCACCCTCACCCTCACCCTCACCCTCACCCTCACCCTCACCCTCACCCTCACCCTCACCCTCACCCTCACCCTCACCCTCACCCTCACCCTCACCCTCACCCTCACCCTCACCCTCACCCTCACCCTCACCCTCACCCTCACCCTCACCCTCACCCTCACCCTCACCCTCACCCTCACCCTCACCCTCACCCTCACCCTCACCCTCACCCTCACCCTCACCCTCACCCTCACCCTCACCCTCACCCTCACCCTCACCCTCACCCTCACCCTCACCATCACCCTCACCCTCACCCTCACCCTCACCCTCACCCTCACCCTCATCCTCACCCTCACCCTCACCCTCACCCTCACCCTCACCCTCACCCTCACCCTCACCCTCACCCTCACCCTCACCCTCACCCTCACCCTCACCCTCACCCTCACCCTCACCCTCACCCTCACCCTCACCCTCACCCTCACCCTCACCCTCACCCTCACCCTCACCCTCACCCTCACCCTCACCCTCACCCTCACCCTCACCCTCACCCTCACCCTCACCCTCACCCTCACCCTCACCCTCACCCTCACCCTCACCCTCACCCTCACCCTCACCCTCACCCTCACCCTCACCCTCACCCTCACCCTCACCCTCACCCTCACCCTCACCCTCACCCTCACCCTCACCCTCACCCTCACCCTCACCCTCACCCTCACCCTCACCCTCACCCTCACCCTCACCCTCACCCTCACCCCCACCCTCACCCTCACCCTCACCCTCACTATCATCACGTCTCGATCCGTGCGAGCTTCGTACAATCGTTCCATATAATATATGTACATACACGTTAAGCCAACGCTCGGCCGTGCTCGGTGAACTTCGTGTGACCTCGGATCTTAAGTTTTTTTTCTTTACGGAATTTCTTGATTAAAGCCCACTCAAAGCCCGCGATAAAAACTATGCAATAGCTTAATAACACTGAAAATATTTTTTACAATCAAAGTAGTACAATGGGCGGCCTTATCGCATGAAGCAATTTCTGCCAGGCTACCTTTTTAGATATACTTCATCAATCGTTCCTCACTCATACGTTGGACGTGTCCTAACGGAGGAGGCACGCCCTTTTTTAGTTAATGTTTATAATTATTAAACCTACCATATTGCGTAATCACTATGTAATGTATTCAGTCTGCCAATTTTACGCTACACAACTTTCGAAGTGATGACACTACGGCATACAATGTACTTTCATGCTCTCCTCTGACATACCCAGGCTACACTATCGAAACGCGTTGCCACTAGCACTGCGTTATGAATCGCGAGACGTTATAAAGCACATTCTTTTACGATGTTTTATCGTTTTACCGATTGTCTCAAAGCACTGTTCAGTTTGCTAGTGTCAACGTTGCTTGTTATTTAAATATATTTATGACTATGACCTCGGTGGCGCAGTGGTAGTGTAAGCGACTGCCACGTATGAGGTCCCGGGTCATCCACAAATGTTGGTTTCAGAGTTTGGGTGTTTCCTATCTATAATATGAATATATTTAGAAAAAAATATAAGTATGTATATCAGTTGTCTAGATCCCATAGTACAAGCTTATAGCTTAGTTTGGGCTATATGGCGCTGTATAAAAAGTGTCCCACAATATATATTTACAATATTTCTTTACATATTAATTTTAAAAATAGCTAAGTAACCTAATATGTTTTCATTTAAATAACGTGTGTGCAAATCATTACTGACTCTTGTAATTAATATTACATTACCGCAGAACAAAGCCGGTATAAACGAGATTATTAGAGAACCTGTACTACATTTTCCCTTCCCTACACGAGAAAGATTTTATAAAAGAGCTTGCAAACGAGACTAATAAAAGCAAATTTGGTTAACTAACTAAAAAAAATAACTTTCTTCACGCTGTATTCCTGACGGGGTAGTCAGAGAGGACAGATCACCAGGCTTTGCGATGCATGCATACTTCTTTCGCTTCTTCAAGATTCATCTATCGCTTCATACACGCACGTCTGGGTATCCGAGTACTTTTGACCTTTCCGTTTTTGAGCAATCTGCTCACGTGGTCTTCATTTGTAAGTCTCGCACCACCCTGACTTCTTCTACCCTTTACTTTCGCACAATATATATTCTTCGTCAATCGTTCCTCACTCATTCGTTGGACGTGTTCAAACCAACGTAGCACGCCCTTTTCCAGCTTAACGCTGAAACTTTCATCCAAACCTGCCGTATTGTGTATCACTTCGTTACGTATTCGGTCGGCCAAAGTAACGCCGCACAATTTTCGAAGTAATCGCATCTTCACAGCATTCAATTTACTTTCATGCATCTGCTGACATACCCAAGATTCGCTACCGTAAAAGAAAAATTAAGCAATTTAGTTCATTTATCCAAAGGCTGAATTTTCGTTCAGAAAAATTTAAAGCCTCTTTTGAAACTTTATTCTAATTACTCGTTATGAATTTGAATTAAGTTTCAAAAGGTTACATAATTAATATATTAAACTAAAGGACACCCGCGACTCCCCTCGCGTCATTATTTTTTTACATGTACGGGATACGGGTACGGTATCCTACGGGAACCTAAACTAAACTAAAACTAAACTAATGAAACCTTACTAATGTAAGGTTTCATTAGAATATATTTAAGAATATATATTTTAATGAAACCTTCTATTATATATTATATTAAAATGTATAAAAAATAGTAAAAGCTATATTAATATATAACTTATACAAATTTTATCACCGAAACAAGTTACTAGAGGAAACAGGTACGGGAAAACCTTACCACGTGGGCGGTCCGCCTCGCAGTGATTTAACCTCAGGCCTACCCTGCGAGACGGTTTTAAGGTGAGGCGGAACACCGCGGGGTTTAGTGGGTAGGACGGCCCCTCTCCCACGGGCCGGGAGCCTCACACACCGTCCCTGCTGCCCGCGCAGCAGGGATGAAGGTGCGTAAAGGAATTCACCGCGAAAAAAAAAACCACTTGGGCGGAGCTGCGTGTATCAGCCAGTTAAAAATAATTGTATAATAGCTTAGGTACTAAAGTACTGGATCCCATACACTGATATCGCCTGCATTTGTAGACATCATTTTGGATGAGAGTGTACCAAAGAAACTTTAGTAATACTTGTTAAAATCCACACGGATGCTATGCCGAACTCCTGCTGACTAAATCAGACGGCGCCTTTCTTCTTTATCTGTTTATAGCCAAAAGTCCCGGTTGAACCCTCGGAAGGATAATTCCAGGGCTCCCGGCAGAATTCATCTACCACCGCATTCTCGTCTTTGGGGACTCCAGGTGTTATTCGGCTTTTTGAGGAGGCTTTGGGTATTTTCTCACAGGCTTCCAGCCTTTCCTCCATACACAAGCGGGCATACAATATTCGGGGATAAGGCATGATAGATAAATATATAAAATAAATGGTTATTAGGTGCACAGTAATACATAAACTGAAATGGAAATGTGAACACTTAGATATCAATAAATGATTTACACATTTCTTCCTGTAGGAAACAAAGTCAGCAAGAATGATTAACCTTAATAATTAGAAATATTTCGGGTTTTTTTCGTGTGGAAATCCCCTCGGATGTCATTCTAGGCTCGAACTGGCTAAAACCACACGGTCCCTGTCTAGCTATCTATTGCCGAACGCCCTGGATAACTTCTCGGACCGCTCCTGGCAGACTTTCGCTACCACCGCGGGTCTAATATTTTGGCAAATATTTATTTAATGTTAAGTAGAATTTAGAGACTGAAACTATTCTGCGGGTATATAAATTCAACGGAGTTACAAAAATGTATGGAGATAAGTCCATTTTCAAATTTATGCTCGAACTGAAGTTGTGCTGGGTATCAGGTCTGTTCAAGAAACTTCCTGTCACCCACTTTTATAGGGCCCAAGTTGCTGCGTCACCCGCGCACAAACGGAACGGAACGGACAAACGTTCGGAAACTCCCACTCCATGCCAATACAGGTGTAATTTTAGTGCCACATCAGTCCGATAGACGGCGTTACCACTATGATTGCGCGGCTTGACCACGCATCATTACAAGCTATCACACTCTTGCCACCGTCTATGACCTGCTTCTATTAGAACGGCGAGAGCAGTTTGTTTGTTATTGTTTGACATGACATGTTTTTTATTCTTAACATCCTAGCCATAGAATGGCAAACTGGACGTAGATATACGGTATTTTGTAACCTGTTGTATAGCTGCCCGGTATCTCTGGCGGCAGTGGAAGATCAGCGCTACGGATATTATATCAGTAGCATTAGCTGAGCTGCAGCCTTTTAAGCACACATTCTGCTATGACACTAGTGAGGTTCTACTGTTTTCATCTCTCTTATTATTTTAATGATTTTAAAGCTAGGTAGAAGTGTACTGGCTAATTTTCTTTAATTCTTTTATTCAGTTGTCGATGTTGCTCAACAAAACCGTTATCTTACCAACTATCCGTCACTGCTCATACGGTACGCAACCCGAATAGAGCCGCTAAGGCCGGCCAGCATAACCGTAAGCCCATGCATGCAGCATGACTATTTTAGGGTCTTGCTTACACCACAGCCTACGGACAGGATCGTTCAAAGACAACTGGCCAAAGATGTTAAAACCAATTCTGCTAAGCCCTGTAGCAGACTTACTGACAAAACTTTTTGTTGTCAGCAGTCTCATATAAACACAAGTTGTAGCAATACAATGACTTTAAATTGTTATCAGGTATTAAAAGGTACGGGCTGCGCTATAATGTCAAGAATTAGTACACGGATACACAATTCTACTGTGCATTTTTGAAGTTTTTACTTTTCAGTGATCTGCCAGAATACCATCACGACCACTCGTGACAGTAGGCAGTGGTACAAAAATTCAGCGTGAAATTATATCCATGCTAAGATACGTAGTACTTTTCTTAATACTTCTCAAGGGACATGCCGTCTTTCGATGAGCTTTATATTTATCTATCACGCCTTATCCCCAAATGGGTGGCAGAGGCATACATATTGTATGCCCACTTTTCACCATGTGTATTCCTGTCCCACGTAACAGGTGAGCCTATTGCCGTGTTGAAATAGACAGACGCTGGTTGTGGCTACCTGCTGTTGAAATTTTTCAAACCGCACATTAGGCCTTCAACTTGACTTAACGACTGCCTTGTTACTGGCAACCGGGACCAAATAGCTTAACGTGCTTCCCGAAGCACGGAAACGCTTCATGAAATAAAAAAAAATAACCACCTCGATAATGGATAGACAAAGTTCTTTATAACGAAACATTCTTTTGTTGCTGATTAGCAAAAATATTTAAAACTTCTACTGAACATAACAAAGTGGTCCAAAGATACTCTTCAATACTTTAAAACTAATTAATTTGTTAAAAATTTTAAACGATAATCAACCTTCTCCTAACAGACACAATTTTAAGATTGCAATAATTTTCTATGATATTAATTTTAATAACGTTGCACATTAACTGCCGATTACTAGTGTATGCGACTACTGCGCCTGAGGTCGTGAGTTCGATTCCCTTGTCAGAACAAATATTTGTGTGATCCACAAATGTTTGTTTTGGAGTTTGGGTGTTTCCTATGTATATCTAATACTAGATGACCCCACAGCTTCGCCCGTGGAATATTTCGACCTCCCGTCGAACCTATTCAATCCTGTCGCTTATAAATTCAACAATGATGCATAAAAGTTTGCCCGACTAATGATGATGAATAAATAAATAATGCCCCGACTAGGTGTCGAAGAATTCGTCCCCATCAAAATCAACCGGTAAAGTTCCCATAAGACTGGCCGCATTGCCACGTTGTATGGCAATGCTTATTCTCTGAGCGAGAAAGAGGCCAGCCCTATGGTCACGAGAAGAGTCGACCAGTCGCTTTGCGATATCACTGTATAGCGAACGAGCACTTGGGCCCCACGAGCCCAGTGTCTCGACCCCAAACGGCTCAAAAATATAATTACCTATTAAATTATTATATTTGCGCCGCTTGAGGGTCTCGTCAGATGCAGCAGCAGCATAAGCGCAACCCGCCGTGCTTTGAAGATGAGAGGGAGCCAGGAAGTCAACACAAGTTACATCCCAAACTTTCCCATCTTCCACGGCACCAATGACATACCGTCCGGTCTCTTGCTATCGTCACGCACCAAACCGTTAGGTTCTAGTACGGCTGGAACACCGGCAGTAACAAGAGCCCGACTGTATTGGTAACGACGCTTGGAGCCACGCTCGGTCGTCCAAATCTGCATTCAAAATTTTGCACAGCGTGGTGTGAATAATTTGGTCCATATGTTTCAAAAGGTTTGGATGTTTAAAAAATTGAGATGAGCGAAGGGCATGAGTAAATTTAGGGACGAAAAGATAGTGCCGAATTATTGTAAACGCCGATTGTATATTAATTTGAACGAGTCGGTCCGAAACTTCACTAAAATTTTTGCTTAGAAAGAATAATAGGCAAAAGAAAACTATAATTATTTTGTTTTTAAATGTTATTTTTGCAATATTCCGCTTTTTTAGAATGTCGTACGATGTCGACACGTGTTTCGCCTACACACGAGGCATTATCAAGACTGTTTGGCAGCAAAAGTACTCACGCGTTCACCTCAACCTTTTGTAGTTCGAACGCAACCAAACGATAGCGCGATGTAGACTTCTAGTTGTTTTGTCTATTTTTGAATAAACTAAGCAAAACCGAAGTGTGGAAGTCTGTTTGTTCGTTCAGCAAAGTACACCCGTCCCGTTTCGTAATTTCTAACTGCTCTTATACGGACATTTTTAGTCCCTTTACACATAAATGTAAAATTTCAAAACTGTTGTTATCATTCAAAATATGCCCGGTGTCCAGCAAATGCTTCGCGAAATGTGATTTATCTGTGTGTGTTGCAAAAATAATATTTAAAAACAAAATAATTATAGTTTTATAAAATGGATTTCCGCCATGTAATGCCTGATTCAATTAGTTATTTAAAATCATAGGCATCTTTTAGAATGGGAGACCCTAGGAGCGGAGAGAACATTTCTGAATGATTTTTAAATTTGGGGCCAAAACATTGAAAATTGAAATCGTAGAAATTAAATTAGGAATATTATATTTTTTGAATCGTTGCAATTTTCTTAGTACTCGTAATAAGAAAAAAACATTGGCGGGGAATCATTTGTCAATTGTTTTTTATCACACATCGAAGTTCTACGTACGCAACGAAAATGGAATTAAGTCGAAAAGATTTTAGAGCGAAGATTTTATGTTTATTTTAAAAGTTCTTTCTCTCCGCAAGACTGTGCCGCTCGTCTTCTAAATGCTTTTCGGAGAGAAGCACCTTGTTTGAGCACCGTGAAGCGATGGTTTTCTGAATTTAAGAGAGGTCGAATCAGTTCTTTACATGACGAATTTCATTAAGGGCAGCAATCAACTGCCGTCAACGAAAATAATGTGGCTACTGTTAAGCGGCTAATTGAAGTAAACCCGCGGATTACCTATAAGGCAATTTTAAGGACTATTGGGAATTGGTTATACTGTCAACTATTTTAAACAGGGTATACTGTCAACACTGCCATATAGCAAATCTTTTACACAAATTGAAAACAACATTAGATACAATATGAATAGAAAATTACATACCTTGACCACATATTGTAGGAATATAAAATTATTTGACTGTAATCTTTTATTACAGAATAATTACTTTTTGACATTAGATAGTTATTTACTATCAAAATTTTTACGACGTCAGATAGCTGTATTGTTATCAAATTTTTTATTGAATAAAGCCAAATTATTGGCTTATAAACCAGCTCCTTTTGAGCTTAGTAATAATGACTTATTAACTTGGGATATTATCTCAAAAAACTAGTTTGTAAGACAACAGGTAAAAAATCTGGCCATGGTTATAGGTCTTTTGAGCCCATTCGGTCTACTTTTTTTAAAGACGCTGATAATAATATTGGTTGTAATAATTCTGAGTATATTAACAATACTTCTAGTAGTTTAAACTTAGTTTACCAAAATATTGAAGGCATATCTGAAAAACTACTACAAATAGAACTTTATATAAAGGAACACAATGTTCACATTTTTTGTATTACAGAACATTGGTTAAAAAGTCATGAACTATTGTTCAACAATGAATTTTATTCACTTAGCAGTGCGTTCTCAAGAAAGAAAGCCATTCGTAGGGGCTCTCTTATATTTGTATCTTATAATTTAAAATGTAAAGAACGTAAAGATATTGTGGCTCTTTCTATTGAGCGTTGCTGCTGAATTTTCCTGTGTTGAGCTTGAGCAACTCATTGTCCTCTGTGTCTACAGTCCTCCAAAAAGGGATTATAATTTATTAGAATCTGTAATGGAAAATGTATTGAAGCGTTTGTTTACTAGTAGAAAACATGTTGTGGTGTGTGGGGATTTTAATGTTGACATACTTGTGCAGTCTTCGAAATGTATCAGATTTATAAATTTGTTTAAGTTTTTTGGCTTACAAAATTTATTTTGTGAGCCAACTAGAATCACCTCACATTCTAGAAAATTTATAGATAATATATTCTGCAACTGTGCAACAACAACAAGGGCGATACTAAGTAACTTTCCATCAGATCATCTTGGTCAAAAAGCAGCGTTTCCTATTAATGTCACTTCCAAAGGAAATAAAATTGTATGTAGGCCAATGAGTGCATACCGACTTAAACAATTTAATGTTAATGTTTCAGCAAAAGTCACTAATATTGATTTTAATCAGAAAGATCCAAACGGCTTATATAACTCCTTATTTAATACTATCCTTATTTAATATTTAATATAAATGAAGCGCTCGTGGCCCCGCGGTCTCAGTGTTCGGTGAACGATCACTGAGGTACGCAACTTTCACTATGGCTGGTCGTCGGATGGGTGACCACTTTGTGGCATTTACATTTGCGAGCGTTTCCATGCTTCGGAAGGCACGTTAAGCCGTTGGTCCCGGTTGCCAGTAAAATGGCGGTCGTTAAGCCTGGTTGAAGGCCTTATGGGCGGCTTAAAAAATTTCAACAGCAGGTAGCCACAACCTGCGTCTGTCTATTTCAACACGGCAACGGGCTCACCACCTATTACGTGGGACAGGAATCCACACGGTGAAAAGTGGGCATATAATATGCCTCTGCCACCCCTTCGGGGATAAGGCGTGATGGATATTTATTTATTTATTTATATTTATTTTATTTAATATAATTAAAGCTGAGTACAATAATATATTTAAATCTAAAATATTTTTATAAACAAAAACCTGCAATTTTGTGAGTGGGCAACTACAGGTATTTACAAAAGTAGGGCTAAGTTGTACGAACTATATGGTATGAAGCAATTTAATTTTGATCCTGCTTTTATTCAATATGTAAATAACTATTCCAAGACCTTCAAAAAGACCTGTGCTGCTGCCAAGTCGTTACATATCAGTAGTAAGATTAAAGATTCAAAAAATAAGGTAAAAATGACTTGGAATGTAATAAATACTGAAACCGGTCGATTACTACCCCGTGATAATAACTTTGAGTTAATTATAAATAACAAGGTGATTAATAATAAATTAGATGTAGCACAAACTTTTAACAACTATTTTATAGACATACCCGCGAAAACAACTAGCTCCTTAAATTCTTGTCCAATCAAAGCTCAACGCATACTTGGGGGCAGCGTAGATCAGTGCAATGTCTTATTTAGCTTTAAATGTGTTAACCCCAACGATATCGTTAAATTATTCAAGTCGCTTAACTCAAAAAAGACAGCTGACTTGTGGGGTATTTCTGTGAAATTGATACAGTCTATTATTGTTAATTTATCTCCACATCTAGCTGAAATATTTAATAAATGTATCGATAAAGGAGTGTTTCCGGATTTAATGAAACACAGTAAGGTAATACCTCTATTTAAGTCTGGATCCAAAACCGACCCTGGTAATTTCAGACCTATTTCAATATTACCTGCCATTAGCAAAATTTTTGAAAAAAATATATTGCAACAACTACAAGCTCATTTTAATTCAAATATGCTACTACATAAAGAGCAGTATGGATTCACAAGGGGTCGTTCTACCATTCATGCAGGTGTGATACTTCTGAATCATATATATGACGCCTGGGAGAATAGACAAGATGCTATTGGTGTATTCTGCGATCTCTCTAAAGCATTTGATTGCGTTGAACATAAAACACTATTGCGAAAACTCTTTTATTATGGTATCAAAGACTCTGCACTGGATCTTGTTGCCTCCTACTTAAATGATCGGATACAACATGTTGATGTTAATGAAATTCGCTCCTCTGGAGCATCTGTAGCTATGGGCGTACCGCAGGGATCAATTCTAGGTCCGTTTCTATTTTTAATTTATATTAACGATCTGCCATTCTATATACAGAACTTGTGCAACATTGTTCTATTTGCTGATGATACGTCACTTATTTTTAAAGTAGATCGTACGCTTACTGATTTTAACAGCGTTAATAGTTCACTTGCCCAAGTTGTAGATTGGTTTACGACCAATAATTTGCTACTAAACGCTAAGAAGACAAAATGTATCAGATTTAGCATGCCTAATGTCAGGAATTGCGGTACAAATATAACATTGAACGGTGATACCCTTAATATTGTAGAATCAACTGTATTTTTGGGGATCACTTTAGATAGCAAACTGCAGTGGAACGCGCAAATAACGTGTCTTGCAGGTAAACTCAGCTCGGCAGCCTTTGCCGTTAGTAAAGTCAGGCAGCTCACTGATGTAGAAACTGCCAGGCTAGTATACTTTAGTTATTTTCATAGTGTCATGTCTTACGGCATTTTGCTGTGGGGTAAAGCAGCTGATCTACAAGTAATTTTTGTACTCCAGAAGAGAGCTATACGTGCAATATATAAATTGAGTGCTAGAGTGTCTCTTAGAGAGAAATTTAAAGAAATTGGCATTTTAACGGTTGCATCATAGTATATATTTGCAAATATCATGTTAGTTAAACATACATTTATACAATAGACACAGTGACATACATTCGATAAATACTAGAAATAAGCATAAATTAATTGGAACGCATCATCGTTTACAAAAGGTTCACGACTCTTTTGCAGGAATTGACGTACGCCTATATAATAAAATTCCTTTAGACATTATGAACCTGCCGTTACATAAATTTAAGGCGGAAATTAAGACGCACCTCTTGAAAAGGGCTTATTACACAATTAATGATTATTTGAATGATAAAAATAAATGGAAATGAGTTGCTTGCTCTTCGCTCGAGCTATTTAGGATTCGAATGAATCTTGTGTTATATTATCTACTTGTCTTGAATCTGCATATATATGTTGTATTTTTTTTTTTACATTATTTTTGTTTACATTCTCCAGTATAAATAATTTGAAACGCCAGGCAACTAAAGGTATGGCTGCGTTTAGTCCCGGTAATAACTAATATACATAATTATATGTAATTTGACTTTGTTATTGTGTGAGCACTATGTAGACTTATTTATAATTTTGAAATTGACGTGATAGTTGCTGTGTAGTTTTTGGGTATGTCATGCTCGCCTAAGTGTCTTGGCAGTGGTGGCGTATGTATCGTGTCGCTTTTTTCCCTAAAATACGGTTGAATAGGGCGATGGCTGATATATGCGTCATACCCGTGAACGGGTGCCGTCGGTTGGGACTGGTCAGCTCATAGCTGTTATAGCAATTGTTACAAATAATATTATTTAAATTTAAGGCAAACTAAGTTTAGTCGACTGTTCTCACATAAATTCAAAGGAACTATGTAAGTGTAATTTTAATGAACTCAACATTTATTTTGTTTTTTTTTTTGTATAATTTCTTTGCTGTATAATTGGTCAAATATCTATATATTATAATGGCGGTTAGAAAAGAGTGGCCATGAGTTTTATTGCCAGGTTCTTCCTCTGGCTCTACCTATTGCTTTGCGAATCTGGCAGTAAATGTAAATGTAGAAGCAGTAATCTTGACGTTCATAAGTGTTACTTTGTGACCTACATGAATAAAGATTTTTGATTTTGATTTTGGTATGAGCCAAATTCAGAAAATTTTACACGATGAATTGAAAGTTCAGAAACTTTGTTGTCGTTGGATCCATCATGAACTGACAGCGGAGCAGAAGTGGGCTCGCGTGGAATAGTGCTCACAGATGCTACTGAAGTACGACCATGGACATTCTAATGCTATTTATGACATTGTCACTGCTGAAAAAACAGCAATCTTGTGAATGGGTGTTTGAAAATAAGAACAGGCCAACAAAAGTGAGGCAGGCAAGTAACGTTGGTAAAAAAATGATCGCGTTATTTTTCTCAGCTACGAGTCCCATCTGTTCAATTCCACTTGAAGATCAAAAGAGTGTTAATGCCGAGTGGTATTGTACCATTTGATTACCCAAGGTGTTAGAAAAAGTTCGCGAAACGTCTTTGGTCGTCACCAACAAGCCGCGTTCTCCTACATCATGACAACGCTTCTTCACACACGGCCAACAAAACGAAGTCATTTTTAACTTCCGAAAAAGTACATCTCGTCACCCATCCTGCGCATAGCCCCGACCTAGCACCCTGTGATTTATGTATTTACCCCAAAATCAAGGAGAGGTTTCACTTTTACCAACTCCGAAGAGGCAGTGATGGCGTTCAATCAGCACGTAGAAAACATGCCTTCAGATCTGTGGTCCTCCTGTTTTTAAAAATGGGTCGATCGCGTGAAAAAATGTTTGAAATGTAAAGGAGAGTATTTTGAAAAGCAATAAACATAATATTTTGGTAATAACATGTTGTTTTTTCAAGTTTCGTAAAACTTATAGTGTGACCTACGTATTTAATAATTTGTATTTAATCAATTGTATTCTTTTTTAGAAAATAATATTTGTACACTAACATACATACATACATACATATTGTCAACCTTTATCCCCGAAGGGGTAGGCAGAGGCATAACAAACGCCCACACTAACATTTTAGTTAAAATAATTAGGTACATGAACCCATATAAACAACCTGTAACTTAAAACGCATATTTCTGGACAAACGGAGTTTCAAAACAGTTAGATTTCCTGAGCTTTCAGTTTTATAAAATAATATAATATTTACTATACTACGAACTCTGCCTTAGTAAGCCAGATAGGGCCGGCAAAATTGTCGAGATTCAGACCTATTCCTATTTTATATACGTAGTTTATACATGGAGCCAGGTTCCATGAGATAGTTGAATCAATGGATATGACATGATACATACCTTGAGAATGTTACGAAAATCGTGAAGAATATTTTATGTATATACATATATTAAAAAAAGCCGCAACCTGTTTCAACACGCAATGTGGTGACCACCTATTACGTGGGAAAGGAATACACACGGTGAAAATTGGGCGTATAACATACCTCTGCCACCTCTTTGGGGATAAGGCGTGATTGATAAACATATGTTCATACTATGCCAATCGTTGTCGCATAACTCAAGAAGACTTAAAAATCCTCAAAATTTAGGTAAAACTAGACGACTGAAATTGTTTTTGGTCATAGCTATGTGGATAAACTTCTTCATCCGAGTATCCTGTTGTTATCGAAGTTCTTTCGGAGGTCGAAGATCAATCACTTTCCAACTGTTAAGTTTGGATAAATTTACCTGTTACAATATTGAGGCCCGTTTCTTTAATAAAGCAGTAAGGTGTGGACTTCCTTGAGTAAAAAAACTAGAAGCTACTTGTAACAAAGACGAAGATGTTATGAAGTCATATTAAAGGATCATAGGACATTACAAAAGAAAAGGTAAAATTAATATCTTAATTTTACATCAATCTTGAAAAAACTAACATATATACATATTGTCACGTCTTTATTCTCGAAGCGGTAGGCAGAGGCATTCTACGAGTATACGCCGACATTTCACCGTATGCAATTTTGTCCTACGTAACACGTGATAAACCCATTAATGCATTCGGAATGGACAGGCGCAGGCTGTGGAGACGTTTGTTGAAAATTTTCAAGCCGCCCATAAGGCCATCGACCAGGCTTAACAACTGCCATTTTACTGGCAACTCGGACCAATGGCTTAACGTGCTTTCATTTCACATTTGCGAGTATCTCCATGAGTGGTCACCCATCCAAAGCCCGGCTATAGCGAAAATTGCTTAACGCAGTGATCGTTTACAGAACACTGAGTTTGTGGGGCCACGAGTGCTTCCATCAGACAAAAAACAAACAGACACAGGAAAACAAATCACGATTTCGTAAAAATATAAAAATTTTCACCATACTTTACCGCATCCATTATTTCATACATACATTGACCCATTTCTGCAAAGGCCCACTGTCTCGCGAGATCTCATATTTTCACTTAGTCCAAACCTCCGGTCCTCATTTAGTAACTTTATGATGCCTAATAAAACAACTTGTACAAACCGATGCTGCCGGAGAACAAATCCTGTTATGTTGTGTGTTTAAGAAAGCCAGCACGCCTAATTTTGTTGAAAGAACCTCTTGTAGTCAAGTTTGTTCTGTATTTGTTTTGATAAGGCTGACCATTTGCCGCATTTCTGTTTACTTTTGTTGGACGTTAAACGTTAAGTATTTAGTCACAGGTTCCAGTAATATGAATTTCGTAATGAACACCAAATAATATTAATGAAGACACACGTTATATATTACAATTATTCGTTTATCAACAGTTTCAACGCTCCTGTCATAAATGTGAACTGGCAGTCACTGGCAGTCCTGAACCGTTGAAGATACGCAGAACGGTCCCCAGCTTAGCTGCTTTATACCGTATCTACCAAGGTGAGTGTTCTGAACAACGCTTCCGCTTGGTCCCAACCTCTCCTTTCCGTTCCCAAAAACACGGGTGGGGCAGAGAGGTCATCCTTACACTGTGGACACAATCGTGCCTAGAACTCATCGGTCTTTCTTATATCGCACCATAAAAATACAGAACACTTTGCTGGCGCACGTCTTTCCCTCCTCTTACAATCCTGGGTCCTTTAAGACAAGCGTGAATAAGGCATAAGTCTAGGCTGTTAACCTGAGGGTCGCTATCGGGGCCCTGCCGGCTGGAATAGAGGCCCTTAGTCACGGGTAGTCATCTATGCTTTCCATTAGGCGGGCGGGGCCATTTGGCTGTGTCAAATATAAAAAAAGAAAAGAAATAAACTATTTTATATTTTTATTTTCATTCGTAACACACACGGAATACAAATCTTCATTTATCTCTTCTACCCACCACATACCTTCAGACTACAAAGCCATACAAGAGGTAAAATTACGCGCTGCCCCAGGCCTAGTCTAAGGAAAAACGGTGTTTCATTTCTTCGTGTATTATTTATTAGCGAACAAGAGAATATAACACTCGTATTTGTGTGAAACGATATTTTTTTATTATATCGTGTAAAAATCTTTGTGAGAGTTTTTTACTTGTGTTATTTTTGTTAGCAAGTGTTGAAAAGATGTAATTTACGGTAACTCGGTATGAAGTGTGACTTTCTTTAACTTGTATGTCGTGCCTTTATTCCCGAAAGGGTAAGACAGACGCATACATTTCAAGGTATGCATTTTTATCTCACGTAACAGGTGGTGAGGCCATTGCCATGTTGAAATAGGCGCAGGTTGTGGGAATCTGCTATTGAAATTTCCTAACTTTAACTTTGCTTAAAGACTGCCATGTTACTTGCACTCGGGATTAATAGATTAACGTGCCTTCCGAAATACGAAAACGCTCGTAATGAAATTGCCACAGTCTGTTACCCATCTGAGGACCAGGCAATGCGAGAGATACTTAACGCATTGATCGTTTACAGAACACTGAGGCTATGAATGCTTTAATTCCTTTAGTAAACACAACATAACTTAATCAGATCCAGTTGTATAGGTCAGTCAATCAAATTGGCCTATAAAAGTGCACTGGATATAGGTCTGTTTTGTAGTCACTTTGGGAGGTGGATATCATGTTAGTGGCTGCAAGATTAGTCATTAGCCACAACGGCTTAAAGTTTCTTCCGAAGCAACGAAACGCTCGAGGATGGAACTGCCTCAAACGGTGACCTATCTCAGGACCAACCCCAACATAACATATTTAACTCAGTGCTTGTTTACAGAACAGTAAGCTAGGGAAGCTATTGTGACGTCATTGCTACCAGCGGCCCAGCACGCGAGTCAGGAACGGGGCATTGCCCCCGCGACTTTACGTCCTCCGCAGCGTCTTATATAACGGGCCGCACTGGCGGTCCTCGGCCCTTCTCTGCTGCAGCTGCTTGACAGGTGCTCCTACTTTATCTCGGGACACGTCTCAACGATCACCCCTCTTTTACTATCTTCTTAGGTTACTTGGTTTCTAAATTCTTACGTTCTTCACATTGCTTAAAAGTATCTTTCCTTCATCTTAGTGCATAAGTCACTCTAACATCACCCCCAGCCTTCCCCTTCAACGTTACACTATGACGGCTTTTTTTCTTTTTTAGGGTTCTGTACCTTAATTTGTTGTCTATTCGTCCGTCTCTCTATCAAGAACCTTTGACACGAGAACGCGTGAAAGTATCGAATTGAATTTAAAATTCTATACTTAGAGCTACAGTCCCATGCGGCTGTAAAAATCAAACTTCTAAGTCAACATAAAAAAAGTTATGGCCGTTTAAGCCCTATCCGTACACAACAGTGCCGGCACAGTGCCGACACGCGCCGGCACAGTGCCTACACGCTCCGGCACTGTTGTCTGAAGTGATTTTCAGTGCGCACTGAACGTCACTGTCACTGATGACTGCGGATAGCGTCGTACAAAATATATGCCACAATATAATTTTTCACTGACACAAGAGTATACGTTACTGATCGGCACGTGTCGGCACTGTGCCGGCACTGTTGTGTGCGAATAGGCCTTTAAGACACAAAAAACGTATTTTTACGTAACCCTCAGTTGGGAGTCCGAATCACATTTATCACATTATTTTTTGTATCTTCCTGCGCTTATTTTATTTTTTACTACCATAGAAAGCGTAACGATCTCGAAACTCAGTTTCTTACCACCATAAATTGAATTATGCCTGGTTTAGCATTTTCTTTGCAAGTAGTATCATAATCGAGATAATAAAATAATATATTATGAGTAAGAACGTTCTCCTGTACAAGAAAAATGCTGAGGCTCGGTTATTTTAGTGTTATGCTAATATTAAAGTCTGTTTCTCATATCGCCTTGTTATTACTATTATGTTTCTTTGTTACTGATTATGCTCGTATCGTGTAACATTGCTAAGTGCTGGTAGATGGCGCTTTACGTCTTCTTAAGATGGAAAGAGGTGGATTAACCCTTCAGTTTTGAGTAAGTCTCGATAGTCGAGTTGGTAAAGCGTTTTGCGGGTTAAACCAGAAGACACTGGTTAGAATCCTCCTTGAATCTGAAAATTTTGATCCCTTTTAATTTTGGATATAGAAATTCAAAATTTCATTGAAAATTTCTGTACAAATTACAATCCGACAGAGTTAGCTATATTTTGGAGTTTAACCTATATTGTATTTCTAGCAGAAGGCAAGCAGACTACACATTAGTTATGTCCATCAGATTTCTTTTCATATCTCAATAATGGGTAAATGGATTATTGCACAGATAAATCAGGGTAGTTCAGAGATTGTTCTAAATTTTTTTTATAAAGCAAGCAACGGCAACGTGTAGGCCGTTCTCCGATCAACTTGTTGTTTTTTCTGGATATAAACTTTTGCTATGGATGGTCTTTAGATGGGTGATCGCTTTGTAGCATTCCTATTCACGATCGTTTTCGTGCATAGAATGGCACTTTAAACCGTTGGTCCCGGTTGCCAGGTGCATGACAGTCATTAAGCCAAGTTGTGGGCGTTATGGGCTGCTTGAACAATTTCAAAAGCAAGTCGTCTTAACTTGTGCCTGTCCATTTCAACACGGCAATGGGCTCACCGCCTGTTACGTGGGGTGCAAATTCACACGGTGAAAAGTGAGCGTGTATTCTGCCTCTGCCTGACCCTTCGAGGACTAAAATAAAGTAATTTACGCTAAAAAGTTGCACAATTTGATCAGAATATAAGATAAGTCTTCATGTGGAACGAATCCTTTAAGCATAGTATTTGGATATTTTGGAGATTTCTTTCATACTATTCTATCACAAGACCTTATATATATTTATATACTACGAAATATACATCAACTAAAATACGCTACAGCAAAAAGATATACCATCCAAACAAAAATAATATACATAAATACAAAAATGTATTTTGTCCGGTGTGATGGTAACATCACAAACAACTTGACCGACTTATTTACGATGTCTTTCAAGAACATTAACCAAAAAACAAAAGTATTGGAAAAAAGATTAAGGAGGATTATGAATGGCAGACATGGAGTTAATGCGAAAATAAGTTCAAGGCTTGAAACACAGAACATAAAGTATTGGAGAAATCTTAATTGTAATAACTAAATGTAATATAGACTATAGCAAAGCTTTGCAATTCAACTTCAATCTACCCTGACTAAATAATGGATATTGAATACAACTAAATAAATATATTTTAGGGTAAGGAAAATAGGATCATTTTGATGTCCATCGGCTGCTCCGTTTGACTGTAAAGGCCGTTTCACTCGAGAACGCGTCTTATATCAAGTTGAAATTAAAACCATATATTCACATCAACGGTTCCTTTAACTGTGAAAAAAAAAACGAATATTGATGGCATCAAGATGTGTAGATACGCTATTTATGTTGCAAAAACACAAGGGAATCGAAAGGCATTTTTTTTACCTCCAACTATTTAACTTTCAATTTATTCCTTTAAATACTATATATAAATATAAAATATTAACTAAATATAAAGGTAAAAATGTAAAAACTTTACATTTAGAAACGTAAAATATATTTAAATGGATTTTTTTTATAACTAGCTGTACTTATAGTATTGTAATGGAAGTATGAATAAGGATTACCTGGCGCATACAACTCATCAATCACGTCACACCTTTATTGCCGAACGGGTAGATATTGACAAACATACTATACGCCCAAATTTTACCGTATGCATTTTTGTTCCATTCAACATGGTGTTTCTTTTTTTATATTTGGCACGTCTAAATGGCGTCGCCCGCCTGATGGTAAGCAAAAGCGTGAACTCGTGATTGAGGGCCGCTATCTCAACCCGCAGGGCTCCGATAGCGACCCTCTTTTTAACGGCCCAGAAACATATCTTTTCACGCTTCTCTTAGAGGACCCAAGATTGTGAGAGGGAAACACGTGCGCCGACAAAGAGTTCCATGCATTTATGGTGCGACATATGATAAACCAACAGTATGCCAATTGTCATGTTGAAATTAACAGTTGCTGGTTTTGGTGACCTGTTATTTAAATTTTTCAAGCCGCCCTTAATAAATAAGGATCTGAGGAAAAGCGCACACAACGAATATCAATGACGTTATACTAGTCAGACTCCGCCACCCCAGCTATACGATCAATTTTTATCGCAGAACAAATAATTGAAAAAGTTTTGTACCTACTAAATTATGAAACGCCCGAACAATACTTTTATTTTCTATTCAATTAAAATTTAAAACAATTTAATTAAGAGCTTGCACAATTTGTTTTACTATCAATTGGAAACAAGTTATTTAAACAATAAATGCACGTGAAATATTTGGAGATATTTCAAATCGTGAAATGAATTTAAGGCTCAGAGAAACGAGAAAGAATACCAAAACACGGTTTTTCATATTATTGAGGTAGAATTGAGTGTATCTGTAGCAATGTTGCCATTTTTTTATACTTTTTTTTCTAATAGAGGTTTTAAGATAAGCCCTTTGTATATTTATGAGACTGTAATCTCTTGACACGAGTGTTTGATATTGATGTGCAATAAAGTTTATTCTATTCTATTTATTTTCTTGTTATATGTAAATACATACGAAATAAAGTATAGTTATAGCAAAACTAAAAATGGGTGGGCTGATATTTATGATCCTGCATTTGTTTGATTTGTTTCTAGCCCAAAAAGCAGAATAATAAAAAAAAGAATATAAAAATTCGCTCGATTTCTCATACATTTTCTATGGAACCTGATTCTAAAGCTTTCCTGTAATGAACGCCCTGTCCAACCGATAAGGGGTGGGGAGGCTTTAGGTGTTTTCGTTAGGGTTAGGTTCAACTAATTAATTTTACAAGCATAAGTAACTAAATACTTCATTTAAATTAGTGACTTAATGACAATGACAGTACAAGAGCAGATGTCTACTATGGAAAGGCTGCATTTTTATATAATTTGCTCACTGTACTGACTGTACGGTTGTGGAATGGGCTACCGTTAAAAATAAGGCGTGCATAATCATTGACTATACTTAAGAAGCTAGCACTATTGTGCTTTTCTAGCTTCTAGCTTATACTGAGATGCTTAATAAAGCATCTCAGTATCTATAAATGTATAGTGTATTTGTGTGGATGTGTTTGTATTTATGTTTTTTCATGTTTTTATGGAAATGTACGAGTATGTAATGAGGACTTGGTACGTTTTTAGGTAAATTAATTACATTTATTAGTTTATACCAGAAAATGGTTGAGCGGGCGAGATAAATAAATTCAAAGCGGACTGTATTTGCGGGGAAAGACAATAATGAAATTTACACGCGGTTGTCGAACGAAAAAGAATGGAAACAGGAATGGGCACACTACCTTGCTGCTGATGCGAGATGCTGAGGTGGAGGCTGCCGGGGATGTCCCTGGACTTTGATTCCTGGTTTCCTTGCACGAGTACACTATTTATCCATGGAAAACACAATTATTGCGAAAGGTTTGATGCGCTCGTGGCCCCGCGGTCTCAGTGTTCTGTAAACGATCACTGAGTTACGCAACTTTCACTATGGCTGGTCCTCGGATGGGTAACCACTTTGTGGCATTTACATTTGCGAGCGTTTCCGTGCTTCGGAAGGCACGTTAAGCCGTTGGTCCCGGTTGCCAGAAAAATGGCAGTAGTTAAGCCTGGTTGAATGCCTTATGGGCGGCATGAAAAATTTCAACAGCAGGTAGCCACAACGTGCGTCTGTCTATTTCAACACGGCAATGGGCTCACCACCTATTACGTGGGACAGAAATCCACACGGTAAAAAGTGGGCATATAATATGTCTCTGCCACCCTTTCGGGGATAAGGCGTGATGGATATTTATTATTTTATTTTATAATCTTTATATATGAGTGTTTTATATTTATTTGCAATAAATTTTATTCTATTTTATTCTAATAAGCATATAATGTGGTTTAATATCACTTGATAAAAACTCACACATTTATGCTGACCAAAATAGAAAAAAAAAATGTATGTCTGTGGTTTACCTAAAATAAGTTGACTAAGAGATATCCGAGGTTTGATGGGACAATAACATCAATGCTGACAAAATTACTACTACTAGATCGCATTTCATCTCATTGCCCCTTCTCTTTCTGTGAAATAGACGCACAATATCACTTCACAGACTTTTTCATATTTTTACACGAACAATCTTTAAATATTTAAATACATATCACTGGTAATGTTAGTCTTCCGACAGAGAAAATTCCAGCTGTTTATATATATATATATATTGATATTCTATATTCTTATAAAGCTAGAGTGAATTTGATGGGTAAAGAAAGAAACAGCGCGATAAAGGAACATTGCGATATGACAGAAGATGTAGTGACTAAGGCAGAAAAATAAATTCTTAGATGGTTCACACATGTGGCGAGGATGGATGAAAATAGACTAACAAAGCAGATTTATGTGGCGAGAGTGAATGGGCAATCTGGCAGGGTCAAACTCGGAGTATGTATGTCAATCAAATGCACGACCTTTTGAAAAAAGGCCAGGTCAAGAGTATCCTTAACCGGCGAGAATGTATGAAAACACTCATAAAAGTAGAAGAAGCAAAAGATTTATGTCACGATCTTAGAAAGTGAGAAATCATAGTCTCTGTCTACCCTGATGGGAGCCAGACGTGATCATATGTATATATTTAATATTCTGAATATTGTGGTACAAATTAGTTCATATTAGTTTCATAGAGCTTAAACTTGGGGATTATATTTTGCCAATAATTTTAAGATAAATTCGATTAAGTTTCTCGAAGATAAATCAAAAGGATATTTGATTACCCTGAGATTGAAAGGGTTTCGAAATACTGAAGTGCTAATAAAATTATAACAGACTTTTGAAGAGAAGAATCAAATTATATTAAATTTATAAAAGCCTATTTTAAACTTGAGATAGTATACTGAGAAGACTAATAACTTTAGTTTAAAAGAGTTTTTGCGTGGGTATGGATGAGTGAGCTAGAGCTTGAGTTCTGCATATATTTATTTCAACCATAAATAGACCCGTCTTTTTCCATGGCAGTGTAACATGGCCAATATTGGAGCGACACAAGCAGGAGCTGTGTGTCATGGAAATAAAGATGCTGCGGTGGATGTGTGGAGTCACGCGGATGGACCGTGTGAGGAACTCTCGCATCTGCGGCAGCCTTCACGTCCGTGACATAGCAGATAAGTTGCCAGAGTATCGCCTACTTTGGTATGGTCATGTTTTGCGTTAATCGCCGGACTAAGTGGGAAACAATATTTTGGCCATGTCATGTCCCGGTAAGAGAGGAAGAGCCAAGAAGTGCTGACTTGACGTGGTAAGAGATGACATGCGTGCCAAAGGTCTGTCATACAGGGGATGCCGACGACCGTGCGAAGTGGAGAAGAAAAAGTAAGAAGGCGGACACCAGGCGTCGCGAGATGCAACTGGGACAGACGCTTGGATGATGATGATATTTATTTGAAAAGGACATAGGTATCAAAACTATGTGATCTTCGAAGGTTAATTGGAAGCCACTTGAGTTCCTTGCAAATGTACTTGATCATACTTTGCGATAGTCTTGTGGCAGCAACTTGTTGTTTGCTCATTGTTTTGAAGTCATCAGAAACCTGGAGACGTAGGTGGAGCGCTGAACTGTCGCCTGGTTAAACGAATTTACCACGATAATGGTTCTGGAGGGCACTTCAACATAATATCTTAACTTCTCCGTTTTGATCCTGAACGATAGGATAGCATGTGAGGTAGGGGTACTAACCTATTACACTGAGAATCAAAACTTGAACAAAGTGATCCCACAATTATTTTCTTATTTCTGGCATTCAAATTTGTTGATTTTTAAATTATTATATTCTTTATCAAAAGTCAACAGTTAGGTCTCCACCTGATCATCTGCCATCTCAGTTTTATAAAAAGAAAGAATAAGTAGAAAAAATTACAACAAAATACGAGTATAACAAACTTTTTTCATACATGAAACCGGATTTTAAGGCAGTACAAATCTCGTCGAGGCTTCTATTAAACAGCAAAACTTTTTCGCTAACTAGGAAGGTTTTTTTTATTTTGCACACATTTTCGTATCGTCAGTTTAGTAACTTTTAGTAGATATACCCACACATTGTTAAAATAAGTTGTATGTATATAACTGCATGAACGGTGTAATCTTTTGTGTTAACTACAAATTTGGATTTTATGTTTATTCTTTTATTTGTACTTTAAATGCATTTTTAACAGTGGTGTGAGTTTCGACATAAACAAAAATTATATTAATATCCTGCCATATTTTTTAAATCCCATTGACTTAGGAATCGCTGACCTAAATATTATGAGTTTATACTAATTTCAAAACAACGCGTTAACCCATTTTTCGAAAAAAAAAACCTTTACAGACAGACAACATAGTAATTCTACAATTGTTTTGTTCTTTCTTTCAACATAGTGATCCTTCAATGGTTTCGTTCTTTCTTTCCTCTGTTGCGCGGTGGGAATGTATCCGACTGCTACGCTAGAGGTCGTGAGTTCTATTCCCACCTAAAGGTAAAGTAATCAATAATTTAATAATAAACAATTTCATTTCATCCTCACCAGCTCCCTTTGTGTCGCATTGAATAAAAAGGTAGCCAGTGTAATTACTGGGCATGGAAGGCATATCATCTTAGGCCCCAGGATGGCAAAGCACTTGCAGTGAGTGTCAATAGGTGAAAGTAACCACTTAACACCAGGTGGGCCGTAAGTTTGTTTGCCATGTCGTAGTATAAAAAAAAATAAGATAAAACTTTGGGTGATGAGCACAATGGTTTATTCTGTGTCTGGGTCTGTGTCATTTATATATAGTATGTATGTATTTATCAGTTATCTGGTTACCATAGTACAAGCACAGCTTACTTTGGAATCAGATAGCGTGAGTTGTCCCAACATTATTTATTTATTTATTTTTGTTAACTTTTTGATATACGAAACCATTATAAATGATTAAAAGACGTACCTTTCAGTACTGGATTTTACGAATACCACTTGAGCATTTTGAGTATCTACTTAAGGACGCGTTCGTTAAGCTGGGTCATATTTGAACCCGAAAATTGAGGCTTTTATCTTAAGAGGCCATTTACGACCAAAAGGTCGGTAGGTGATTGTTTAACGTTTCTGAGGTAGACTTGATAGTGTATCGTAAAGCGAATTTATAGAACTCCTTCCTGTATTCTGTAATCGTTGTTGAATTTGAATTATAACTGAACTAATTGATGGTACAGTTTTGATAAAATTCTTAAAGTTGTGGTAACTTTAAGAATTTTATCAAAACTAAATAGTTCTGTTACATGAAACAAAAGTGTATACGGTGAAATGTGAGCGTATAGTGTGCTACTGCCTACCCTATCGGGGATAAAAGCGTGACAATATGTCTATATCAATTATAAATCAAGGCTGTTTCCGATAGTTCTTAAATTCGAAACTATTATTGACTTTGTGGTAATTTCGTATATGAGCGTTTCCGTGCTTCGGAAGGCACGTTAAGCCGTTGGTCCCGGTTGCCATTAACATGGCAGTCGTTAAGCCAAGTTGAAAGCCTTATGAGGCGATCGAAAAATTTCAACAGCAGGTAGACACAACCTGCGTCGGTCTATTTTAACAACAATGAGCTATTACGTGGGACAGGAATACACACGGTGAAAAGTGGGCGTACAATATGCCTCTGCCACCCCTTAGGAGATAAAGCTTGATTGCTATGTCTGGTATATATTTGATAGCTCTGATAGTTTTTAATAACAAAAATGAAATAAAATTTATTTACTGCTGTTTTTCCATAGATATTTTGTTTAATAACCCAAAAAATGCAACTGTAGAATCAGATGTACAGTGTATACATCTAAAAGTACTTTGATATACGTATTCTTTAGTGTTCCTTAAACAAGGGCTACGATTACTCACGTCTATTTTGCTTAACTTCATTATCTCTAAATTCTTATACTACATTTAAAATAAATTAGCAATATGTAATGTAATAATCAATTTTTTAGGGTAAATTAATCCTTATTATTAAGGCTGTAAAACTGATCATTCATGTTACGATTACAGTTTTAACAGGGTTCTGAAATTTGATTAAAGTTTAGCAATATGATTTTATTGTGCTCCAAAATACTAATTCGATCGAAGGACATTTTGAGGGACATGAAACCATAATTATAATTTGTTTGTGACTACAAAGTGTGATTAGAAAATAAACGAAGCGTGCTTACAAGAAGTGAAGATGCTAACAGTTGTACAGTTACGGATAAAAAAACATACTTCTAAACATGATGTTGTACTCACGATCCCAACAAGAAAGTTGTCCTCAAGTTTACATGAAGTGTGCTAATGACTGTAACAAGTAAGTACCTAAATTAGCAGAAAATATATTACTCAGATCGGGTTAAAAAGTCTGAAATTAGGAAGCCCATCCGATGTAATCGCTAAACCCACATGGTTTAGCGATTACGTACAAATGCAATTCTAAAAACATTAATTAATTTATTTATTTATTCTTATTATTCCAAGCAAATTATTGATTAGAAAATTATTATTAAATTATATTAATCCTAAGAAAATGTTAATTACATACTCTTAAATGACGACTACAATTTAGTCAGAATTTTTATGTTTTTCGGTACGGTTCGGGTAGTTCAGTGGCTTAGAGTATTGCCTTGATTAGGCAATGGTCTCGGGTTCAATGAAATGGTTACGTCCTAAAACAAGTTGTCTTTTTTCACTATAATAAAGAAAAAGACAGGCCAAGCGGAGAAGAACTTTGGTAGAAATGTTTACTAAATATCTTATAAGTAAGAAGTAAACATATTAAAAAAAACGTCTTAATTTGATTAAGTTTGAACTTCTACCTGGTAATAATTTTCACTGAAATTTTAACATAAATTTGCTCAACCGCGTGTCTTTTAAAAGGAGACACAAGGTCTACGAGTCGTAGAGTCTGTAATTATAATACAAAATCAAATTACACCCTAACCTAATTTAAAAATAAAGTGATAAAAATCTTGAGCGTATATAAGTCAATTTCCTTACATCTGATTGACCCAGGCAAGAATGTCATCTTGACGGATATTATGGAAAGTAAGTACCTACACAATTTCAGAGACGTGTTTTTAGGAAATGGAAAATACTTTGAACCAGTTTAAATTGGACTGTGGAATCACAAACGTATTTCACAAGGTACGTGACGTCAAAGTAAGTACTTAACATTATTGTGTAAGTTTATGATGTATATACATACTTATGGTTGAAAATAAACTAAAGTATTTATATCCTATACTAGATGACCCCCACAGCTTTGCCCGTGGAATATTTCGACCTCCCGTAGCACCTATTTTAATCCCGTCGCTTATAAATTCTACAATGATGCATACAAATTTGCCCGATTTGTCGACATTTAAGACTACTGCTCTGCTCTCCAGTGTAGTAGCGTAATGTTATATAGCCTATAGCCTTCCTAGATAAATGGGCTATCTAACAAAAATGTTATTTTTTAATCCGACCAGTACTTCCTGAGATTAGCGCGTTGAACCAAAAAAGCAAACAAACAAACTCTTCAGCTTTATAATATTAGAAAAGATTAATTCCATAGTCTTTTATACTATAAATAGTTTTGTTGGATCGATAGTAGATTGAGCCGCAAATACTGTAACAAAAAAATATGGTCAACCTTGATCTCAATGCTGAATTAACGGTCTCGATTTTTTATGTGAAAATGATAACATCTCACCGCAAACTCAATGTTGATATTTAAATAATGATCAAAAATGGATGAAAACTGTGATCAAACAGGCACTTAGTGGCTACTTTTAGTTCGCTGGCTGAATATTTTGACAAACGAATTTGATTCATTTCATTATTTAATGTACTACAAGATCAAATCTGTAGTTATGAAAACACATGCATTTATTCTAAACTGATTTCAATCATTTTATTCAAGACGCCATAATACCCATGACCTCTGTAAGTTGTTTTTGCTGTACGCCACATAAGACGCTCTTGTAAACTAAACATTATTCAAAATGATTTTTGTCATCAATTTCATGTTCTAAATCTTCTCTGTTTTCATCTGAGTGTATTCAGAATTGTTTCCAAACCCTGTCTGGATTTAGAGCCCGGGATTCCATTTTTAAATTTGACTGCTGAGAACAGATGTCTTTTGGCCTTTGGTACTTAGCACTGTTGGAAGAGACTCCAGTCTGGCCACTTGTCATGTTCATGTCCTAAATACCAGAAATAAGTCCAGTCTCATACCAATGTCAATCCAAATGGGAACTTTGATTCAAAAATAACTGTGTGTTCTTGAACAAATTGCTTTACAAACTTCGCTATGGAATTTATATCTACTCCCCTCAGAGCATGAGTCTTGTCTTCTTGTACAAACAAATTAGATGTTAACTCACGTAATGGGGAAGTTACTACATTAGCCGACAGTATACAATATACATATGTTTGTAAATGCACGTTCAAAATGTTGGTAGGTTTGTGTTAAAATAATCTAACTTATAATGTTTAAGTGTTTTTAATTTATAATGCCTTCTAATAGTACTCCATACACAATACTGATCTCTAACGAATTCACAAAAGTACTTGGGTCCCTATTTTTGATCATAATACGACTTGAAAGCGCAGACGAAAATTGTTTCACCATCAATTTTCCGTCTATGCGTTCAAATCAGATGGTTGAAAATTGCTGCCCTGTTATTTTATAAATATTTTTAATTAGATTTGAAAAATATCTGAAAGCAGCACCGCTATAATTATTTTAAAAAACCTTACTAATTTGGTACATGGAATTCAAATTAATATTACCCTTTTCTGCATAGGGGATTAAAAGTTCCGAATTTCTATAAATTCAATTATTATTAATCACGCCTTATCCCCGAAGAGGTGGCAAGGTGGCAGAGGCATATTATGCGCCCACTTTTTACCATGTGCGTTCCTGTCCCACGTAATAGGTAGTGAGCCCATTGCCGTGAACGTATTTAAGGTTCTTGAATTAATTTCAACCACTCACTAAAGTACTATGTTGACAATGTTCCAAGAGTGATAAGAGGTTCCTTCCCATCCTTTTGTATTTCTAAAATAAAGTTATTCAAAGATGTTGGGGAGAGTCCCACAGTGCCGAACACCTAAGCCTAAATGAAAATAAAAAATACAAGTTTCGTTTTAAACATTTTAATGTAGTTACTGAGCGAAAACCAACCATAGACATACATAAAGAGAACAAAGAAAAATAAACATAATTCACGTTTAACAATTGGTGCCAATTTTTGGTAAATTTTGACATACCATAACCATCATAATTTTACAATGCTTTGCATGCGGTAAGGGATTTGTCTTTGTTCAAGATAACCAGCCTCCTTGACCTGAGCCTGAGGACGACAGGCGAATCAACCTCCAAAGAAGCAGGATAACACCCAAACCAACCTGACTTTTGACTGCCTCGATGAAACTGCTCCACTGAGGCAGTCAAAAGTGTATGCAAAAATGTGTATATGATAAACTTCGTTTCTTATAAATAGCCATTCACTATATTCATCCTGAAAAGATTTGATGTCAATATTAAATGTCTCCGCCACTCAGTCGGGAGCGCCGTTTTATGGCATATGCACTTGCCCTTAACCAGACCGATTGTTAGGAGGCAATTGGAACATAATAATTTTGTTCTGGTGGAGACATTGGGCAGCTGGAAGTGGAAGCTAAGTGACTCACAAAAGAAGTCGGCCGCCGGTTCAAAGATAAGAATGGTAATGTGTGTCGCTTTGTATTGTTCCTTGCACAGAGGGTGGCGATTCCGTTCAGAGGCAAACCTGCCTGTATAATAGGCACCTTTTTGCTGAGAGCTATGCGGGACGAATTAGTTTAAAGGACAGCGACATTGACATCTTCAACTGTTATTGTATTTTATTGTTCATTTATGTTATTTTTATTAATAAATAGTGATCAAGACCTCTGTTTCGACTCACACTTCAGATACAATTACGCAAAGTTAGGTCAAGCCCTTAAGCACAACCAAGCATTTAAGACTGGGAGTGTATTGGCGAAAAACATTCCAAGCGACCGAATTTGCGGGCGTATGCTAGTCTATATTTCAAAAAAAGGAATGAATTAAATTAATTCTATTTTTAAAATTCTCATTGTGGCGCGGAGAGTATCCGACTGCTACGCAAGAGGTCGTGGGTTCGATTCCCACCCAGGATAAAACTTTGTGTGATGAGCACGATGGTTTATTCTGTTTCTGGGTGTTATCTATCTATAATATGTATTTATTTAGAAATATATAAGTATGTTTATCAGTTATCTGGTTACTATAGTACAAGCTCTGCTTAGCTTGGAATCAAATGGCATTGTGTAAGTTGTCCCAATGATATGTTGCCCATTATCCAATTATGGTATTTTTTTTATAAACTTGTTTTGTTTCATTATATTCTCAGGGCAAAAAATACAGGAAGATACTTTTTGACATGCCCAGCAAATTTTTACAATTGATAAATAGGTCATCTAAAAAGGTTACTATCCAAAAGGCAAAATTTCCCTTTCTTAATATCTGTATTTGGACGAGCTGAATAAAATTGTACATTTTCCATTACAATGTAACTCTAGAGTAATCGTTGTGATGATGTCGAGAGAGTGAGATCCCTTCTACGCTAATTTATACTGAAGATTACCTCATAAAACCTGATATAATCAGCACTTTACCTTGCTCCCTTGTGTTTACAACCTGAACATATTGTTTTATGTCTCGCAATGAAACGGCTCGCAAAAATTTGCATGAATTATAATGTAATAATGTTCCATAAGTAATAAATTACTATAACGACGTATTTTATTTTAGTTGGATCTATATGACTTTGATATGTGGTATAAATTTTAGGTAGATAACAATTTGTCATTGCATAATAATATCTCAATAAGTTATTATAAGTCTAAAACTTTTATAAATTTAGTATAATAATATACCTGAAAGAATTTTTGACACGCCCCGATTAGTTTACGGCCATGGGTGGAAGTTCGGGTGATCCCGCTCACAATGGCCTCATAGTGGCTAGGACCACAGACGTACAAGAGTAAGCAAACCAAACATAATCCTATGCTTATGGAGCAATACTTCATCCTTTTCACTCATGCCATGTGTTGTATAAAGCTATCTTTGTTATTTCTGTGTAGCTACATCTAACTCACACATTGACAACGAACAGCTAGTAGCCAATTTTTCTACTACAAATAAGCTACAAACTCGTAATAACAACCGCCGCTGTCATCTTTAAATCAAAGATTTATTAGTCGAAGTAAAATATTACATAAAATTATTGTAAAATGTTACAAAAGTAGACAAAAATATAAAAAAATGTGTTGTGCGTAGAGTGATGAAGTTATAACTAAGCTAAGCTTCCTGTGAATGTGTGTGTAAATAGGCTACGCTTACGGTCTTATATATCTGTGAGTCCGACATACCGATCCGGTTGCCCCTGCAGTAGGAATGACGGCGCGTAAACGCATTAGTTTTATATTTTATTAAAAAAACGATAAAACTATGATAATTACAATTGCTTGAAAGTTAAGATATTCTTCTCACGAAAACTTGATTAAAATTTAAAAGCAGTCAACAGCCTTGATGTTTATAGAAATCTGAAATATTATCAAGCTCGGGTCACGAGGTGTGATCACCTTGTATACCAAAACGTGATAATGATAGTTGATTTGTAGTTGTCATAGTTGAAATACTATCACGCTGAGCTCACCAGTTGTTATCACTTTAGCTCTTTGCAGTACTTCTCTTTATAGTTCGAAGATTCTGGTATAGAATTAGTTTGAAATTAAAAACTGCAACCTACTTTGTAACGTAGTCTATGGTTTAGGTGTCTACCACAAGTAGCGATTTATTACAACTAGTGGTCGCCCATTGGCCGAAACTTTACAATAATCCATTTAATTCTTAAATTAATTTTTGAAGTATGTTTGGCTTATATGTACATGTTTTTCCTTCTGATCTGATACCAGAAGCATCGAGGGTGAATTTTCGTGCTTTTAAACGTTTCTGCCATTTATATTACTGGAATCAAACATAGCTTACATAGGACCCGTAATATACAAAAAATAACAGTCCGGCGGTAGACGGTAAACGTACTAGTCGCGCATAGCTCTGTATTCTCTGTGTTAGTAGTATCTCCGGTCACGTGGTTTAACTACCTGCGTTTCTCAAAGTTTACATCTATCTACTCACTTCACGACATTATGAATAACTGTAAGCGCTGTGGTGTAGAAGTGAGGGATGGCTTCATGTGCGCTATGTGAAACGGTCATTTTGACTTTCCTTGCTCCGGGATATCCGAATCAGGGTGGAGGAAATTGGGAGAAGAAAGAAGAAGCGCCTGGAAGTGTTGCACGTGTAAAAACCTTCCAGCTTCTAGTCCACGTTCTATGGCCCCAAGAACAGATGCGGACAACATATTATCAGAATTGAAAAGGCTTTCTGCCCAGATGGAGGTGTTACCTACATTGTTAAATAATGTCAAAGCTATCCAGAATGAACTAGCAGAGCTCAAGAATGTCAAAACTGAGATCTTGGAAACGAAATCTTCTATGGAGTTCATACATGAGTCCTTTGAAACATTGTCCGGCAGGATCTTGAAGGTTGAAGCTGATACCAAAACTTCACTTTTCTATAGAAATGTGTGTGTCAACAGTTTCGATATAATTTGTATTACGGAGACGTGGCTTGTGGACAGTATTAGTGATAGTGAGCTGTTCGATGATAGATATTTGGTTTGGAGAAGTGACCGTAATTATGCGTGTACCAAACAGACCCTCGTTGGCGGTGTTTTAATTGCTGTAAAAAAGGAACTTATAGCAACCGATCGCAGTGATTGGTGCTCGTCTGCTGAGGATATATGGGTGCATAAAGTTGGTAGGACTTATCCTCCTGACGCCTGAACCGAATTATAACTTTTGTTTGTTTGTTAGTTCAAGTCTCCATAATGAGACAATGTAACTTTTCCTTTTCATGATTAGATGTACTGTTAAGGTAATTTAAACTACATTTACTGTATATCAATTCATTTATTTTATAAACAGGGACCTAGCAGTCATCATCCCCATTATTAACATGTATTATTATTACAATTGGCCCCATTATTAACATGTATTATTTTTATTACATTGTATCAACGAAAACCGCGAGTTCCCTATAAAGTGCACATAGGAGTTGTGTATGTGAGTAGGCAAAATCTAGGCTTTTCGTTAAATGAGCAGTTTGCTAATTATTCGGATAAAATGATGAATATTGTTCATAACCAACCCGCTGATAAATTCGTAATTCTCGGTGATTTTAACCAACCTAATATAAAATGGCATCTTCAGGATTGTGGAATTTTGTTCCCTAGCAATTTACAACGTATAGTTCAGACGAATACAATAGATACTTCAATGCCTGCAGTCTGTCACAATACAACTCGCATCTCAATTGTGAAAACAGAATATTGGATTGGGTATTATCAAATAGTTCCGTTGATGTGCAGAAAACATTCTTAGTAACGAATAAATATCCCCTGTGGTACCGGCGGCCACTTGACACACGAAAATGACAAAGCTCACAATAAATACAAAAAATACTGTAACATAGCGGATCATCAGTCTTTTGTCACACTACGCCAGCGTACCAAGGAGCTGGAGAGAGAGATATGTTTGACACTTATATACCTAATATGGAATCTGATATTTCTAAAAACCCCCGAGCATTTTGGAGATATGTAAAATCTAAAAAACAGGGCAATTCTTTTACGGCTGTTTTAAAACATAAAGGGGTTTCATCTAGTAATGGGAATGAAATATGTAATATGTTTGGGGAGTACTTTCAATCTAACTTCCTAAAGTCTACTCGGCAGGGTAATTATCAGACAACTTCCGTTCACGACACTCGTGAAGCGGGGGACTTCTAGGACATTAGTGCGATTGAAATACGAGAGACTGTGAAGTACTGTCGCTACTCAAACAGGTCGATCTAAATAAATCTGCGGGTCCAGATGGGATTTCGCCTGTCTTTGTTCTCAACTGCGCCAGTAGTCTCACTATCCCTCTTTCGATACTGTATAGGCGTTCTGTGGTGGAGGGCGTGGTTCCAGCGATTTCGAAGTTAACGTATGTAAACACAAAAAAGGGGCTAAAGATGTGGTGGAAAATTACAGACCTATCTCCAAGTTATGTATTTTCGCATAAAATCTTAAAAAAATTTTTACACGCAACTGTACGCGTCGATCCGGCTAAGTCTCAGTGAACACCAGCACGGTTTTATACAGGGCCGGTCCACCACATCAAATCTCATAATGTGTAGTGATTATATATCTGAACATATGGCGGAGCGCCGTCAGGTGGATGTGATATACACTGACTATAGCAAGTGTTTTGACCGCATAGATTATTTAATCCTCAGAAAAAAACTACAACGTATAGGTATACGCGGAAACTTATTCCGATGGTTCTCGTCATATGTGGAGAACAGAAGTCAGGTTGTAGTCCTAAATGGCTGCAAGTCACAATCAATGTGATGGACATTGACATATTGACACACCTTCTAGTGTGCCCCAGGGGTCGCTGTTAGCGCCCCTTCTCTTCAACATATTCATAAATGACATATCGTCATGTTTCCGAACGGCTAAAATATTGTTATACGCAGATGATATGAAGATGTTGAAGAAAATAGTTTTTAGTGAGGACACTGTGGTTTTGCAAGCAGATCTTAATCGTTTTCAAACATACTGTGTAAACAATAAACTGGAACTAACCGTCTCTAAGTGTTATGTTTGTTCATTTACACGTAAGCTCAGTCCAATAATTACGGATTACAAACGGGAACAACAATAACCAGGGTAAATAATATTCGCGATTTAGGTATAGTATTTGACTCTCAACTGATATTTGACACACACATTGAAAATATCGTTAACAAGGCTTCTAAAGCGCTAGGATTCATTTATAGAATTTGTTCTGATTTTAAAAATATAAAAACATTCAAAATTCTATTCTGTTTATATGTCCGTAGTCACCTTGAGTACGCCTCACAGGTTTGGAACCCCATGTACGATACATACGGGTCACGGATAGAAAATATACAGAAGAGATTTTTAAAGTATGTCCAGTACAAATGTAAAACGTATTTGCCTAACTATTACAGTCGTTGTAGAAAGTACCATATGCTTCCTCTGCAGGAACGAAGAAAAATAGCAGACCTTTCTTTGCTTTTTAATATTGCAAACGGATCGACTGACGTGCAGGAGCTGGTGTCTAAATTAGGGGTGCGGGTGCCATCAGCATTTCTTCGTAATCACGATGTACTCCATACCCCTGTAACGCACGTCAACTATAGGCAAAATTCTTTCATAATCAGGGCTTGCCGTACATACAATGCAGCTTGTCGGAGATGCGATATTTATATTTTTAGAATGAGTACCTCAACGTTGAAAAAAAAACCTTATGTACCGACTATTTCACTTAATGTTGCGTGTACGCGTGAATGTGTCTACTTTCGTAAGGCCTAGGGCCTTAATTTTTTAATCTAATAATTATTTGTGAAAACTTGAAATTGGCCATCACTTAGATAAACATTTTTTGTACTTATATGCTAGCTGTAAGTTTTCTAAATTGTAAAATAAAATAAAATACTATTAACGTGGTGCTTCCCTATTTCTATAGAATTTACACCTAGTTGTTTTCCAGGTTTCCCGCTTTTCTTTCCAAATTTAAGTCGACTATGTGTAATCTTTTGTATGAAATAAACATTTTTATTATTATTTATTATTTGCAAACGAGGGAAGAGGCATTACGTTCTTATCTTACTTCCTCACATTATCTTCTGATTAATTTCGTTACGGGTTCCAAGACATGCTAACTTCTCCTGGGACTTCACCGAGATCGAGCTCGGTGTAACTTTTCTGGTGTTTTGGTCATTGCTGTAGATCCTGGTTTACAGGAGTCACAGTAACGGGAATGCGGGTGGGAGTCCCAATAAAAAAAATTATCCCAGAATAAAAAGTAGGCTATGTGTTAATCTACTGTAAACCTTCACAACAAATTGAAAATATTTACAAAAAACACGTTTACACCACACAAACTTTGCATCTGCTTTCTATAAATTCTTTCTTATTGCAGACCTACATCAATGAAGGAATAGTTAGTTCAAAATTTCATGGTTTTAGTTGTGCGTTGTCAGGTAGTTAGTTTCTGCCTTTATTTTTTCTCCAAGTAAACTTCTAATAATCTTAAAAGTTTTACATATTATATTAAGTTGAATTTTGCGTTCATCTGTTTGCACATTCTTCTTTAAAGGGTACAAAGTTTCTGCTTCACGCTTTTAAAGGTTTCTCAATAATATACGTGTAAGGAATATAAATACAGATACTAAACCACCAAGTACATTTTAATTGCTTGCGATAATTTACCGTCGTCGTACCTAACGCGCCAACTTCATTAGACGAATTAACGAGTTTATGTACTCGTTTGATAATAAATTGAGACATTTGGAGTTAAGGTGATTAAACTTAGTTCTTGCTGATATTTATCAATATTGACATTAAAATTTTAATTCATTACAGAGATTAACATTTATATTGGCACGTTATATATCGATATACGTATAAGGCGTGACTGATAAACATTCAACCCCATCTATTGTATTTGTTTTGTTTATCATCAACAAAAGATATGATTCATATATAATGTACATAATAAAAGAAAAGAAATCCAATTAGAACAAGTAATGGTAATGGAAGGATCTGTTTGTGTCAGCGTGATACCTTTATTATTTGCTAATATCCATCATTTAGGAAAACATTAATCATAGCGCTATCTTCATCAGTATCTGGTAGGCAGAATGAAATTGTACTATCTGTTCTGATAAGTACCAAATTATGAGCCAAAAGTTTAAAATACCGTTTTAGAGCTCTGTGAGTTTAAATTTGTAGCAATAATGAGAATACTATACGATAACGAAGCATTATTGCAAAATAATATATTCTTACTTACGCCGACGTTTCTAATAAAAAGTCATTATTTTATCACCAGATAAAAAAAACCTATGACTGCCAAGCAGTCTTGATAATGCCTCGTCTGTAGGCGAAACATGTGTCGACGATACGAAATTTAAAAAGCGGCTTATTGTAAATAATAATATGATCAAAAATAATATTATTTTAAGCTATTGCATAGTTGTTATCACGGGCTTTGAGCGCGGCCACCTAATTATGAAATTCCGTAACGAAAAAAGGCTAACACCCGAGTTCACACGAACTTCACCGAGCACGGCAGTCCCCGAGTGCCACACGTTTTTTTTTCTAATTTATTTAGCGATCAGTAATTCAATAATGGGTGTTTCCTATATATAATATATTAGTATTTAGAAATATACAAGTATGTTTATCAGTTGTCTAGATCCCATAATATAAGCTTATTAGCTTACTTTGGCCTAGATGGCGCTGAGTGTGTCCCACAATATTTTATATTTCATCATCATCCGAGCGTCTGTCCTAGTGTCCGCTTTCCTGCATTTTCTCCTCCACTTCGCACGGTCATCGGCATCCCCTGTAGTGAGACCATTGGCACGCATGTCATCCCTTATGACGTCAAGCCAACACTTCTTGGGTCTTCCCCTCTTACCAGGACCCGGGGTGGGACTGATATGGCCAGACATTTGTTTCCCACGTAACCCAGGCGGTTGCCGCAAGACATGACCATACCAACGAAGGCGATACTCTGGCAACATATCTGCAATGTCACGGACGTGAAGGCTGCCCATATTTTATATTTATTCAATCAAAACTAAATCCATCTATCGCACTCAAACTGGACGTAGACCTTGCCCAAACATTTGAATCTGTACGATATTAGATTTAGAATTTTCAACAAACAAATATAGTTCGTAATTTCTATAGGATATATAATAAATGGCCTAAAGACAAACAAACAACAACACTGATGAAGTATTCGGATTACAAATTTCAAAGTTCGACGGTAACTCAGCAGTGTATGATTACTGAAGTTCGCACAGCAATTATTATGATTAATTCAACTTACGATATCTTGCCAAGAGGGTTGAGAATTAGAAAATTAATTTAAACTTTTTGTTTATTACCATTGCTTGTAATTAGATAATAATTTGCAGACGCAAAAGCTAGCGTGATAGAACCAACGCAAGTATTTCAATAACTTACTGGGACAATTCATATATTTTTTTTACATGAATTTAAAAAAAAAAAATATCCATCACGCCTTATCCCCGAAGGGGTAGCAGAGGCATATTATATGCCCACTTTTCACCGTGTGGATTCCTGTCCCACGTAATAGGTGGTGAGCCCATTGCCGTGTTGAAATAGACAGATGCAGGTTGTGGCTACCTGCTGTTGAAATTTTCAAGCCGCCCATAAGGCCTTCAACCAAGCTTAACGACTGCCATTTCACTGGCAACCGGGACCAACGGCTTAACGTGCCTTATGAATATTGTGAGTATTAATATAGGATGTATTATTATACTTGTTGACACAAGTTTGAAGTTGACAAGTTTTCCCCTTACCGTTTCCCACAGGAACTTGTTCCCGGGATAAAAAGTAGCCTATTTATTATTCTAATGTGTAAGCTATATTATTGTAAAGTTTCATCAAAATCCATTCAGTGGATTTTGCGTGAAACAGTAACAAACATCTATTCTTACAAACTTTCGCGTTTATAATATTAGTACAAAAATAAAATAAATATCCATCACGCCTTATCCCCAAAGGGGTGGCATAATAATTTGCAGACGCAAAAGCTAGCGTGATAGAACCAACGCAAGTATTTCAATAACTTACTGGGACAATTCATATATTTTTTTTACATGAATTTAAAAAAAAAAAATATCCATCACGCCTTATCCCCGAAGGGGTAGCAGAGGCATATTATATGCCCACTTTTCACCGTGTGGATTCCTGTCCCACGTTATAGGTGGTGAGCCCATTGCCGTGTTGAAATAAACAGACGCAGGTTGTGGCTACCTGCTGTGTAAATTTTTCAAGCCGCCCATTAGGCCTTCAACCAGGCTTAACGACTGCCATTTTACTGACAACCGGGACCAACGGCTTAACGTGCCTTCCGAAGCACGGAAACGCTCACAAATGCAAATGCCACAAAGTGGTCACCCATCCGAGGACCAGCCATAGTGAAAGTTGCGTAACTCAGTAATCGATTACAGAACACTAAGACCGCGGGGCCACGAGCGCTTAAATTAGTAGGATTATTAAAAAGCTGAAATATTTTTATCCAATAGATACAGTAGTAAGGTTTACTCAAAAACCTTACAGCACCCTCCGTGTCCAGTATAATAATGCTTTCAGGGTTCTGTTGGGACTGTCCCACTTTTGTCGTGCATTTGTTTGCGGAGGAGAGAGTGGATTGTTTTGCATCATTATGAAGGCTAGTTCCAAGTTGGAACCTATTCGCTAACATTGCCAGGATACTGTTGGAACTTCCAACAGTATCCTGGCAATGATAGCGGATAGGTTTGACTACGCCTATATAGGTCACTGAGAGGATGATATATACTATATAGGAGACTGAGGTAATTTCAGAATTCTTGTATATAAATTATTGCTTTTTGTTTTTAATACTATGGATGTATATCTGAAATAAATGGTTATTATTATATTATATTTTTCAAGGATTTAGTTTTTTTTATACCACTGAGGTGGCAGACAAGCGTACGGCCTACCTGATGGAAAGTGGTTACCGTAGCCTATGGACCATGCATTAGTGTGGTAATTTAGAGCTGGTATAATTACAAAAAAGGAGGCGTTAATAGGAAATAGTTAGACAAACAAAATAATTTTATCATGTTTAGAGATCTTTGGAATATTTTTCATGAGTCCCTAAATAAAAATCTGATCATGAAGCAAAAATTTTGACAATCCTTCAAGAAGCATTTCATTAAAAAAATAACTAACATGAAGTGGATTAATTTCAAAATATTATGTTTAAAAAAAATAAAATTGTTTTTTTTTTGCTTTTATCATATTTCTAGAAAGATTCTTTAAAACCCCACGATTTTTAGTTTCCAACCATAGAACGGGACAAGTTCATATATAATGGATGTGATTATCATTGCTAATGAAGGTAAAGTGATTAAATGTCATTACCAAAGAAAATGAAAGAAATGACAGTAATTACAGAGAGTTTGGTTAACTTATTAAGGAAAGCCACGACAGGGCAAAATGCAGAAGAGACGTAGTTCGTACGTAATTGTACACCTGTGATCCAATAAGAACGATTGGAACGCAACTTTTTAAAGTTGTGTAAAAAATTGCACGCCAGTCACTAGCCTGACTATACAATCTTCCTAGGGCTTGAGTCTAGTATTATAAAATAAAAAGCTATTCCATTTCCATTACGTCTACTTCAAAACTAGATAATCTACTAAATCTATAATTTTATATCACAATCGCATTTCACGAGACGTAGAATAGAACAAGAATCGCTGTTAGTAGCTGTCAAAATGTTAGTAAACTACCTATAATGGAAAATGAACGACCACTGTTGCGTTACATGTGAATGGAATTTCATCACAGTATTAAGTGAGAAAATCTACACTAACTGATGTTTAGGCTGTGATTCTATTGGCCGGCCGCAATAGAATTCCATTGGAGCGCGTCTGTAAAATCTGTCAAATTGTATCGTCAGATTTCTATTGAGCGACGATTGGAACCAGGGTTATAGTCAGCAGCATACAACAAGCGGAAAATGACATACTTCGAAAAGAATTCCACGGGTAAGTTAGCGTCGGGGTTTGTCGGTTGCTTTGGTGTGTAGATAACGTTGTTAAGCAATAACATTCCAACCAAAAAGTCGCTCAAAGTTGATTTTCACTGACTGAATCTACTTAAGTGGCCAGCTTGTATCATATAAACAACTATTATAATCTATGCATGACATATTTTTTTATTTATTACTGAATGTTCTAATCCAAAACTGTATCCGATCAACTGTATAAGTTAAAAATAAAACATACCAATCCCCCTGAAACGGCTTGTTGGTTGGAACGTTTTTGCATAACTGCGTCCACTATATAGTACAAAGGTAATCGAAAAGCATACGGCCTACCTGATGGAAAGTGTTCACCGTATGCTATAGACGATTGCACAAGCAAATGAGGTCTACTTGGCTTAACGATTTCAAAGTAATAAAGTTATTTTGAAATATTGTCTTTAATTTAAGCTTGTGCTATGCTATCTAAACTACTACTATACTTATATATTTCTAAGAAGCGCTCGTGGCCCCGCGGACGTAGTGTTCTGTAAGCGATCACTGCGTTAAGCAACTTTCACTATGGCTGGTCCTTGGATGGGTGACCACTTTGTGCCATTTATATTTGCGAGCGTTTCCGTGCTTCGGAAGGCACGTTAAGCCGTTGATCCCGGTTGTCAGTAACACGGCAGTCGTTAAGCCAGTTGAATGCCTAATGGGCGGCCTGAAAAATTGCAACAACAGGTCGCCACAACCTGCATCTGTCCATTTCAACACGGCAATGGGCTCACCACCTGTTACGTGGGACAAAAAGCAAAGCATACGGTGAAACGTGGGCGTATAGTACGCCTCTGCCTACCCCTTCGGGGATAAAGGCGTGAAAGTATGTTATGTTATGTTATATTTCTAAATATATACACATTTACATGGAAAACATCCACACTTCGAAACATATATACATACATAAACGTCTAGAGGTTAAAAAAAGTTAATTTATAACGCGAAAAAGACCGGAAAATATAAAATGCATACATTTGTGGATCACACAAATATTTGATCCGACGGTGGCAGTCGCATACACTAACACTTACGCTACCGAAGTAGTCAAAAACACCATCATACATACAACATAGAATGACTGTTTTTAACTGTCATAAAATTTGTAAACTACCAAAAATCCAACCTACGGACGGCCACTGTGATCCATGGACAGAGCAAGGATTTTTTAATAAATGGAAATGCAATAAACAGTCACCCATCTCAGGACTGACCATAGCGTAGGATGCTTGACGCAGTGATCGTTTACAGACCACTGAGCTAAGAGTCCACGAATGCTCCAGTGCTATAAAATCAAATGTAAGTAAACATTATTTTATCCGATTACGCGGTTAATATTTGACATATTTGAGTCTCTTTGAAGTGCCTTCAAGTATTGCCTTGGGAAGTATGTAATGCCTGATCGTATAGCAATAAGACGGAACATCTAATGCCTTGAAATCGCTTTGTGAAACGCGAGTCAAAAAGCTTTGATTCACTTACATTTCTTGTATTGTCAAATACCTTTCGTATGCTTCAGTAAGATGGCTCTCATAGAGTGAGTACTCCTTAGATTCCTACTTCTGTTAAGTTCTTTATGATTCTAAATATTAAATATACTTTTAGCTAGTTGTACAAAATAGACATGAAAGTAACAAAAATCAATGTACCTCCGTAGGCGTTGCAAACGTTTACTAGGCTACGGTCACCATTTTCGTATGGTTCTCTTGTCTCTTGTTGGATTGTCTTTTTCTTTTCTTATAGACCATTATAAATTTTTACTTATAGTCACAATTCTAGTGACGTTATGTACTAAAAGAATAATACTTAATTGGGAAACAACTTTTTACCGATTTCAAAAAAACAGAAGAAGCACTGATTTGCCTGTTTTTTAAGTGCCCTCATTACTTTTTTCTGGGTGAACCTATTTGTTGTTTCCTTTATATTTAAAAACAAGTGCTTCTCGTGTCGCATTATTATTTTTACCAAAATCTAACAGGTAGTTATTGAGTTATCCTTAATAATGCGTATTTTCGTTAGTAATAAAGTTGGTTTAAAACGCTTGTGACCCCGCGGACGTAGTGTTCTGTAAATGATCACTGCGTTAAGCAACTTTCACTATGGCTTGTCCTCGGATGGGTGATTACTTTGTGGCATTTATATTTGCGAGCGTTTCCGTGCTTCGGAAGGCACGTTAAGCCGTTGGTCCCGGTTGCCAGTAACATGGCAGTCGTTAAGCCAGTTAAATGCCTTATGGGCGGCTTGAAAATTTTCAACAGCAGGTCGCCACAACCTGCACCTCTCCATTTCAACACGGCAGTGGGCTCACCACCTGTTACGTGGGAAAAAAAGCAAAGCATACGGTGAAACGTGGGCGTATTGTATGCCCCTACCTACCCCTTCTGGGATAGAGGCGTGAAAGTATGTTATGAAAAAAAAATAAGATCTCTTCCAAACCGGAAAAGCAATATAATACTTTAAGGTGGTCTAATTTTAATGTAGTGATGTTCTGATAAAGATTTCTGGAAATATAGAACGGAACTCCTCAATACCAAATAGTAAAAATGTCACGTTTGTGTATAACTATTGTGGAATATTTTTAAAGTGAAACTTTTGTATCGACGTTGAGAGAAATTTTATAGCTGTAATAAAATGTCGTAAAGAAGTTTCACTTCTTACCTGTGTACTCTGGTACACACACTTTATATTTACACACCGTCGTCAAGCCCATAGTAAGCTAATATAAGCTTGTGTCATAACGTCACGTTTGTTCGATTTCAGGGGATAAACAGCTATCTTTAATACCTTTTACTCATCTATCTAAAATTTAGAGTTGTAGTTTAGACAGGCGGTTTATTTAGAAATAATTTTATTGATTTGAGTATATCTCAGAAATAGTGATACAGGAGAATAGTGGGTAATGTTGTAATTTAAATCGTGATTTAAAGAATTCTTGATGGATTTTAAGAAATTGCCATTCTTTTACATATATCTATGACATTGTGGCGACACACATACTCACACCACCTAACTATACGTATTTCTATTTATTATATATATTATTACTCTCCTTCATTACACACCGTGATAAGTGGGCGTATAATATGCCTCTGCCACCCCTTCGGGGATAAGGCGTGATGATAAACAAAACTTTCATCAATACAGTCTCAACATTTTATCTATGTAATATGTATTATATTATATCTAGCTACACATAGCTACCGCGCGCCAGCTGTAATTTGTCTCAATGAATAACGGTACATCGATAGCTGCGCGAGCGCAGGCAGGACAGCGATGAGGCCTCTCGTTCTCACCAGTCACGACCTAAGCCTCGCGCCGAGTGCACGTTCTTCTGTCGCGAATACTTTTATACACGCCACGTCTATTCTCTCGCAAAACTATCAGCTGTGCTTTTTGCTCATTGTAATTTTTCGCCTTCTATTTTGTGTGGAGTAATATCGCTGTATTCTAAGACGTTACATTATACTCGAATCGCTTCTCAATACTTGGCTTTTTCTTCTACCACTCTCTCAACATTATCAATGCTTAGGTAAGGCATCGCTTCTAGGTGCTTCTAGCCTTACTATTATTGTATTACGGACATCGCAGAAGAGAAGCAAATTAAACCATTCGCAATATTTTAACACGATATATTGATATTTTCTCAAAACAAAATCATATTACAAAAATAATCATAGCATTTGCCTTAGTGTTCTCGCACTGGGTGTCCGTAATCCAACGGAAGTCTCGTAAGAAGGCCGACTGAAGTAAGTCTCAATATTCACCGTTTTGACGTTTGACATTGACGTTTACCATAGACGAATTATAGAATTTTTCCATATAGTATTTTAAATATATCCATGTAGTGAAGACGGGGAAGCTCGTGCTTCTTAAAAAGCACGGGCGCCCAGCCGAATCACCGTCGGCCTACCGCCCCATCGTCTTGCTCGACGAGATGAGTAAGCTGTTCGAGCGAGTGCTTGCGGCTCGTCTCGTCGAGCATCTGGAGGGGGCGGGGCCCAATTTGACTGTCGAGCAGTTCGGATTTCGCCGTGGGAAGTCAACCCTTGACGCCATATCCCGGCTCCGGGACAGCGTCCAAGAGGCGGTCGGTCAGGGGGATGTGTTGTTAGCGGTCTCGCTAGATATAGCTAACGCTTTCAACACCATCCCCTGGCAGACCATTGCGGAGGCTCTGAGGTACCACAGGGTGCCACGGTATCTCAGGCGCGTCCTTGCGGACTACTTTGTGGACCGGGCCATCTTTTACCCGGCCCGGACGGGGGTGGTCCGCAGGGAAATGTCGTGTGGTGTACCGCAGGGGTCGGTTCTCGGACCGCTCCTGTGGAACATCGGTTACGACTGGGTCCTGCGCGGTACCATGCTGCCGGGAGTCGGCGTAATCTGCTACGCCGATGATACCTTGGTCACCGCGCGGGGCCCCTCATGTAGGGACGCCCAGATTCTGGGCACGGTGGGCGTGGCCCAAGTTGTGAGTCGCATCAGGGCACTGGGAATCCAGGTAGCCCTCGAGAAATCTGAGGCCGTGTTCTTCCACGGACCTCGGCGAGGGCCTTCTCGAGGCTCCCAAATTGTGGTGAGCGGTACCCCCATCGCTGTTGGTAAAACCATAAAATATTTGGGTCTTGTTCTCGACAACCGATGGGGCTTCACTGAGCATTTCCGGCTATTGGCTCCAAAGTTGATCCAATACGCCGGAAGGCTCGCGAGACTGCTCCCCAATAGCGGGGGGCCGGGTAGTACGTGCCGTCGTCTCTACGACGGTGTAGTGCGTTCCAAGGCGCTCTACGGAGCACCTATTTGGGCGGACGCTCTCTGCGCTTCCAACATAGTGCTGCTGCGCAGACCGCAGCGGACATTAGCGCAGAGGGCGGCGCGGGCGTATCGCACCGTCTCTTACGAGGCGGCGTGCCTTATAGCTGGGAGCCTCCCGTGGGATCTCGAGGCTGAAGTCCTACGACGCGTGTATATCGAGGGCGTCCTGGTGCGACAAACTGGAGGTCGGCCGCTTCCGGAGGTGATCGATCGCTGGAGACAGGCGGCTCGCGATGATCTCTTCTGGAAGTGGGCCGATAGACTGGAGAGCCCCACTGCGAGCGTACGGCTCGTGGGGGCTATCCGGCCCATCCTACGGCGGTGGGTAGAGAGGGCACACGGTACTCCGACGTACCACCTCACTCAGCTTCTCACAGGTCATGGCTGTTTTGCCAAATACCTGTGGGAGGTGGCTGGGGTGGAGCCGGATCCCGTGTGCCGTCACTGCCCAAGTGTGGTCGTGGACACGGCGGAGCATACGCTCGCCGTGTGTGCGGCTTGGGACGGGCCTCGCAATGCCCTCAGGGGCATTGTTGGTATGGATTTGTCGCTGCCGGCCGTGGTGCAAGCCATGGCCGGCAGCCGACAATGCTGGGCCGCCGTCGCCTCCTTCGCCAGCGAGGTGATGGCGGCAAAAAGAGAGGAGCTGCGGGTTCGGGAGCGAGCAGGACGCACGCTCCCGTCCCACCGGCAATTGCGAGGGCGGCGCCGGCTGTAGTCCCGGATCGCCGCAGACTAGATAATGGCCGTGGACGGAAGGTCGGGGGACCCCGTTCACAATGGCCTTCAGGCGGCTGGCACCCCTCGTGTTCCGGGGTGCCTTCAAGTGCCCGCTCGATCGCTCTCCACCGCTCTCTGTTCTCAAGGGGACGTTTGGGGACGGCTAAAGCGGGCACAAACTAATCTCCTCCGGGAGATCGTGGGGGACAGCACATCTGACCCCCCGAGGAGAGCCTCATCTTGGGGCATTCCCTTAGCCGGGTCGAAGTGAATAGCCCTCAGGCCTATCCTGCGACCCGGTTGGGAAGAAGGTGGAACACCGCGGGGTTTAGTGGGTAGGACGGCCCCCAAAGGGCCGGGAGTCCCACACACCATCCGTGCTGCCCCCGAAGCAGGGTTGACGGCGCGTAAACGCATTCCCCGCGACAAAAAAAAAAAATAAAAATAAAAAAAAATATCCATGTAGTATTTTAAAGTATCAAAAATCCCTATTGAGAGTCATATTCCAAGAGTCTTACCGATTGATAGTGTTCTCGCAAAACACCTCTACGAGGGCAGAAAAGTAGCCGAGGAGTTTTAGTGGGCATACCCAGTGCCACCACAATCAGGTGTTGGGCGACCCCCACACAAACCTGATCATTACTCGTATAAAAACTATTACTGATAGTAAATCGTTGAAGCAGTCTGTTCGTATTGGATGCAGGAATGCAAAACCACATCCAATTTAGTGTTAACAAATTGAACGGGTAATTGCTCTGATCTAGGAAATTAGAAATGGATATGGTAAGGATATGTACGTAAAGAGCAAAAAAAAAAGATTTTTTGTTCATTAAATTTCTGCTTTATAATATTAGTACCATACTGATTATGTGGAAAACAATAAATTGTGTTTTTCTAATAATTTTGAATAAAGAGATTGATGAATCTGCAAGAAGCGAAAGAAGTATGCATGGATCGTGAAGCCTGGCGATCTGTCCTATCTGACTACCTCGTCAGGGATGCAGCGTGAAGATAGTTAGTTAATTGATTTTAGTTGGTTTTTGTGCTACTGGGATAATAATATATTGAAGAGGGTCGTGGGTACTCTCACAAACTTCAGAAAGTAAATTCAACTATATGTTACATCACTACGAATTCTTGATTAGAATTCTTGCATATTTAGGATTGATGGGTTGTGTTATTTAATTTAATGTATATAGCAAATAACTTAGAATCAGTCAAATTCCTTTATTATTTGCATCACAATATTTATAACTAGTGACCACCACGGATTCACCCCTGACATACTTCGAACTCCCGTCACACCTATTTAATCTCGTCGCTTATAAATTCTACAATAATGCATAAAATTTAGCCGTTTTGTCCACATTTAAAACTACTGCTCCGCTATCTAGGGTAGTAGCGTGATGATATATATACTATAGCCTTATTCGATAAATGGGCTATTCAACACAAAAAGATTTTTTTCAAATCAAACTAGTAGTTATTGAGATTAGCGCAATCAACCAAACAAACAAACCCTTCAGTTTTATATATTAAAATCTTTATATAAAAAAAAAAAGATTATGCAAACAAACCTTTCATATCAAATATACTGATTGCACAAAAAATGAAGCATCAAAAACCTTTTAATTATTTATTTGTATGCATAAAATTAGTTTCTCTTATTGATTAAATCGTGTTTTGTTATTTCACACAAAAATAAAGATATTGTACACTTGTTGGGGCTACAAATGTGTGATTCTTCTATGTCGGTAGGAAGTAATATGCAGATCCATTTCTTCATAAAACATATAATTTATTGACTTGTACCAGTTTCACATTACATAGTAAATTAGTATACAATAGGATACAATATGAAACGTGTGGAGAGACGACTACTGCTGCGCCAAAAGAGTGCTTGCGCCTCCGTATACAATACTCATGCGTCAACAGTGTGTCCGTACACACTTTTTATTGGTGTTGTACCTAAGATAATATTCAAAAAGTAACTCTCAATTATTCATGTTTAATATTTTTGTTATAAAATGTATACAGGTTCATTTATAAAACACTGCAACCTGCTAAGGTAAGCTAACGTCATGAAAACATGTTTTCTTTTTTTATTATATTTTTTGGTATTTTTGCATTAAGTGGGGCAGATGTAAGATGGCAAACGGAACACTACTTAATTAAACGTGCCCTATATTGAATTTCGCACTCACTCACTCACTCACTGTTTCTATAGAATATAGATTAGTATGGCCAATTTTATACAAATTCTTTGTAACTTATTATAATTTTGAAGGAACTATTAGTACCGATTTCCTTACCCCTACATACTATAAAATGCAGTCGCTACCACTGTCTGTGCGATTAGATCTTTTAAACTACTGAGCAGATTTTAATGCTGTTTTTAGCAATAGGTAGAATAATTCGAGAGAAAGGTTTATGTTTAGATGCATCTGTTTTTGACAATATAAACTTTTTATTTCTTTATTTTCTTATTTATATCTGCATTGCAAATGTGTAGAGCATAATTTAAAATATTATAATTTAAAAACAATCGGATTAATATATAATATAATTTAAAAAAAATCAAACGTTACTCCATAATAACTTCAACACAACATTTTGTTAACACCCTTCTTTCACGAGATAAATTCACGAATTGTTATGCTGTAGACACCTCTAACTTTTCAACCCTCTCTGCCAATATCACAGCTTCTCCGTAATTGGGACAGAGCTAGGAATATTGCTCGCTTCCTCACGCTTGCGCCCTAATAGAGAAGTGAGTAATAAAACTATGTGTGTGTACTAGAGTACAGAGGTAAGAAGTGAAATTTCTTCACAATTTGTTTACAGCTATAAAATTTCTATCATACGTCGATAAAGAAGTTTCACTTCAAAACAACATGGCGCGTAACCAAAAAACCGGAAGATTTTTTTACAGTTATAAAATTTCTTTCAACGTCGATAAAGAAGTTTCACTTCAATACTACTGCGTGCCAAGTTTACATCAGACTTTCGATTACTTTTGGTCTTTCCGTTTTTGAGCAATCTGCTATGGTTGATTTGGTATGATTCTGGAATGGTCAAAAGTACTCGGATACCCAGACGTGCGTGTATGAAGCGATTGATGAATCTCGAAGAAGCGAAAGAAGTATGCATGGATCGCGAAGCCTGGCGATCTGTCCTCTCTGACTACCTCGTCAGGGATACAGCGTGAAGATAGTTAAGTTTACATCAGGCTGTTGCCTGCAATTCGACTGTAGTTATTAGTGTACGTAATTCACATAAGAAAAGGAAGACGCCTCCTGATACGCATCGCTAGCAGGTAAAGTCGTTTCGGCCCCCAGAGATCTTGGTAAAGCCCCTTACAATACGGGTAGACGTAATCGGTTTGAAATGGATGGCAAATGCTAGGCACTGACATTCTATCCATCAATATAACTAGCGACGTCTGGCGGCAATATGTCCGCACTATATCGCTAGTCAAAACTGCATGTTACATGGAAACAAACCATACAATAATATTCTAAAATCCAGACGTGCTTGTATGAAGCGGTTAATGAATCTGCAGGAAGCGAAAGAAGTATGCATCAATCGCGAAGCCTGGAGATCTATCCTCTCTGACTACCCCGTCAGGGATACAGTGTGAAGATGGTTAGTTAGTTAGAAATATTCAATTAAATTAAAACATTGAAAAATGTCACGACTCAAAAATTTAAGTTCCCTTTAAAAACTAAAAATTAACATATTATTTTGTAATGTGCACGTTCTTTTATTTGAGACCCCACTCAAGTATATTTTAAATACATTCGGTTACGCTTCCCTACTTTCACGCCCACAACTTTTTAACGGCTCAACCAATTTTCATCATACATGTCTAAGAACACTGCAGCCTCCGGACCTCCCTCCGAATCAGGGACTAGTGCCACCGGTAACGCCTGGAGAAGTCCTGACTGCGCTTCGCCGCATGAAGAATCGGAAAGCTGTCGGACCCGATGGAGTCCCCATCGAAGCCTGGAAGGCGATGGGTCCTCGCGGTGTGGGCATCTTAGTAAACCTTTTTAACCGCATACTCCTCAGCGGGCAGATCCCAAACCAATGGAGACTGAGTATTATTACTCCAGTCTTCAAAGGTAAGGGGTCAGTGCAGGAGTGCGGGAGCTACCGCGGTATTAAGGTGATGTCCCACACCATGAAGATCTTCGAGAGGATTATAGACTCTCGGATCCGGCAGGAGTGTACTCTCTCGGAGTGTCAATATGGGTTTCGCCCTGGTCATGGGACCACGGACCCTGTTTTTGCCCTGAGGGTTGTCGCAGAGAAATACAGGTCGAAGAACACGCCTCTGCACTGTTTGTTTCTAGATATGCAGAAGGCCTTCGACTGTGTTCCTCGTGCGATGATCTGGTGGGCACTGCGGTCCAAAGGGGTTCCAGAGGTCTATATTGACACTATCCGGGACATGTACTGTGACTCCGACTCAATGGTTCGGACTGCTGTTGGCGACACGAAACCCTTCCCCATCACCGTCGGGGTACACCAGGGTTCTGTCCTTAGTCCGCTTCTGTTCAGTGTAATATTAGACGAATTGTCGGACAGCATCAGAAACCCGCATGAGCAGCCTCCATGGTTGCTCATGTATGCTGATGATATTGCGCTGGCAGACGCGGACAGGGGCAGATTGGTGCGACGTGTAAAGGCGTGGAAGGAGACGCTTGAGAACGGCGGTCTGAAACTAAATGTGGCGAAGACCGAGTACTTGGCACTAAACTCGACAGATCCCACATCCGTCCGCATAGGCGGTGATTTGGTCGAGCGCATTGACCAGGTTAAATACTTGGGATCTGTTTTTCACACGTCCAGTGACATCGATTGCGATGTCAAGTCACGAATTGCTGCCGCGTGGGCCAAATGGCGGGAGATGACCGGTGTCATTTGTGACCCTAAAATGCCGATCCGGTTGAAGGGACAGGTCTACAAAACCATTATTAGACCTGTTCTTTTACATGGCAGTGAGACGTGGCCGATATTGGAGCGACACAAGCAGGAGCTGCGTGTCACGGAAATGAAGATGCTGCGGTGGATGTGTGGAGTCACGCGGATGGACCGCGTGAGGAACTCTCGCATCCGCGGCAGCCTTCACGTCCGTGACATTGCAGACAAGTTGCAAGAGTGTCGCCTTCGTTGGTATGGTCACGTCTTGCGGCAACCGCCGGGCTACGTAGGTAACAAATGTCTGGCCATGTCAGCCCCGCCGGGTCCCGGTAAGAGGGGAAGACCCAAGAAGTGCTGGCTTGACGTCGTAAGGGATGACATGCGTGCCAATGGTCTCACCACAGGGGATGCCGACGACCGTGCGAAGTGGAGGAGAAAATGTAGGAAAGCGGACCCCGGGCGTCGCGAGACGCATCTGGGACAGACGCTCGGATGATGATGATGTCTAAGAACACTTGCACGTAAGTCACATTTAATCCAAAAAAACATACGGGTTGCAGTCCAGGAGTGCCGATAGAAGTAAAAATAAATAAATAAATTATTTATTTATCTAGACACGATCGCCGTCTGCTATATGTACATACATGCACACACTATAGCTGCGTCTCGTAACGGTGTCGCGAGTCCAGAGATTTTATGTCATCTAAAAATATGCGTACCGCGCTAAAAGAAGTTTTCACTTCAAAAATTGCCCGGGGTCATTGTTCGAAACAAAAACGATTTCCGGTTTCCTGTAACACATTTCCTTTCCTTTTTCATAGTCACTCCCACAAAAATATCCAGCAACCGAGAGGCAAGTTGAAGACCGTATGCTGGTCTACCATCTCAGTAGTATAATAAAATATTTATTTATCTATCACGCCTTATCCCGGAAGGGGTGGCAGAGGCATATTATATGCCTACTTTTCACCGTGTGGATTCCTGTCCCACGTAATAGGTGGTCAGCCCATTGCCGTGTTGAAATAGACAGACGCAGGTTGTGGCTACCTGCTGTTGAAATTTTCAAGCCGCCCATAAGGCCTTCAACCAGGCTTAACGACTGCCATTTTACTGGCAACCGGGACCAACGGCTTAACGTGCCTTCTGAAGTACGGAAAGGCTCGCAAATGTAAATGCCACAAAATGGCATTTGCAGAACACGCGGGGCCACGAGCGCTTCTAAAATAAAATATGTTTCAATAAATCTATGTTTACCCTAATACCCTACGGAACCAGTTGTACTTGCTTCCCTGTGCGAACTTCATCATATTCTTAATTGAACACTCTTGAAATCCCTATTCAAATATTTTCCTTTTAAAGTGTACCGTACGGTTTGCATGAGAAACTTCAGAGAAAATTTTAATTTTCCGTCCATTCCAGAGTGGATTGAAAGATACGAGTGCTGACTTGTATAAATGGACTAATAGCGGAAGGCTTGTTATCTTTGATAAAGGTTCAGTCCTTACGACATTTAAGGGTTATATACGCATACGTTTACTTAGGACTCAATTATACCTATTTATACTAATATATAGAAAGCTGAAGAGTTTGTTTAGTTGACCATGCTTATTTCAGGAACTACAGGTCCGAATGAAAAAAATCTTTTTGTGTTTGGTTGCCCATTTATCGAGGAAGATTTTAACCTATATATCATCATGCTCATGCCCAGAAGAGCGAAGCAGTAATCATAATCATAAATCATGTTAAAAGTTGATAAAATTTTACAGTAATTCAGATCAGTTAATTTTAAATATAATACAAGACACAAGCGCAAGTCACTGTGTCCCTTTTCTATAGGATTTACACCTAGTTGCCTTATAGTCTGCGTTGAAAAGAGAAATTGGATGTTATCTCAAGTTTTCTCCCGATAGATTCTGATGTGCGTTTGAAGTCATTAACATTTCCTGGAACTTTTAATAAATAAACTTTAACCCATTCAAGGCTTTAAAAAATTATTGCAAGGCTTTCTATACAAAAAATACTATTCTATGAACATAAAACTTACTTTTTTCTTGAAATGAGAGTCCAAATCAACACTAATTATAAAGCTGAAGATTTTGTTTATTTGTTTGATTGAACGCGCTAATCGCAGAAACAAATTGTCGGATGTGATTTTTTTTTTGTGTTGAATATATTTTTTATCGTAGAAGACTATAGGCTATATATCATCAGGCTACTACCCTGGAAAGCGGACCAGTAATTATAAATATCGACAAATAGGGCATTTTTTTTTTGTTTTTACAACTGAGCGGGCAGACAAGCGTACGGCCCACCTGATGGAAAGTGATCACCGTAGCTTATAGAGGAGCAGCTCTCGCGCTGCCGTCCCTTTAAAAACCTTCTAAATCCCCTTTTGAAGAACCCATACTGTAGACGTTCGGGAAAATCCAGACAGTGAGCTCATTCCACAACCTAAGCGTACGCGAAATAAAGCCTCTATCGGACCTAACCGTACGTGAGCGCTCCGGACGCAAAGTGTGAGTGTGAACACCCTGTCTATGGCGAGCGGTGCAATGATAGAAGGTAGCCGTGGGCATCATGTCAAACAATTCCTCAGAGCACAGACCGTTGTACAGGCGATAGAACACACATAAGGAGGCGAAGTCTCTCCTGTCACGAAGGCGCTCAACACCGCCTGCTAATAGAGGATCGTTAACAATTCTCATAGCATGCCCTTCTACCGACTAAAAAGGTCGAAGCTGGTATTTAGGTGCACCAAAGGTGACAGCATTACTCCATGTGTGACCGCACTTGTGACTTATAGAGGAGCAGTGTTTGCTCCGCAGTAAAGTACTGCCGCGCCCTGTTGTGCACGCCGAACTTTTTGGACGCCAGCTTCGCCTTATCCTCTAAATGACTACAGTATTGGACGTCACTAGAAATCTCAACACTAAGGATCCCAATATTAGTAGAGATGGAGAGAGGTGTGCCCTGGAATTGCGGCGCTACAGTAAATGGGGCTTTTTTTAGCGATGAATGCACAAACTTGAGACCTGTTAGGGTTAAATTGGACAAGATTTTGTCTACCCCTTTTATATATTATTGTAGAATTTATAAGCAGACAGTATTATTTAGGCGCAACGAGAGTTCAAAGTATGACACGGGCGAAACCGTGGGGTTAACCTAGTAGTTTTATAAATACTTTGGTAAGCTTCAAATAGCTACATTGGTAATAAATAAATAAAATAAAATAAATATCCATCACGCCTTATCCCCACTTTTCACCGTGTGGATTCCTGTCCCACGTAATAGGTGGTGAGCCCATTGCCGTGTTGAAATAGACAGACGCAGGTTGTGGCTACCTGCTGTTGAAATTTTCAAGTCGCCCATAAGGCCTTCAACCAGGCTTAACGACTGCCATTTTACTGGCAACCGGGACCAACGGCTTAACGTGCCTTCCGAAGCACGGAAACGCTCGCAAATGGAAATACCATAAAGTGGTCACCCATCCGAGGACCAGCCATAGTGAAAGTTGCGTAGCTTAGTGATCGTTTACAGGACACTGAGACCGCGGGGTCACGAGCGCTTCCATTGGTAATATTACCTGTTATACATAATTGTGATATTATTGTGTTAATTTCATTGTACTGCTAATGTAAAATAACTAAATTGCAAGTAAACACAACAAGTTTTATCCCTGAATACGAATACACAGCATTAAACTATTTAGTTGCAACCGAACGGAAATTCCCGGGCGTATAATTATTTGTTAAATTTACCTAAACAAGGGACCATTAGTTTGTTATTTAAACGCAGAACTAACTTTATTACCTGCAATCCAACATTTGTTCTTATTAGGAGGATCAAATTTTAATTTAGTATTATTTTCTTCTGTTTTTTATTTTATACCACTGAAGTGGCAGACAAGCATATGTCCCACCTGATGGAAAGTGTTCTCCGTAGCCTATGGACGTTTGCAACACCAGAGGTCAGGGCACTCGCTCTGTAGACCCTTTGACAACCTTCTAAGCCCCTTTTGAAGAACCTTATACGTTCTAAAAACCCAAAATATCAATCAAAAAAAATGATTTGTAAAACATATAACATTAATTAAATATACATTACTATAGAGTAACACCAATGCTATTATTCCGTTTGTTATAAAAACACTAAAACTAAAGTTATTTTCCTTGTTTCCTTATCAATCATGCCTTATCCCTGAAGGAGTGGCAGAGGCATATGATACGCCCACTTTTTACCGTGTGTATTCCTGTCCCACGTATAAGTTAGATCGTTACCGTTTTGAAATAGACAGACGCAGGTTGTGACTGCCTGCTGTTGAAATTTTTCTAGCTGTCCATAAACCTTTCAACTTGGCTTAACTGTGACATTTTTTACACAGCGCCATCTAGCAAAAATAAGATAATATGACTACTATGACAACTGATAGACATACTCACATATTTCTAAGTACATACGTGTTTTACATAAGAGACACCTACACTACGAAACAAATATTGATGTAGGTCACACAAATATTTATTCCGACCCGGGAATCGAACCCGAGACTTCAGCTTGGCAGTCATTTACACTACCACTGCGCCACCGAGGCGTTAATAAATATAGTATTTAAAGAATTAAAATTATTCAATGTCCTTCAATGAAAACTCTAATAGAATTGTAGACCTACCATTTCCATTTAAGCTATAAAGTAACCGCGTTTAAAACTCCCTATTTACATCTCTTTTCATCTCTGATTAGACAGAAGCGGGTGGCAAAAGTAAAGTAATGCAAATAGACGAGTCTTATTTACGTGACGTCGAATAGAAAGAAGTTTATTCTACCAATATACAGCTTAAGGACCATACTCACTATTATTTACAGTACGAGCGGCCTTCAAAGGCTCAGTCTGTGTATTATTTTGCTATTGCAAATAAATCTAGTGTAGCACTTTACTGTAAACTTTTTAAGGTACCGTATGTCTAGTAAATCAGAATTTTAACTTTTATTGAGTTTTCGTTTAACCGAATTGGATAAAACATGCAGCAGTACTTATTGAAGCGTAGAACAAACATATTAATTTTTTTATACCGCTGAGGTGGCAGACAAGCACCTAATGGAAACTCGTCACCGTAGCCTATGAACGCTTGCAACATACTGTAAAAAAATTCTTCTTCTTTTAGAAAAAACCCCATACTATAAGTTTCATAAAAATGAAAATTAATTCGCTGGATGTAACCCTAAAAAGACGCGAAGTGAACAAATAGTAAAGTTGTTTAGACTTCACTATTTGTTCACTTCGTGTCTTTTTAAAATATATACTTAATATATATTTAATATAGTCTTATGTAATAATAATAATAAGATAATAATAGCCTAGTAAAAATAAGAAAGGATAATAGAATATAGGTATCTTTTTTATACCACTAAGGTGGCAGAAAAGCATAACACTACCTGATAATAAGTAATAACCACTGATCTTGCTAAAACCTTTTAAGAATCCGGAGAGAAACGGATTTCTCCAAAGAAGTCGTGACTAACAAAGAACATAATGGTATCAACAAGGGTTAAACAGGTTTGGGTTATAAAGGAAACACGACTTACTATAAAATGATCGTCTAAAATAATCATAAGTTTTATTACTGTTTCTTGCGAAACAGGTCTTAAAATTTCATTAAACTCACATTACCCGATTACAGAAGTGTTAGAGTGTAATAAAAGTTAATAAGCATTTTGAAACGACGAATCCGGAAAAACAATAGGTTAAGTCACTTATAATCACCATTTCAATTCGTACCTTTGTCCAAATGAATGGATTTCATATAATTATAAAAGATGTAATCTGGGCTGTAAGGGGCTCTCTACAACATATATTTCTTTATTAGTACTACTGTTGTTGCGAAGTCTGATGCTATGTACCCATAAAGTGGATTTGAAAAATTGAACGCCCCGACGGCTTTTCTTTCAGGAGACTCTACATCGGGATCGTTCAAAACATGGCAATATTTGGGGCCCCTGTATTGGCGGTAAATCTAAAGGCCACCAACGTGGCTATTTTACATAGACCATTAAACACGATGGCCACCAGGGTGAGTAGAGGGTATAGGGAGCATGATCTCCGTTGCGGTGGCATGTCTCCTTGCCGGGACCCCTCCATTGGACCTCGAAACGAGGACCCTTGCGTCCTTGTATCAATGGCGCTAGGAGGCGCTGGAGCGGGACTATAGACTTGCGCCCCGAGAAACGACAATTATAGACAAACAGGTTGCTGATGTTTTAAAAATTATCCTGTATATTATGGTCTGATTTATATCTCTGCTGGGAGCCCTGGAGCTATCCTCCCGAGGGCTTACCCGGGACTCCTGGCCATAGACAAATGGAAGGGACTCATGTGGTTTTAATCCTTAAGAGCAATAGCATTTATGAGAATTTCCACACGTAAAAAAAGTCTGATTTATATCTAAAAAATACGATACACTCTGAATCGCCCGGAGGATGACTTTATACCACATACATTAATGTCACTCTACTAGAGACGCCTTTCTCTATATATTTAATGCAAGCAAGCATGTCAGATGTTGCATCGTTTACTACTAACAAGTTGCGAATGACAGGCAACTAACAGGCTGTGTATACGATTTTTGCTTATAGCAACTTAAACTTGGCATATGTTATTATTCTTACTTTAGTCTCTATTAGGGTGCAAGCGAGATTAAGCAAGAAACATACCTTGATCTGTGCTTTACACCATATCCAATACGGAGCTGTAACACTGAACTTATTTATGTAAAAAAAAAAAATCTGATGTAAACACTTCTTTACTGCACTTGGAATCAAGTTGTATTTGTAGCCAACATAAAAAGCACTTTGACTAAGTTCATTTTTCAGTAGCGAGAGTTTCAGTCCCCGGTCTTTTTCTAGAAATGCTCACGAGACAGTTTGTGTTTAATTGTAATTGAGCAATTAAAAGTTTCTGCCTTTGATATTGGACAAAGTCATGCAGAAAAATCTTAATGAATAAAAATGTTATCAAATACTGTAGATGTTTTTGAAACCGAGGTAGAGGGCAATAGTAATTTTCAATTGTAACTATTGCGAATTTGTAATTGTATGCAATCATTAAAGAAAGTAATTAAATTATAAACTACTAATGAATTTTGAAGTAATACTTCTTATGGTACGTTAGGGAGAAATGATGAGACTAATTTTTTACGAAAAACCGACAACCTGACGTTAGCTGATAAGTGTTTCCATGACAACTTCTAACTACTTTCAAAGTAGTTTTTAAACACGCTGAAGTTAGCTATAGTCAACATTATAGTTTTTTCTACAAACGTAGGATAAGGCGCAAGATAATTTTTTAAATGATTTCTATCTTGTTACGACAAAGAAGTATAACATCTGTCGCGTGTACATAAGTACAAACACACTCTTTTTTAAGTATTATAAAGATATTATGACTATGTTAACAGTGCACTCTCAAAAGTTGTTCATTGGTTTAACGTTAATAATCTTCTTTTAAATGATAAAAAAAACTAAAGTAATTAAGTTTTCGACACCTAATGTGAGACAGGTGGCGACCAATGTGCAACTTAATGGATCAGGGTTACATACTGTTGGGGCTTCTGTGTTTTTGGTATAACTATTGATTCAAAGTTGCAGTGGGGACCACATATAGTAAAATTGTCAGGCAAATTAAGCTCTGCTGCATATGCAGTAAAAACAATAAGACGGCTCACTGATGTTGAAATGGCTAGAATAGTTTATTTCAGTTATTTCCATAGCGTTATGTCATACGGAATTCTTCTCTGGGGAGACTCAGTGGACATTAATACGATATTTATTTTATAGAAGAGAGCTGTGAGAGCAATATACCAGCTTGGTCCCAGGGTATCTATAAGAGAAAGATTCAAAGAAATTAATATTCTTACCGTTATATCACAATATATATATGAGAATTTACTTTATGTGCACAATAACATAGACACATTTCTTAAAAAAAGTGATATACATAATATAAACACTAGGCATAAAGATAATCTTATATTACATTCTACTTGTCTCGAAATAATCAGCAATTCTTTTATGAAGCAATGTATACGATTATATAACAAACTTCGCGATGAAATTAGAATATTGTCAATAAATACAACAATACAACAGTCAAGGCCAAATTGTGTAACAAGGCAAATTATAAAATTTCCGACTATATAAATGATAAAAATGCATGGGAGTAAGTCGCTCTAAGTCAACACATATAAATATACAAATCGAATCAATAATAATAATAAAGAAACATTATACACAAACATGGCACATTTGTTCAACATAAGTGATCTGAAACGTCAGGTTAACTATTATAATTATATGAAATTTGAGTTTGTTGTTTGTTGTGTGAGCACCGTCCACATAGCTTTTTATAATTTTTGAAATTGACTTGATGGTTGCTGTGCAGTTTGAGTATGTCATGCTCGCCTAAGTGTCCTGGCAGTGGTGGTGCATGTATCGGGTCGCCTTATTCCCTATAATACGGTTGAGTAGGGCGATGGCTGAAATATGCGTCGTACCCGTGAACGGGTGCCGTCTGTTGGGACTGGTCAGCTCATAGCTGTTATAGCAATTATTACAAATAAAACTATTTATATTTAAGGCAAATTAACTTTAGTCGACTGTTCTCACGTAACTCCAAAGGAGCAATGTAAGTTTAATATTGTAAGCCATACCTGCATTTTAAAATAGCAGCCATTTAGTTTCTTGCCGGAGTCTTCCTCATAAGGGTGGGCTCTACCTTTAAAACTGGCAACTAGAAACGCTCTCATTCTGATTTGATTTGGTTTCTTTTGTAAAGACTCATTACTATATAATTTGTTCAAATATCATGTAAATAAAACTAATGTAATTACTGGCACTTAGAAAAGAGTGGCCATGAGTTTTATTGCCAGGTTCTTCCTCAGGCTCTACCTATTGCGTTGCGAATCTGGCAGTAAATGTAAATGTAGAAGCAATAATCTTGACGTTTATAAGTGTTACTTTGTGACCTACATGAATAAAGATTTTTCACTTTCACTTTCACATTAACTGCCTCAAGTGGCGTAAGTGGTAGTGTATGAGACTGCTTCGCTGAGGAATTGATTTCAATTTCCGGGTTGGAACAAATATTTGTGTGATACGCAAATGATTGTTTCGGAGTTTGGGTGTTTCCTATTTAATATGTATTTGTAAATATATTAATATGTTTATCAGTTATTCAGATGCCATACCATACCCTTATGTTAGCTTTCTTTGGACTAGACAGGGTTGTGTAAAAAAAGTTCCACAATATTTTTTGTTTTTTTTTTTATTTTGATTATACATTAGGTAATACTATAGATTTACGCAATAGGTGAGAACGAGCAATAACCAAGTCTTATATCACGAATTCGAACTTACGCTGTCGTAGAGCAGTAAGGTAGAATATTCGAATTCATATAAAAAGAGGTAGCGTAGTCCGGCTCGAAGGACCATGAATTGAGTGCCAACCTCCAATTTTGTTGCTCTGAAGCCGTGGTTAGAAGAAAGAAGAAACTCACCCACCGGCTCTGTTAAAAAAGTATTTTGCGTCATAAACGGCCATAACATTTTTTATGCTAACTTAGTAGTTTGATTTTTGCATAGCTTTAAGGTTCTGTAGAGTAAATAGTTTTAATTTCAACTCGATACCTTCACGCGTTTCCGATATAAAGGGTCTTTACAAACAGACGGACTGACAGCAAAGTGATCTTATAAGGGCTCCGTTTTTTCTTTTTGAGTTATGAAGCCCTAAAATGGCAGAAGCATTTCCATTTAGGCAGTTATAAATACATTGAGCACTTTAATATATACATGAACCGCTCGTAGCTCCGCTAACACAGTGTTCTGTAAACGATCACTGCGTTAAGCAACTTTCGGTATAATTAGTCCTTGGATGGATGACCAGTGACATTTACATTTGCATATACTGTGCGTACTTGTTATTTTTAATACAATGCCATAAGAAGCGCTTTTTTATACTGAACCGCTCGTGGCCCTGCGGACTCAGTGTTCTGTAAACGATCACTGCGATAAGCAACTTTCCCTATGGCTGGTCCTCGGATGGGTGACGACTTTGTGGCATTTACATTTGCGAGCGTTTCCGTGCTTCGAAATTCATGTTAAGCCGTTGGTCCCGGTTACCAGTAACGTGGTAGTCGTTAAGCCCAGTTTAAAGCTTGAAAAATTTGAACAGCAGGTTGCCACATCCTGCACCTGTCCATTTTATCAAAATCAGTTCAATATGTCCAGAAATAACCACCTACAACTACACAAAATCACAAATGTAATACCTTTTTAATCACAAACTTAATATCTTATTATTATAGATATACTGTAATAAGGACATCACAGCGCACGTTTCCTTAAATCTGATCGATGACATTTTTATCTGAACACGAGCTAATGTTATGGAATAAAGATAAGCGAACGTCTCAAAGACGGCACAGTCGCGGGGGAGACGCGCAAAATGTGATATACATCGATTTCAGAATATAAAATATTCATTTTCAAACGAATGTGGCTCGTGGCCCCGCGGACGTAGTGTTCTGTAAACGATCACTGCGTTAAGCAACTTTCGCTATGGCTGGTCCTCGGATGGGTGACCACTTTGTGGCATTTATATTTGCGAGTGTTTCCGTGCTTCGGAAGGCACGTTAAGCCGTTGGTCCCGGTTGCCAGTAACATGGCAGTCGTTAAGCCAGTTGAATGCCTTATGGGCGGCTTGAAAAATTTCAACAGCAGGTCGCCACAACCTGCGCCCGTCCATTTCAACACGGCAATGGGCTCACCACCTGTTACGTGGGACAAAAAGCAAAAGCATACGGTGAAACGTGGGCGTATAGTACGCCTCTGCCTACCCCTTCGGGGATAAAGGCGTGAAAGTATGTTATGTTATGTTACATCCTTATTATTGTCAAAACGAAATGCCGAAACCACTAAAAAGTTGTGTCATCTAAGTATTCTACCGTACATTAGTGACTTGACTCTCAGATGTTTTATATATCCATATATATATAGATTTATAAAAGTAATTTTAAGATGTACTTAGTACATAATGCATAGAGTACGAAGGGAATGACATATATGAATATATAAAAACCCCTAATAAATATCAAGAAAAAAAATAAACCGTCTTCTGTGGTTTATATAAAGCAATTTTAGAGCAACTAGTACCTATCCTTATATAAATTTAGTTATTTAAGTTGTGTGTTTTCACTCGCGTAGTTCCTATCCTGTGGATATACCGGAACAACCTTTTTAGCGCTCATCTAATGTATAGCTAAAGAACACTTTTATCAAATTTCAGGTTTCTATGTCTAGTAGTAGGTTGCTTGCGGTTTCATCTGCGTAGTTCACGCATGAGAATATCGATAATAAAGAGAACTTACCCCTTAGTGCTTCGGGACGATCAACTCGGTGAGCTATTTTGCTATCAGACTATCAATATGATTAATATTGTAGATGGCTTGTCTAAGTTATCGCTGGAGCGTTCGAATTAGACAGGTAATGAGCAAACGTTGAAATTCATTGAAAATAATTTTCAGATCGATGCAGATGAAATTCGGTTGGAGTTCCGAAAAGACAAACCATACGAGCATTAGAATTCTTCTGAAAGTCAGGGTGGCTGGCGTCAAGGGCACCGACCGGATGGGACTCGGAACTGGTAGCATTGTGAAGGCGGCGCGGGCAGCTTGCTTGTTGAGGCTGTCTTATGTGAGGCTGCCACGTGGTAGTGCTGGTGGCACAGCGCGCACTAGGACAGACCTGGGATGGACAATGTGAACGGCTCGCAAAGAGTTACGTTTGTTGACCTAAAATGTTTGCCTACTACCTGCCCTGTCAAGCTAATTACAAGAATAACTGGATAAGTAAACAGAGGTCTGTTTAAATCTAATACGGCGAACTACTAAAGATTTTATGCTTTCCTAAAATTAGTTAGAGGTAAGTTCCTAACATATATTTTTTTACTTTCCTTAATTGGAGTATTAAATAAAAATTATTGATAAGCATTATGTTTTTTCGAACGTCTACAGTATGGGGTTCTTCAAAAGGGCTCTTAGAAGGGTTTTACAAGGACGGCAGCGCGAGTGCTGCACCTCCGGTGTTGCAAACGTCCAAATGCCACGGTGACCACTTTTCATAAGGCGAGCCGTATGCTTGTCTGCGACGTCACATATCACACGTCAGATATAAAACATTAATATTCTTTAGTGCCTTTGAATAAAACAGGTTTTTTAAAAAAAAATATACTATTTATTTAATTACATATTATATACAATAACACGCACACATATATATATAAATATATACTTGAATAGATTACCTACCCATAGGATACAAGTCATCCTTCAAATTAAATTTTGGTATTGTTGGCTCATTATTCCAACTATACCAAAACCAGTACAGCCTTACACTCCACTGTGGATATGCATACTCATAATACTCGCCAGCAGCGATATGAACAAATTGCCAAAGATTGTCCATATAATACCTCAGATCCGTGAACGCGAACACTGAGTCATCATTATAGCGAATTTCAAAGCTTCCTATTCCTAAAATGATATGATAGTCAAAAAAGGGACCCCCATTTTGAACGCATGTAAATTTTTCGTGATTAGTGATACAAATAAATTTCCCCCACCATTTCGGCAGTACTTCAGAACAATCTCTGAAATAAGATTTTCCGGATAAAGAGTAAAATATTTTGTAGTTCTCTTGAACATGTTTCTGGTATTCATAGCCACACCCAGCGTACCAGGGTAATGTCGTAAATAAGGTAGAACGTGTGGGAAAAAAAGCTCTATACGGATATGCGTATCTTACAGCTCGCCTATGATAGACATATATTTGGTCAAGAGTATGAATTATGGCGACATCATGCCTCGGACTGTGATAGCCATATGGTCCATGCTGATGTTCAGGGTTCAGGCTTTTCGGTAGAATTCTCGTAATCCTCCAAACGCGATATCTGTACGGTGTATCATTAGCACCCTTACGTCCTAGTGCCCAAACGCGTACCATTTTAACATCATGCATATAAGGGTCTAGATAATTTGCTCCCGTAACCAAGGTCCTCCGGTTTAGAATGGCAGCTGTACTTAGATTTTTCATTTCTGCAAAATAAAGAAATTAATTTTATGGGACACTTTTTGGACGGTTTTATATTTATTATTCACGCCTTAATGTGACTTACGCCTTAGTGGGACCTACTACTTAATGTGACTTCCGAAGCACAAGACGGCTCGTCAATGGAAATACCACAACCCGGTCACCCTTAAGTAAAGATCTATAGCAAAAGTTGCTTAACGAAATAATCATTTACAGAGCACAGAGTCAGCGGGGCTACGAGGGTTTCACAAGCTTATATTAGCTTACTTGGCACAAGATGGCGCTGTGTTAAAAATGATATTAATATACTTCTATATCTATACTGATATATATAACTGAAGAGTTTGTTTGTTTGGAACTACTGCTCAGGAACTACTGGTCCGAATTGAAAAATATTTTCGTGTTGGATAGTCCATTTATCGGGCAAGGCTATAATTTATATAACATTACGCTACTACCGAAGAGAGCGAAGCAGTAATCACAAATGTCGACAAATCAGGCAAATTTTTAAACACTATTGTAGAATTTATAAACGACGGGATTAAAAAAGGGCGACGGGAGGTCGAATTATGTCACGGGCAAATCCGTGAGGTCACCTAGTACAAAAATAAAATTAAATAAATATTGTGGGACACTTTTCACACAGCGTCATCTAGCCCAAAGTAAGCTATAATATTAGCTTGTGTTATGGGATCTAGATAACTGATAAACATACTTATATATTTCTAAATACATACATATTATACATAGGAAACACCCAAACTCCGAAACACACATTTGCGGATCACACAAATATTTGTTCCGACCCGGGAATCGAACCCAGGACCTCTTGCGTAGCAGTCGGATACACTCCCACCGCGCCACAGAGGCAGTCAATTATAATGACTGTAAGCGCTCGTGGCCTTGCGGACTCAGTGTTCTGTAAATGATCACTGCGTTAAGCAACTTTCACTGACGGATGGGTAACCACTTTGTGGCATTTACATTTGCAAGCGTTTTCGTGCTTCGAAATGCACGTTAAGCCCTTGGTCCTGGTTGCCAGTAACATGGCAGTCGTTAAGCCAAGTTGAAGGCCGTATGGGCGGCTCGAAAAATTTCAACAGCGGGTAGCCACAAACTGCGTCTGTCTATTTAAACACGGCAATGGGCTCACCACCTATTACGTGGGACGAGAATACACATGGTGAAAAGTGGGCGTTTCATATACCTCTGCCACCCCTTTGGGGATAAGGCGTGATTGATAATAAAAAATAAATTAAAAAATAATAATTACTGTAACTTATTCCAGCAATGACATATAGTCTTCTCCTCATGTCAATCTCCCACCAGTCCCAATGAGGAAAAAATAGCCATAAAAAGTATTTTTCTGACCTCTGCCATCTGAATCTGCTTGTCCTTGGGACCCATTCATCCCATCGCCAAGACGTACCGGGATCAGGAGTTGTCGTCCCCATGTCCCAAAATGCAAACACGGGACTCGTATAAAAGTAAAATATGGTGAAATATCTGAAATAGGTAAAAAATAAACATTTTACTTAACAGACCTATATCCTCAATGGGGAAAGCAGGGGTGTCCTAGCCTACATTTCATCGTGTATATTTTTGTCCCACAAACATGTGGTACAGCTGATTGCCGTGTTGAAACGGATAGCCGCATTTAGTGCCAATCAGCCGCCAATAAGGCATTCAAATTGACTTAATGACTGCCATTTTACTGGCAACCGGCAACGGCAAAACTTGTAAATGATAAGAATTTACAAGCGTTTCCGTATACAAAGCTCTCTATCTGAGGACCAGTCCATATCCAGACCGGCTACAGGGAAAGATGCTTATCGTATTAGATGTATACAGAACACTGAGTCAGCGGGGTATGGTTGAACATCAACATTTAGAAATCTCACGAAGCAGATTTATGGGACGAGAGTGGATGAGCAAACTAGTATGCCTCAACTTCAGCGTACGTATTTCAATCAAATCTAAGATCTTAAGAAAAGGTCAGACCTAACTCGGAAACCTGGTTTGACATATATATGTAAACACCTGTATATATTATGTGCGAAAGTAGAGGTTAGACCCAAACTTACATAATATGAACACCACCCGAGCAGATGGAGCAAAAACAAAAAGGTCAAATTACTCAGATATCTAGACATAAAGCGAAGCTTATGAAGCTTATGGTATGATGCGATTAACGAATCTGCAGCAAGCGAAAGAAGTGTGCATGAATCGCGAAGCCTGGCGATCTGTCCTCTTTCTGTCCCCGTCAGCGATACATCCTGAAGATAGTTAAGTTCAATTTAAAATTATTAATAAAATTACTTACGTGATCTTCATTGTTAAACAAAATATAATGAGCAACAGTACAGGTAGAGAATTTCTTTATAACGTGTATGTTTTATAAATAGCGAATCAAATTTCAACAGCTCAAATGTGATCTTAAGGCTGGTTTACATTGAAACGAAGATGAGCTCTGTATTATGAATATTTTGGTTCGTTAATATTACTTTGGCCCCTTTTTTCTACGATATAAATGACCAGCTTTGCCCCCAATTGAGCCTGTGATGTAATTGTAAGTAAATACTTATTGAAAATGTTGTAAATAATGCTCCTATCACTTTTTTCACAAGCAATCAAATGTTCAACAACTACATGTCACGATCTGCGGTCGACCGAGTGTTGTACAGAAAGTTAGGAAAGAAACCGCAGCATTTAGGTCCGTATTCCATAACGTATCTCAATACTCAATCAACGCTTGAGGCTAGTTTTTGCCTTATAAAATCTACTCTTAAGCGTCGATTGAGTATTGAAAAACGTTCTGAATTACGGCTCTTAGACTTGTAGCAGAGCGTACAATTATTTAATCAATATTCATTCTGTTTTAGTTGTACTCATTTTCGTTTCTGTGAATATACAACCTTATAACGACATCTGAATTCATTGTAAATATTTATTTCAGACATCCGATCCTTATACTGTTTCTACAGGTTTCTACAGTTAGTCACAGACTAGACCTATGAAATTCTTAAAAAAAAAAAACATTTCATTCCAATGAGAGTGTGTCTTATAAATTTCAATTTACAAACTTTTCCAGGCTTCGTTAAGCGCACTAAAGCCTTGACTCCACCTGTCAATAACATGTAGTCGTTTAAGCTAAATATGCCACCTTTTACAAACGGGACCTTTGTGCGTTTCAATATGGCAATAAGCTCACCACATATTACGTTCGACCAAATACAACACTAAAGTATGGGTGGATGGCATGAATCTCAGCCACGTCTTGGGAAATGTGGTTATTTATGCATAAAACTATATTGAACTTCTACACCTTAGAAAGCAATCATTAAGACAGATTTATAGTTCCTACATATATTATTATACAAATTTATGTTACCTTAGACCGTCATCAAGGACATAAAAGTGTTCATGGTTTATAGGTGCTAATTTGTGTCAGCGATATTGCGAACAACGCCATCTGTTAATCATAGAGGAAAATAGAACAAGCACAGTTTCTTTCGTTACAGTGTCTATAAACATAAAAAAATATATGAAATGTTTGCTATATAGTATTTTACTATATAGAAAACATGTATATATTATACTCCATATTTTTACTCCCTTATTTTACTATGTATTTCACCCAATGCTAACAATTGGACCTAAATTCCTAAAACTATCTGAATTATGGAAACAATGAGTTAATATTTGCCGCATGTCGTTCAAGGAAGTCCATAACTGTGGCGGTCGCGAGTTTTAAATATTTAGTTTGGTTATTGTGCAGAACGCCATCTGTCCTTTACATAAAGAATCAAAATAGTCACAAAATCTTGCAGTCTAGAGGCTTGAACGACTGAAATAATGTCAAATATTTGCGGTAGATAGCGACAATGTCATTTTGACAATGACAGTCATTTTGAATCTTCCATTAATAAAATAAAAATCTTTTACGGTGCCTGTCTGTCAGTTTGTTCTAGATAAACTTAAAAACCACTCAACGGATGATATTTTTATTACTATTAGATGGAGTGATATTACTAGTGGTTCTGTGAACCGTAGACTTCGGAGTAAAGTGAGGAAAAAGGCAAAACATTTTTTTGGTTAATGTGTTAATTATTATTAGTAGAGAGCATGCATAGCTTTCCTGTGGCGTACCCATGAGCTACCATGTACATTTTTTTTAAGTGGTTTTAAAATAAAAATCGCTTGGCTCTCAGCAGCAAAGCCTATATCACCCTATACCGTTTTGAGCGCTGTTGCCAACCACTACGGGATCGTTTCCCCTCCCCTGCCTCCATTTTCCCCCCGATCAAAAAACACCCTCGCTAAATTTTTTTGGCTATTTCTAGGATTTTCCATGCCAAGTTGAATGCAAATCCGATTAAAAATGCGACCTGTAGACTGAATGGACGGACGAACAGACGAACGGTTGGACGTTGTTAACATTTTACCCGTACCAGTGGAATGAAAACGGAGACTTTCTTCGGTTCGCTTCGCTCGCCTCCTCAGTCGATAAAATATATATTTAGATAAATAAATTTGCTAAATATTTTATAGTTGTTCAAGATGTCGAAAACGCTGCCTAAACCCTGTAAGATTTAATTAATTTTCTATATTCCGCTTCCTTCACGGCCTTATCGCCGAAAGGGTGGCAGAGGCATACTATACACCCCATTAGTATTTTTATCCCACGTAGCAGGTATTGATTTGTGTTGCCGTATCGATATGGACAGGCGCAGATTGTGGCGACCTGCTGTTGTAATTTTTCAAGCTACCCATTTTTCAGGCCTTCATCTTGGCTTAGTATTTGCCAATTTACTGGCAACTGGGATCAAGCGCTCGTGGCCCCGCGGTCTCAGTGTTTTGTAAACGATCACTGAGTTACGCAGCTTTCACTATGGCTGGTCCTCGGATGGGTGACCACTTTGTGGCATTTACATTTGCGAGCGTTTCCGTGCTTCGGAAGGCACGTTAAGCCGTTGGTCCCGGTTGCCAGTAAAATGGCAGTCGTTAAGCCTGGTTGAATGCCTTATGGGCGGCTTGAAAAATTTCAACAGCAGGTAGCCACAACCTACGTCTGTCTATTTCAACACGGCAATGGGCTCACCACCTGTTACGTGGGACAGGAATCCACACGGTGATGTGGGCATATAATATGCCTCTGCCACTCCTTCTGGGATAAGGCGTGATGGATATTTATTTATTTATTTTAACTGGGATCAATCCCAAGAAGCACGAAAACGCTCGTGAATAGAAATGACACAAAGCGATCACTCATTCGAAAAGGCCAGCCATAGCGAAATTTGCTTAACGCAGTGATCGTTTACAGAACACTGAAGTAGGCATTATTCCCTGGTTCTAGATCTATTACAAGAAAATTATGAATTTAACTAGTAAAAAATATCTCACTAGTTCTTTTGTAGAACTATTCAGTTGAACTACTGAGAGTTATATGATAGAACTAACGTATGATCCCTTTCGCGTAGTCCAGTATTACAATTGCGTTCCAATAGAATAAGAAGATACTCTACTACGTAACACATACTCGTAACTACAATTTTGCAAGCTAAAAACAACGATCGCGGTTCTATTCTGTGGCTTATGAAATATATTATAGATTTTGTAGATTATTTAGTTTTCGACTAATCGCAATGGAATCGATTTAAAATAGAAATAAAACGGCTTGGCTTATTTTAAAAGATGACTCGGCCCTCTGATAGTCGTACCGTAAGTTTGCTGAGTCGCGGTCTCCATTTTAACTCGTTTGTTCCATCGGCTTTTGATTCTTCTAAATTCGATTACTTTGCGAGCTATGTCAACATTTCTTGTTTTCTAACGTATAATCTCTACAGCTGTTATTTATTAGACAAGAAATATAATTTCCTCTAACTCCGTTGTCCGAGCTGTTCAAACTTATGTTCTAGAACTATCAGACGTGTCAGTATAAAAAAGTCATCATAGTGTTATTCTATTTTTATAAACATACGATCTGTATTATAATAATAATAAATGAGAAATTATAATAATATACACTGTTTATAAACATTGTAAACACATTATAAGATGTTTGAATTCAACATATGAAATTAGTTTCACGTAATTTTTTGTCCAAACACTATCTAGTACTGCTTCGTCGAAATGAGACTCTGGGATATTTTGTAAGAACCCTATTATAATTTTATTAATAGTTTAAACTCATAATTTAAAAAGCACTCGTGGCCCCGCGGACTCAGTGTTCTGTTAACGATCACTGAGTTAAGCAACGTTCACTTTGGCTCCTCGGATGGGTGACCACTTTGTGGCTTTACATTTGCGAGCGTTTCCGTGCTTCGGAAGGCACCTTAAGCCGTTGGTCCCGTTTGCCAGTAAAAGGCGTTAAGCCCAGTTGAAGGCCTTATGGGCAGCTTGAAAAAACTGTGAACAGCAGGTAGCAACCTGCGCCTGTCTATTTCCACACGGCAATGGGCTGACCACCTATTACGTGGGACAAAACGTGCACTCGGTGAAATGTGGGCGTATAGTATGCCTCTGCCTAAACTCCTTCTTGGATAAAGGCATGACATATATGTCTAAGTCTAAATAGTTTATGTGTGTGACGGTATATCCTGTTTAAAGGACATAATAACTGATTTGGTATTATGAACTATGATTATGACTAATATTTTTTTTCTGAAATGGGTTCAGACAGCAACGGTGTGAATTTTTAGTAATGTTTACTCCCAGTTACTTCCTACATATCAGCTCTTCTTTAGAGCACGCAATTGGTTTTAAAGAGCAGATGTCATTTTTTTACCGTCTAACCTTAATATCATCCTGTGATCATCAGCTTTAGTTAGGTTCCCACTTTTCTCGGTCTTCAGCATTACCTTGTGAAAAGCGTTATATTTAATATTCTACAATATCAAGCCAAGAGGTATAAGTGTATAACATTATATCTCACGTGACCACATCGGTGATGGCAATTCTCCTATAGCTCATCGGTAATGTAATCACGGCAGTCATAAATTCACGTTACATACTATGGTTACCAGTAACCTGGGCGACGTTACGCCAACTTGTACCTTGGAGATCTTGGTGAGGCTACCTTTACACCCTAATGCGTCACCCATATTGGTACTCTCTGAGTTTCACACAAAATTTTCCTTATTTATTACCTTTGAAGATGCTAGTGATAATACAAAGTTTAAATCTGTGAAGAAGTTTGTGGGTATGACCCAAACTTAAACTATTAGAATTAAACACCATCGTCACGTTTCCTAAAGATTTAAAGGGAAAATATTTTCAAAAGTTTATTTTAAAATTACGTGCTTACAAGGAGCAGTAAATTAGGCAAATAAAAAAAAATATATAACCTAAAAAATAAATGATTCCAAGAGCATGCCGCGTTTCTGATCAGAAACGTAATCTTTTGAACAAGATCCTGAATCTTTTTGTCATTTTAATGATATTGTTCTTTGTTTATTTTTTCAATTCAAGATAAAAATTTTTTATACATATTTACATAAGCAAACTTATATTTATCTCATTGACTTATATGACTGATTAATACTAAGTACTTTTATTATAATGTAAAAGTTTTCCCTACCTAAGCAATTGTTTCAACACACGGTTTCCTGCACACGGTAAAACGTAGCCATATAATATGCCTCTGCCACCCCTTCGGGGAGAAAGGTTTGATTGATCTCATTGTGTGTACCACTTAAGATTACATCACTGTAATATCTTTGCTTGCAGGTCTTTTATATGCTTCTCGCCATTGAGTAAAGTACTAGCATACTGGGATTTTGGTACTAGCACGATTAACACCTTTGAGCGTACAGATTTGACCGCTAGACAAAGTAGATTTAGATGGCAAAAGTCAGAGAGTGATTTCTGGCGAATATTTTTTCCGTGGTGGAACTGGTACGAACTCGAGTTCCGAAGAAGATTATATACCGTGGTTGGAATAAGTTACGGTAAATATATGACTCACATCTCTAAGGGATGTATTCCAGAACGTTTCTCAATACACAATCGACGCTTGAGGCTAGTTTTTGCCTTTTATATACTACTCTCAAGTGTTTCTTGAGTATTGATAAACGTTCTGGAATATGGCCCTAATAATAGCTGACCCAACTTCGAGCCCCCGTCGTCGTTCCCATTGTAACACATCGTTTTAAATTTTACAATTATGTATGAAAATTTGTTCCATTTGTTGACATTTGTGATTACTGCTCCGCTCTCCAGGCTAGTAGAGTGATGATATATAGCTTTTAGCCTTCCTCGATAAATGGGCTATCCAACTTAAAAATATTCTTTATTTATTTTATTTACATTAGTTGGATGTGTCGGAAAACAATAAAATGTCTGGAAGCTTCTAAAGAAATCGCTGCCTAAACTACAAAATAAGCAACCTAAACCTTTTGAGATACAAAATAGTGTATGGTGAAATTATAATAATAAAATAATAATAAATATTGTTGAGACAACTCACAAACGCCATCTGATTCCACACTAAGCAGAGCTTGTACTATGGTAACCAGATAACTGAGAAACATACTTATATATTTCTAAATACATACATATCATAGTTAAAAAACACCCAGACACAGAATAAACCATCGTGCTAATCACACAAAGTTTTATCCTGAGTGGGAATCAAACCCACGACCTCTTGCGTGGCAGTCGGATGCACTCCCACCGCGCCACAGAGGCAGTCGATATTATATATCTTATATAGGCTTACGCTTCATTTTGTTCTCGTATTTTCACGCGAACAGGCACTAAGTGGGTGAAACCGCATTGCGTCCGCTAGTATTATAATTAGTTCGTTCTTTTTACTGTATGACAATCGGATGTATTTTTAAGTTATACAATGACATTACTATCCAACAACATACATACAACAGTGGACCTTTTATATAATAAGTGTAAAAAATAGGGTGTAGCTATTATGAAAATTGGCACGCTATGTCATGAAAAATAAATTAGATCTTGAACGTACGTCGTAGCTACTCCGAGTCTGAAGTTGAACTAAATGAAAATCTTGATAGACTACAAAATGGCTGTGCTTACCCCTCAAGTGTCACACTCCTCCTTTTTTTTTCTTTTTGATTTTGACTTATGCTGGTGCCGCTACCGGAAATTCCGTCGCTATCATTCTTATTTATCGCAAAATAAAAAGATTGATACTTTGTTTATTTAGTGATTTATTAGAATTTTGGATGTAGATGAAACATTTGTAGCTGCAATAATAAACTATCATCTAATGTCAATTGTTGTAAAGACGTTTTCACGTCAAAATACTATAATTTGTTACAGATATGATCAACGTTTCAACTGGGGTTATATTAAATAGAAGGACAATTATTACTGCTGCGAATTGCTTGGACCCATACATGACTCGTGCTAACAATCTGCGCATATGGGCGCTTGGTCGGTACGGTGACCACATAACCCCTTACAGATACCGTGTTTGGAGGGTCAGCAGAGTATATCCAAGAAGTTTGAACCCTGAACATCAACACGGACCATTTGGTTATCACTCACCCCGACACGATATTGCGATAGTTCATACGTTTGACCAAATGTATTTATATACTCACGCGTATTGGAACGGTGCATACCCCTATAGGGCTTTCGTTCCTACAACAAATCAATACATCTTCACTCATCAGGTGATGTATTTTGTTGGTTCTGGATATGAATATTTGGAACATATATATGAAAATTATAAAATATTTTATACAAGAATCCACAAAAGCTTGATACGCGATTGTTCGATTCTTCTACCAAAGTGGTGGGGAAAGTTTGTTTGTGTGGTAAACATTGATAATTTACCTGGAGTGCAAAATGGTGGCGGTTTATTTGATTATCGTATTGTTGTAGGATTTGGATGTTTTGAAATTCGTTACAATGAGGATAGACAATTCGTGTTTACAGATATGAGGTACTATCTGATACCTATTTATGACCTGGCTCATACTACTCCTGGAGAATATTACGAATATGCATATCCACAGTGGAGTACAATAACATTTTTCTTTGGCTTGTTCGACATTCCGGGTAATAATCCCAGGATTCCTCTTTTACAAATTAAAAATGATATGTATCCTTTGGGTAAATAAAAGAAACTTGGGACTCATAAGAAGTAGAATGCATTTCGATGTATTTTAGGCTTCCGTAATTCTAAAGGAACCCTGGATCGCTTTGTTGTCCGTCCGTCCGCTTGTCTGTTTATCAAGACCCTTAATTTCGGGAACGCATGAAAATATTATGTTGAAATTATTATAACTTAACATTTTTACCCAAACCTCGAAGGGTGTATTCGACCCCCATTTTTCCTGTTTTTTTTTTATGTCTAGAGTGTCGTGAGAATGATAACAACTTGTTGAGTTGAACATTAAATACAACAAAAATACATAAATCCTTAAAAAAATGTGAAATGGTACGAAATTGATTTTTTTGGATTATACTAAACACGTTCCAAATTCAAAGTTGTTTAAATATAAAAAAATAAAATGTGTGTGTACCAGAGTATACAGGTAAGGAGTGAAACTTCTTTACTACATATCATTTTTCCACTATTCATAACTTACTTACTTACGCATACGGCGATAAAGAAGTTTCACTTACGTCGATAAAAAAGTTTCACTTACGTCGACAAAGAAGTTTCACTTCAAAACAACATTGCGCGTAACCGAATATAGTGACGATTTTTTTACAGCTATAAAATTTCTCTCCTACATCGAGAAAGAAATTTCACTTCCAAAATTATGTAACAATATTTCTGACCAAACATCTTGAATGAAAACAGTTGTACTGTTCTACTTATAAGTGGTACAGTATAATATAGCAAGTGGTCACTGCCCTTTCTCTACATCTTATATAAAAAATAATATTTTTGAGGTCTCCATCCATTGAATTTGAACTTTTACTTTGGTTGACGAGACTGCCATCATCCAACATAATAATTTAAAAAAAAAATGTATTTTTTTTTATTATTAAATTCTTTATCACATAAACTGTGACAAATTCCCGCTACCAAGTTTTTGCTTCAAGTATTAATAAAAAGATTATATTTTAAATTTAATACAATTACTTTATTTGGAAAAATGGTTAATAATCGTGTTACATTGTAGTAAAATCTTAATAATATTATAAATGCGAAAGTTTGTATGGATGTTTGTTACTCTTTCACGTAAAATCTACTGAATGGATTTTAATGAAAATTTACAATAAAATAGCCTATATCAGAATAGCACATAGGCTATATATTATCCCGGGAACAAGTTCGTGTGGGAAACAGGAACGGGAAAACTACTGTACGCGGGCGAAGCCGCGGGCGTCAACTAGTTAATAATAATAACAATATGTCGTATCAGCACATGGGTTGATTGCCAAAACCTTCGATCAACATTATGAGGCTCGCGTTAGGCAGTTGGATCAAGGGCTTGATGCAGAAGGCAGTTCTCTTCGACACGGCACGCATTGTGTGGAGGTTCCTGTGTCTGGAGCCCTAACCACTGGTAGCGTGGTCCCTATACCCGATGCCGGTGGGCCACTATTTTTTATATTTTTAAATGTATTGGTTTTTAGATATATTTAAAAAAAATGTATTTTTGTAATGAAAATAAAGAGAATAAAATAAATATATAAACTTTATCCATCTTCCGTCTATAAAAATATAAAAAAAAACTATAATTATTTTGGTTTTAATGTTATTTTTGCAATATTCCGCTGTTTTAAAATGTCGTACAATGTCGACACGTGTTTCGCCTACACACGAGGCATTATCACGACTGTTTGGCAGCCAAACAGTCTTGATAATGCCCCGTTAAAAATAACATTTGAACCAAAATAATTATATAATAGTTTTTTTTTAAATGGATTTCCGCCATGTAACGCCTAATTCAATTAGTTATTTCAAATAGTTTTAGTATACAACTATGACATGTAGTACACCAACTATGACATTATAATAATAACTAAATAAAAAAGTTGTGAAAAAAATTACAGTAAAAATAATATAAGTGGTTAAGTCTTCAAGAATTAAAGTTTAATTTAATTTAATGTGTATAATTCGAGTTATCGTGTCGTGCACATGACATATGTACGTATGGGAACTGTGTATCTTTGTCTACATTTTTTCTTTTTTAATATTCTTAATATCTTTTCTGTCCGACGCGACGGCTTAATTGAAGTAAAATAAAAATAAAATATAGCGCTTGTGGCCCCGCGGTCTCAGTGTTCTGTAAACGATCACTGAGTTACGCAACTTTCACTATGGCTGGTCCTCGGATGGGTAACAACTTTGTGGCATTTACATTTGCGAGCGTTTCCGTGCTTCGGAAGGCACGTTAAGCCGTTGGTCCCGGTTGCCAGTAAAATGGCAGTCGTTAAGCCTGGTTGAAGGCCTTATGGGCGGCTTGAAAAATTTCAACAGCAGGTAGCAACAACCTGCATCTGTCTATTTCAACACGGCAATGGGCTCACCACCTATTACGTGGGACAGGAATCCACACGGTGAAAAGTGGGCATTTAATATGCCTCTGCCACCCCTTCGGGGATAAGGCGTGATGAATATTTATTTATTTAATTTTTATATAATATAGGTATTTCTTTATTTATCAAGTAGTTTTAATTATTACAATTAAAAAGCACAAAAAATGCAATTTGTAATTTTGATATAAACTATTAGTGTAATTTATATTAAACATACAAAATATTGTATAACTTTTACTTGTAGTTTAAGCTTAGATCATAATTTGTTATTTATCATTGATATTATGTAATGATGTTATTTGTAAATAAAATATAGTTTTGTAATATATTACTTTTTATAATTGCCTAATTATAACTTTTTTTTTTTCAATAATAACACTTGTACTATTCCACAATATTTACTTGATAAACCTTACCGGTTTCGCCTCACGGCATTCTCAAAGGCACACAATATGACAACACACTCGGTAAGGTTTATCAAGTAAATATTGTGGAATAGTACAAGTGTTATTATTGAAAATGTGTAGCAAGTTCCACCAAGTGCCATCAATCAACAGTATAATTATAATTGTTTTTGTACGTGGAGGAATGCATTTGGAAGAGAAAATAAAATAATCGTATTTTATTTAGTGTCAAGAAATGCATAGTATATAAACACATAGCTAACTATGACGTAAGAATATAGAACACTATTTTTAATTTGCAACATTGGAACTCTTTGTCAACCTCCATTTGTCATTTGACCTTTAGTGAGCGACTACCTGACTCTTCACCGATGGTCGAACCCCTACTCTAACACAGGCCAAACAGGCCTACCACACAACGACCGTGTAATGAGGTAAGCTAATCCTCGAAATGGCTTAAGAAACTCGGGCAGTTTTTAACGACTCCAGGCTACTACTACCCAAGCAGACCCGAATGGAACATAATACAGGGCCGCCAATCTGGAGGTTTAATTTAAGGTATAAATTTAAAGCAGAAATTAAGACTCTTGAAAAGGGCCCATATAAAAATAAATGGTAAAGAGTAGCTTGCACTTCGCTGGAATTATTCAGGTTTCCAATTTAGGGTATAAATTGGAAACCTAAATAACATGGGGACTGTTCTTGCATAACTCTAAAAGAACAATGTTAGTTTAATATTATAAGCCATACCTACATTTTAAAAGAGCATCCATTGAGTTTCTTGCCAGATTCATCTTCATAAGGGTAAGCTCCCCTAAACCTGGCAACTAGAATCACTCTCATTTTTATTTGGTTTTGATTTTTGATTTTGTTTCTTTTGTATAAACTCATAACTATATGATTTTTATAAATATCATGTAAATATATGTAATACTAATGTATTTATTTATTTAACAGTTTATCTACACACATATCTTATAAAGAAACATTGTTATAATATGAGAAAAGAGTACAATGGCACTGCTTATTTCTAAAATAAATCTCTTCCAGCAGCGGCGAGAGGAGAGCATAAACTAAAATAAATGAAAAAGGTAGAAGTGTGAAAGGTAACTAGATATAATTACTGGCGGTTGGAAAAGAGTGGCCATGAGTTTTGTTGCCAGGTTCTTCCTCAGGCTCTACCTATTGCTCTGCTAGTCTTGCTCCATCGGCGATCGGTTCTTCTACAGATGTGGCCAGCCCATTGCCAGTTTAGCGTGCTTACTCTACGAGCTATGTCGACCACCCTGGTTCTCTGACGGATAACCTCATTTCGGAGTTTATCCCTTAAAGACACCCCGAGCATAGCACACTCCATAGTCCGCTGTGCAACCTGCAGGGCATGGACAAGCCGGTAACCGGTAGAACGCACTGGTTATACACCTTCGTCTTCAGGCATTGAGGTATAGGCGAATAGAAAACTCGACGCAGTGTGCTGAACGCTGCCCAGCCCAAGCGGATCCTTCTTGCGATTTCCTTTTCCAGGTTCTTTTTGCCAAGTTGGTTAACCTGCCCTAGGTAGGTATATTCCTGGACAACTTCAAGTCTCGATCCTTCGACATATATTGGTCCGGCGTGACGTGCTCATTGAACATGACCTTGGTTTTATCCAAGTTCATGCCAAGACCAACACGTCGAGACGCTCCGCATAGACTGTGCAGCATCCCGCTCATCTGTTCCAGTGTTTCCGCTAATAAAACGATTTCGTCGGCGAACCGAAGGTGTGAGATACGTTCGCCGTTTATGTTTACGCCCCATCCCTCCTAGTCGAGCGTCTTAAAGATATCCTCAAGCGCGTTAGTAAAGAGCTTAGGGGATATAACATCGCCCTGTCTGACCCCTCTACGCAGTTCAATGGGGTTTGTCTTCTGGTCTTGGAGCTGGACTGTCATGGTAGCAGTGTCGTACAAACATCTCAACACCTCGATATAGCACCAATCTATACGACATCGTTGCAGAGCATCCAGGACGGCCCAGGTTTCGACAGAGTCGAAGGCTTTCTTGTAGTCCACAAAAGATATACACAGAATCTGATTATTCTCTTTTGTCTTCTGCACAATCTGCCTTGCAGTATGGATGTGGTCCACGGTGCTAAAGCCTTTTCGAAACCCGGCCTGCTCTTTTGGCTGGAATTCGTCAAGCTTCCCGGCGAGGCGGTTTTGTAACTACTCTCGAGAACAACTTGTAGATGTGGCCCAGTAGTGAGATGGGTCTGTAGTTCTTAAGCAAGTTTTATTACCTTTTTTGAAGAAAAGAGACACCTCACTCCCGCGCCACGCATTAGGCTTTTGTCCCTGCTGAAGGACAGAATTAAATAAGCTCGTCAGCTCTTTAAGGACCGGAGTCCCCCCCGCTTTAAGGAGCTCGGTTGTAATTCCGTTCTCCCCAGGGGATTTATTGTTTTTAAGTTGCTCGAGAGCCGCCCTGACCTCCGCCTGGTCGATATCTGGGATGTCCTCGGTATAGTGGCGCGTTAGTGAGGCTCTGTGGTCATCGTCGCTGGGTCCCGTGGGCTTTGTTGTCAGTAATGCATACAGGTCTTTGTAATAGCCCTTGATTTCCTCGATTATCTCAAACCACCTTTGGCACCACTTTTGCCACCCACTGTTTTCAGTTTCGTCAGATGGGATCTTCCAAGCTCTTGGGCAAACTCCTTAGTACCCCTAATCTGCTCGATCGCAGCCTCGATGACAAGTTGTTGTAGCGTCTAAGGCCGCGTCGTATTAGCTTGCGGATTTTGATATTTAAGTCCCTCATGTCATAGTTTTGAGCTTTTGGTTTTGCTTATTCCAGACAGAAACTTCACACAACGCTGCTCACAAGGTCCTTTTTCACCATAAAACCGATACCACCCTAGTAAAAATGTCTGCTATCACCTTCACGATAGTAGAACAGGTCGCCGGAAGCTAGGGTTAGTGTGTCCTCCCCCTGTCTTCAGACCCAACATGTGCCAGTTAATACGACCCAGTTCTACCTCGAGTTCGGTGAGGTGCTCGTCCAGCCGTAGGGCATTTCCGTTGTAGGTTGCCAGGGTCAGACGTGTATGGTAGCCTCCCGTAGTCCGGAGATTTTTCGCACCCCCTCTTCCGCCGTTACACCAACTGCTACCGTAATCGGGAACCGCGGAAGTGCCGGGAACTGGGGGCCGTTTCGTGCTTTGTGTCTTCATATTAGGAGGGTGTGGCCTTACTATACCACGCTGGTCCGACGGATTGGTATAGGGTTTTGTTTCGGATTTTCCTTTTCTTCGCCATGACCTCGTCCGTTAGTCAGCAGGTACACCGCTCGCAGGTGAGGCTGGCTTGGGTTCTGGAGATGTTTGTAGGTTAGTAGTTTTTATAACTTCTGCTACAAAATTTTAATAAAATATAACATGGCGCTTGTGGCCCCACTGACTCAGTGTTCTATAAACGATCACTGCGTTAAGCAACTTTTGCTATGATGGGTGACCACTTTGTGGCATTTATATTTGTGAGCGTTTCCGGGCTTACATGGTGGTTGTTGAGTCAAGTTGAAAGCAGGTAGCCACAACCTGCGTTTGTCTATTTTGCAATGGGCTCACGACCTATTTCGTAGGACAAGAATACACACTGTTAAAATTGAGCGTATAAAATGCCTTTTGCCACCCCTATTAGGATATCGCGTTATTTATATACATATTATCAATAATATCAAACATCAAGTCACCTTTCCAAGGTTAATGTTTTAGCCAAGCCTTTCAAGTTCAGTTTACAATGTCACACGCATAATATTTGGCAGAGAAAGCTGACGCCATATTGTCTGGCTGTCGAAGGCTACGCAAACAAGGAATTGGCGACTTTCAACCCTTCATAACCGAAAGCTGTATAAGAAGGAAAACGTTCTGGATTTTATCAATATCACTTATTTTCGGTGAGTCAGTCTCTATGGTTAGTCATTGACCTACAGTGACTTAAAATCATTAAAAAAAAACAGTTATCAGTCTTGATAATGCCTCGTGTGTAGGCGAAACACGTGTCGACATCGTACGACATTCTAAAAAAGCGGAATTTTGCAAAAATAACATTTAAAAACAAAAATAATAACAGATTTTTTAAAATGGATTTCCGCCATGTAAAGCCTGATTCAATTAGTTATTTAAATTAATTATTTGGAACACGTTTGCTATAAATTTTAGGTAACTCTAATGTTCAAAAATTCGAAAATGTGATTGGAAAAATGTTTTAAAGCAATTATTTTGCTAAATTTCTCATAAATTTTTAATACAGTGGAAAAAGACAATTCGATTCGAGACGGGGATTAAACCCGTGACCTTTGCCTAACCAGGGCAATGTTCTAGCCACCTGAACTACCCGAACCGTTTCGAATCAAGTTGAAATTCTGCACCATATTTTAACTGTCATTTTAAGAGTATGACCGGAGTAATCTATCGAGCTAATGAACAACTCGATACCAATGAACAGTGTTACAACCATTTTTAAACATTGATGCAATGGACTCCACTCAGTCTATGGATACATTTTTAAAGCAATTATTTTGCTAAATTTCGCATAAATTTTTAATAAAGTGGAAAAAGACAATTTGATTCGAGACGGGCATTAATATGTGGTTTTACATAATTTATTCAACATTACTTCTAAAATTTTTCAGGCATAATATCGGTACTATATAGCGTATTACTCTTAATAAAGACATCGTTTTCTTAGTGAATTTATCTAAATAAATTTAATTTATCTAAATAATCTAAATTACTGTATTGTAACTCTTTTAAACTAATTGCCATTTTTTCCATTTAATCTCTAGAATAATGATTAATTTTGAGAATTTATTTGGCAATATTTCTCGAAATAAATGCGATTTTGTTTAAGCAAGAGTTGAGTTATAGTAAAATAATTAGGTCCTTAATTGAAGTTACTTCAAATTGAAAAACAGATTTTATTGGGATATCGAACAATTGGTTTTAGTTTTATCAATCAGGCACAGGCAGACGTTAAGCCCATTTTTTACCGTGTGCATTCCTGTTTCACGTAATAGGTGGTGAGCCCATTGCCGTGTCGAAATAGACAGAAGCAGGTTGTGGCTATAGTTTGACCACGAACGCTGTACCGCTCACTGCGTACAAAATTGTACGCAGTGAGTGGTACAGCGGTCGTGATCAAATTTGACCTATAATACGACATCTTAACATAGATGGTTCAGCTAAAATAAAATCGAAAATCGGACATACCTTGGAGTAATAATCACCGAAAGTTCGTGTTCGAAAATGGTGACGGCAAAACGCTTCTCTCCGCTCCATTTAGACTTACCGGGGACGGCAAGTGCACCTAGTACAAAGCGGTCCCCCATCTGTAATCAGCTATAGTGAAGGTTTTTTATCGCAGTGATTGAAAGAGCCACGAACGCTTCTTATCAACAATTTGACTGCGTCGGTGGCGTAATGGTAGTGTATGGGACTGCCGGGACTGAGGGCCCGGGTTCGATGCCTGGGTCGGGAAAAATATTTTGTGTGATCCAGAAATGTTTGTTTCGAAGTTTGGGTGTTTCCTATATTCCTATCCAGTCGTCAAAATCCCATAACACAAGTTTATATAAGCTTATTTTGGGCTAGACGGCGCTGTTTAAAAAATGTCGAACAATATTTTTTTTTTTTATTTATTTAATTTAAATCTTAATTCGAACTGTAAAATTGGGGAAATCTAGGAATTGAAGTCTCATGGATAGATACAATCCACGAGACCTCAATTTCTTCGTACAATAGACTCTTCTTTTACCTGTCAAAATCAAATGTTATGCCGCACTTACAGACAATACAACCTAAGGTGTTTTAGGGTTGGGGTTGTATTGTCTGTAGCCGGAATCGAACCGACTAAAACCACACGGTCCCTGCCTATCAATTTATTGCCGGGCGCCCCGGGTAACTCCTTGGAGTTCAATAAAACCTAACATACAAGTTTGTCTAAAAATATGGTGTAGAAAAGAGTCGGTTAAGGCTAAGAGTAGATCAACACGGTTCAAGGTCAAGTTAGACGTCACAGCTGCACCATGCAAAATATCGTTTGAGTGACCTTGACATTATTACTACACTCCAGTGGAAGCGAGTTTAGATGGTCGTTTACCCAAGTTTTATGTCTTGATACCATTGTATGATGTAGTAAGCTTTATTTATTTGTCATTTTGGATTCCGAACTTTTACAAGGAGAGAAAAACTGTTTTTTTTGTACTTATTTCGTGACCTGGTTACTAAGACCTATTAGCCAAATCTTAATTCATATTTCTTTTTTATTTTCTTTCTTATTATTGAACATGTCCCCGTCCTCTACGTCTTAGTCAAGTCTATTCTTAAGTCAAGGTCAGTCTCATCCCAGTATAATAGTGGTTTTTATACATAGGTTTTCAGTGGATTTTACGCGGTAAGAAAGAAAATCCCATTTCACTGCATTTCCCGCTTAGAATCGAAGAGAAAACCGTATTTACGTTGCTAGAGCTGCTATAGGCATTAGTTAGGTTGCCACTAGGTAGGATGCACAAGTTAAATGCATTAGAGTTTTATTTTGTTTTAACTTATTTATATTGGTTACAATAACCTGCAAAAGTGTCAGCAATACGATGAAAATGGGCGTGCTCCGTTGGTTTGGACACGTTGAGTGAGGAACGATTGAGAATATTATATTGTGCGAAAGTAGAGGGTAGAAGGAGTCAGGGTAGACCGAGACTTACATATATGTAGACAACGTGAGCAAATTACTCTAATACGGCAAGGTTAAAAGTACTCGAATACCCAGACGTGCATGTATGAAGTGATTAATGAATCTGCAGGAAGCGAAAGAAGCATGCATGAATCGCAAAGCCTGGCAATCTGAACTTTCAACTAACCTGTCAGGGATACAGCGTGAAGATAGTTTTTATTTTGAGCTTGGGTTGAGTGCTTGAATGTGTGCGTGTTCGTATGCCACGTGTTTACATTAGTTACCACGTACGTTTTTCTGTACTTGTAAAAGTGTGACAAAAGGCCTACTGATGTCGTTAAGTCATACTGAAAGCCTTATATTTGGAAAATTCTAACTGCTGGTCCTGGTAGCCACGTTCCGACAATGTCCATTTCAATATGGTGTAATAACTCTGACATTGAAAATGTCCATACGTTATGTTTACCACTATCGGTAGGGGCGTAGGCAGGCTTGTCTGCCATCTTAGTAGTTTAAAAAATTACACATTTAAGATTTTGTTTTTGGGAGATTGTATAGGCAAATTATTAAATAAACGGATTAATTTGTATGTTTATAAAAAATGTTAATTATACCAAACATCCTGTACAAATATGATCAACATTAAATCTTAATATTTTAATAACAGAATTGCTGTTTGTAAATAATTATCATTTTATATAGTGCTTGTAGTATTAACGCGTTTCAGAGTGATATTTTACAGTAAATCAAATAAAAGGTTACAGAAATATGAAAATTAGGTAAGTTGTCTCATGCTTTGCTTTGTTTCCATGATTCTATAAGTATAATTTAATTTACAAATTAATATCGCATACGTCAAGTTAAGAGAATCTCTCGAAAACATGTTATGAAATATATGGAACATGAATGCACACGGTGAAATGTGGAATCGTATGCCTCTTCTACTGGGAATAAGGCACAAAACACTGAGTCAGCGGGGCCGTGAGCGCTTTGGCGATATGTATATGTGAATTATATTTATTTGTATCATGCTGTGCCAAAATTTACTGAGTTTGTATCTTTTCAAGTAGGTAGGTAGTTTTTTTTATACTCTATGTGTTTTATACTCTATGCTGAGAAGACAGCCAGTGTTTAAGTAATGTACCTACTAAAGCTACGTATAAAAATTTTCAGTGTTATATTGTTATGGAATTGCTTGAGTTGTACATTGGCGTACTGGGATATTGGAACCACGACCCGACATCCTGGTTGGTGGAGGATTGATCAATGGGTAGCAAGGTCCACCCGATTTAGATGGCAACGTACAGAACATTTCTGGTTCAGATTGTTATATCCTTGGTGGAATTGGTATGAATTGGAGTTCAGAAGAAGACTTTATGTAGTTGCTGGGATATCTTATGGTAATTAGTTTTTTATTACTTTTGTAAACTAACACTTTTATAGACTATTATAAAAAAATCAACAAAAAACAATCCGTTAATAATAAGCCTCCATATTTGAGTTTACAAAACTTATATGATAGATATTTACAAAGATGTGTGTGCACCAGAGTACACAGGTAAGAATTGAAACTTCTTTACTAAATTTTTTATAATTTTTCTCTCATACGTCGATAAAAAAAGTTCGACTTCAAAACAACATGGCGTGTAACCGAAAAAACATGACGATTATTTTTACAGCTATAAAATTTATCTCAACGTCGATAAAGAAGTTGCTCTTTAAAAAGAATCAATCATTTCCATCCATCTCTCCCATATAATATAAAATTTCTTGTTGAACCATAACAAATGCAACATAACAATTCTTTCAATGGTCATTGTAAAGAAATGCTCATGAAGATAGGCACAATATAATATAAGTAGTATACTTTATGGTTACGATGCTTTGGATTGATGCAACCTAAGCCTGTGGATTTCCTTTGTGATTTGTGCAATTTGGATGCTTACAAAAACCACAAAAAATACAAAGTAAAAAATATGCAACGTCTGAGTTTATGATCGTCGGGTCGAACATTTACCCCAAAAAAATTATACTTTGTCTCTCCTAAAAGCTACTCCCAAAATAGAGTGTGGAGGCTGTTGTGAATCTATGTATCTGTATATTATACTCTGGCTTCATAGCTTCTGAATCAGTATAAGCATTAGATTCTTGATCATTTCCTATTTTAATTGTAGTTCAATACCTATCTATTATTTCAGAAATGACTAACATTGGTACAGCAGCTATACTTAATAGAAGAACTTTAATAACAGCAGCAAATTTACTGGACCCATATATGAGTCAACAAACCTTGTTACGTATATGGGCATTAGGACGATATGGCAAATTTAATTCGCCCTGGAGATACCGTGTCTGGAGGCTAACAAGAATGCAAACGAAAAGTATGAACCCAGAGCACTGTCATGGTCCCTGGTGTTACCACACACCCCGGCACGATGTTTGTATAATCCATACCCTGGACCAAATGTACGTTTTTCATGAACTTTCGCGTAAATATCATTATGCAACCAGGGCTTTCATGACACGTCATGATGAGAATTTGTTGCGTAATAAACTATGGTATGCAGGGTCAGGATTTGAGTATCACGAACATATTGCTGAAAATTATAAAATATTTTATGCAGCAACTGACATAAAAGAAATAATAGATTGTTCAATTCATTTGCCAAAATGGTGGGGGAAATTTATTTGTATACAGAATCGTGAAAAGTTTCCCGGTGTGCAAAATGGTGGGCCTTTCATGAATACCTTGACAATTGTAGGCTTAGGATGTTTTGCTCATAATTACAATGAAGATAGTATTTTAGTATTTACAGATCTTAGATATTATACGTGGTACATTTACCATTACGGTATTATCGAGGCCGGTGAGTATTATGAGTATGCTTATCCGGAATGGGGTGTAACGTTTGAAGGATGGGATGACGATAATGATCTCATGGAAGTGAAAATTCCCAGTTTTCAGATAAGAGACACTATGTACCCGCTAGGTAAACGCAAATAAATAAGATTTTAGAATAATAACTATCGTGAACGTTGTTCATTATTACTAAGTAAACGGTTGTACTCACGTGTATATTGCGGGATCACCCTCCCAATCACGCTCCAAATTAGATTTTATTTAGCAATAAGGCCCATGTACATATCGAAACCTGTAAATTCATCCTGTATGTTATACCATATTCATGTAAATATTAATTATTGTACAATAAAGTATATTTTACACAGCTAATTTAAATCAAACAAGTAAAAATAAAGGAACTACTTCTTTTTTTATTGAAATAACTCTTAACTTAAACCATACCCGCAGGTCCGCTTGATCAAAGTCACTGAAGATTTGTAAATATCACTACAACAACAAAACGTACTATTAAATGCAATACTCAAGTTAATTCTTAACGTCAATGGTCATATCAAAGGTTATCATTGATCTAGATTCAACTTAGGAGGTTTGTACTCAGTTTTTGAATTTTAAAACAATAAGAACATTTTTTTATTTATAGATGTCATATTTTACGAATGTAGGTGACATTCTCGTAAAGAAAAAAAATTACTGTGCGAAATTAGAGGATAGAAAGAGTCAGGGTAGGCCGAGACTTGCATATGAAGAACACGTGAGCAGATTGCTCAAATACGGAAAAGTCAAAAGTGCTCGGATACCCTGAAGTAAATATGAAGCGATTGATGAATCTGCAAGAAGCGAAAGAAGTATGCATGGATCGCGAAGCCTGGCAATCTAACCTCTCTGAATACCCCGTGAACCCCCAGGGCTACAGCGTGAACATGATTAGTTAGTTTAGAAAAAAAAAATTAGAACACTAAATATTAAACAGCTTAAGGGTATTAGGGCCACATCCTGATTTCTGAAGTCCAAGCGACCTCAACTGCACTCACCTCACTTCCTAGTGTAATCCTAGTTCCTTTCGAACCCTTCCCAAATTTGGAACCTGGGGTCCATATTATTTGGCTGCTGGGAGCAGCTATTGTTTGGCATCGTAGGGACCAACTGCTGTTAGGCCATCCAGTCTCGTAAGGACATGGGCGTCGTTGCACTAGTCAGCAGCTGCACCGCTCGTAGGTTAGGTCGCTTAGACCTTAAAGGGTCACATAGACGTGATATTAATAAAATTATAGCAGATATCGAGTGCTAAATCTATCATTCTAAAACGATTACATAGAGTCGATATTGGAGCTTTTTATTAGAGCTATTGCTAGGAGTGACTATATTCTTACCTTTCAAACTGGTAAAACACTTCGACGGCCCAAACGAACAAAGACGTAAAAAATCTTTACACGACTTTTAATATTATTGCAGATTAGCAATCTAGAGGTGAAAATACATCGTACTAATTTTTTTCACAAATTTATAGCTGATATTTTTTGAGTTATAGCAGTAGACGTATTTATCCTTCCAAAATAATTTGTTTGTTTTTAACGCAGAATACAATCATAACGATGTTTTATGGCATTAATTTAATTCAATTATTTTACGTACACTGGTGCTAGAGCATATTACGTCTTTATTCGTGTACATTTTTTCCTACAGTTATTATGTACTAAGGTTTCACTACTTTATTCTTATTAGTTCAATAACATTTCATAAGCGTAAAAAACTTTACATGTTTTTCTAAAGTGCATTATTAACGCATTACATGTTTACATTCTTTGGATAATATGAATACTCAGCTCGGGTTTAAAGCGTCCACTTAGCATGCGAACTTTGTCAAACAAATCGGAGGTCTGCAGTTTGTGTGCGTGAGATTCTAATTTCAGGCAAATATTTGAGATGATTTTGTTTTTATCTGCGCGATAACTTTTCTTGATGACTGTGCTGTCTCAAGTACTCCTCTTGCACATAATGATTTTGGAGTCCTTTTGTTTTAAGATCTTTCCTATGTTGAATAAATTCTCAGGTTTCGTGTTGTCCAGACCTTCTTTTTGCGTTCTTCCTATCTTTTGGAGATAATATTAACGAGCGCCTCAATGATTTTGGATTCAAGATCATTCCACAAAATGTTGAGTTGAGTTTAATTTCCACCATGTTTCAGATATTTGGCTAGAACATTGACCTGGTTAGGCAAAGGTCACGGGTTCAATCACCGTTTCGAATCGAATGGTCTTTTTCCACGTTATTAAAAATTTATAAAAAATTTTGCAAAATAATTGCTTTAAAAATTTATCCGTATTCAACTTGGTTTCTGAAACGGTCTGCGGGAGATCGCCGTGTTAATAGGCGCCTAGAATGATGTTCGAATACCGTATTCAATATGATCAGCTTCTTATCTATGCAAAAATCGATGAGTCTCTGACCGAGATCGTTTCATCACCTAGGCCGTATTTACCAACTATATCTCTTATGTGGTTTTCGTTTTCAGTATTGCCTACACACACATTCACAGTTACATACATACATTCCAGTCGCCAAGGATAATCGTGATTTGGCGATTAGGGATGTCATCAAGAATTGTTTCCAATTTTCCATTTTCCATAGAATTCGTTTACGTCTTCTTCAGAGGCTAGGGCAGTTGGAGCATAGATCTAAATAATGTTCAAGAGACACGGCCTGGTGTTTATCTTGATGGAGATAATGCGGTCAGGTACTGGATGGTATCCCAGAACAAACTTGTTCATTGAAGGTGGCAGCAGGATGCCAACACCGTTCCGACTGGAGTTATCGCTCTCAGAGAAGTATAAAGTACTCCCTGTGGACGTTGTAAAGTGGCCCTGGCCTCGAAGATGAGTCACACTATTACCGAGTATGTAGATGATATGAGTTTCACTTTCCCTATCTACTATTGTCAGTTTACCTGGTTGCAGTAGTCCATTAAGGTTCCAGGTGCCGATACAACCAGTCCATGTAACGAAGTTTTATTGAAAGAAGTTTTGTTAACACGAATAGCATTTCATCTTTCGAAGGCCTGGTGGTCTGCCTCATCAGATGCTTCGGTAGCAGATTTCACACAACCCAGCCAGGTTACCGAGTAGCACCGGGCGTTAGCCAGCACGTCCGACAGTCCAGATTCATCTTTCACAGTTATCATAGCGGTTTTCTTGGGATGATATCGTGGTGGGGTCCCTCGTCCTTCTACGTCAGTCTTTTAAAGGAAATTTAATTCCTTACGGTCACTGGAAGCCGCTTCTGAATCACAAGGTAATTCAGGTTGATGGGTTATTTAACCGCCGTTCGGTGCTCGACGTTGATGTGTTTTGTGGTTAGCCTCGTCCCTGCTAACCAACCCTCCTTCCTTTTCATCCGGGCTTGGGACCGGCAATGGCAGAGTTGATTTTGAAATATTATAAAAAGCTTAATTTCAATGTAATTAAAAGTCTAGAAGATAAATAAAAACATAAGAAGATAAATATAAACATGTTTGTGATTATTATTAAATGCTCTATTTCCTAACTGTTGTTTTTTATTTTATTTATGGTTTTAAGTTAGTGTAACATACGTTTTTCAGTGCCTCTGTATTTAAATACTTTTGAAGACAAAAAGGTAATATGATTTATTTACAATCACTAAGTTGACATATTTATAGACGAATAAAGACGTAACAGATTGATAATGAATTAATGGAAACATGCGAAAGTTTAGCCGGTAAACGTTTTATGCAAAATAAACATGTAGATATTTATAGACGAATAAAGGCGTACACAATCATACAAAAAAAAATATAGGATGAATGTTAGTGGAATAAAAATATAACGTAGTTTTTATTTTTTTATAAAATATCTATGTATTTTCATTTTCGTCCACCCTAAAGCTTTATTTTTTCATATCCGGTTATATAACATACATTATGGTTGGTTAAAAATAATAGAAATTACAGATATAATTCAGTTTTTTTGCTCTCCTGTAAAGTTGTACTTTTAATATTACTGCTTTATTCGTTTGGGCCGTCGACCTGAATCTTTGCCTCGTCCGTTATTCAGCAGGTTCCCAAGACACCATCTACAAACAATCGTTGCTTCTAATTGTCAATCTCTTTTTGCAATTTGATTATTCAATGATCATAAGTCGGCAAAAACAAAGAAGAAAAACTCCCTTAGTAGGGAAACCCTTATCATTCGAAGTGTCAAGTTGTCATAGCTATTTGCTCATGCAAAGAAATAGACAGGAAATGACTTGTGTATTACAAAGATTGGAAAAAAGTAGTGATTTCTATAGATTTAATATACTTTTGGTATAAAAGAGTGTAATGGTATGTGTGGTGTGTACTTCCTAAAGGTTTGTCTAGCGGTAGGGGTATAAAAATGACCTAAATTAAGGGTTACAGAATTTGTTGTTTGAACGAGGTAATATACAATTGTTATCCTAATAGAAGAAGGTCAAGGTGACTTCATTATGTGAGTATGTTACACTTCCTAGGACACGGGATTATATCGGGATATATAAATCCTCTGCAAATAAATGTTGGAGAAAAAAATTAAAAAGGAGCTATGTATTTACTATGTATTTATTAACTTAACAAAATCTACATTATAATAAATACGTATCTATAAAAAATATAAAATAGTAACGCGCCATTTTTCCCAACGCGACGTATTTTAGAATTATTAATACATACTTCGGTTCTTTAAAATTGTGTTTTTTATACTAATTTTTCTTTTTCATTTATTAAATTTTTTAGTGTCGAGTTATTTTTTATTTTTTGGTATTTACTAAAACTGTTTCGATACAAAAAAAATAGGCAGTTATGAGGACAGAAGTGACAATAGCATTTCAATGATATCACGATGGTTTTATCAAAATACAAAGCGTTCAAAGCATCATACAGCGCAAAGTATATAAATGTGTTGTTATATATGTATATCTGTGCTCCATATTTTAATATACCACTAAGGTGACCTGATAGAAAGTGGTCACCTTAGCCTAAGGACGATTGCAACACCAGAGGTGCCGACCCTGTAAAAACCTTCTTAGACCCCTTTTGAAGAACCCCATAGTGTAGACCTGATAGAAAGTGGTCACCTTAGCCTAAGGACGATTGCAACACCAGAGGTGCCGACCCTGTAAAAATCTTCTTAGACCCCTTTTGAAGAACCCCATAGTGTAGACGTTTGGGAAATTCCAGGCAGGCAGCTCATTCCACAATCCAAGCATACGCGTAATAAAGCGCCTATCGGACCTAATCGTATGCGACCGCTGAGGATGCAAAGCGTAAGTGTGAACACCCTGTCTATGGCGAGCGGTGCAATGATAGAAAGTAGCCGTGGGCATCATATTAAACAATTCTTCAGAGCACAGACCATTGAACAGGCAATAGAACAAGCAAAAGGAGACCAAGTTTCTCCTGTCACGAAGGGCCTCGATACCGCCTGCTAGTAGAGGATCGTTGACATACTCATAGCACGACTTTCTTCTTTAGTATTTGCTCAGCAGTAAAGTTCTGCCGCGCCCTGTTAAGGACGCCAGCTTCGCTTTATCCTCTAAATGACTACGATATTAGACGTCAGTAAAGATCTCAACACCAAAGATCCCAAATCTATTGGAGATGGAGAGAGGCGCTAACGTAAATGGCGCTTTTTTAGCGGTGAATGCACATACTTGAGCCTTGGTAGTGGAGTAGCTTCGATTTCTGAAAGACAAGCTGTTCTCAACCTCTACTTTTTAAAACTGTAGAAGAATATTTCTATTTCTTCTATTTTTCTAAGCTACAAACAGCTTTACTAAGCTACAAACAGAAAAATAGAAGAAAATTAGCTATTTTTCTGTTTGTAGCCTACTGGCTAATTTTTATTAATCAATCACGCTTTATCCTCGACGGGGAGGTGGGATATGGTAAAGCATTCAACGTGTATATTCCTGTCTCACGTAATGGTGAGCCCATAACCGTGGCAACCTGCTGTTGAAATTTTTCAAGCCGCCTATTAGGCTTTTAACTTAGCTTAACGTCTAGTTAACGTTTATTAGCAACCAAGACCAACAGCTATCGCCCCATTTTAAGCAACGCTCGTAAATAAAAATACCACAAAGGTCACTCATCCATAACTAGCTATAGCTAAAGTTGCTTAACACTCTGCCGGGAGCTCTGGAACATCTTTCCGAGGAGTTACCCGAGGCGTCCGGCAATAGATAGTTAGGCGGGGACTGTGTGGTTTTAACCGGTTCGAGTCCGGCATGACATCCGAGGGGATTTCCACACTTTAAAAAAAAAGTTGCTTAACACACTCATTGAGTTAACGGAGCTACGAGCGCTTCTCAATAAATAAAATAAACAAATAAATATCGTTAGGACAACTCACAGAACGCCATCTGATTTGAAACTAAGCAGAGCTTGTACTATGGTAACCAGATAACTGATAAACATACTTATATATTTCTAAATACATATGATAAATAACACCCAGACACAGAATAAACCGTCGTGCTCATCACAACAAAGTTTTATCCCGGATGGGGATCGACCTCTTGCGTAGCAGTCAGATACACTCCCACCATGCCACAGAGGCAATCAAAAATCAAAATCAACATCTTTATCGTTTTTTTTTTCAAATACATAACACGTTTTATTCGACCCTGCCTTGGAAATAATTACTGAAGTTGTGATTGAGGACAATTTTCCCAATTATTTTCCTAATTAAGACGTAGAGGGATACCACAGAATCCTTGTCAACAAGACTACTTTCAAAAATCTTTAACATTTTTTTGACAGTAAAGCATTTTATTTCAATCCTCGTTATTTATAGAAAATATTTTTTTTTTATCAAATACGTCTATCTGAAATAGACAGACGCAGGGCGTAGCTACCTGCTGCTAAAATTTTCCAAAGCACGGAAACGCTCGTAAGTGGAAATACCACAAAGCGGTCACCCATCCGTAACCAGCTACAGCGCAAGTTGCTTGACGCAGTGATCGTTTACAGAACACTGAGTCAGCAGGGCCACGAACGCTTATGAAATAGGAATTTGTAGAAGTTATATTAAGTTAATATACATAAAGATTGTTGCTCATGTATGCTGACGATATTGCGCTGGCAGACGCGGACAGGGGCAGATTGGTGCGACGTGTAAAGGCGACGCTTGAGAACGGCGGTCTGAAACTAAATGTGGCGAAGACCGAGTACTTGGCACTAAACTCGACAGATCCCACATCGCTCGGCCAAATCACCGCCTATGCGGACGCATAGGCGGTGATTTGGCCGAGCGCACGGACCAGGATAAATACCTGGGATCTGTTTTTCACACGTCCAGTGACATCGATTGCGATGTCAAGTCACGCATTGCTGCCGGGTGGGCCAAAAGGCGGGAGATGACCGGTGTCATTTGTGACCCTAAAATGCCGATCTGGTTGAAGGGACAGGTCTACAAAACCATTATTAGACCTGTGTCTGCATGGCAGTGAGACGTGGCCGATATTGGAGCGACACAAGCAGGAGCTGCGTGTCACGGAAATGAAGATGCTGCGGTGGATGTGTGGGGTCACGCGGATGGACCACGTGAGAAACTCTCGCATCCGCGGCAGCCTTCACGTCCGTGACATTGCGGACAAGTTGCAAGAGTGTCGCCTTCGTTGGTATGGTCACGTCTTGCGGCAACCGTGACCATACCAACGTAGGTAACAAATGTCTGGCCATGTCAGCCCCGCCGGGTCCCAGTAAGAGGGGAAGACCCAAGAAGTGCTGGCTTGACGTCGTAAGGGATGACACGCGTGCCAATGGTCTCACTACAGGGGATGCCGAAGACCGTGCGAAGTGGAGGAGAAAATGTAGGAAAGCGGACCCCGGGCGTCGCGAGACGCAACTGGGACAGACGCTCGGATGATGATGGGAATATAAATAAAGATAATATATTTAGGTATTTTCATTGAGAGTGTGCAGGAACGAGTGTTCCTAGGCTAAATGAGGATGGTCTGAATAGGCAACCATTCTTGGTGAGAACGAGATTGATTGTGACTTTGAAATCGCGATGTAGAAATCTTATTATCGTCATAATTCGATACCTCGTTTTATTATTTATTATTGAACTGAGTTTGAACTGGTTCACAAAACAGTTTTTAACAGTTTTTCTGCGAACTCAGTTGAGTTTCATTCTTAATGTCTTAGTAATTTTTCTTAAATTTAAAGTCGACAATTGGCGGCTAAGAAAGACATATATATAATAATTTTTTAATATTGTAATATTTCACTTTTTAAAACATGTCGTATGATATTGACACGTGTTTCGTATACACACTACTCTTAGGTATGACTGATTCAATTAGTCATTCAATTCTTCAATTATTAGAAAGTTACAAAGAATACGTACAATTACCGAAAATATATCTTGTTTCCGCTTTGTTTATGAAAGATATAATACAATTTTATAAAAAGAATAGAAGGCACTTTGAATGTAGTTATGAATTGATTTACGTGAGAAAACACGGTTACGAAATAACCTAATCTCATAGGGTCTGAGTCGCAGGGCCAGTATAATATAAAGATTCCGAATTTCCGATAATGGTAAAGATACCAGGATCTTAATATAATATTAAAAAGATAACAATGTCTGTCTGTTACGCTTTCACGCCTAAGTTACTGAACCGATTCTTGTGAAATTTGGTACACTGATAAAATAGAGCTCGGCAAAGGACTTAAACAAACTTTTATTGACAAAAAAGGGTTGAAATAGGAGATGAAACAATATTTTTTCATTGTCGAAACTACAATAATAAATCTTAGGTTTAGGTATAAATTAATACAAACTGCCTATAGCAGTTAGTAAATGCAAAATTTTGAAAAATCTAAAATCTTGCCCAAGTAACTATTCTACCACGAAAAAGTCGCGGGCAAAAGCTAACATACTTATATCTCAGAATGTATGTAGTTACTGCTGCAATAAAGATAATGTTAATTCATAACTTTGCAAACTGCTTTTATCGTAAAGGCTTGGCAATTTTGTGACACTTTATCCCGTATTTTCTAACAAATTGCGGTAGTTGAACAGATTAAGATAACAATATACTCACTACTTTAATATAATCTCCAGATAACAAATTTTAAACCGTATAGTAGTTAACTCGGTAAACCTTGTACTGCAATATAAATTATCAGAATAATAACAAATCTGTACGATATACTAATCTTCATACTTAACTTATTATCTCTATATTTACCATTTTTATCAGTCACGCCTTCATCCCGGAAGGGATAGAGTGTAGACAGAGGAATACTATACGCCCACAAAGACAACTAACATATTATTAACATTTTTAAATATACATATTATTAAAAAAAATACATTTAAAAATATAAAAATAGTGTCCCACCGGCATCGGGTACAGGGACCAAGCTACCGGTGGTTAGGGCTCCAAAGATAAGAACCTCCGCACAAGACTCGTGTCAAGTAGTACTGCTTTTTGCATCACGCCCTTGATCCAGCTGCCCAACGCTAGCCTCTTTAGGTATTGGTCGAGGCTCTTAGCTATAAGACCATTAACGGAGATGACTATAGGAACAATGATTGCCGAATCAATTTCCCACATGTCGACAATCTCGCGTGCTAAGTCCAGATATTTTATTTTTTTATCATTCTCAGATTTTATGAGATTCTCGTCATGAGGGATTGTGATATCAATAATAATTGCTCGCCGCTCAGATCGATCTATGACCACAATATCAGGTTTATTGGCTACAACAGTCCTGTCTGTAATAATAGATTGATCCCAGTACAATGTGATATGACCATTTTCAAGAACTGACTCAGCTACATACCTGTAATAAGGGACCTCAGTATCCACCAGGCGGTATTTCAGAGCAATTTGCTGATGTATGATCCTGGCTACTAGATTGTGTCTGTGCAGGTACTCGCCGTTAGCAAGACGAGAACAACCAGAGATTATAAGCTTAACGGACTCGCCTGGCAGATGACACGCTCGACATACATCAACCGTGCCGTCCCTCAGTATATATTTCCGGTAGTTGTTCGTCATGATAACTTCATCTGCAATTGCACAGACAAAACCCTCGGTCTTTCCAAAAAGATTACCGAATCGTAGCCAGACCACAGAGGCTATAAGGTCCACATCAGGTCCATGAAGAACCTTATAAAACCTACCATGAAGCTCCTTGCTCCTCCATATCTCCTGCCGGTCACCAACACTAAGTATAGCTGGTTTGCGCCAGTTCTCTTTAGCCAAGGATAGCGTGGTAAGCCCAGTATCCACTTTGACAACATCCCGATGCATATCCACATTCATGTGTAAAAAGTAATCACTAAGGGTGCACACTTCTCGGTTATGTAGGGTTTTAGCATTCAAGAAGCCTCGACCACCACATTTCGATGCTACGTGGATGATGCATTCGATATGATGTCAACAATGTATGGACTCTCCTATCTAAGACATCGAGCTCAGTTTGAGTCCACTTGAGTATGCCAAAGGAGTACATCAAAAGTGGCATGACCCAGCCATTATAAGCACGCACCTTATTGCCGCCTGACAAAAGACTATTTAAGACTTTTCTCAAGCGACCAAGCAAACGCTCTCGTAACGACTGTTTCATGTCAGCTTCATTAATGCCTAACGCCTGTGACATACCCAGGTACTTATAGGTGTCAGATACGAGAAGTGATGTCAGATGAATGGAATCAGAAAGCTGAATACCTTCTGATTCCACTATCCGTCCTCGCTTAACATGCATTACTGCACATTTTTCCACACCGAATTCCATCTTGATTGAATTACTAAAGTTTTCAGTTACCTTTAGTAAATCAACCAGATGAGAACTATTTGTGGCAAAAAGCTTTAAGTCATCCATGTAAAGCAAATGAGATATAACCTGACCTCCTTTTCGTAATCTATAACCCAGCCCTGAACTATCTAGTAGTGTACTAAGAGGGTTCAGTGCTAAGCAAAACCAAAGGGGACTCAAACTGTCACCTTGAAAGATACCCCGCTGGATCCTAATCGGTTCGCCGTTACCACAGGCTTCCTTACATCCTGGATAGGTAAGAAGGGTCCTCCATTGCCTCATACATGACTTTAAAAAGGTGCATAGAGTTGTATCAACTTTGTACAACTCTAGCACCCTCAAGAGCCACGTGTGAGGTACAGAGTCAAACGCCTTCTTATAATCTATCCAACATGTTGAGATATCCTTATGGTTACGACGAACTTGTTGGCTAATGGCCATATCAATGAGGAGAAGCTCCTTAGTACTGTAATATTTAAATAAAATGTTACAATTGTCTGGGAACCAAAAATAATAATATTTCAATGTCTTATTATGGAGACATGAACTAACAAACAAACTAACAAAAGATATAACTTGTTTCAGGCGCCAGGAGGATAAGTCCTACCAACTTTATGCACACGGATATCAGCGATAGAGATTGAGCCTCTAATCATAAGAGCAGGAACTAAAAATAATAGAATACATCTCTAGAAGAAAGTTTCTATATTTTTAAAGGCGAATTGATTGAATATACATTATAAACATTATCACTATTGGTATAATTTATTCCAGTGTTTTAGTAAGCTAAAGATTAACTATTCTCAGGGTTGAGGCGTGAAATTTAGAATACCCAGCATAATGCCAGCTTATAAGTCAAAATATATATCGTAACATGATTCCAAATATGAGCCAAATCATTAAGTCGTTACATGGGCCTAATCATGAGTCTTTGGGCCTGTTCATTGAGTCGTGCATCATTTTTAGATTAATCTACACAAAAACAATTCAAACTAAATACCTGAAGGCGTGGTCAAATTACCACGGGATTCGAAATCACCTCTGCAGACCGCGACAGGTGCCGTCTCCACTAGAATGACGAGCCCGTAACTAAATGGTCAGCATTTATGGCAAATTTCATCCAAGAATAAAGATAATATAAAAAAAATGTGCGTTTTCAGCACTTTTTCAAAGGAATACTAATTAATCTTGAAGAGCAGGCAAATATTCCATTAACGCCTCTTCAAGCTTCGTAAACTTCGTAATTAGCGAAATACATAGTTATTTTGATACAACCATTGATAAGAAGTCACAGGCGTGAACTTCCATATACAATTTATAAAAGATTACTTCTTTTTAGCGAAGTTTAAAAAATATATTTACGACGACATATTTTCTTCGTCGATGTAGAAAAGCGAATCACGTTCCGTCACCACTGTCAAAAGACATTGACCAATTGACAGAACTATTTTAATGCATTCGTTCCAAGAACAGGCTAAGACATTCAAAAACATTCTGCCTACTCAAAACGTAAATTATATAATTTCGATAACAAGTAGTGAGAAAGAGTCAACAATCTACTCTCCTCTCTCTCTAAATCTCAAGACTAACAATGACACTTCAATGTGACGTTTTACAACGTTACAGTACCTCGCGAGCCCCACTTCTACATCCATTCTGATAGGTACTCATAATTTTGTTTTCATTAATATGTTTATTTAATTTATGTCTGTAAGTATTTTATAGATCGACGGATATAGAACACGTGATTGGTCTATAATTACTGGGGTTTGAAGTACTTCCTGATTTATGGAGCAGATGGGTCACACCAGTTGGTAATGACCCAGATTCAAGAGCAGATTGAAAATGCGATGCCAGTCGAGCATGTGAACTAGGTAACCATTTAAGCTAAAAAGTGTGCAGTCCGTCCGGTCCTGGAGATTTCCAATTAGATAACGGACGCACTGCACTAGCTATATCAGAATTGTCAATTGTGACTTTTTCCATTTCCGATATATCTTCACATGCTCGCTTGACATCACTCATCCAATCACCCTCGGTGTGACTGACGGGCACCGACCAGATGCTTTGCCAAAATGTGTTTGTGTCATCAAAATCCGGTAGAGGTCCGGCACTCACACCTTTATCTAATCGTTCCCAACTTCTATATACCCTCTCTGATGGCTTTCGAATCTGCGATTAATTGTATACCGGTCTACGCGTTTTTTACATCTACGTATTCGATGTGCCCATGCATAGGCTTTTTGCTTCAGGAAGTCAATGCGCTCTGTGACCCGACTCACATATTCATTGGAGCTGATACCCGTTCTTGAAAATGCTCTGTTCACAAAGCGCATCACCCTCGGTCGAGTATTACCCGATCTGAAGCAGGATAACTTGCTGATGAGTACTCTTGTCTCAGCAATACGTCGTTCAATCCTACACTGCCACTCTGGGACAACTGGTCTATGTCGCGTATTATCGTTTTCCATCATAAATGAAACCCCCGCTAGACGACATGTTGCCACAGCAGCACAGTATAGGATTGAATGAATACTATCAAGAGTTTCACTATTGTCTAAATACATAGGCAATAGTGTATCAATAGTACTCACCAGTTCCAAGTTTTCCTTATGCATGGGTAACCGAGGTAGACGTGGCCTAAAATCAATGGGCATAGACCGATATTCCTCAATCGCACGCTCCAAAGCTACCTTTATCTCCTCATTGTACTCAGTGTTCTCATTGTCTACAGTCTGTCTACAGATACAACCATGTCATCTACTTCCGTATTTTCATGAAACTCTAGATTAATAGGAATACTTACTTGGTCTTGTGACCTTAACGGTTGGTCGTAGATAACATCGTTATTCTGTAGACATTCTAAGCGTAGTCTCTCAAGTACGCTGCTATCCAACATCTGATTACGCTGGACAGCACGCACTTGGTCCGATAATCTTTGAGCTGAAACGTTATTATTATTATTATTAGAAGATACAAAAGCTTCAAAATAAATTATCGACTTGCTTGTTAATTATATATGACTGCCTCGATGCGCAGTGTTAGTATATGCGACAGACGCGCTTGGTCCCGGGTTCGATTCCCGAGTCGGAATAAATATTTGTGTTATCCACATAGTTGTTTTCGGAGTTTAAGTGTTTCCTATGTATTTTTTCATTCAAGATGAACTGTGCCTTTTGCAAACGTACCATAGAGGGCTGCGCGTCTCTCAAGTGCAGTCTGTCTCCGTCTCAGTATCCCCTGGAGTGTGTCAGTAGAGTTAACACTTGGTGCCAAACACTAACAGCTGACAGTACTGTAAGTGTGAGAAACTCGCGTGAGCAGCACCCCCGTTGCAGTAAAATGTTGTATATAAATGCCCTATAAATTGATTGTGATTGCCCCAATATTACGAGTAGAATCTCGAAAGTAAATGTTGATGATTTCAAATGTTGTGATTAATATTAATATTTAACACTGTAGGACATATTTCACACAGCGCCATCTAGCCCAAGGTAAGCTAATATTAGCTTGTGTTATGGGATCTAGATAACTGATAAACATACATATATAATTCTTAATACATACATATTATACGAGTACATAGGTAACACCCAAACTCCGGAGCACACATTTGTGGATCACACAAATATTTATTCCGACCCGGGAATCGAACCCGGGACCTCTTGCGTAGCAGTCGGATACACTCTCACCGCGCCACAGAGGCAGTCAAAACTTAATTAAAAAAATACTTATTCTATAAATTTAGATTCCTTAGAAAGTATCGAAACTATTTTGTATGTTAACTTAAAAGTTTTGTTATTTTACAGCTCTAAGAGACTCTCAACATGATTTTTTTTGAGTTTCAGTTTGATATCTCCAAGTGTTCCCTTGATTTAGGATCTAGATAGATAGACGGATTGACAGACACTTCGGCGCCCGCCGTCTATCAACCCGTCTCGGCCACCGATGTGGTAATACGGATTACGTCTTTTTTTCTTTTTCAGAATCATTTTTCATTTGATTTAATGTAAATCAATATATCTTTGAAATGCCAGTCCGAGACTACCAGGACTCCAGTCCGAGACTAACAGGACTTTAATTGGTCGTGCTAATTAGTATCTAGCACATAAGACCTTTTAGCATTTTTGCTGCCACCTCACTAAAAAGCCAATGGGTACAAAATTTCTTCCAAATTTAACATCTGAATTGAAGCTTTTGGCACGTTAAGCCGTTGGACCCGGTTGTCAGTAAAATGGCAGTCGATAAGTCTGGTTTAAGTCCTTATGGGCGGCTTGAAAAATTTCAACAGTAGATCGCCACAACCTGCGCTTGTCCATTTCAACACGGCAATCGGCTCACCAAAAACAAAAATGCATACTGTGAAATGTGGGCGTATAGTATGCCTCTGCCTACCCCTTCAGGGATAAAGGCGTGACAATACGTATGTGTGATTGTTTGAAATGAAATAAAGTTGATGAAATTGATGAATAAAAATAGATAAATATAATATAGAAGTCAACACTTCTATATTATATTTATCTATTTTGATAAAGAATTTACTTTTTTTATTCTGTTAATATATAGAATTTTTTTTTATTCTGTTTATTTCAACACGGCAATGGGCTCACCAACTATTACGTGGGACCGGAATGCACATGGTAAAAAGTGGGCATATACTATGCCTCTGCCACCCCCTCGTAGATAACTTCGTAGATAACCAGGGTAACTGTATACGCTTTTACAACAAGCTTCCCTGTGACCTGAGAAATTTACCTTTAAATAAATTTAAAAAGTTTATTAAAAAATAAATAAATATCCATCACGCCTTATCCCCGAAGGGGTGGCAGAGGCATATTATATGCCCACTTTTCACCGTGTGGATTCCTGTCCCACGTAATAGGTGGTGAGCCCATTGCCGTGTTGAAATAGACAGACGCAGGCTGTGGCTACCTGCTGTTGAAATTTCTTAGGCCGCCTATAAGGCCTTCAACCAGGCTTAACGACTGCCATTTTACTGGCAACCGGGACCAACGGCTTAACGTGCCTTCCGAAGCACGGAAACGCTCGCAAATTTAAATGCCACAAAGTGGTCACCCATCCGAGGACCAGCCATAGTGAAAGTTGCGTACCTCAGTGATCGTTTACCGAACACTGAGACCGCGGGGCCACGAGCGCTTCTTTATTAAAAGCAAGCTTTGTGAAAAGGGTTTTTACTCCGTTACAGACTATTTGCAGGACAGGGACGCCTGGAAATGATCTGCTGGCAAAGTGAAATAATATTAAATTGTAAATAGGCCATCAAAAAAAAGCCTTCCTAAGTTTCTTGCCGGTTCTTCTCAGGTGGGCCGCGTTCCGAACCGGTGGTCGCTTTAAATATTTTAAATAGGGTATGACATTTTGTAAGCGCCGTTAAAATGGTCTATGCAAAATAAAGATATTTTTATTTATTTTATTTATTTATAAGGCGTGATAGATAAATAAATAATTTAGTATATTTCGGGACCGCCCGAAATATACACGTGAGTACAACCGTTAACTTAGAATTAATGAACAACGCTCACGAAAGTTATTATTCTAATTTATTATACTCGTAATACTGTAAACTGATTAATTCATTTGTAAATTTCAGGATAGCCCGATTACTTTTGGCAGTGAGGGCACGACTTCCGATATGGCATGGCGCACCTCTTAAAAAGGACCGGCTGATAATTAGTCGAACTCCCAAAATTTATCGAAGATGGAACATGTTAAAGAAACGTAAAAGATATTCTTAGGTATTAGAAATCTCTATCATTTATAAATATAAAATTATGGTTCGATAACCAATTAAAAATTTAGCCTACAACATTAGAAACAATTTAGAAGAGCAATTAATGTGCTGACTAAATTCAAAGAGAAATGCCTTTCTAGAGGTACGAGTTTTTCTCGATACTTAAGGTTTTTTTCGACTTTAAATTTATCACCCTTTTTGAATGTAGATACTAAACATTTTTGTTTATTGGTCTTACTTTACCCTTTTATAAGTAAAATCAGGCAAAGCCCTGAAACACGTGTCCATTTATTTATAACCAAAAATACGTGTACGTAAATTTATGTTTCCAACTTGGAAAATGACGAACTTTCATACAAAACTTTGTCACTTATTTTACCACCTTAGGGTTAGAATTTCAAAAAGCCCATTTTAGTGGGGGATCCTACTATATAAAGTAGCTTACCATAAAAATTATAAGTTTGTCGGTCCAATGGCTTCGTCTGGACGTTAATTATAAGAATGAGTCACCACTAATCTTATCAATAAAAGACAACCTCCATTTTACCTTATAAATAACAAAACCGCGATGCACTATTCATTTGTAATGAGGAATAGGTATACGTAATTTCATATCTCTAACTTTGAAAATGACGAACTTTCATATAAACGTTTATGACTTTGAATTGTGAATTAAGTAAATTTTGAAAAATTCTTAGCGGGTGTTTACAATATAAGGATAGTTTGCCCTAAAAAATACAAGTTCCTAGGTGCAAGGGTTTCGGCTGGTCGTTGATAGATGAGTGAGTCACACGTGATTTTATTATTATAGACATACGTTAGAATAGCCATATCGTCTATTCCCAGACTATATGGCTGGGCGTCTAGCCAGAAATTTTTTTAGTCACGGTCTTCACTCATCATAGCGTTAAGGTGAAAATGAAGCTTTTGCAAAGTCGCAAAGTCTGCGGAAAGTTGAGTGGATTCAATTAAAAACCCCTTAATTCCTTTGATTAAATAAAGGCAAAGTCAAAACTAACAGTAACTTAATAAAACGGTTAGTTAATTTATTAAGTTTGAGATACCTGTTCTAATTTAGTACTCATTTTGATTTACAAAATAACATTTTCATAAACCGTTATTACAATATTTTCATACAAAAATAATAGTTATTTAGTTATTTAAAGATGTTAGATTCGTCTGTGCAGTAAATATTTAGTTATATAAGGATGTCAGATTCGTCCGTGCGGTAAATATTGAGTTATATAAAGTTGTCGCATTCTTCCGTGCGGTAAATACCTATTGAGTTATATAAAGATGTCAGATTCGTCAGTGCGGTTAATATTGCTCATACCTTTGGGAAAATTGGGCCTATACTTACGTGATGCTCTCGATGCGTTGCAGCGAAGTTTTATCTGCATTAGAGATTGTTCAGAGGTCACTGGTAAGCTGAAATATGTACTTCTATTTGAGATCCATTCATTGCTTCATTTCCAAAAACTTACCAGTTAACGTCATAGTTACATCCCTGAGATGTCTTTAGAGCTGAAATAAACTAATGTAATATTCCTTTACTCTCCCCCACGGGAAAGGATAAGGTGTAATAGGTTTTGTAATGTTAGTTGAACAGTAATTTTACCGCAGTGTCGAACAATAACGGCTATAGAAAAATAAGCTTTGCAGATAATGTGTTCGATTACAATATTATTTTTTGTCCCAACGGTACACTACAAATACATTGTGGTTTATAGACATATGAGTAGAGTAGAGTAAGTAAAATGGCATAGAACACGTAGTTAATGAGACTGCGAGTGCTATAAAATGTACTAATGGACTCAATCCGGGAAAAACACTAATGACCTTTTGAGAGCCTTAAAGTAACGTATCAAGGGGTCACCCGGGAATCCCGGCCATAGACAGGACGCCATGTGATTTTAGTCGTAAGGAGCGGACTCCTTACGACTAAAATCACATGGCGTCCATCATCCGCATCCACGTAAATTTCGCCATATACTACAAGCTAACCAAACCAAAATGAGAATTTCCACATTTGAAAGACTAAACGAAATCTCACGACCAGCGGAATAAATTCAACTTCCGGAGTAAATACGTTTATAATTTCAATTTACCTTTCTAAAAAGGTGTTATGCAGTATTGTGGGTTAAAGTGATATACCCGGCATGGGAAGAGAGGCAAGTTGGAATTCCACTCATGTTCTATTTTTGTCTTATCTGGTGCGCCCATCACTAAACAAATATACAGGGACCGTGTGGTTTTAGTCGGTTTGAGTCTGGGGTTCCGACTGTAACATCTGCAGAGATTTTAAAATTTATAAAAAAACCTTCAAATTATGATAAACGCGTGAGACAAAACCCTTCAAATTATGATAAAACCAACAAAATTCATTTAAAAAGCTTAACAATTATCACTGTTATCACTACTAATCAAACCCAGGTTCAAACCTGGATCGTCTATTCAGCCCACCGTACCCGTAAAATAAAACCAAAATATTCACGAACCCTTTTAGATCGTCAATTTAAATAAACCCTTTTCACACCTCCCAAGAGCGAAACACTAGCCTCACATACACATTCGCACAAATACATAAAAATTTCTTACCGTTAAAATGACAACAATGATTTTAGTTCAAGCCTTTACCAAACAATCCACTCTTATTCGAGAAACCGTATGAATGAAACAAAAATATGCGTCCTAAACGGAAAGAAAGAGACAGCGAGATATGGGATGTTGTAGCTAGGTTGCTACGGATTGAAAGCTACGGCAGTTTGCTCGTAGACTCCTGTCGTAGAACGCCTACGCGGTCGAGCAACTGTCGTGATTACTATTTGAAAAGGAATTATGTTTGTGTGCGTAGCAAGCATACAGTATTTCCTTGCGTGTAATATTGTGTAAAAAGTGGATAAGTTTTTGTCTGATAGTTCAACGTACAATATAATTGTGAAAGGAAATGGTAGCAGCTTGTACGGATTGGACGATGGTATGAAGTGATTTCTATATCCGTAAACTCTTTTTTGTTCTATTTTTAAATATTTGTTATTATTTTATTAAAAGAGTTTGGTAAAGATGATTATAACTTTTTTTTTACGGTTTGTCTGAATTATATAATTTTTACATGTGTGTTTTTATTATGACAATACTATTTACAATAAATTAAAAAAAAAATATGTTTCATACAACACTATAGCTTAAAAGTCATATTCTGGCTGTTAAAAAAATTACTTCTAACAATTGGGGGCCCATTGGCCGAAATTTGACCAAATTTAAAAATAGCTTTGTGCACTTTTTATCTACATAAACTTTAAGTGTGTCAAATAAAAGCAATTTTCGCGCAATTTTCTTTAAAAGGGTACGAAGATTTCGCTTTACGTATTAATATTAGATTTGTGATACTACTGCTATGAGCAACCTATTTTTTTTAAATCGGTTTAAAAACGTTTTTTTTACAAATCACCTTTTTTGCCGTTTACTAAGCAGCAGTTACATGGTTTATATTTTCTTAAAGTAACATAAACCAAGAATTGATGTTTACACTGGTGATTGATGGCACTTGGTGGAACTTGCTACACATCTTGAACTAAAACACTTGTACTATTCCACTTATTTATTACTTAAACCTGGCAGGTTTCGCCTTACGGCATTTTCAAAGGTTAGCACTTTTTATATGTATTTCGGATGTCATTCGCGCCCCATCTAGCAACTGTGTTTAATGACTGTGTTTCTAGTGGTACATTTCCTGATTTAATGAAACACAGCAAAGTCGTTCCCTTGTTCAAGGCTGGCAGCGCTACAGAGCCGTCTAATTTCCGACCAGTGTCAGTGCTGCCAACTTTGAGCAAAGTATTTGAAAAAATAATCTTGAATCAAATGCTATCCCATTTTAATAGTCATAAAATACTCCATGCGAATCAATTTGGGTTTACGAAAGGGCGCTCAACTTCCGATGCTGGTGTTGAGTTATTAAAAAGTATTCATGAAGCATGGGAAGACAAGCACGATGCATTAGGTATATTTTGCGATCTATCTCGACCTTCTGTCTTCATATTTGAACAATAGAATACAGAGGGTCGATATTAATGGTACACGTTCTGTAGGATCCATGGCTACAATGGGTGTGCCGCAAGGCTCGATACTTGGGCCATTCTTGTTCCTCATTTATATTAATGATTTACCATTTTATGTAGGGGACAGGAATAGGATTGTTTTGTTTGCAGATGACACCTCATTAATTTTTAAAATTAAAAGACAATTAGATAACTATGACGATGTAAACAATGCAATTGCAATAGTAGTTCATTGGTTTAGCTCAAATAATCTTTGCCTTAATGAAAATAAAACTAAATGTATAAAATTTACTCTACCAAATGTAAAACAAGTTGCGGCCAATGTTCGACTGAATGGGCAAGTGTTAGAGTTTGTAGAATCAACTGTGTTCCTAGGTATAACTATTGATGCCAATTTGCAGTGGGGCCCACACATAGAAAAGACAGCCTCTAGATTAAGTTCGGCTGCATGCGCTGTAAAAAAGATCAGGACTCTAACAGATGTGGATACGGCTAGAATGGTTTACTTCGTCTATTTTCATAGTATTATGTCTTACGGTATTCTCCTTTGGGGGAGTGCTGCAGATTTAAATATTATTTTTGTTCTACAAAAGCGGGCTGTACGCGCTATTTATAATTTGGGCCCCAGAGTTTCTCTCCGAGAAAAATTCAAAGAAGTAAATATTCTAACCGTACCATCACAATACATTTTTGCCAATCTTATGTATGTCCAGAAAAATCTATCACAGTTTTCTAAACTCTGTGATAAACATAATATAAACACTAGAAATAAAAATAATCTTTCAGTCCACCACAGTCGACTACATAAGATTGGCGATTCTTTCCAGGGTAACTGTATACGCTTTTACAACAAGCTTCCCTGTGACCTGAGAAATTTACCTTTAAATAAATTTAAAAAGTTTATTAAAAACAAGCTTTGTGAAAAAGGTTTTTACTCCGTTACAGACTATTTGCAGGACAGGGACGCCTGGAAATGATCTGCTGGCAAAGTGAAATAATATTAAATTGTAAATAGTCGATCAAAAAAAAAAGCCTTCCTAAGTTTCTTGCCGGTTCTTCTCAGGTGGGCCGCGTTCCGATCCGGTGGTCGCTTTAAATATTTTAAATAGTGTATGACATTTTGTAAGCGCCGTTAAAATGGTCTATGCAAAATAAAGATATTTTTATTTTATTTTTATTTTTATTTCATTGAGTACAATATGATCAAAATTAAATTTATTGTTGTAGTAACTTATCATATTGTACTCAATGACATCCAAAATACGTATAGTAAGTTTGCCGAGGGCTGTCTCAACTCCAGAACACATTTGCTTCATCTTCATCAGACGTGGACAACCCATTAACGTGCTTACTCTACGAGCTATGTCGACCACTCGGATTCTCTGACGGATACCTTTGTTTTGGAGTTTATCCCTCAGAGACACTCCAAGCATAGCCTTGGTAATGTAGGTTGCATTAATCCTTAAGAAACTGAATAAGCTTAAATTTGTTTACAATTTTATAACCTTTTAGCATCGACATAATGAGTTTACATTTGTCAAAAACAAAAAAAAAATACTGATATTTCTCAAATCTTATAGCAACAATTTCTTTACTTACTTACATTAAGTGAAGATAAATATTTTCTTTATTAAAATCACGTAATTCGGAGTTGGTTTGTGAATTTATTAATAAGCATATAATTCCACTGATGGTAAACGATCACCGTAATATTTGTACCCTGAAACTATTGGATGAATTAAGCATAGTAAAGAAAAAGTTGTTATAAGTTACGCTGTATCCCTGACGGGGTAGTCAGAGAGGATGAATCGCCAGGTTTCGCGATCCATGCATACTTCTTTCGCTTCCTGCAGATTCATTAATCGCTTCATACATGCACGCCGGAGTTTCCGAGTACTTTGACATTTTTGAGCAATATGCTCACGTGGTCTTTACATGTTACAATTGTTATTTTTTTTTATTAAAGTGAAGATGGTTCAGGACGGGGCTTCAATCCGTGACCTTTGCCTAACCAGGGCAATGATCTACGCCACTGAACTACCCGAACCGTACCGAAACAAGTTAATTTTTTTTATATTTTTCTCTTTTGATATAATACTAGCAAAATGTCCAAATCTTGTTTTTCAAATCTTGATTTTGAGGTCCGTTTTTGATGACTATTGATAGCAGCTGTAATCTGGCTAATTGTTCCTAATATTGTTGAGGTTGTTGCTTTTTCTATATCAATAAATAATAATAATAATAAATCCCTCGAGGACAGTCGTTAACTTTTATAGGATTAACGCAACCCTATGAGGGCATAGTAAATTCACTTTTTGAGATACACTTTCTGATATCAATAAAAAATGTATCAGAAAGTTAATGAAAAGCTTACATCCACAGGGCAGCTTGTGGAGAGCTGAATGGTGGCTACACATCGGTCTCGATTCCTCAGAGTTTTGTTGCCCTTCTGCACCGGTTAGGATTTTATGGCCTAACGGGAGAGCAGTGAGAGTGCTACTCCCGGAAGTGCAGCAAATCTCAACTCTGGCTTGCCTTAATTGGCCGGTCAGAGGGAGGGAGCCAGAGCTATATGCTCGGGGGTGGAAGTGTCATTTTCAAGGGCATAACTACGGGGAAGCCCGCTCCGGGCCTGTCCCGCCGAAGTGAAACCGGCGCCGCACCGCTCGACACCCCAAGCCGCTCACACTGGTGTTGCACTCTGTCGCCTTACAGGCTTATCATGCTTATGGTGATTGTATAGGGGGCCCATCTAGTGAGTTGGCGAGTCACCGTCTGGCAGTAGTTAAATAATAATATATTAAAATGGCAGACGCTGTTTTCATCAATAGCTTAAATCACCCAATCCATTTCATAGTTAGCACATTTTAGAATAGTTTAACTTCCATTGGAGGTGATCCATTACTGTTCCTGGCGGGCGTGGACTATCTGAAGTGGGGGTCCCATTCCCTATTAGATTAAAATTCTCAAAGGGCCTCTGCTTGTTAGACCTATGTCTCCATGTAAGCCTACCAAAAGCCCGGGTATCTTCATAAGAAAAAAAAAGAAGATACCCGTGAAAAGAGGAGACATAATAATAATATTCATTTATTTCAGGCAACATAAGAAAAGTTACAGTTGTTATTAACTTACTCTACGGCCCATAGATATATACCCTAAAAAACTAAGAATACATATACTCGTAAATATATATAATCGTGTTAGTAAATAAAATCTTAAGACTAATTAATTTAACTTCACTGTCGCAATATTTCTTTTTGCAATCTGGTGGTAACTGTCCGCGGAAGCGACGGAACACCACGCCCCGTGGCCAGAAACTCTCCTCCATAACTAAGTGCAAGCTGCTGTTGGGCACTCGTAGTACAAACGACAGGAAACTGACGTACCAACTCGACTCCAACTGCTGCACTCTCACCGTGTAGTTGAGCTTCTTGCGCACGTACTCCACGATGTTCTCCTCCACCTTAGTGGTAAAATGTAGGCGAGAGACGTACACCGGTGTGGACGGTATAGCGGCACGCAGCGTTAATGTAGAATGCACAGAAACTAGTGCAGTGCCGCAACGGTTTACTTTAGTTCGCTGACGGCGCTTCCTATTTTGCACCATCACGAAACCATCAGTAGCCAGGCCCAATATCTTTTCTGGCTTCGGTGGAGCGGTTGGGGCTCTCTTGGTAACGCTAGCGAAAGTTCGTCGAGATTTTGTGTTAAGTTTCTCTGGAGCTGCACTCACGAGTGGTAATAAAACATGGTAGGTCAAATAAAACACCTTAAATGTAAAAAATGGTCAATGTTTTTATCATTTATACTAGTCAGTCACAAGGTTCTTGCAGAGTAGGCTAATTCAAAAAGCCTTACCTGGACTTCAGGAAGGTTGACATGGTTTTGTTGGCCTGACTACCTACAAAGGATGTTGAAGGCCGTGCGAAGTAATGGGAAAAAGGTAGGAAAGGTTGCACCTTCTGACTTAGAGAGGAGACAGCAACGCAGGTATTCTCAAAGGGCTTCGAGGACACACGATTATCAATCCCAACAATTCCCAAAATCAAAATCCAAAAATAATAGCAAAAATAAAACTACTGGGAATAAACTGGAAGAAAAAAGAGATGATAATGTCCACCAGAACTAGAGTACAAATAATAATATTTATTAAATATTAGTATTTGAATATTTATATTTTACAACAATTTGAGTTAGTTTCTACATAATATAAATAACGATCAAAGGGATGCCTTAACGCTGAAAACAATCTTTTTATCCCGCTAAAGTAGCACACAAGCACATTACTGACTAGATCTGTGGTCTCCGTATGAACGTATGCAACAACAGGGATAACCACATCAAAGCCCTTTCAAAGATATTTTCCAGGCACTCTTGTCACATAAAGATCATTGGTGTAACAATCTTTACTGGTTGTTTTGTAGATCATTTCATATAGAGTACTGTTTCCCTTTTAATTAAAAAATATAATGCTAGCTATATTCGATTACTATAAACGTTTTCAAAGCAGGAAAAGCTCTGCAATTTCAAGTACTAAATATAACATAACAGTATAGGGTATGATTGTCAAACTTGAAAATTGTTTCGACTCGTCAGGCGGATATTTCCACACATTTTGTTTAAATTCCTCAAATACCATCTACAAAGCTGAACGACGGATAAATTTAAAACTATTTCTCTATAGTAAAATTTATCGATAACCTCAACTTTCTCAATTTGAATTTCCAATAAAAACCAAAGGGAAGTTCTGCAGCGCTAAATTGCTAACTTGGGATGGAGTTGCAAAGAAGGTTTTTTATTGAGTGTCACACAAGATCAGGGTCTGATTTAACATACATAAATTTAATTATACCCTTATTTTTGAGAAAGGTAGGATAAAGTGTTACTAAATTCCCGTAATTTTGAGTCTATTGCTGTATCCCTGACGTACTTCGTCAGGGATACAGCAATAGTCTGAGAGAAAGATCACCAGGCTTCACGATCCATGCAAACTTCTTTCGCTTCCTGCAAATTCATTAATCGCTTCATACATGCACGTCTGCATCCTAATACTTTTGACTTTTTCGTTTTTTAAGCAATTTGCTCAAGTAATCTTCATACGTAAGTCTCGGCCTACCCTGACTCCTTCTACCGTCTACTTTCGCAAAATATATATTTTTCGTCAATCGTTCCTCATTTATTCGTTACACGTGTCCAAACCAACGGAGCACGCCCTTTGAGTCTATTGTCGTATTCAAATAGACAGAGACTGATTTTGGTTACCTATTTTCAACGTAGTCAAGCCACCTTTATTTTATATTGGTGTATTCCCAATTGCTTTCAAACTTTTTTTTTTATTTATTATAAATCTTTTGCATATTTCGATTTGTCTGTGGGATCAAGTCTCCGTACATTATTACTTTTAAATAACTTAATATTACTTTCTGATACAAGTATTTTTGACAAACTGTTCATTAGATATGGCAAACGCGTTTTAAGTGTTCTGTCATCATAATAATTCTTTATTCTAGGCACAATAAATAACTGTACCTGGATCCATCCCGATATTATTGGGAAGGTTCCAATAATATCGGATCCAAATCGATCCAATTCCAGGTTCATTAGGGATTATAGAAAAAAGCTATAAGGTACTTACGCTTGTTTGGAACCTAATTAGGTTCTAAACAAGCGTAAGTACCCTATAGCTTATCGTTTGGATTTTCAAAAGTCAGTAGTACTCGGATACCCAGACGTGCATGTATGTAGCGATTGATGAATCTGCAAGAAGCGAAAGAAGTATGCATGGATCGTGAAGCGTGGTGATCTGTCCTCTCTGACTACCCCTTCAGGGATACAGCGTGAAGAAAGTTAGTTACTTAGTTTGGAATTTGATAGTTAGTTGGTTTTAGGCGTTGTTGGCAGCGATATGCGCCGTTACCTATTCATTTATTCATTAGAACCACTGCTAGCAGGTGAGGCTGCTTTTAGTCCCAGAGACCTTGGAGGTTGTAAGGCACCCTTCTCATACATAACTGCAACTACTAAAAAGAGTAATGGCATAGATGATATTGAAGCGATATGGTACCCAGACGGCAGTTGCTTTTACCAATGCCGAATTTAAAAAGTCACAGTACAGCTGTTATCTAATTACTAGCAGTCAATAATAGTGAACCTCAGGTTACAAATCCAGGTAGAGTTAAAAAGTTAAGTAACAGGGATTATGCCTGAGTTGAAAAGAAACATTATGCATGATGCGCTAAAAAGCAAAGGAATGAAAGTAAATGTTAATAAGACAAAAGTAATGGTTTTTGAAAGAGAGGAAAGTATGACGGATTGCTCGATTTTTGTGGAAGGAAAACGAGTGGAACAGGTGAAAGAATTTGAATATACAAATTCTTTCACCTGTTCCACTCGTTTTCCTTATGTATGTTTACTTACGTTAAATATTTTATTATTCTTTCTCTCAAATTATCTGCATAGCCATTGTCTGTAGCATTCCTAGGCCTTTATATTTCAAGAGTTTTTATGCTCTCTTAATGTTTGTTTACCTTTTGTAATTTTTAATGTCAGTTAATGACAAGCCTAGATTTTATTTTTAATTTATTGTTAGCAATAGCAATCCGTCATGGATTGCTCGATTTTTGTGGAAGGAAAACGAGTGGAACAGGTGAAAGAATTTGAATATACAAATTCTTTCACCTGTTCCACTCGTTTTCCTTATGTATGTTTACTTACGTTAAATATTTTATTATTCTTTCTCTCAAATTATCTGCATAGCCATTGTCTGTAGCATTCCTAGGCCTTTATATTTCAAGAGTTTTTATGCTCTCTTAATGTTTGTTTACCTTTTGTAATTTTTAATGTCAGTTAATGACAAGCCTAGATTTTATTTTTAATTTATTGTTAGAGCTGCCAGTAGGTTAGGTTGTTTAGATATTAGACCTTGTTATAAATTTAGAAAATATGTTTAGAATTATTGTTTAAATTTTGAAATGCTCTGTAAAAGAAGGAAGCCGGGCCGTCAGATCATTCTACTTTTGGTGCTCACCTTGAGAGGTGGTGCTGGGAATAAGTGCTGAGTGTGAGGGTTGTGCCCTCCAGAAATAGTGAAGTGATTGTCTGCAGTGTTGTGTGCTATTAACCGGCTCTGTGAAAGACGCCGACCGCTCGTTATTTTCAGCCCTCTACCTGCCTGAATTCGCGACCAGCTTCTCCGAGGTCGGCGACGTGGAGGCCTTGAGGGGACTTGAGGCCCCTTCTCAGCGACGTGGAGGCCTTGAGGGGATTTGAGGCCCCTTCTCAGCGACGTGGAGGCCTTACTTGAAGCCCCTTAGCGACGTGGAGGTCTACGCGAGGCCCCCTTCTTAGCTACGAGTGCTGCTAACCGGCTCTTTTAAAGAAACAATCAAGGACTTATTTACCCCCGGCTTTCTCTGGTTTTATTTTTAACATTTTTTATATTATATTAAATTAACTTTACCTTTTCTCTTTTTTTTCTTTTACTTTACCTTTTAAGCCAGGACTCCTCCAGTCCTGGTGACAGTTTTCTCTTAGACAAATCACTTTTTTCCCCTCCCGGAAAATAGTAACGTTACAATATTTACGTTAAAAATTTGTGAGAGATGGAAAGTGTGATTATCATTGAACGAAGAGTTTTGGCTGGAAATCAAGTAAATGGAGCCATGTACGCCTTTATGAGCAGAACAGTATCTGAGAAGGCAAGACTGGCTGTGCATAGAGGAGTACTTGTTCCTACACTCATGTATGGCAGTGAAAGTTGGGTGTGGCAAAAGAAGCATAGAAGTAAAATTAATGCAGTGGAAATGAGATGTCTGCGGAGTATAACTGGAGTGAAATTGATGGACAAAGAAAGGAACAGTGTGTTATGGGAACATTGCGGTATGGTAGAAGAAGTAGTGATTAAGATAGAAAAATGTATACTTAGATGGTTCGGACACGTGGAGAGGATGGATGAAAGTAGACTGCTGGATGAAGGAAAGTATGAAAACCTTTATTTTCTATGCTCTCACATGAAAAATATTTATAAAAATAAATAAATAAATATCCATCACGCCTTATCCCCGAAGGGGTGGCAGAGGCATATTATATGCCCACTTTTCGCCGTGTGGATTCCTGTCCCACGTAATAAGTGGCGAGCCCATTGCCGAGTTTAAATAGACAGACGCAGGTTGTAGCGACCTGCTGTTGAAGGTTTTCAAGCCGCCCATAAGGCCTTCAACCAGGCTTAACGACTGCCATTTTACTGGCAACCGGGACCAACGGTTCAACGTGCCTTCCGAAGCACGGAAACGCTCGCAAATATAAATGCCACAAAGTGGTCACCCATCCAAGGACCAGCCATAGTGAAAGTTGCGTAACTCAGTGATCGTTTACAGAACACTGAGACCGCGGGGCATTATAATAATGAAAATTATACTTATTTTTTATTTCATTTGATTCATTTACACAGCGTCATCTAGCCCAGACTAAGATATAAGCTTGTAATATAGGATCTAGACAATTGATATACATACTTAAATATTTCTAAATAAATACATATTATACAAAGAAAACACCCAAAATACGAAACCAACATTTATAGCACACAAATATTTGTTCCGAACCGGGAATCGAACCCGAGATTTCAGCGCGGCAGTCGTATACACAACCACTACGCCACTGAGGTAGTCAATAACAGCAATACTCATATAGATGAGAGCATAGAGCCATAAAGGCTTAGTAAAATATAGTAGTTTAATGTCGCGTCGAGGTTGGGAAATCCCCGGTCGGAGGACAAGCTTAGATTAATTGGGGTGACACGGTGTTGTGTAAAAATGTCCCAAAATATTAATTTACAAATATATTTATTTATTTATCTATCACGCCTTATCCCCGAAGGGGTGGCAGAGGCATACATATTGTATGCCCACTTTTCACCATGTGTATCCCAGTCCCACGTAATAGGTGGTGAGTCCATTGCCGTGTTGAAATGAACAGGTGCAGGCTGCGAAGACCTGCAGTTGAAAGTTTTTAAGCCGCCCATAAGACCTTCAACTTGGGTTAACGACTGCCATTTTATTGGCAACCGGGACCAACGGCTTAACGTGCCTTCCGAAGCACGGAACTGAGGTGGGTCTAAAGGGCCGAATAAATTTAATAAAATGTGTCTAATTTAGATGTAAAATTTGAAAGAAATTTAAAACCCATTGCCTTTTTAGTGAGATGGTAACAAAAAGGCTAAAAGGTCTTATGTGCTAGACACTAATTAGCATGACCATATAAAGTCCTGGTAGTCTCGGACTCTAAATAATATGATGTATATGTAAGTTTTTTTTATCTATCACGCCTTATTCCGTGTGGTGGAAGGCGAAAGAGCTTATTATATGCCCACGTTTCACCACGTGAATTCCTGTCCCACGTAATAGGTGGTGAGCCCATTGCCGTGTTAAAATAGACAGACGCAAGATGTGGCTACCGGCTGTTGAATTTTTTGCCATTGCCATCAACTTGACTTAACGACTGCCATGTTACTGGCCAAACACACCGGGACCGCTCGCACGCTCGCAAATGTAAATGTCACAAAGTGGTGACCACATGACCACCCATAGCGAAAATTGCTTAACGCAATTATCTTTTCGGTACACTGAGTTTGCGGCACCACGGGTGTAGTTAATATGTAAGTTTGTAAACTTTAAAACAAAAATGGTCAATTTTAATACAAAATTCGTAGGATAAAAAAAATACGGAAAATCCTTCTAAGACCCCTTCTGAAGAACTCCATACTGTAGAAGTGTAGACGTTCAGGAAAACTGAAAGATATTAAACTGATTTCACTGACACAATCCTTTTCCTTATTTATGTTAAGCTTAATTTCATTATTAATTAAAAGCAACCTTTCTGTAATCCTAATTTAAAATTAAGCATCCCATTTAATTTTGTTGTTTCAATTATTTGTTTCGTTTTGCCGTTATGCTCATTTTGATGATGAGTAGATGTGAAAGAAAAAACTACTTGAAAGTATTGAGTACTTTTTTTTTTTCTTTTTTAATCTTGTGGAAATCCTCACAGATGCTGTGCCGGACTCTTACCGACTAAAACCACACGGTGCACTTCCATTTGTCTATGGCCAGGAGTCCCGGGTAAGCCCTTCGGGAGGATAGCCCCAGGGCTCCCAGCAGACTTTATCCGCAAGCGCGGTATCGTCTTCGGAGCCTCCCCGGGTTCGGGTGTTATCCCGCTAATCTAAAATCTTTGGGGAGGATTCGGGTCCTACTTTGTCTATTTTCTTGTCGTTGTCCTACTTTCTTGAGGGAGTGAAAGACGTACGCGAAGTTCTCACGTCACGCCACCGTCTAAGGCCTGCTTCTGTAAGGACGGCGAGCAGCCCACACACACACCATGGAGGCCGGTGGTCCTGGGCGTAGATCAGTCTGCGGCGACCCCGCCGCAGACTGCGGTACTCGAGAGGGAGAATTTTCTCCGCCCTGGAGATCATGGCTCTTACCATGGTTTCCAGCGTGAGGACGTCCACACCCAGACCCGCAACGAGGTCCCGGTGCTGCAGCGCCCTCGCTGCAGTCCCCACAGTGCTGGCACTCTGGTGTTACCTCCCGATATTGAGTACTAAGATAAGCCAAACTTTTTAATTAAAACCTAGGAAGATGTTAATCGCTTATGTTAATTAAATTAATCTTATGTATTTTGAATAAATTATTAAAAAGGGTTAGTATTATTACAAAGAAATTTCTAAGTTAAATTTGGCAATTTATTGAAATCTTGATTGTTTTTGTAATCTTTCCACAGTCATTTTGTTTTCTCTTAAAGCATAATATCTATATAAAAATAGCGAAATATGTTACCTGCCCCTGTGGTGCCGTGGCCTGGGAGTGTATACCGACTAGTACACAAAAGGTCGTGGGTTCGATTCCCAGTCAGAATAAAAACTTTGTGTGATGAGCACGATGGTTTATTCTGTGTCTGGGTGTTATTTATCTACAATATGTATGTATTTAGAAATATATAAGTATGTTTATCAGTTATCTGATTGTCGTAGTACAAGCTCTGCTTAGTTTGGAATCAGATGGCGTGGATGTGACACTTAAACGATATTTATTTATTATAATACTTTAAAAACTTTGAACGGTACTCTATGTTTCCATGTCTTTCTCTTTACATTAGTGCATTTCCAGTTGCTACTTAATTGGGTATGGAGCCTGTGGTACACCTTTATTTAGGTACTAGGAGCAGTTATCATTTGACAATTGATTTTTGGCATTGTTCGGAGCGACTGATGTCTGACTTTGCTAACCTGTAAGTGAACCAACAGGTACCCCTTGGTCCCCAGAGATCTTGGTAGAGACCCTTAAACCCTATATCTCATCATAGTGAATTAATTTAGCTATTTTACTACTTTACCATTATGAATTTTGCATATGATCTTTAACTTCTAAAAAACATTTACATACAAAAAATAAAAAAATTACCTTATTTTAAAAATATGCTTCTTATCCCTAATATTATAAATGTGAAAGATTGTTTTTATACCAATAATGTGGCAGACAAGAATACGGCCTACCTGATGGAAAGTGGTCACTGTAGCCTACGGACGTTTGCAATACCAGAGATACAACACTCGAGCTGCCGACCCTGTAAAAACTTTCTAACACCCCTTTTGAAGAACCCCATACTGTAGACATTCGGGAAAACTGAGAAATATTTCGATGTTTGTGACACAAGCGTGATCTAACCCTTAAAACTGAAAGATATTTCGATGTTTGTGACACAAGCGTGATCTAACCCTTAAAACAAATGGACTGGCGGACAATAAAATATAGAACCGACTAAGGAGAAAGGTTGTTTTGAAAAACATCCTTCATCCTTAGTATGTATAAACAGTTTATTGGACAAGGGTAATTCGGCATTCGATTCTACATTCTTGAAATTTGATATACAGATAGCTAACACCCTAGTTAACACAAGGGATTTCTCTTTATCCCGGGAAACAGCTCCTCCGGAAAATAGGAACATAGGTCAATACAAACGTGGATGGAGCTGTGAACATTAGCTGGCAATATATAGAATATTAGATTTGGAAATAAACCACCAACAATAGTAAATCTTGTCCTTTATGTGGTTTTCCTTGGCTGAGCACAATACGATTGACATGTTCAAGTTCTCGGTCTATTCATTACGATTAAAAAAGGTTCTCGAGGTCTGATGGCGACTTTTACGTTTTACTCGCTTTTACGTTGACGTTTTATTTATTTATTTTTTAAATAAATTTACTCCTAAAATGTATATTTTGTAATTTTATAATTATATAAAATTATTTATCTAATATATTCAATTATTTATCTAATATAAACAACGAAAAATTACTAATATATTTGGAAACAAATTATAATCAGATATTCACAATCATCAATAGAATTGACGAAAGATACCTACATATTATTGTAAAATAATTGTAATTTGAAATTAATTTATTAATTTTGTTAGTTAGTAGTTTATCAAATTGACATATTGAGTTTTATTAAAGTACTATTATCACTAGAAACAATTTTGAAAGCAATGAGTATGCTAACTTTCTATAAATTTAAATTTTACAGTTGAAAAGAATTTCAGTCTCGAGCTGGACTCGAATAAGTGTCTTCAGGTTCAACGCACCAGACGAGACCAGCTCCAGCTCCAGTTCGAGACTAAAAAATGTAAAGCAGTATCGGTGGCTTATGGACGTTTACAACACCAGAGGCACTGCCGCTCTGTAAAAGGCTTCAAGGACCGCTTTTGAGTTCTTTATAAGCGATCCTTGAAGGCTTTTACAGAATCATCATAGTGAAAACCCAGACAGGGAGTTCATTCCACAATCTAAACGGACACGGAAAAAAGTCGCTATCGGACCTTACCATATGCAAGCGCTCCGGACGAAATGTGTGTATATACAGTTCATGTATACCTGAATTCTTCTACTTTATTTTCTATAAAATTATCGACTATGATAGAATCACCATAATTTTTTTTTTCAATGAATACTCAAATATTATGTCGTAAGGCACGTTATGGAAGCGCCTGAGTTCTAATAAAATGAGCATAAGTAAATAGGTAATTTATGAAACAAATAATGGTATAACGTAAAAACATTTACGTGTTGTCGATGTCTACCGACAACTATTTCATAACTACAATAGTTGATATAATTGAAATTTATAGTGTATATACATAAATTAAAGAAATAACTATTCTTAATTAAAATTGTTTCACATACTAGCAATTCCTACGTTGATGTAACAATCAACGGTTAAAATTATAGTTTAGTAACGTTAAATAAGTTTTTGAGGATTCCGCCAATTAAAAAGCCTTTATTTCAGTTCAGAGAACGACATGGAATGATACATGAATATTAAATAGCTAAACCTCGATGTTCTAAACGCGGTTAATTGCCATAAAAGCTTATTCTGTTTAATATGCTAAAACAAGTTGTACATTAAGTTAAATATTAAATTTAACTGCCTCATATTGGCTTAGGTAGTTAAGTAAAAGTTATATTGAGCTATTGAAAGCAATTAAATTTTAGTTGCAAGCAAATTTGATGGGCTGTTTTGATCGATTAATCGATGATAAATTATAAACCTAAAAAATTTAAAAATAAAAATGCTCGCCACTATGAAAATCATTATTTAATATGGGATGACATAAGAAAATAATAAAAAAAAAGCAGTTTTTTTGATGACACAACTCTTTAGCAATAGTAGCTATTTTTGCCGGTTTAAGACCGACGTATATGTGGCGCTGCCTACATAGAGAAGAGGTATTGGACTACATCGATACTAAGACTTCCTGCATTACGATTTAAAAAGTTCTCTCCACCAATTCTGTATCACAATATAAGAGTTCTCACGCTGAAGAAAGATTATATAAAACAACCCAACGTCAACCGTTGGAAGGTGGCCCGATTGAAAGCCCTTTGTGTCCCAGGAACATCTCCACTCGTTCCTCGACAAACAATACTTTCCTTTATAAAGTGAAAAATTCTTTTAGCGCACCGCACACATATTTTTCCGTAGGTAGTTAGTTAGGCTGATCCGTCACGCTCTGAGGTAAAGGCTCGATCGGATGAACTGGGGAACGTCGAGCGAGAGAGATACAGTCAGACAGAGCTGCTCTTTGCTGTTGTGTCGCTGTGTTTAGAATATTCAATTCAATCATAATAATTGATTGAGATTGCCAATGATGTTCTCACCTCCGCTGTGCGGTCTTAACACACTCTTAGTTTTCATTTGTAACTTTTTGTATAATATTGATAAATATACTTATTGTTATAAAATCCTCACAAACTTGGTGACCACTTTCCATCAGGTGCAAAGAAAAATGCTGCCGTATGCTTGTCTGCCACCTCAGTGGTATTAAAAAATTCAAAATCACCAAGAAAAAATCCAGAGCTAATGATTTGGAAAGGGCTAATGGAAACTGGATGACATTGACAGAGGCACTACTTGAAATACATAAAGCTTATAGAAAAAAAGTTACTTGACATTTTAGGAGAAACCTTTAGTTCTCGTAAAATGACCTTTAGTGGTAAAGAAAAGACGTTTAGCTGTCATTTTAAATGGTTTCTGAAAGCGCTAGCGCCTAATATCTAATCTACCCCTAATCCCTATATCTCTTGAACTAAAACACGTGTACTGTTCAACTTATTTATAACTTAAACCTTTAGGTTAGCACATATTGTATGTATTTCGGATGTCATTGAGTAAATATGCACTACTAAGTACAAAAAAAACTGTGTAGCAAGTTTCACCTAGTGCCATCATTCAACAGTGTAAACAGTCCTAATCCCTATATTTTTTTTATACAGATGACATATTTTTATCCCATGAAATAAAATATATATTTACCCTTTAATTATTTGTAGTAAGACTACTACACCATTAAAGATACATCACTTGTAGGCTTGTGCCCTAAAAATCCCAGTGTCCATTTGGTTTCTTCGTCTTTTAATCTCAGTGCAGGTTTAAGGGAGTGCCATCAAGATTTACGAATTCAAGCGACCTTACCAGCAAGTCATGTATACAGGGTCATTTGTAAAACACCAGCAACCTGCTTGGAGTAGATAGCCAACGTCATTCATAACCAACAACGTTTGTTCTACTACTTTTGGCAATTCATTACACAGCGAGTACTATCGTATATTGAAACTTCGGGCTTCGTCATAGGCTTTCGCTCTTTGATTCATTTAAAAGCACTCCTGGGTCTCTTTTTCGTCACGTACTGCATGCTTCCATGAATGATGGATGTGCCCGCAAAGGAGTTATGACCGGTGCACCTTTATCCCGTGTGATTTTCACGAGTTGTGTATTACTGTAATTCAATCAATACATTAAATAAAAGTTTAATATATAAAAAACAATTTTAATCATCAAAAAAAAAATTTCTAAATCTAAAAAAAATCGTAGAACATGTTTTTATGATGTTTTTTTATAGATGATTATTTACCTAGTCCTAGCAGGTTGCTGGTGTTTTACAAATGACCCGTATACGAACTAACAGACAAGGCACCAATGCAGTTGCCCTTACGGGTTTGAGAGATCAGATGTCAATCAGAAAAGTTGATATCGACTGGAATCACACAAATAGATGAAGAGAGAAGAGAGTTTGTTAACGTACTCATTACTTGTCATACATTCGGAACATATATGCATATTCGTATAAAAACGGAATGTTTCAATTTGCATAATGTAAACAAAATTATGTCTCCTATATACCTAAAGCACATAAATATACAAGTTCTCGCAATCAGAAAAGTTCTGATAAAATTGCGTAACTTCATAATATTACGAAGCAAGAGCATTTTTATGTCGAAAAGTTTAAATTCTAATATATCTGATTGAAATCGAAGCAGACTTCGCGTTTTTTGCACTTCATTTGATAAAGTATTGAACTTTCGGCGTAAAATCAACTAATATTTTTTTATTTATATCATGAGAAGTTTTGCATTTAAAGTAATTTAACTACATATTCGGTATTCATTTAGCGCTTTTGAAGACAAATACACATCAATGCAATCTAGAATATTTCAGATTTTATTGAAATACATAATTTACAAAAATATCTTTAAAAGTAAAAGAGCCTTGCATCGAGTAAATAGGTGATGTTACTTATTGTTTTCTTATTTAAATTGGGATATTGAGAATTCTTGATAAGTCTTTTTAAAATAATCCAGGTTTGGGATTTGTTTGTGTTACATTAAACTTTAGTACAGGGTAATATTTACCTATAAATTCAATTGACACAAAAAGGATAGATATCCCTACCCTTGGATAAGTAAAAAGATATGCAAGTAGGTATATTTTTACATAGCTGGTTGATGTGGTATTTATATTGGACCAAAGGGCCTGAGGGCATGAGAATATTCGGGTCAATCCAATGAATAATAATTTATAAAAATACATTGCTTTATAAATCTAGTTGGAACCAAGTGGAATATTATGTTGTAAGGAAAAAATATAAACGTGAAATTTTATATACATGGCATACTCTCATAATTAAATCTTCACACTTAAAAATACTAATATCTCTGTCTCTTTTTTTTTAAATTAAATGAGTATATCAATTTTATTTTTGGATATTAACTGTTTAGAATAAATCTATATATTGTCAAAAAACTCTAATGTCATTAACAAATTATCTCACTTTTATCATAATACCTGAAACAAGAAAAAGTGAAGCGCTCGTGGCCCCGCGGACTCAGTGTTCTGTAAACGATCACTGAGTGATGAACTTTCACTATTGCTGGTCTGATCTGGATGGGTAACCACTTTGTGGGATTTAAATTTGCGAGCGTTTCCGTGCTTTGTAAGGTACGTTAAGCCGTTGGTCCCAGTGGCCAGTTACATGGCAGTCGTTAAGTAAAGTTGAAGACCTTATGGGCGGCTTGAAAAATTTCAACAGCAGGTAGCCACAACCTGCGTCTGTCTATTTCAACACGGCAATGGGCTCACTGCCTATTACGTGGGACAGGAATCCACACGGTGAAAAGTGGGCATATAATATGCCTATGCCACCCCTTCGGTAATAATTGGGTTTTTCCGAGCGTCCACAGTATGGGGCTCTGGTCGGCAGCGCGAGTGCTGCACCTCTGGTGTTGCAAACGTCCATAGGCTATGGTGACCACTTTCTATCAGGTGGGCCGTTTGCTTGTCTGCCACCTCATTGGTATATAAAAAAAAATAAGTTATTAGTGTCGTATCGTTGCAATCGTTATAATTCCAGGATTATAAATATGTGAAAAAAAAAGTGTTTCATATAAATTTTTTATTTAAGTAGCAAATATCTGAAAAATAATATTTATTTATTTTAACCTACTCTTCGACTTTATTACAATATATTAGTTAATTTGCATTAAAATTCAAAATTATTATAGCTATAATTTGTATCTATATATATTTTACTATTTTTAAGTAGTAATATGTTTAGTTAATTAGGTCATAGGTTAATTACGAAAAATGCGGTGCTCTGGCAGCCTGGACGTTTGAGTGGGGTGAAAAGTGGGCATAATATGTATGCCTCTGTCACCCCTTCGGGGATGAGGCGTGTTAGATAAGAAAATGTTGCGTTCTAAGCCGTTGATTAAAACTTAAATTTCTTTACAAATAATTTATTATAATCAACCGTAAACTACAACGTTTATTTTCATAATTAAATCTATAACTCGATGATCCGGTTCAATTTTAATAACGGTTACCGGTTATTGCTCCCATGATATTTCAGAAGTCACGCAAACGCTTTAAAATATCGTGTTTTGTACCTTTTTTTGGACATTGTGGATTAATTTACGTGTCGTTTTATAGCTTTGTAGCTTAATATAGATTTTTATGAGATCGTTTAACGTTTTTGTATAAATAAATCTCAAAAAAAAACCCAAAGTTCGTATGATTTTTTTGGGAAATACGATGGTTTTGCGTTCAGACTTTTCAAAAGCTTTAGCTGAAAAGTAGCCTTGCAAATAGACGTAGGATAAACTGTGGCTTATTAAACATAGACTTCACACAAACATTTTATTAGGCTTTGATGAGCGGTATTCTATGGACTTCGTATCTGCGATATGGGTATGGCATGACGGATTCGTTACAATTTATTCGCACGGTGTCTTTTTTCTGCTTATGTGATCGGAGTATACCGGGTTGTTGTTGTATGTTGGGTAAAAACTAACTAACTAAACTAAATGTTGGGTATACCTTTATATATATATATATATATATATAGGTATATATACCCAACATTTAATAAGCTTTGAATTGTGATATTGAATTGAAAAATGGTTGCCAAAATAGGTTGTACGTTCTCACTATGTTTTTGTGTAATCTAAATCTCTTTCATACATTTTTTATACAAGACAACTTGATCAGATTGAGACTGTTTCACACAAAAATTCCACCTAAATAAGACTGGCCGTAAAATTAATGTGGCGTGTTGGAGTGACGATTATTATTGCAATAGCAGAATTATAAATATTTTATATGACTGGTATTTTAAAATAATAATTATTAATATACTTATTACTATTTAACACGCTAATCTCACAAACTACTAGTTCTAAGTAAAAAAATCTCTTTGTGTTAGATAGTCCAATTATCGAACAGGGCTAGAGGCTATATATCATCACTATACTAATCAGGAGATTGGGATAGTTTAAATTGTCAGCATAAATGTCCAAAAATTGGTTTGTTTTAAAGGAACAATCTGTAAAATTGCAAAGAAATAACACCAATCTAACTTTTTATCAGGTGGGCTGTGCTCTTGTCTGCCATCTTAATGGTATAATATAGATAATTAAATTAATTAATTCAATAAAATTTATTTTTTACTGATTTAAATTATCTATATCTGTTAAATAGCAAATCTTAAATAAAAATTTGAAGCTCTCGCGGTCCCGCGGACTCGGTGTTCTGTAAACAATCTCTGCGTTAGGCAACTTTCGCTATGGCTGGTCACAGATGGGTGACCACTTTGTGTCATTTACATTTGCGAGCGTTTCCGTTCGGATGGCACGTTAAGCCGGTTATTGGTCCCGATTGCCAGCAACATGGAAGTCATTAAGTCAATTTAAAAGCTTTATGGGCGGCTTGAAAAAATTCAACAGCAGATAGCCATAACCTGCGTCTGTCTATTTCAACTCGGCAATAAGCTCACCACCTATTACGTGGTGCAGGATTACACACAGTGAAAAGTAGGAATATAATATGCGTCTGCCACCCTTTCGGGGATAAGGCGTGATAGATAAATAAATTAATAAAAATTTTAATTACTTAATTAATTTTATTTTAATTATTTTAATTTTTTTTTTTTAATTACTAAATTTCAAACATCAATCAAAACGTTATAACTGAAGTACATTTGTTCAGGTATTAGAGCTACTCTTGTATAAGAAAACTTACTGTTATTAATACTTATTTAAACTAACTGTAATTAAACCAAATATTTATCTTAGTCTGTAGCTTCTACTTTTAAAACAGTACCTAGGTAAAATATGAGCTGCCTTTCAACAAAGTTTGATAATATTATTAATATTTCAGTAAAGAAACTAGGCCTAAATCTAAAATTAGATGCCTATTTTCCTCTGAAGTTATAGGGTTGACAGTGTAATAAATATAAAATCTAGAGCTTTCCATATAACTTGACTGCCTATATAACTTTGTGTGATGAGCACGATGATTTATTCTGTATCTGGATGTTATTTATCTATAATATGTATGTATTTAGATATATTCAAGTATGTTTATCAGTCATCTGGTTACCATAATACAAGCTCAGCTTAATTTGGAATCAGATGGCGTTATGTGAGTTGTCCCAACGATCTACCACGGCAGAGATGTCATCCTTTCACTGTGGACACAATCGTGCCAAGAACTGAAAAATTCTGTAGGTCTTTCTTATGTCGCACCATAAAAACATGAAACATTCTGCCAGCGCACGTGTTTCCTTCCTCTTACAATCCTGGGTCCTTTAAGAAAAGCGTGAAAAGGCATATTTCTGGGCAATGAAAATGAGGGTGGCTATTTGAACCCTGCGTGCGGGTTGTTGTAATTTAGTTATGTAATTTATTTATTTCACACAATTACAAAATCCTCACAGTACATATGCACAAAATTAATATTGTAAGCAATCATCAAAGAAAATAATATAATATAAGATCTTGTAAAATAAACAATATTCGGAAATCCTTACTGTTCAATTCACAATTCATAGCAATATACAATACAGTGAACAATACAATTAATATACTCCAATTAATTATATTAAGGTTGAGATAGCGGCCCTCATTCACGGGTCTTTGTCTTTGCTTACCAACAGGCGGGCGACGCCATTTTGACGTGCCAAATCTGTCCGTCTGTCTGTAGGCATTTATTTTTCTGGAAAATTAAGAGACAGAGACAAACGGTTTGTGTCATTCAATTTAGGCACCATGAATACGTGCATGGGCGATTTTGAAGTTTCTACCACTTAGGGATTTGAAACTTGTGACATATGCTACAAATTATTGTTCAATTATTTTCTATTAAATGGAATCCTTGGATGTATTAACTGTTCGACTATAACACAATCGTATGCTTGTCTGTCACATTACATTTATAAAAAAATTACCTCTTCTTCCTAAAAAGTTTTTAAAAAAGTATACCAACATTAATTAGATAGAAAGTTCTATAAATATAATATTTTTTTACTTCTGACGCACTATCTGAGAGTGGCCTATAAATTTAACTCTCAAGTGCGACGAAGAAAATTTTTGCTGTAAATATAATTATGTTTTACTAAAAATATACTAAATGAAGAAGGAAATTAGCTTAAGTGGAATAAAAAATGTGTAGAGTAGAGTAAATATTGATTTATTCTGCTTGACTGACTCACTTTTGTTAACAGCTGCAAAAGATTTTACTATAGTAATAACTTTCAATATGCCACCTGGAATATGAAGATAAGTTTACTCCGCAAGTTAATAACTGTAAGAAGAATTGAGTGCCTTTCAAAATAAATGTAGACTAAAAACTCGTCGCATGTTTTAGTTTTGTACATGGCACATTTGTGATGTATTCGTATACAGTAAATTGTGGGATTTAGGGTACCAAGGGACTTATATGCTTTATCATATGAAAGTCCTAATTAATAATAATGTTTTTAGAATAAATAAAAAATGTCTGAGTACCTAAGAAGTTGATTTTATTAAAAATGTTGTAACTGTGACTTAATTTTGAATACAATAATCGCTTCGTTATACATCCGCAACGCCGTAAATTAACTAAACTAACAGCAAGACTGTGTTGGGAACGTACTTGGTATATAAATTAATAGCTGATTTTAATAACTTTAGATAAGTATAGTAACAATAAGTACAACAAAAAAACATACACAATTTGTAGGCAAGCGTCGCAAATGGTCTCGTGGCGCAAAGTAAGGCTAAGTGGGACCCGAACCACCACGCCATCCACTCTTGCACGTTTTAGAGTTGCTTCAATCCATCAAATCAGATTATGTCAGTCCACTGCTGGACGTAGGGCTCTCCTAATTTATGCCACAGCACACGGTCCTACGCTTTCCGCATCCAGTCACTCCCTGCGACCTTTTCCAGGTCGTCAGTCCATCTAGGGGTAATCCTTGCCAACGTTTGCGTTCAAACTCGGGAAAACTCCAACTCGTTTGCTCTATTGGCCATCAGTTCTTCTACAGATGAGACCCGCCGATTGCCACTTTAACTTGCTTACTCTGTGAGATAAAATGTCGATCACTCTGGTTGTCTCTTGAAATTGACATGATAGTTGCTGTGCAGTTTTTGGGTATGTCATACTCGCCTAAGTGTCCTGGCAGTGGTGGCGTATGTATCGGGTCGCTTTGTTCCCTATAATACGGTTGAGTAAGGCGATTGCTGATATATGGGTCATACCCGTGAACTGGTGCCGTCTGTTGGGACTGGTCAGCTCATGGCTGTTATAGAAATTATTACAAATTTAAGGCAAACTAAGTTTACTCGACTGTTCTCACATTTGTACTTTTTTGTATAAATTCATTACTGTATAATTGGTTCAATATCATGTAAATCAAACTAATGTAATTACTGGCGGTTAGAAAAGAGTGGCCATAAGTTTTATTGCCAGGTTCTTCCTCTGGCTCTAAATATTGCTTTGCTAATCTGGCAGTAAATGTAAATGTAGAAGCAGTAATCTTGACTTTCATAAGTATTACTTTGTGACCTACATGAATAAAGATTTTTCATTTCTCTGGAGAGTTTTTTGCGCATCAACAATTGAGATAAATATTATGAAAAATATTGTTCTGTAATATAAAAGTAAATTCTATTGTAAATGTTACTAAGACGAAATAAACCTCAATTGAACATAATTAAACTGCCAGACTGAGACATAAATACAATCAAACGGAATGGGTATTCTATTGTGTCTGTTATTTAGATAAAATAAAACAGACAAATTTAATTATTTTTATTACAGGAGATGTAAGATCTAATACCCCCAATACTACTCTGCTGGATGGGGGCGGAACCGTCGTTGTTACATTCTTTGGGAGAGGCCTATACTTGTCAGTGAACGTCATGAAATGATGATGATAATTTTGTAGTTATTAAAGTGAAACTTCTTTAGCTCCGTTAGTGGTTTTTTAAATCAATAAAAAGAGACATAAAAGACAAATATATTCATAAATGGGATTTAACCTGCGAGAGAATGAGACGGAATACACTTATAATAATAAAATAATATTGTGTATTTGCGTATTAAAAATCATTGATTAAACAATGAAAACATAATAAATCGTATAATTATACTAAACCACTAAATTTATCTCAATCTCTACTTTTCTGAAGTTGCATTTCTGCCCAGGGTGAATGGCACAAACACACATGCTTACATTTTAATATCGGTCGTGTTGGGATGTCCCGACACATTTGATTAGCTTGCTCGGGTAGAGGATACTCTTTTTATATTGCGTGAGTATGTCTCGTACGGTTTGCCTTCTATTCATCGAGATAGGAAGTAATGATAGTATTTTTAGATTTGGTCCAATTACAATCTCAAAGATTTATATTATTATGTACAACTCGCTGGTATAGGAGCTGTACATACTGCAGTTCTCTTACTCTCAAATTAAATACTCCTGAGTGGAAATAATTTAAAAAAACAATTAGTATGCTTACTATATCTACATAAATAAAAATGAACCGCAAAATATATGTTGCTAAGCGCTAATCTCAGAAACTACTGATCAGAATTGAAAAAATCTTTTTGTGTTGGATAGTCTATTTATAGAGGAAGGTTTTAAGTTCTATATCATCACGCTACTACCCAGGAGAGTGGAGCAGCGGTTTTGAAAAGTAAGTCACGGGCAAAACTGAAGGGGTTAGCTAGTAATAAATATAAAGTCAATTTTCAGCCTCGAGCGGGACTCAAATTGGCGACTTCTCAGATACGGGGTGAGCTGTTTAACCAATTAAACTGCAGAGGACACTCGAAACGGACGCATATTCACCTCGTCCATCTTTCCTCCTGATTAGATTTGAGTTGCAGCATCCAAGACAGTTATCGTTAACGGGTACATTGCACACGAGTTTGGTGTTAACCCCTTCATCGCTGCCTAGTCCGTTGCTCAGTAGGTAAGATCACTTGGGCCCCGGAGATCTTGATGGGGTCCCTTACCACCATAAACGTAATGTACCACTCTGTGACCGAAAAAAACAGTCAAGCACGAGTCGAAATCGTGCGTCGAGGGTTCCGTAAAAAAATTTGTATCTAAGGTAGATACTATTTTTTTTGATTTGAGTAAAACCCTAAAAAAGCTAGACCTAAAAATTGTATGAGCACCCATACAACTCAAAGGTCTATGTTAATTGGTGATATATTATGTATGTGGGACACCCCTTCATTTTGTTAATTTTTTTTTATATTTTGGAATTTTTCCGTTATATCTAAATAATCTAAATAAGAAGAAATCTTATACATCAGAATAATACATAGGCTACTTTTAATCCCAGGAACAAGTTCCTGTGGGAAACGGGAACGGCAAAACTTCTCTACGCGGGTGAAGCTGCGGGCTTCAACTAGTATGCTATAAGACGTTTCTTCGTATCAAATTTCGAGATTTTAAATTCACGGAAAGTATGCTTTATGTTGAGATTCTCTTGCAAGTGTCGTAAATTTTCGGAAATTTACGGCATAAACGGCTGTATGTTTTGATTGCGTTGGTTTAGAATTTAGATTTTTTCACAGCTCCAAAGTAGTATAAAAATTAGTAGACCTGAGTATTTAATATTAATTTTAGCTTGATAGCTCCAGGCGTTCTCGAGAAAAACGGTCTTGAAGGTCATAAACAGATGGACAGACAACAAAGTGATCCTTTAAGCCCGTATACTTCAAAAGTAACATCGAAACTGATTCCGATCAAAAATCACGTTACTGACCGAGCCACCGCTTTTATCTCCTTCATGGCCTAAATTTTCAACAACTTTAGACATTACCATTTGAATAAAGTAGAATTTTAACTACTTCTATTAATATCAAAGCTATTGTTCTCTAATTAGAAGATGATTAGAGACGAATAGAAATAGGTACCTGAATTCTAATTACCAAACTTTTAATCTTTCGCTATTAAAACTCAATGAATATCTGGATTTATAACACTTTTATTATCCTGCAGTAATTAATAATTTTAAAGCTTTCATCAGTTATTGAAGAAGATTTTCCGTTTCCGTGATAAAAAAAAGAAGTATAAATCCCATTATTTTTATAGATCTTAATATAAGCTGTATTAACTACTAAAAAGTTTCATAAAATATCCATTACACCTTATCCCCGAAGTGGTGTCAGAGGCATATTATATGCCCACTTTTCACCGTGTGGATTCCTGTCCCACGTAATAGGTGGTGAGCCCATTGCCGTGTTGAAAATAGACAGACGCAGGTTGTGGCTACCTGCTGTTGAAATTTTCAAGCCGCCCATAAGGCCTTCAACCTGGCTTAAGGACTGCCATTTTACTGGCAACCGTGACCAACGGCTTAACGTGCCTTCCGAAGCTCGGAAACGCTCGCAAATATAAATGCCACAAAGTGGTCACCCATCCGAGGACCAGCTATAGTGTAAGTTGCGTAACTCAGTGATCGTTTACAGAACACTGAAACCGCGGGGCCACGAGCGCTTACTAAAATGTTTCATTATTATAAAAAAATGTAATTTTTGAATAAAAGAGTCACAAAGATCTTGTACTTGACAGTACGATATTTGAAATGTAATATTATAATAACTGATTTACATTCTACTAATATTGGATATAATAAAGCCTATCTAAAACACCGAGAGTCATCAACTTCACCTGCTAGCAGTTCAGTTGGTAGTAGTTCAAAATTATATCCATGAGTATAAAAACATCATTCACATGTATAAAAAGCGAACTACCTAATATCTCTTAAATCAAATATTTCAATTTGTCTCATATATCTGCCGATAGTGTTCATAAATGTTATAGAGTGGATCACGCCTGCGGCTCTGTTCGCGTGAAATCCGTTTATCAACAGAGTCACGATTCTCGCTGAAATACATTGCTGTTCTAGTATAAAATCGGGTCAATATATTAATAAATTCTGCCTTGAACAAAGTACAAAAATAAACAAACACAATTTCTTATTTTAAAATATTAAACTAAACTATCTTCACGCTGTATCCCTGATGGGGTCGTCAGAGAGGACGGATCGCCAGGCTTCGCGATCCATGCATACTTCTTTCGCTTCTTAAAGATTCATCAATCGCATCATACACGCACGTCTGGATATCCAAATACTTTTGACTTTTCAGTTTTTGAGCAATCTGCTCACGTGGTTTTCATATGTAAGGGCCATATTCCAGAACGTTTATCAACACTCAAGAAATACTTGAGAGTAGATTTTATAAGGCAAAATCTAGTCTCAAGCGTTGATCGAGTATTGAGTAACGTTCTGGAATACGGAACTAAGTCTCGGCCTACCCTGACTCCTTCAAATATTCAAAATATTATATATTATTTATATTCTTTCCAAATATTCTGTAATATTTATTCACGATAAGATACAAAACTCCGATAGCCCGAAAGGCATGCTTGTCTCCCTACTTGCTTGTACTTGGTTAAGGCGTTATGTAATATGTACAGATTTGATTTATAAGGCGTTTTATATTGGAGTTATGGTTAGTTATTTTTTTATTAATTGTTTAAATATTTCGGGTTTTTGTTGAATCGAATTTTGTATCGTTTGGTATCTTGAAATGCGGCATTCTGGCAATAGTAATTTACCTATTAAATAACTCAAAATTACGAAATCTAGTGTTTTGATAATCTAATGATATATTGAAAAATTACGGCAGGTAATTTTCGTTTCCCCTTTGGGGAAAGAGAATAACTATATACATTTGAGATTCTTTAAATTTTATATTGATTGAGATGAAAATAATAATCGCAAGTTTGAATTTAGTTTTTCTTATGTATATAGTGTACCTACCCCTAGTTTATACCCTATGACGTCACTCGCGACGTTTCAAAGATTTCTGTTACCCTACAGAACCTTGTACCTGGAATAAAAAATTAGTCTAGGTGTTAAATCAAAGCTATCAGCTATCTATAAACAAAATTTGACAGACTGAGTAGCAAGCATCCAAACATCTTTACATTCTTCTACATATATATTTATTAGCTAACTAACTATCTTCACGCTGTATCCCTGACGGGGTAGTCAGAGAGGACAGATCGCCAGTCTTCGCGATCCATGCATAAGTCTTTGGCAGCATAAGGCTGGAAAAGGGCGTGTATAATTATGTAATTATTAGTAGCTTTATGTCAAATTCGATCAGTATTGATAGACTGATTATACCGGCTGCCTTATATACCTATACATTAGAAAGATATTTAAAATTCAAACAAGTGGATTTACATTAGTCAGTGAATATCGGGCGAAACAACTTTATCAAAGTTGCCTTCCTAATCACGTAAATAAACATAATAAAACATTGTTTGTTAAATATTTAGATTCAAAGTACGCAAGTACTGTATACACAAAACCTGTTGGTGCAAAATTCTTTACATAAACATAACATAGAATTATCAACTTCGCCGAGAGGTAGCGAAAATGAATTTTATAACACAGTCGCATTTTGCCAGTAGTTCCAGTTTCCAGTGCCACGTAATAAGAGGGCCTATTGTTGTCACTGGGTATTATATACAAGAAACAGTCTAAAACAGTTCTTTGTTTTGTAATTTCAAATTTGTACAAACTGTGTACAACATAACTATTACTTATCCTTGTTATATTAATCTATCGTGTTAAGTGCGCCATCAACTACCTTCTTCTTTTCTGTTCTTTCCTTTTCTATACTAAGGTTGTCTGAAAGATCTCTTGTACTAATAGTTTTAAGTCATAAATATACAGTATGTTATGGTGTACAATAAAGAATAATCTATCTATATATGTAAACTAAATCAAAATAACACCCATCGTATTCGCGACGTATACTATAAGTACAAAGCCCACCCTGTACTTCAAATAATTATAATTAATATGATTTAAAAGCACAGAAGTTTAAGACCTTCAAAATAACACCAACAAAAATCTGTTATGTATCTTAACCGAGGTTCCCTCGTCGTTCACCAAAGAACACGTCAATCTCAATCGACGCTCTTCAATCAATCAGTTTTCATCTGCAGTACCTACACGTATGTTCCTCTTATTATTTTGGGACGATTGACTATGCTCCAGTTCTTTGCTAACCAGAACAGTTGGCGCAGGGCAAACCGCTAAAGGCAAAAAGAAAAGCTGAAAACCAAAGTTTTCAGCTTTTCTTTTCCTGACCCTGACCCTTTTGGTTCGATAGTCAGCAGATGCATCACTTGATAATGACTCTGACATGATCACATATTTTGACCCGTGATTAATGGCGGGTACAGGATTGCTATTGCTTACTTCTCTTCAAGAACCCAGGATTGTAAAAGGGGGGAAACACGTGTGCCGTGCTTAAGAAAGACCTACGGTATCTTTCGGTTCTGGGTACTGAGCTGTCCACGGTGTGAGGATGACATCTTTACCTTGCCTGTGGTGTTCAGAAATGGAAAGGATAAAGTGGGACAAAGTGGAAGAATTCGTCACCCTGTTAAGGACTTCAAGCTTGCTTTTACTTCTTTCAAACCCCTTTCCTCTTCTGTATTATGAATACTTTATGAATCTTTTTAGGATAAATCACACAGTTAAAGTGTATAGTGGCTTTATCTAAAAGGTGATTCAATTCCATAATCTGCTATGGAGTTCACTGAATTATTCATAGCCACTTTCGTAGACTGACCACAATAACAATTTCCCTGTAACCCTACTCCCCTGTTTTGGTGCTAATCTGAAATAACAGAATTGCTTTTGCTTTTATCTTTCTTTTTACTAATATAGTATGAAAGTGTGTGAAGATGTTTCAATGGTTTTTACTCAATGGCGCACTACCCCAATATTGTAATAGTACGACACATAAAGGTTCGTAATATTTGAAGTTTAATTTATTAACTTCGTTAAACTTGTTTTATATAAATCCTTACCATGAAATGTGGCCGTATATGCCTCTACCACTCCCTGAGGGATAAACAAATTGATTCACAATATAATTTAATATAGCTGAAATTTGGTACAGATAGCAACAAATAGCTGACACTTTGCATAAACCATACTATTACATTTCGTCCCTAAAAAAATACTCATACTTCCAGTACGGTAAAAGCTAACCACATAAATGAAACCGCGACCATTAATTGAACAATACATAAGATGGACAGTTAAATTTAAAAGTAACATGGTCAATTAAAAGAGACAAGGATACAAGTTAATGTCTTTTTTAAGACAAATACGAGTAGATCACACAAAAAGATAATACAGAGCCAGAACATAATGATATGACAAATATTGTAAAGAAAACAAAATAATAAGCAGATGTCAAACCTACTTAAAATATAAAGTTGCCAGCCTCAGATATAAAAAAAAACTGAAATATCTATAAACCCCTATTAATTATGATTTTGATAAACTATCATCACGCTGTATCCCTGATTATAGTAGTCAGAGAGAACAAATCGTCAGTCTTTGCGAGATATGCAGTATGCTTATGTTTATGTAAATTCATTAATCGTTTCATTCATGCACGTTTAAGTATCCGAGTACTTTTGACCTTTCCGTATTAATCTATTACATTTTACAAATAACAGTGTCTGATTGTCGCCAGCGGCTTAACTCGTAACGGCAATGTTGAAATTGATTGATCACTTCCAACCCCTATACTGAATGTGTTAAGAGGATTTATTAATGAACAACAGTGATTATGCGATTTTTTTTTTCACAAAAAAGGTCAGGCTTCAAAGAGAAATATGGCGTTCTCAAATTATTGTTTTTGTGTGTTGTTTCAGTAGTCAGAGCATTGCCCTTGTTAGGCAAAGGTTATGGGATCAAGTCACTCCCCGAAAGGGAATATTTTTAGTACCAATAAATTTGTAACAAATAATGTTTCATCACACTTTATACTACGTGGGGCTTAAGGCAATATAATAATTTACTTACATTACCTTTCGTGGTATAACGCGTTTGAAATGCCTCGATCTAAGTAGGTAAATATTATGAAGTATAAATATACATCGTGAAAATTTAGAAATAACATTTCATATATTTTTATAATTGTGTCAGTCTGTTTCTTTTTTTTTTTTCATTTTTTTTTCTATGAATATGGTAATAAACCAACTATCTTCACAAGGTATCACTGACGGGGTAGTCAGATAGGACAGATCGCCAGGCATCGCAATCCATGCATATTTTTTTCGCTTCCTGCAGATTTAATAATCGCTTCATACATGCACGTCTGGGTATCCAAGTACTTCTGACCTTTCCGTTTTTGAGCAATATACTCACGTGGTATATTATGTAAGTATATCTTAACTTATTTTCCAATAAAAATATAAACTAACCGATACTTCACGATACTGGTGGTGTGTAATACTAACGCCATTGCTCATTTCAAATTCCTTCTTTGTTTAATCCGTAGAGGGAACCTGTGTCGCTCGCATAAAATAATAAATCATATTGCCCTTTTTTGCCTGAATAAAGGATGGTACAAAATATTGAATACAGGGTGGCCCATTTAAAACGGTCAGTATAGCAACTCTGAAACTATATGACATTGAGAGATCTATTCTAAGGAACCATGTCACCGATTTTTTAAATATTATTTGAACCCACGTCGGAAATCGAGCCCGGAATTATTACAGGATAAAATTTGCATTATTTTTATTCGAATATCGATTGTCTTAAGTAGTAAATGTTACAATTAAACATAATACTCGTATCTAAAATAAGTAAAATACATTGTTCTTCATTATTATTTCATTTAATTTAGTAGGTGTTCAAAATGACCACCACTTTTTTCAGGAATATATTCAACTCGTTTAAGATCGATCGATATAAAAGAAAAAATTTAACATAATCAAAATTTTTGCTGTACTTACGTAATTTTTAAGGTAAAATCAAAGCCTCCATTAATAATTTGTTTTCGTCTCTCCAAGTAAAATAAATCCAAATTCAATATTATTGGAGTTTTCTGTATGGAATAAAACAAAGGAAAAATGAGCAGCGGATTATTTGTGACTTTTTATATTTATATGAAAGTACATTTTCTTTGTTTACAAAAAAAATACGAACGATTCCAGTAAATGTAGTAAAAGAAATTCTACTTACGTTTGCCATAAAACTAAATTATGTTTCAGCGACGGAGATATCTATATATTCCCATAAGGCAACAGTCATTGACCTCATATTTACTTTGAATAATTTATCTTTTTCTTATTTATGCTCGTATAAAGCTATTCAATATTTCCTTTTCGTACCCATTGTGCCTTAAACTACAAAGGAAGCGTTATTTTCGCGTCGCGATAAGGTTATTTTTAAACTTCCTTACTGAGAGTGACTAAGTATGACATCAAGGTAAGCCTTTGATGACGCTAGCCTAAAGTATATAAACAAATATATACATATATATTCTATCCATATATTACATATGCTTAAATAAATAAAAATAAAAATACATAAATAAAAAATCTACTATAGACAAATGCATAAACAGAGACATACATATATATGATAAATAAATAAATAATAATACTACACACTAATAATTTAAGTAATGTGCTTTGACCATACCCTTGAAGACATGCAGTGATTGGGCACGCCTAATGGACACCGGTAATGCATTCCACAATCGCACTGCTTGCACAGTGAAGGACTTGTCATAGAACTTAGTTGAATGTTCTGGGACAGTTAATTCCAAGGACTCCGATGATCTCAAGGATCTAGAATGTGTGTCATTAAGGAACATAAACCGTTCTTTTAAATAAGTAGGGGTACAGGGATTAAACAAAACGCTATAAAGAAGCGATAGAATGTGAGCATTCCGGCGAAGGCGAATAGGGAGCCAATTGAGCTTACTGCGATATTCAGATACATGATCATATTTGCGTAAACCAAATATAAATCTAATACATAAATTTTGGAGGCGCTCAAGTTTATCAAGTTGCTCCTCAGTGACATCGAGATAGCTAACGTCAGCATAGTCGAGTATAGGAAGAAGAATAGATTGTGCAAGCGCAATTTTGGTGGCAGTTGGTAGAAAATTACGCAATCTACGCAAGGATCCCACTGCTGCAAACATTTTGCGACTAATTTCACGCATTTGAGGAGCCCAGGATAATGTATTATCAATTAATACACCCAGATTTTTGACACTGGTACTTATTGATAGTGTAATGTCTCGGAATATTATATTAGGAAGTTGCATCCAGTCAATTTGAGATACCATCCGGGGGCTGCCAACAACAGTGACTTGAGTTTTAGATGGATTGACGTGAAGCCCATATAGTTTACACCATTTACATATTTGTGACAAGTCTTCATTGATGATTAAAATAGCCTCACTCAGTTCATGTACTGGAGCCTGCATGTATATTTGGAGATCATCTGCATAGAGGTGGTAGGATGAAAGTAAAGATTTGGAGATGGAATTTATAAATACAGCAAAAAGTAACGGAGATAAAACGCCACCCTGAGGCACGCCGACAGATATGCTACTCCAAGAAGAGAAAGATTCATCGTAACGTATACGCTGGCGACGCCCAAACAGGTAACTTTGAAACCAATCAATCGCTGTTGGAGATATGTTAAGAGAGCGCAATATTCCCAATAGGATATGGAAATCCACCGTGTTAAAAGCGTTGCTGAAGTCCAGCAACGTTAGTACAGTAAGATTACCATTCTCCATTCCAAGCCTAATGTCGTCCGTAACATTGATCAAAGCACTAACAGTGCTATGGCCTGGTCGAAAGCCTGATTGATAAGGATCAAGGAGTAGGTTTTTATTGAGGAATGAATTAAACTGACCATGAACGAGACGTTCTAAAACTTTAGACAGGAAAGGTAAAATGGATATTGGACGATAATCAGAAAAGGAAGTTGGGTTATTTTTTTTAGGTAGTGGGATAATATTAGCCTCCTTCCAGGCACTGGGAAACACACCACAAGTAAGCGAGTGATTTAATATATGGCATATTACAGGAAGGATCTCATCTAGGATAGGATGAATCATATTACGACTTAAACAGTCACTGCCAAGGGCATTGGAATGTATAGACATAATACACCTCTTAACATCACAAGCAGACAGTTGATTGAAGAGAAACGGTGGATATGAAGGAGTTGGAAGTGATGAAAGATAATGTAAACTGTTAGTTTTACTAGTCTGATCCAAATTGGATGATGAAGAAAAATGTTGATTTAATGACTCAATGTCAATTTTCTTAGGCATATTATGTCCCAAGTTAGACTTACCAACCCCCAATGATTTAAGAAATTTCCATACTTTTGATGAGTCGCCGTTCTCGACTGAGTCATAAATATATTGGCGTTGAGCTTTCCTACACACCTTGCTGCAGAGATTTCGTATAGCAATATAATTTTCGTGGTTACTAGGAGTAGGCCGGGACTTAAATTTTGACTTTGCTGCAGCTTTCTTACATATAAGTCTTTTTATATCAGCTGTGAGCCAGGGCGCAGGCAGGTGCCGAATTTTTACCGCATGGATTGGTGCATGTATATCATACAAAGTAATTAATTTGTTATTAAAAGCCTCAACTTTCTCGTTGATATCTTCCGCTGCGAAAAGTGAACTCCAATCAATGTTGCCTGCGTCTTCGCGAAGTTTGTCAAGCTGCATACCACCGAAATTGCGTTGCATAAGAATTTTTGATTTAGGCTTAGGAGGGCGAAGTTTATAAGATAGGAAGAGAAGGTCATGGTAGGAAAATTCGTCAGCATTACATTGGCCATGCTTAGCAACCAAATCTACTGAGGAAACAAGAATTAGATCAAGAAGAGATGGGCAACTATTTGGAAAGTGATGAGTAGCATTTAAAGGTAATATGGACATATTGCAGGATTCTATGATATTGGAAAAGGTAGAGGAGCGAGAGTTATTATTAAGCAAACATGTGTTAAAATCTCCCATGATGATGGTGTGATTATAAGATGGGATAAGACGTTCTAAGATATTCTCAAATGAGGGAAAGAAGTTAATTTTAGATGAGGGACAATAGTAAACACCCAGTAAAAGTTTGTTATAACTTAGTTCTATTTCCAAAAATATGTGCTCTCCGGCATTTTGAGGTGGTGGCTGTGTTGACAAATCTAAAATCTGATAGGGAATTGTATTACGCAAATAGATGGCAACACCGCCACAAGATGGAAAACTACGATCGTTTCTAATTAAGTTAAAACCGGGCAGCAAATAAGGAGTCGTAGGATGAATATTGGGTTTAAACCATGATTCAGATACTAGAATGGCATGAATATGTTTACAATCGAAGCTGGTCAGCATCTCCGGGAAGTGACCCGGAACACTCTGTGCATTGATATGGACTACATTAAAGTTCCTGTGAACATCGGAGAATTGGGCCTCTATTGTGTCTGCTAGAGAGGGTTGGCTAATGAAACTGTCATTAAAGCTTCCCCCTGATATAAAACTACCGTCATCAGAACTGCTACTTAAATCTACCATAAAAATAAATAAAATAGATTAAAGTAAAAATAAATAATAGAATAGATTAAAGTAGTTATAACAATAATACAAGGTATATTTATACATACATATACATACACACACATACACTCAATACAATGTGTAACCTTAACTGAAAATTTGTCCACTCACCAGTAGTGCCATCTATACATTACATAGTGATCAATATTCACAATACCAAAAATTAAGAGTATATCTCATGTCCAGGTATATATACAGTAAAAATAAAGAAAACTACAAAGCAATATCAATAATAAAAACTCACACAGTCGAATCACAATTAAAATTGTACACCCGTAATGCGTTAAATTAAAAGGAACGCATCTGTAACATTATTGTCATTATTTGACATGTCAATGTCACATCACTGACAAAGTGAATATTTTGTTTCGTTTTACCTGTGCCTGTTGTTATGATAGTACATAAAACGTGCATTTTACTGTGTGATCACATCATAAACTACATAAAGAAAAGTAAATTAGTTATAACCTATAGACAAGATAATGCATTATATAGAAATTGAGAAATGCATAAGAATTAAGAGCAACGGAAAGAAAAACTGAATAGAACAATACCTGGACACGTTGGATAACCAGTAAAAACAAAGAAAATTACTTCTTATTACCAGCCCGTCTGGATTTACTAGCTACTTTAGATGGAGCAGAGCACTGCACTTCCCAATTCAACTTGTTCAGCTCAGCCATGGAGACTACACGATGCCGCCTATTATCAGGGTCGACAACAAATACCTGACCCCTCTGAGTCCAGCATTTGGAGACACCAAACCGCTCCCGTGCAGCCATGAATACCTCATGTCTACTACGTGTGATGAATTCTGAGAGTGTAATTCCGCAACCTTTGAATTTCGTTTTAGTATACCAAATTCTGTCCCGAACCGACACAAGTTGCAGTTTTACCAAAATGGGTCTGGGCTTGCTACCTGAGGGCTGACCCAACCTGTGACAACGCTTGATGTCATCTACGGTGAAGTTGTCTAATTGGAGGTGATCAGAAACAACCTTCATAACAATCTTAGATGTCTCTTCAGCCTTCTCCTCGGGAACACCATGCAGCAGCACAATCTTTCGCCTACTCAGCATCTCCTTGTTCTCCATCTCCCGGGCCAAGAACTCAAATTGTGCACGAAATGCCACTATGGTACTGACCACAAAGGTTTTGAAGTTTGCAAAGTCCGAAGCTAGATTGACTAAACTTGGTGTACTGGTTTTTGTACTCTTTTGTAGTTCAGTTTCAAAGCAAGCCAGTCGCTCCTCCAATCTAGCCATTACAGAAGTAAAAGATTCCTTCATAGCCTCCATATTACAAGGTTGTTAGCCAGTGGTTACTTTGTGAAATATCTTTGTGATTAAGGATACTTTGAGAGGAGATAACACTTACTGGTATGTGGTATTATATAAGCATCAAAACTTTTATACTATTATTTACTAAAAATAAAAATATGTATTAATAAATTAATTAAATAATAAGGACTTGTGAAAATTGTTTTTCTAGTTACAACTACCCACTATGATGGTGTTAATAAGAATATAATTATCATCTACTCATATCTTTAGGGCACAGTAAAAGCGTGCGCTAAAACAGTAAATAAATTAGGTCATAAACTAAAATTATGTACCTGTTCTCCATTGATAGGCTTGCCAGTGTAAATAATATAAAATTGCAGTGTTTTTTTATATTAATAATTACGATTTTTTGTTTTTTTACTCGGAAATTATTTTAAACTAGAATACGTACAAGATATACATATATTATAAGACATACAAGGTGAATGTAAGTAGAATATTATTTTGAGTAGAGTCCCGAGTAGTATATAAAATATGAGTAACACCACGAGAGCTTAAAAATAACCTTAGTTTTAGTTGTAACAGTAACTATTTACCATCAAAAAGTCAACTTTACTCGTTATGAAATATTTCGTGACAAAGTATAATTTGTTCTCAAATAACAAAGAAAAACAGTGAATACTTAAAATAGACTACGCATTTTGTCTTACTATCAGCAAAAATGAGGTCTTTTTTACGCGTTTAACTCACCTTCCCTCCCCCCTACGGTCTGCACCTCACCGGAGGTAATGGTTGACTGCCTCTGTGGCGCGCTGGGAGTGCTACCGACTGCTACGCAAGAGGTCGTGGGTTCGATTCCCACACAGAGTAAAACTTTGTGTGATGAGCACGATGGTTTATTCTGTGTCTGGGTGCTATTTATCTATAATATGTATGTGTTTAGAAATATATAAGTATGTTTATCAGTTATCTGGTTACCATAAGCTCTGCTTAGTGTGGAATCAGATGGCGATGTGTGAGTTGTCCCGTCAATATTTATTAAAAAAAAAAGTAAGAATCGAACTGATAAAAGTAGCACGATGACCCTCGCGGCTAGATATGGTCAGGATATTGGAATAGTCTCGAAATATACTCTCGCCTAAATAGGCGCCTAAAAAGGCTTTTAAATGGCAGCGCAAGTGTCATCTGGTGTTTATAAGCTATTACATTTAAGGTAACTTCTTTTCAATAGTTAAAGACCTAAGTCATCTATATATATAAAAATGAAACCCGTTTTCCGTTGTCACGACATCACGCGTGAACGGCTGGACCGATTTGAAAAAATATTTTTGTATCGGATAGCCCATTTATTGAGGAAGGTTCTTAGCTATATATCATCACGCTACTACACAGGAGAGCGGAGCAGTAATCATAAATGTCAACAAATAGGGGAAAATTTCATACATTTTTGGATAAGTAATAAGCGACGGGATTAAATGGGTGCCACGGGGTTGGAAGTATGTCACGGACGAAGCCGGGCAGGTCAGCTAGTTGACAATAATTGTCAACGATTAAGAAATTGTCATACTGTTAGGTCTAATAGAGACTTTATTTCGTGTACGCTTAGGTTGTGGAATGAGCTCCTTGCCTGGCTTTTCCCGAACTACTACAGTATGGGGTTCTTCATAAGGGGTCTTAGAAGGTTTTTAAAGGGTCGGCAGCGCGAGTGCTGCACCTCTGGTGTTGCATACGTCTATAGGCTACGGTGACCACTTTCCATCAGATGGGCCGTAAGCTTGTCGGGCACCTCAGTGTTATAAAAAAAAAATAAGAATGAAAAAGGAACGATAGAGGAATCATCTTAAATGTTTAAAAGTAGAAGTAGAACACCGAGACTTACAAAAAGGCCACGTCAGAAAATAGCTCAAAAACGGAAAGGTCAAAGTACTCGGATGAACAGACGTGTATGTATGAAGCCATTAATGAATCTCCAGGAAGCGTGCATGAATCACGAAACCTGGCGATCTGGCCCCTCTTATTACATCGTCAGGGATACAGCGTGAAGATGGATATACAATATTTTAATTTTCTGAGGTGTTAAGTAACCCTCAGACTTGACTGACCTTCAAAATTAATAGATAAGTACCGTCTCAATCACATCGACCTTTTATGCGGTTTTACGCGAAAATCTACGGCGAGACGTAAAAATGAGGTCTCGGGTTAGAAATCCGAGTCGGTACGAATATTTAAAAAAACAAACGGAAAAGTTAAAAGTACTCGTATACCCAGGTGTGCATGTATAAAGCGATTAATGAATCTGCAAGAAGCGAAAGAAGTGTGCATGGATCGTGAAGCCTGGCGATCTGTCCTCTCTGACTACCCTGTCAGGGATACAGCGATAGTTAATTTTTTTTTGTTAGTTACAAATATTTATTTCGGACTTTGGGTGTTTCCTATATATTTGCATGTATTTAGGAAACATGGCGCTGTGTAAATAAAATATGAAGATCCTCAAAATACTGTCACCTTCTTCACAACAATACATAAATTATATTATAGATTAAAAACTAAGCTAAATGTCTTTCTCGGGGAAGAATAAAACCGTATTATACCGGCTTCGACCCATCACAATAGAATCACTAGTATTCAAATAACCATTTTCATTTCATACTGGATCCGTACAAATTGAATTGTGAAAGGTTTGCCAGTTCACCCGAACTTAGTTCCTAAGATTTATACCCATAGGACTGTATAGAAAATAGCATTTTCCAAAAATCCTACGCAAAACTATATCATTTAAAAACAAAATTTCAAGAAGTCTGGGTAGATCAAGACTATGTAAGCAGATTGCTCAAAAACGGAAAGACCAGAAATATTTATACGTTTACAATGAATGATGAATACAAATCAAATTTCAAATTTCAGAGAGCGTATTGAATCCCTAGAGTCAAATCTGTCTTGGGTAACGCATGTTGCTACGCAGAAGAAGAATAAAAAGGATCAAATGTATAAAAAACTTACTGGATAAAAAAAAATTGTCTGTATGTCCCAATGCTGTGAGGAACAATGAAAATTGAAAAAGTAAATGCTTAGAATATACTTGGCTAGAAGCCATTGTCTTATTCTGTTATATTAGGAAAGATGATTACATGTGACCAGTTTTTCCCGGAAATTATTTTGTGTATCCGGAATTCAACGGATCACGCAAAAAATGTGTACACAAAGAATTGCTCTATACACAAAACCTTCCGTTAGCGGAAAATAAATAAACGGTGTAATTTAGTTATCATGACTCGACAGAATGTAACAATGTTATAAAAAAATACCTACCTATAAAAAAATGAAGCGCTCGTGGCCCCACGGACTCCGTGTTCAGTAAACGATCACTGCGTTAAGCAACTTTCATTATGGCTGGTCCTCGGATGGGTGACAACTTTGTGGCGGAAACGCTCGCAAATGTAAATCATTTGCGAGCGTTTCCGTGCTTCAGAAGACACGTTAAGCCGTTGGTCCCGGTTGCCAGTAACGTGGCAGTCGTTAAGCCCAGTTGATAGCCTTATGGAAATTTTAACAGCAGGTCGCCACAACCTGCGACTGTCTATTTCAACACGGCAATGGCGGCTCACCACCAATTACGTGGGACAGGAAAACACATGGTAAAAAGTGGGCATTTAATATGCCTCTGCCACCGCTACCGGGATAAGGCGTGATAAATAAATAATAAAATAAATACTAAAAAATTAATAAATATATTAGGCTATTAACGGACTTGGATAGATTATTTACTTAATATCTTTCACGCCTTATCCCCGAAAGGGTGGCAGAGGCATATTATATGCCCACTTTTCACCGTGTGGATTTCTGTCCCACGTAATAGGTGGTGAGCCCATTGCCGTGTTGAAATAGACAGACGCAGGTTGTGGCTACCTGCTGTTGAAGTTTTTCATGCCGCCCATAAGGCATTCAACCGGGCTTAACGACTGTCATTTTACTGGCAACCGGGACCAACGGCTTAACGTGCCTTCCGAAGCACGGAAACGCTCGCAAATGTAAATGCCACAAAGTGGTCACCCATCCGAGGACCAGCCATAGTGAAAGTTGCGTAACTCAGTGATCGTTTACAGAACACTGAGACCGCGGGGCCACGAGCGCTTCTATTATTTACTTCATCTTCTATAAGTCATGTCAATTGGATCTTCCTCTTCAAATAAGCAAATTGCCAGTTACTTTCAAACACTACCTGGATCTAGGTCCTGGAGCTTTATTGGCTGCTAGAAGCAGTTATCATTTGACCTTTTTCTTTATGATATTGTTGAGAACGACAGCCGTCTTACCGACTCCGTAAGAACGCCTGCTTCTGCACCAAGTACACCACTAGCAGATGAGGTTGATTGATTATGGAGATCTTGATGGGGCCTCTTACAACCTTTGTCTTGTCTTTGGATATTTCTTTTTTTAGTATTAGTTATTTTACAAAAGTCCTTAGGCTAAGGTGACCACTTTCCATCAGGTGAGCCGTTTGCTTGTCTGCCACCTCCGTGGTATAAAAACAATATATAGGAGGGTTTTTAAAAAAAAAAAACAATATTTAGGTATATAATATGCCTCTGCCACCCATTCGGGGATAAGGCGTGATAGATATATAAATAAATAAAAATTGACCGATATGCGAGATGGTGACCTTATTGGAAATCACAACGAACGTGCAAAGTTCGCTTAAACAACTTTTTCTTTATACTATTGAGATGGCAGAGAAATATACGTGGTGGTGTTACACTCACGCTGCCGAAAGAAACTATTGTTGTGTTGAAACAAACAGGGCTGGGTTTTTTGGCCATCCACGATAAGTTATTCAACTTGCCTTACCGCCTGTTACTGGCAGCCAGCCAACAGTTTATAACGTGCCTTCCAAGCAAAGATACGCTCGTAAATGAAAATGCCACGTATTATCATACATCTCAAACTTAAATGTTTATAGGACACCGAACAAGCTACAATCAATTAATATATATAAAAAAAATAATCGCAAAATAGGAACTACTGGTCGGAAATGAAAAATTCTTTTGCGTTAGATAGCCTATATATAGAGGAAGATTGAAGGGTACATATCATCACGGTCCTACCCTGGAGAGCGGAGCAGTAGTCATAAATGTTGACAAATCAGGCAAATTGTTATGCATTATTGTAGACTTTATTAGCGACGGGATTAAATAGACACCACCACCGATGTATGTCACGGGCGAAGACCGTCACCTAGTTCACTACAAAAAAAATGTGAGGTCGGGGGACCCCTATTATTAAATTATTAATTAATTCTATTGTAAAAATGAATTAAATAATAATTCGAGAGAATACTCAGTGAAATGCTGCAAGAAAAAAAACACAATAAGAATCTTTCGGGCGAGGAATTAAACGCTGGCCTTCCGCGTGATAGGATCTCTACTGACAACTAATACCATGGAAGATTCAGTTAGTGTAAGTGAAATAGTGAATATATAGCTACTACACTAAATAAAAATAGAAAATTTACTTTGCTTGTAGTAGGCTTGATACACTCCCACATACACAAAGCATATATGGGGTATGGGGTTCTTCAAAAGGGGTCTTAAAAGGTTTGGGTCGGCAGCGCGAGTGCTGCACCTCTGGTGTTGCAAACGTCCATAGGCTACGATGACCACTTTCCATCAGGTGGGCCGTATGCTTGTCTGCCACTTAACCATAAATATATCCATCACGCCTTATCCCCGAAGGGGTGAAAAGTGGGCATATTTATATGCCCACTTTTCACCGTGTGGATTCCTGTCCCACGTAATAGGTGGTGAGCCCATAGCCGTGTTGAAATAGACAGACGCAGGCTGTGGCTACCTGCTGTTGAATTTTTTTAAGCCGCCTATAAGGCCTTCTACTAGGCTTAACGACTGCCATTTTACTGGCAACCGGGACCAACGACTTAACGTGCCTTCCGAAGCACGGAAACGCTCGCAAATGTAAATGTCACAAAGTGGTCACCCATCCGACGACCAGCCATAGTGAAAGATGCGTACCTCTGTGATCGTTTACCGAACACTGAGACCGCGGGGCCACAAGCGCCACTTAACCAATAAAAAAAACATAAAAGATTATGCCATTTTGTCTGTGACGATGTCTAGTGATTAGTACTCCCCGTAAGCCGCGTTAAGGAACTTATTTCCAAAAAACTCCAACTTTTGAACAAGTATAATTTTATAACATTATTTCTTGGTACTTATTTGTAACGCGAATGTAAATCACGGTCAATGCATTTGAAAGTATCAAGTTTGTGAATTCGAAAGGAAAAGTTTCCACGTACTTCCAAGATAAAGGGCATAGATTTATTGTACGGAGGGAGAAAAGAAAAATTGGCTCCATCGTATGAGAATAGTTACGGGCTATACGTAATGTTCTTAAAAGCTTTTCTTGGAAAAAAGAAAAAATACAGTGTTCATTTTTTTAATTCTCTTAATTCTGAACCAATCTTAGTTTTAGATTTGTTTTAATACGTTTTGTAGTATACTTTTTCTCTACTAGATTATTAAGAAATAAAATAGTAGTTCATTTATTTATTGCAATAAGAATAGTACCTAATATAAAACGTGTGTAGGATCCTTCGACCAGACAAAGTGATCACGTCTGATGGGCGGAGGCCCAACAGTGATGTTGGGCTGCTGTATTTATCAATCTTGAATGCGAAAACTCAAGGATTCATGACTAACTAACTATCTTCACGCTATATCCCTGACGGGTTAGTCAGAGAGGACAGATCGCCAGGCTTCACGATCCATGCACACTTCTTTCGCTTCTTGCAGATTTATCAATCGCTTCATACATGCACGTCTGGGTATCCGAGTACTTTGACTTTTCCGTTTTTGAGCAATCATAGTATCGATGTAATTATGTGGCGCTGGCCGCCACAACACTACCCCTCGGGACCAAAGGTTGATTGCGAGTATGAGTCTGGTGTCTTCGTACCAGTGTGTCAGAGCGAGGTGACGTAACCCTCCGGTGTGGTTGCTGCGTAGTTGCTGGCTGCTGCTTCGAGCGGGGAGATGTGCTTCCTTACATTGACAGTAGTAGTAGTATGGAGTGCTACTGCCGTGGTACTGGAGTGCTGTTATGGTAGCGATGAGACTACTGATCTGCTACGCACAGGCTGCTTTCAGTCAAGTGGGGTCACCACTGTGGAGGAACGGGTGTTGTTCCTCCGACACAAGGGGAGGATCCTCCAACCAGGCAAGGTTTGGCAGGCCGCAGCCCAACGGTTGATGTTGGGCTGTTGTATATATCATTCTTCAACGCAAGAACTCTCATAGCGCGATTCAGGATTCATAGTACGAGATCGATGTAGTTCAACAGCTCTTCGCTATATAGCGCTGGTCACCACAAAAGTATACCAAAATATTACAAAGCTTTCGTGCAAATTTTACTAAAACGGTAAATATTACAAGACATTTTATCTATCTTTTTTTCTACACCTTTATAGGTATTTTCGTTTACTTAGCAGTTACAGTAAAATTGCAGCTAAGAGAATATGTTGTTTTTTTATAGTACGTAATAGATGCCCGCGGCTCTGTTTAATAATCCCACAAATGTGACTTACTTTGAGAATAAAAAGGCTTTCCTCGGGTAAAAGTAGCCTTTGGCATTCCTAAACCTACAACTATTCCATTTTAAACATCGTGTCAATTAATTTTCCATATGTCATGAGTGCAGGGCATGCTAGGCCATTATTGGTGGATTGGCAGTGAAATATTAATGTATTGCTCGTGGCCCTGCTGACTCAGTGTTCTGTAAAAGATCACTACGTTAAGCAACATTAGCTATAGGTGGTCCTTGGATGGGTGACCACTTTGTGGAATTTACATTTGCGAGCGTTTCCGTGCTTCGGAAGGCACGTTAAGCCGTTGGTCTCCGTTGCCAATATGTATCTATGAAACACTCTAATATGTTTGATAATATTGCTTGCAGGACATAAGTATTCTGGTCTGGCTATTGATTATTTATGTCCGTGTGATATTCCCACACATCTCGGAAAGGAGTCAACATGGACAGGATTATGGCGCAGATAATTAGTCGGGAAGATTTTTTTTTTTAATGTCATGTTAACAGCAATAGCACGTTCTCAAATTCAGCTTGTTTAAAATATAAATCACTATGAATGAATGCTATTTTTATCATGCCATTGCTGAAAAAAATACAGTAATAATGATATCATTATTACCGACAGTATTTAGTCCACTATAAATTCGGCAAAGGTCACCAGTTACGCAACCTATTCTTATATTTATACGCTAGTATTACTGACCTCACAGGGCCGCTTATTCTTAGACTGGTACGGTCAACAAATTGGATCAGATAAAGCTATCAAAAGTTGGATCTATCGGATACAAGTAAGGTCAACAGTAATAGAGTATACAATATATTTGTACTGGTTTAAGTTCTGGGTCAAAGTTGAAAACTTTTCTACTGAGGCAATAACTTTGATAACTTAATATGGGCTTATCCACAATCTTATATTTTTTAGAAATTATAGCTCTTTTCAGTTTAATAAAAGTTTTAGACAATACAATGTTTTGATTGCTATTTTAAATTTACTAACTTTTTTACATTTAAATAAAGTTTACATTTTACTGCTTCGATGCGCAGTGGTATGCGACTGCCGCGCTGAAGTCCCTGGTTCGATTTTCGGGTCGGAACATATATTTGTGTGATTCACAAATGTTGATTTCGGAGTTTGGGTGTTTCCTATGTATAATATGTAACTAAAAAAAAAACTAATTATCTTCACGCTGTATCCCTGACGGGGTAGTCAGAGAGGACAGATCGCCTTGGAGGCTTCGCGATCCATGCATTCTTCTTTCGCTTCTTCGAGATTCATCAATCGCTTCATACACGCACGTCTGGGTATCCGAGTACTTTTGACCTTTCCGTTTATGAGCAATCTGCTCACGTGGTCTTCATATGTAAGTCTCGGCCTACCCTGACTCCTTCTACCGTCTACTTTTCTATGTATAATATGTATGTATTAACAAATATATAAGTATATATATCAGTTGTCTAGATCCCATAGCTCAAGCTTGTAGCTTAGGTTGGGCAAAAAGTGACCCAAAGTATTTATTTTTTAAAAAATCGCAGCCCTTTTAGCCTTGCTAAACCAGTGTTCTAAAACAATCACTGGGTTAAGCAACTATCGCTATCGCTGGACCTCGGATGTGTGACCGCTATGTGGTATTTCTATTCACAAACGTTTCCGAGCTTCGGAAGGCCTTTGGTCACGAGTCGCCACAACCTACGCCTGGGACAAAAATGCTTACGGTAAAATGTAGGAAGTAAAGTATGCCTCTGCCACCCCGTCGTGGATAAAGGCGTGAATGATCGCCATGGTCAAATTACATATCCCATATGAAGGAAAATCTTGTCAATATCCAAGGATTTGGAGTCCACGGCTGAACGTAGACCTCTTCCAATCATTTTGGGAGAGTGTTTGCTTTACACAAGCGGGTTGGGATTTACTTTCAAACTTTCTTTCTCATTGCCATGATCTCGTTCGTTAGAAGGTGCATGCAGATACTAGGTTTGCGCTATGAAAATCTCAGTAAAGTCCCCAAGTGACCCACATCCATATAACATATTTAAATTGTTAGTAACAGTAATTTACTTGTTTATCAAAACGGAATATGTGAGCATGTTTAAATCTCATCCGCTTGAAAGGAGCCCTGATAATATCTGTCAGAACTGTTTTTTGTTGATTGGTCGGCAGCGCACCTCATATGTTACAAATTTCACCCCTCATTATGCCTACGGTGGCCACTTTACATCGGGTAAGTGGTATAAAAAACACAAATAAACAAAAATATTTTTCTAGTAAACATAAAAAAGAACACGTGTTGTTTTATAAGCAGTATTTCTTGAAGACTTAAAGTACCAGCCGCTCATTAAAACCCCTCTATCAAAAATAGATCAGTTGCACCCCTAACAATGAAAGTTTTCTGGCCAAGGGCATCCCTAGCGTGCTGGTAATTTCACTAACCTTCGCTACTAGCCGGTGATAATTTCTTTTTATTACTTGCCTCGATTTCATCACGCGATTTGATTTGCTTGCAAAATAGGAATTAAGTTATTTATGAAAGAGGTGACCAAACTTTTAGTCGAAAAAATAAATTAAGCTATTTGAGTAAGCAAGAGAGCTTTTCTGCATTACAGTTTATTGAATTTTTTTGATTTTTTTATTAAACTCTTGTATTCAGAAGGACAGGAATCTGAAGACAGGTAAATTTCTCTTTTATTTCCTATTTTTGAACGAATACTAGCAACTAGCTAAGCTAGATGGAAGCAATAGGGCCCTACCGAAATATTGTGCGTCGAAGCCGGCCTCAACTCTAAGCAGTACACCTGCTGACAAACGGAATAGGTAATCACTAATAGTCGAGGTTACTAGTAACATGGCAGTCGTTAAATCAAAATGAAGGACATATATATAGGTATATAGGTGACATGAAAAATTTCATAATTAGGACATAATTTTGTCCCATAAGAATTGTGAAAAATTATGAACCCTAACTACTTATTATATTTTCTTGAAAACAGAAGGTTGTAAGTCAAACTAAACGTCAAGCTAAAACAATTTTGCCTATGGATTTTTGGAGTCTCCCGTACGTCGCTACAATATTAACCTATTAAGCCTATTCGTTTCGATAGAGTAATGACCTCACCACATGTTACGATGGACAAAAATGCATTCGATAAATAGTGGACGTAAAGCATACCTCTGCCCATCCCATCGAAATTAAATGCGTAATTGATAAGATGATACGAGTAATCCGAATATGCCGACTGTAATCAATTTTGACTTAAACTTCGTAATAATTCAATATTATTCAAAGCAATTAAACTGTGGTTTTGGGAATATTTCATACAAGTTTCGCTTTAATTACAGTTAAAGAACTTTTGGTTTTCAATTATTCATAGTTTAGAGAATTTAATGATATTTAATTAAAATTTTCACTAAGGTTAAATAATTTAACTATGAAAGCTATTTAATTTAAGACGATTTAATAATTTCGATTGTTAAGTTGTTTTTTTTTAATTAATGTCTGAATTAGTGTTATTGAAAACAATAAAAAATGAGGAGTAAGAAACGTGAAAAATTTGTGCTTCCCTATTTTTATATCATATTTAAAAGCAAAAACTGTCTGACTGATCGATAAACGCACAACTGAAACCGCTGGGTCCAGAACAATGAAATCTTGCACAAATGTTTCTTAAGCGACGTGGATGTGCAATAAAAGCTATTTTTGAAAATTCCTTTTAGTGCACATCCACGTTCCATCACATTCCTTTCTTCGCCCAAAAGAGGTGGCAAAGTTTGTATTGAACGTCGTGATTTTTTGTGGAATTTATCTATTTATTATGGAGGTAGCTGACGTACTGAGTCTACTTTTTTCTGGGATCAGGTCTGTGTGGGAAATGGGTTCAGGAAATTTAAACCATATCATCATGCATCCCTCCTGGTCTATTCCCCTAACCAAAAAGAGTGACCATGACTTTTATTTCCAGGTTCTTCCACAGGCTCTACCCATTACTTTGTGAATCTGGCAGTAAATGTAAATGCAATAATCTTGACGTTCATAAATGTTACTTTGTGACCTACACGAATAAAGATATTTTTATTTTCCTAGAATATAAGAAGCGTTTATAACTTTAACTTGAGTTCGGCATTGACTACTGAATATAGAACTGATGCAATGTAACGAGAAAATAAAAAAGTAAAATAATTAACCCATGTTTACCGAAGAGGTTTACTCAAAATGAAAAAAAAAATACATACAATTGTATTCTCCGATGAAATAAAACTTACACATTGGCAATATTGACATAAAACTACAAAATAATGCTTTTCAAAACTAAAAGCATTCACGTTCATACGGATTATAATATCTACTTCCACCAAACGGAACTCGAATCGTAGTACGTACTCGTACGTTCCATTTCACCGAGCGAAGTCGAGGTATTAAGCCTTTGTGCACTGACAATGGCTGTCAAGCTACAATAATGTACTTGACTTGCAAAATAATAAGAAAACAAATGTATAGAAGCGAATTGATTGAATGACTGTATTTTAATGTAGGTGGGAGGTAGAAGCATTTATTTATCTCAAATTCTGGTATCATCATCCTCTCAATATTGACTATTGCAGACTAGTTACTTTAGTATCCGCTGGCGATTTTGTCGCTTTATTGAAGCTAAATACATCGATTAATAGTTTGAAAGAGTAAATTATAATAAGAAGAGAAAATTAATAAAAGAACAATTTATTAAAAGAAAACTCTTCACTTGTTACCAATATTGTAGCAAAGTATAAGAAACGTAGAAGTTAATATATTGGATTTGCAGTGATGTCACTTTACTACTCTCACACTACAATACATTCTTACTATTATTAATTGTACAGTCTTAAAAAATAACAGAATATTGTTTTTATATGTGTAAAATAATTTATAAATAATCTACGACGTTTAATAACCCATCAACTTAATCTAAAACAGAATCAACACAAATTTTTAACTTCCTAAAAAAATATGCTTTAATTTTTACAAACGCTGGGAAAATTTCACTTTCCATGTTCTCATTAACGTAACACCCTCCACTCGTAGGGTTTCCATAAATCATTTTGGAAAAATTAATATACGTGACTCAGATTACTATTCTGGATAGATTGTGATTTAATTTCCATTTTACTTGCCTGGATAACCACGGATGGCGAATAGCATTAGGACATTTTTGACATTATTTTTTTACGTTTCTAAATTAAAATTGTAAGTGGGAAATTTAATCGCGATAAGATAGATCAGAGAGCTAATAAATTAAACCTGAATTTGTATTAATAAATAGCAACCGTAACTGACTAACTGACTACAAAACAGCTGAACCGTAATTTGTTGTTTGATGACGTAGGCAGTTATTAAAAAGTGGAAGAACGGGGATTTAAAATATTCTGTGGGCAAAGCCGTCTGGCAATAGTCAATATAAATATTATAGTATATGAAATTTTTCACAATCATCATCCGAGCGTCTGTCCCAGTTGCGTCTCGCGAAGCCCGGGTTCCGCTTTCCTACATTTTCTCCTCCACTTCGCACGGTCGTCGGCATCCCCTGTAGTGAGACCATTGGCACGCATGTCATCCCTTACGACGTCAAGCCAGCACTTCTTGGGTCTTCCCCTCTTACCGGGACCCGGCGGGGCTGACATGGCCAGACATTTGTTACCCACGTAGCCCGGCGGTTGCCGCAAGACGTGACCATATCAACGAAGGCGACACTCTTGCAACTTGTCTGCAATGTCACGGACGTAAAGGCTGCCGCGGATGCGAGAGTTCCTCACGCGGTCCACCCGCGTGACTCCACACATCAGCTCCTGCTTGTGTCGCTCCAATATCGGCCACGTCTCACTGCCATGTAAAAGGACAGGTCTAATAATGGTTTTGTAGACTTGTCCCTTCAACCGGATCGGCATTTTAGGGTCACAAATGACACCGGTCATCTCCCGCCATTTGGCCCACGCGGCAGCAATGCGTGACTTGACATCGCAATCGATGTCACTGGACGTGTGAAAAACAGATCCCAGGTATTTGAAAAACAGATCCCAGGTATTTTAAATATTTTCTACTATATACAGACCATTTGTACTTATAAGGAACTCAATTAACGAACGTCTTCGAAAAGTCAATAGTAGGTACCTACTTAAACCCGTTTATTATATCGTCGAGGTATCGTCCGACAAAATCAATAGAAACTCCAGTGGTAGGTAAGTATGTATTTGAACCATTCAAATAAGCCTACCGTATTCTAACAAGGTAAATTAACAACTTTATCAATATAAATGTACTTACTATTAATAGATTTTCAGAAACTGTTTTCAGAAACAAAATTCTATCAGATAACTAACGATTCAATAAAATAAAGTAGATCAATAAATATGATTAACTTTTTCTTATATGCTTTTAGACTACAAAACCCTCAAGTGTATAAAAGACTTATAAAACGAATCAGTCTCTCCGTCCGGCCTTCTGTACGCATTTATTTGTCAGAAACCATAACAGATGGAATAGATGCAAACTGTTTGCGGCATTCGATTCAGGAAACCACGAATACCTGCTGCATAAGTGATTTTGAAGTTTCTACCACTTCTGCTTTAGAAACTGATTTTGGTTTAGAAGCGTTACTTATTAATGTAAACGAGATTCACAGGGGAGCAATGAAATCTAATAATTATTGGTTTGCCACTATGGAATGACTATTAATTTTACTAATAGAGCGTTAAAGTTGACTACTAAAAGGCCTTTGCTTTTCACGACATTTTTGCTTATACTGCTTATACTGATTGAGGAGGCGAGCGAAGCGAGCCGACGACAGTCTCCGTTTTAAGTCCAATGGTACGGGAAAAATGCCATCGATAGCATTTTTGACCGTTTGTCCGGTCGTCCGTCTACAGGTCGCATTTTTCATCGGATATGCATGCAACTTATAAATAAATAAATATTGTGGGACACTTTTCACACAGCGCCATCTAGCCCAAAGTAAGCTAATATTAGCTTGTGTTATGGGATCTAAATAACTGATAAACATACTTATATATTTCTAAATACATACATATTTTAGATAAATAACACCCAGACACAGAATAAACCATCGTGCTCATCACACAAAGTTTTATCCTGGGTGGGAATCGAACCCACGACCTCTTGCGTAGCAGTCGGATGCACTCCCACCGCGCCACAGAGGCAGTCAAAACTTGGCATGGAAAGTCTTTGATGTAGCCTAAAACTTTCAGCGTGGGGGTTTTCCGGGGAAATGGAGGCAGGGGAGTGGAAATGGTCCCGTAAAGGTTGGCAAGAGCGCTCAAAACGGTATAGGGTGATATAGGCTTGAAGTGTGCTGCTTAGTCAAGCGTTATTAATTTTTATGTTAAAAACACTAGAAAAAAATTTACGTGGTACCTCATGGGTGCGCAACAGGAAAGCCAAGTATGCTCTCTACTAATAATAATTAACACATTAACCAAAAAAAAATTAAGCCCTTTTCCTCAATTTACTCCAAAGTCTACGGTTCACAGAACCACTAGTATATTAATTATGTACTGAGCCTACTTGAGCCGCGCCTTTGCTTTCGAAAAATTTACAAACGCGTCTTCATTTACAGAACCCTAAGAACCTAGTTGAGGAATCATCAAATTGGATACCAACAACCGATAGATAGTGTAGACGTACAATTGAGTGCTCTCGAAATTAATTGTTTTTAATAGTTTAAAGTGCAAAATTCAACACCAATTTTGCGATCAACCTGTTCGCTAATTGAGTGAGTACATTTTGTTATAAATAAATAGTGCTTTTCGATAATTATTGACCAAATTATCAACAAATTGTGTGCAGAAAATTTAATAACAACATTGAACAGAAAGTCTACGACGCAAACGCGTAAGCGCCGCAGTTTCCACGGCGCTTGAGCCCTTTTTCTCGCCAACTCGCTTGAAACGTGCAATACTATTCCACGATCTCGTCGAGTGTGTTTAGTTTTGTACAACAGTTTATTTTCGTTTACCTACATCATACAATTCAGTAATAGCTTGATTATAACTAAATAATAATAACATTGGAATTGATAGTAGTTACTATGTCCCCTAATCACAATTGTGCAGGATGTAATAACACTATAAAAACAAAAGACTTTTTGATATGCTCACTCTGTACAAATAGATTCGACCTACTGTGTTCTAATGTGTCGGAGAAACCCTTCAATGGTATGAGTAAGGAACATAAAAGTGCATGGAAATGTCCAGAGTGTGTTAGTAAGCTGCCAAAAAAAGGAAACACCAATACACCTGTTCGCCAGGGGGTCAATCTCCCCATCTCAACCGGTCCAGACCATTCGGACACGATTCAGGCGACCAACGGCTCCCCGCCTTGTACTAATGTAACCCTTAGGCCAAGTCAGCAGCCTAGGGTAACCTTCGAGAATATTAGAGATGTGATTAAGCAGGAAATGATGGCCATAGTAAAAATTAAAGTCACAGAGGAATTGAACATCATTAAACAACAGTTATCTTATCACGAATCTATTTCATTCATGAATACCAAATTTGAAGAACTTAAAGCATGCGTTGAGGAAAAATCATCAGCCATTAATAAACTACTAACTAACCTAACCTAACCCCCAGTAACAAAGCCTTGCATGCAGCCGCTCGAAAAAAGGCAAAAGAAATGAACTACAGGTTTACCTGGGTTCGTAACGGTCGAGTCTACGTGCGCAGGGACGAATCAAGTCAGGCGCTACTTATTCGTGGTACTGACAGTCTAGGGCTTATAGTTTAAATAAATGTTTCTAAATTTCGATGGTCACTGTTGTGGTGTATTGTCAGAACATTCAACAGACTAGAACTCGATCTGTATTACCAGAATGTACGCGGACTTCGCACTAAAACTGTAGATGTCCTGGAAAATGTATTTAAATCTAATTATAGCGTCATTGTACTGACGGAGACGTGGCTCAAATCGAAAATATATGATAGTGAGATTATAGATTCTAGATACATTGTTTACCGTAGGGATCGTTCACTTGCTGAGAGTTCAAAAAAGGACGGTGGAGGCGTGGTCATAGCTGTTTCTCGTTACATTCCTTCGGCTTGAATGATAAACTGGGAGTGTAATTGCGAAAACGTATGGATCACCATTCAGTTGAGCATAGGTATCCGTTTGAAATATATTGCCATATGCGTTGCCTATCTACCGGCCCCTAACAATTTAGTGGCTCTCAACAGATTGCTAGACAATGTGGATGGCGTGCTGGACACAGTTGATGACGTAATCATACTTGGAGATTTTAATTTACCCTCCATTAAATGGGCTAAGAACAATGACTATTCATACGCAGAGCCAATAGACTACAATGATTCATTAGGCTATTCACTTATTGATTTTATGTCTATAAACAATCTTCGTCAATACAATCACTTTCACAATGTCGAAGAGAGAATCTTAGATCTAATCTTAACTAATCTACCCTAGTCTTAATCTAAGCAAATTAGATGTGAGACATCCTGGACTGGTGTTGGTTATCTCATGCCAGTCCTACCAGAGTCAGCAGTTTCTGAGCCCTGCGAAAACCAACCAATTTAATTATTTCAGGGCTAAATATGATGGTCTATCGACGGAGCTAAGCAGTATTGATTGGAATAAAAAATTCGAAAAATGTGACGATGTGAATGCAGCAGTTTCAGTTTTTAATGATATACTTATGACGATAATTGAAAAATACGTCCCCAAACGAAAAAGTACCAAATCAAAATACCCCTCGTGGTTCAGTTATGCACTAATAAAAAGGTTAAAAGAAAAAGATAAAGCTAGGCTTAGGTACTATAGGTACAAGAATCCCTTGGACAGAATTGCTTTTCACACATTGCGGGAATACTGTAATAAAATATATCGTGTCTGTCACTCAAAATATATTCACAACATTGAAATAAACATTTCCAATAATCCAAGAGCATTCTGGAGATTCGTAAAGGAGAGGAAAGGCAACTCATCATCAATTCCATCGTGCATGTATGGGGGTAACGGCATGGCTGACACTGGGCCTGCAATTGCAAATTTACTGTCATCCCAATTTTATACCGTTTATAGCCTCGAGGACAGTGACGCATTCAGTGTCACTAATCTTAAACTAGATCCAATTTCTGATGCGAGTTGTATTGCTATCGTTGATGTGACAGAACGACAAGTTGTTAGTAAACTAAAAAAGATTAATATTTTTAAGAGTGCGGGTCCAGATGGTATTCCTCCCATTTTCGTCAAACGCTGCAGTAGAACACTAGCTCTACCACTTGCTTTATTATTTAACCGCTCTTTAAGAGAAGGATGTTTCCCAGACGAGTGGAAAAAAGCTAGAATTCATCCTCTATTCAAAAAGGGTGACCCCAGTGATGCTAAAAATTATCGTCCCATAGCAATTTTATCATGTTTTTCAAAACTGTTCGAATCGATTGTTTGTCCCGTCTTGACTGATCACGTGGACGCGTTACTATCATCCAACCAACACGGTTTCCGTTCTGGTCGTTCGACTGTGACAAATCTGTGCTCCTTCGTGTCCGATCTATCTTATCAATTGGATAAGGGATTGGAAGTTGATGCGATATATACTGACTTTGCCAGCGCGTTTGACAAAGTGAATCATAAAATATTATTATATCATAAATTGTAATTGTCTTCTCTTTACCGATGACTTAAAAATTTATAAAGTGGTCAACTCACAAAACGATGTAGATCGACTACAAGATGACCTAGATAGAATACAAGACTGGTGCAACCTTAACCTCATGCAACTCAGTGTGGCCAAGTGTAGCCACGTTAGAATTTCAAGAAAATTAAACAATATTGATTCCAAATATAGTGTTGGTGTAGCTGAACTGCAGCAGGTCAACAAAACCAGAGACCTCGGAGTAACAATTGACGGGAAGCTTCAATTTACATCTCATATTGATGCAATTGTCGGGAAAGCCGCCCAAATGCTGGGGTTCTTGAAGCGGAACGCAAGAGGCTTTAGACAAACTCAAACCAGAATAACACTTTACAATGCATTGGTGCGTAGTCACTTGGAATATGGGTCCGTGATTTGGAATCCATTTTATGCCGTACATGCACAGAGAATCGAAACCATACAGCGTGCATTTACTCGACATTTAGCGTTCATTTCACAGGGTATATCACACAGAACTGTCTACGATCAGCGTCTAAAACACTTTAAAATGACATCGTTATCGAATCGTAGAAAGTTGCATGACATGATCCTCTTGTATAAAATTATTAACAATAATGTCGATCTCAGTAATCTGTCGAACCGCCTTTGCTCACTGTTCCTCGGAATCCACCACGCCGTCCTCTAACCAGAACATTTCACCAACCATTAGTGAGAACGAATATAGGACTTAATTCACCCCTGATACGCGCTTGCCGTGAGTACAATACGCTGAACAGTAAACTCGATCAACTTGATATTTTTCATGACTCGTTCTGCGGGTTCAGGAGAAAGGTGGCGGAATCGCTTGCATAGTCTCCTTTTAGCTTTAGCTCTTTTACACGTTCATTTTGTTTCAGTTTGTCAGTTCATTCTGTTTTAATTTTTATTGTATCATTTGGCACTTAAATGTAATCTATCATGGTGTATACTGAACTTGCCTGTAATTGCCGATGCCGTATATGTATACTGAACATATCAGAACTATGACTTGTAATTTAAGTTGAGAATGTTTCATATGTATACTGTTGGTGTGTCTATAAATAAATAAATAAATAGAACTTTTCTGTAAACATGTTACATTTAAATGTAACTATGTTATTTTGACATGTAAATATGTTAAATGTTACTATCCAAAAGTAATAGAACTATTAAAATAAAAGATTAAAACAAAAAGTCAACTAAATATTGTTTAGTTTCAAAACTCAGTACTTGCAAACAAATGTCCTGCCATATTATTTTTAAAAAAAAATCCACAGGAAGGTTCTTGTTAAAACTTACACACGTCATCATAATCATCACACCCGATTGATGTTCTCCGCCGAAGATCGCCACATCTATAGAAGAGTATAAAACATTTTCAACGAGAACGTTAAGGGTACAAAACTAATTCAATCAATGTTTGTTCCTTACTGTTAGTAAGTTAATTAGTAAGTTTACAAAACGATGACCACTTAATCTCTAGCTTTTCTACAAAAAGTTAATCATTAATTACATCAATGGGATGGTTTTAGACAAACACAAAGCGAAATTCAAAGAAAAAGTCTCCGACAGGCGCGTCGAAGGGCTTTGTTTTATACTGATAAGTAAAAAACTAACTAACTAACTATCTTCACGCTGTATCCCTGACGGGGTAGTCAGAGAGGCGGGATCGCCAGGCTTCATGATCTATGCATACTTCTTTCGCTTCTTGAACATTCATCAATCGCTTCATCCACGCACGTCTGGGTTGGTTATCCGATTACTTTTGACTTTTCCGTATTTGACTTTTTTTTCTACTTTTTTTATTATACTGATAAGTAACACTTTCACTACATTTTGAACATTTTCATCATATAGGCCTTCATCTCAGACGGAGTAACTCTGCATATCAAACGCTAACATTTAACTGTTAGCATTTTTGTTTAACGTAATACCCGCTGAGGTATTATCGTGTTGAAATGGACAGGCACAGATTGTGACAACCTGCTGTTGAAATGTTTCAAGCCGCACCATAAGGCCTTAAACTTGACTTCACGTCTGCCATTTTAATGGCAACTTGAACCAACGGCTAACGTGCATTCCAATGCACACAAATGCTTATAAATAGAAATACCACAAAGTGGTCACCCATCCGAAGACGAGGAGCGAGAGTTGCTTAACGCGGTGATCATTTACAGAAATCCAAGTTAGTCAAGCTACGAACGTTTCATAATGAACAATGCCAAAATTATTTGATTCCTTGTTCTTTTTTCAGTAAATATAAAAAGTAAGTATCTACTAATGTACACAAATTATGGCATAATTGAAGGAGGGACATTTTTGAGGAATTTTTTTTTTTCACAGCGCCGTTTAGCCTATTAAGCTGATATAAGCTTGTGTTATGGGATCTTAACGACTGATAAACATAGTTATATATTTCTAAATACATAAATATTATATATAGGAAACACAGAAACTCCGAAACCATCATTTGTGGATCACACAAATATTTTTAACGACCCGAGAATCGAACTCGGGACCTCAGTCGCGGCAGTCGCATACACTACTACTGCGCCACCGAGGCAATTAGGAAATTAAAATAAAAAAAATACTTCAAATTAGGTCGTTAGTGCCTTTAATTCGTATCTCATTAAATTTACCTTGAAACTAAATACAAAACAAAATTGTCGTAAACTTTTTTTTTCTGTGGAACAAAATGCTGAAAAACAATGTAAGAACGAAAATGGCGTTCATCAAAAGCTATTGTCGAATACAAAATAAGATTAAATCCAATTATTACAATTCCGGATATAATTACGTTAATTGTGAAAATTATGGTTCATTTTATTTCTTTCTTTTTCTATAAAATCTGAAGAAACAATGAGATCATTTTAATTGCTATCATACTTGGATTTTGACTAATACCTTTTATATTACAAAATATACATTTTATTTATTATTATATAACTAATGAAAGCCCCGCGTTTTCACCTGAGTAATAGTGCTCGTCGCAGTGGGAAACGAAGATAAAATGTAGCTTACGTGCCAGTGAAACCCGTTAGCCGTAAGCCGTTTCAGAGTTTATGTGTAACAAACTGAGAAAATTAAGATAGTATTTTTTGTAATTATCGTATTTTATATGTTATATATAACAATGCGACATATTGTAAAATTGCATACGCTCGGGTAAAAGATGCAGGAACATTATGTTATGTAACACCTCAATAGCTACCCATTTTCGCAAATATAGATTAGAATTTGAAGGAAAATTAACGCAGTGATCGTTTACTGAATACTCATTTAGCTTCTATCCTTATTGAGTTAGTTTTATCAAATAATAACATAAACATTTTGATAGAGTAAAAATGGAATTTGATTTCCATAATCTCGTAAAAAATATTTATTTTAGACGAATTTGTCCTGAAGTTTATGTAGTACTTGCTGTGTTTTGATTCGTAAGAATTACCAAGTTTGCTTAAAAGTTAGCCTAAGCAAAAGTTAGTTGACTGAACTTGGAGGTTAAATCCTTAAATAATCAATAGGAAATGGTTTCCTTCAAGCTCTATAACAATGTTGGTGAATACAAAAACCGAAAAATTTTTTTTTATTTATAGGTAAGAAACACAACTGCTTTTGACCGCCTCAGTGCTGTAGCGTTTAGGTTAGAAAATGGTTGGAGCAAATAATATATCTTGAACTAAAACACTTTTACTATTCCACTTATTTAATAAGTGGAATAGTACAAGTGTTTTAGTTCAAGATGTGTAGCAAGTTCCACCAAGTGCCATCAATCACCGGTGTAAACAGCAAATAATATATTTGTGTGATCCACTAATGTTTGGTTTGGAGTTTTTCTTTCTATGTATGTATAATGTGTATGTATTAATAAATAGGTATGTTTATCAGTTGTTAGACCCATAGCAGAAGCTTATTTAAGTATTAGCTTAATTTAAGTTTGAAGCGCTCGTGGCCTCGCGGTCTCAGTGTACTGTAAACGATCACTGAGTTACGCAACTTTCACTATGGCTGGTCCTCGGATGGGTGACCACTTTGTGGCATTTACATTTGCGAGCGTATCCGTGCTTCGGAAGGTACGTTAAGCCGTTGGTCCCGGTAGCCAGTAAAATGGCAGTCGTTAAGCCTGGTTGAAGGCCTTATGGGCGGCTTAAAAATTTCAACAGCAGGTAGCCACAACCTGCGTCTGTCTATTTCAACACGGCAAAGGGCTCACCACCTATTACGTGGGACAGGAATCCACACGGTGAAAAGTGGGCATATAATATGCCTCTGCCACCCCTTCGGGGATAAGGCGTGATGGATATTTATTTATTTATTTTATTTTAATTTAGGTTAAGTGGTATTTTGTACATACTATTTATACACCATTTATATTAATACCAGATATTATATGTATGTACATACAATTTTTCTCATTATTTTATTTTCTCCGCATGATCTAAATGTACTTACACATTGGTATGTTCCCCTGCAATGAATCGCATCACAATAGGTTTTCCAGTATGATTGAGATTTTCTCCTCACTTTTTTGGGACGATAACTGAAAAAGGTGGCCACACACAGACATTGAAGTTTCCATTATAAGTAGGTAGTTATTACTAATTCAAGTTGTACTTGAGGATAACCTTAATTTGAATAATGCAAGCCTTTAAATATGCAGACGCCATGGCCATGCAGTGTTCTCAGGAAAATCGATATTTCGTAATTCATGAAGTTCATGGAATACTCAGATCAATACCCTGATATTTATTGCTTCATAAATATCAGGGTATTGTTAGTCGTTAGTAAGTTGAAGAAGGTCGTGACAATAATTTAAAATATAAACAATGATACCTTAATCTCGGTTATTAGAAGGCTTGACTAGAAGGAGGACATAACTCCTTTTAGACTAGCCTTTTTTTTTAAATTTGTGCCTACTAGATGGGAACCCAAGGCGATGAGGGTCACTCAGGCAAACATAGTCCCCAAGACCACTATTGAGAGTGGCGTCTAACTTGATGGTCCAATCCGACTGGTCATCTCACAACTCCCCTAGAGGAGTTGGGGGGGAGACTGATCGAGGCATTGGCCTATTGCAGTAGCGTTCAGCGCCGCCTGTCGATACAGGCGGGTCGTTGGATTGGCTGTAAATAGCCGTGGGGTCAAATCCGATTGATGGTCCAATCATAATACCTACGATTATATGAGGTGAGAAACACCTACACTGGCAGAGCATTCAAATGATGCTATGGTTTGATCTTTTAAATACTCGGTTCTTGCGAAGGCTCTCCACTACATGAGAGTCTCCTCTACCCGGTACACGTTGTTCGGTATTGAAAAGGAGAGAATGGGGTTAACTTGAAGGGCTCTCCAAAACACTTACCATGTACTCGTAGATTCTATAAATGCTATTAAAGACGCCTTCTGCGCTGTTGCAGCGGCTTAAGAGATACTTAAGGCCTTGTTTATTATTACTACTCATAACTAAACGATTGTACTCACTTGTAAATTTCGCTATAGCCCAACTAAATCCAAATGCAGCTCTTTCTTCAAAAGTTAAGTCAAACCACTTTGAGAGTTTCAGTCTCACTAAGCGAATAAAGACCTGAGAAATGACTACTTTTTTTATATTATCAGATAAAGGAGACTTAAAGTCTGATACTAGACAATATATTTCTATTTTTTTTATACGACTGAGGTGGCACCTGATGGAAAGTGGTGACCGTAGCCTATAGACGTTTGCAACACCAGAGGTGCAGCACTTGCGCTGCCGACCCTTAATAAACCTTCTAAGACCCCTTTTGAAGAACCCCATACAGGAAAACCCAGGCAGATATTCGGCAACTCAGCTATAATTGTGTTATTGGTTTTTTAAAGTAATTAAAGTTTTTCTTTTTAATTTGTGGCATTAGTGCAATTCCTATGAGTATCCAAAACCTCCGAACGTAACAATATAAATACTTAATTTAGGCAATATGAGGTCGCCACTTGACTTGCATGACTAAAACTGAATTGCAAATATCAGGTACCGTTTCAATTCTACCAAATCCCACTCTGATTGGTTTGGATTTATAGAGGCTTAAAAGTTAGTATCTATCGGAAACTATTGAATATTCAAATTCGAATCCAAGCCGCAAAAGTATGCACAATCAGCTTCAGTAGTAGATTAACAGAATACAAAGTTACAGATAGATTTGATTAGATTTGTTAATGAAAATTTGCACATTTACTCGTACTTTTATTTTTGTCAATAATTGTTAGGGCAATATATTAATAAACAAACAGTGTATGTTTAAAGGGTGTAGGGGTTTCCAGCAAATTTTTGCGACCTCACCTGTAAGCGGTAGCTGGTGCACCAGTAGCATATGAGGTCACTTAGGCCCCGGAGATCTTGGTGGGGCCCCTCCAACCCTTAGAAATTAAGATCTAAATAATGAAAAGAAGATAACTGGACTGACTTTCCAACATAAAGTTATTACGACCTCCAGCTCTCTCAAAGACTACAAGGGTGTAAGGAGTTCCGCCAAGCGACCTCACCTGCAAGCGGTAGCTAGCTGGTGCACCAGTAGCAGATCACTTGGGCGAGGCCCCTTAGAAATGAAGATCTAAATTAGGGAAAGTAGACAATGCATCTGACTTTCCGACTCTCTCAAAATTCTTGAACTTTATGGTAATCCCAACATACATAGGCGACTCGGTAATCGTTTAATGAATGTTCTTTTGTCGATATTTAATTTGTAACGAACCTTACAATTCTCAATATAAGCGGCTTACGATGGAAAATGGAAATTTCAGTTTGTGAAACTCATCATTTTTTGTACAAACTCCAAACGGTCTCAGTTATTACAATATACGGAGAAAAGGAGTCAAAATATTTTTCGTTTTATACTCGGGGCTTAATTTTTTCGTATTTTTTAGGACTAGCTTTAGTCGACGATTTCGTCCATGTAATTTTTTTGTGTTGTATTGTCATTTCTTTATATAAAGTCCTACAAGTCTCTATATTATATATTTCAAAGTAATCATATAATGTCGTTGAAGGCCTTATGGGCGGCTTGAAAATTTTTATTTTCCTGTCATTGATTTTGTTCTTCTGTTCCCTTTCCTAAGGAATATGCTTAGGTTAGGTTTATAGATTATATTTAACACTAGATGACCCCACAGCTTCGCCCGTGAAATATTTCGACTGCCCGTTGCACCTATTTAATCCCGTCGCTTATAAATTTTACAATAATGCATAAAAATTTGTCCGATTTGTCGACATTTATGACTACTGCTCTGCTCCCCAGTGTAATGATATATAGCCTATAACCTTCCTCGATAAATGGGCTATCTAACACAAAATGATTTTTTCAAATCCGACCAGTGGTTCCTAAGATTAGCACGTTCAACCGAATCAACAAACAAACAAACTCTTCAGCTTTATAATATTAGTACAGATGAAGAACCATTATAACCCAAAAATGTAAGAATGTCGACTTTTTACTCACATCACCTACATTATTGACCGTACTTAACATAGTCGGTTATTGATTCAGCTATTGATATTACTTTTTTTGCAGAAGAATTAATGATAAAAAACCAGACAAGTGCAAGTCGGACTTACATACCGAGGGTTCCGTAAAAATATGTTTTTTAGTCGTACAGCATAATTTACATTAACTTAAAGTCTGATTTTTTCACAGCTACAAGGGACCGTAGACCACAGTATACAGTTTTAATTTCAATTCAATACCTTTACGCGTTCCGAAGATAAAGAGTCTTGATAGTCAGATGAACTGATAACAAAGTAATCTTATAAGGGTTCCTTAAAATTCTAATTTTTCACAGCTACAAGGGACCGTAGACCTCAGTATACAGTTTTAATTTCAATTCAATACCTTTACGCGTTCCAAAGATAAAGAGTCTTGATAGTCAGACGAACTGATAACAAAGTAATCTTATAAGGGTTCCTTAAAAGTCAGATTTTTCACAGCTTCAAGGGACCGAGACCTCAGTATATAGTTTCAAGTTCAACTCAACATCTTTACGCGTTCCGAAGATAAAGACTCTTGATAATCAGACGAACTGATAACAAAGTAATCTTAAAAGGGTTCCATTTTTTTAGGTACGGAACCCTAAAATAGGTCTTTTTAAAAAATTACAAGTTATTACAAACATTTTTTCATCAATTAATGTACATTTTAGATTATAAATAAACATAAATAAATATCATTGAGACAACTCACAAAACGACCCACGACCTCTTGCGTAGCATTCTGATACACACCCACTGCGCCACAGAGGCAGTTAATTATGTAACAACCCTTGGTCTAGGCAATGTTTGCTCATCTTTACTGAAGTTGTTAGTCAACTTTTAAATGATTACATTCTACTATTTATTTTTCACGCACATTACAACGTGGTTGAAAAAAATTTAGCACCATAACCGCATTTAGCCCCAGGGAATAACTTAGTAACCCAAAAGTCACAAAAATAATTGCATTGAGGATACTTTTGTGGATTTATCGAGAAGAGGAAACCCGAAACGAAGCGTTTTTGTAATTAATGGTTATGTCATATTAACTAAATATAAATATCCATCACGCCTTATCCCCGAAGGGGTGGCAGAGGCATATTATATGCCCACTTTTCACCGTGTGGATTTACCTGTCCCACGTAATAGGTGGTGAGCCCATTGCCGTGTTGAAATAGACAGACGCAGGTTGTGGCTACCTGCTGTTGAAATTTTTCATGCCGCCCATAAGGCATTCAACCAGGCTTAACGACTGCCATTTTACTGGCAACCGGGACCAACGGCTTAACGTGCCTTCCGAAGCACGGAAACGCTCACAAATGTAAATGCCACAAAGTGGTCACCCATCCGAGGACCAGCCATAGTGAAAGTTGCGTAACTCAGTGATCGTTTACAGAACACTGAGACCGCGGGGCCACGAGCGCTTCATAAATATAGGTATGGACTCGTAATTATAGTTTAATTATTCTAAATAAGTAATCGATACATAAAACTTTCAAGCAGAAGTGGAATCAAGGACTTAGAACGTATATTTATTTAATGTGAGAAAAATCACATCTGTCATACGAAAAACGTCAAATAATAGTGGTTACGTTTTCGTTAGCATGCAAATACAAAATTAATACAAATTTACCTTTTTGAACAGTATATTCAGCTGTAGGTTGATATACTGTTCAAAAAGCTCTTTAGATAGAAAGTCAGTTAGACTGTAGTCTAACCTCCCCAACTACCAGCCTGTGCAAGTTTTGTCAAAATCAGTTTAGCCCTGCGAAAATTAGTAATAATAAATTTAAAGTAGGTTTTTTGCTTTAAGTACTTAACGTTTTATACCAGACAGGCAAATTTCGCAGGGAACGTATTTAAAATGGAAAGCAACAGATGCTTCAAGTATGGATTCGCCATTTTGGCGCTGATGGCCAGTATGTAAGATTATGGATCTACTGTCCATTAGTCCAGTCTTGCATAATTTAATTACTTACTGTTTTCATGTGTTATTATTGAAGTGAAAACTTGTAGCGGTACGCATATTTTTATATGAGATAAAATCCCTGGACTCGACTCGACACCCATTCGAGACGCAGATGCATGTACATATAGAAGACCGCGAACGCGTCTACATAAATAAATTATAAATAAATGTAGTTTTCACTTCTGTCTGCACTCACGGGGTGCAACTCGTAATGTTCTTTTTAAACTTTGCTGATCTCTATACGTTTCAGCTATAATGCAATTTCATTTTCCATAGTCACTTCGTAACCATGGCTTTTGCTATAAAGCCAAACGTCGACAGGCATTCAAATATTTAAACTGTTCATAAAATGCAAAAACACACGAAAGTAAATACTGAATTGGTAAAATTTGTTACATTAGGCATTTTAATATATTTACTTTTTAATAGCAATTTTTTTTATTCTATTTCAAAGACAAAAGACTTATAAAGATCTTTTACAAAAGTAAATGGCAATTTTATTGCCTGAGAACGTACATTTACGCTTTTAGACCGCTTTGATTCCGAACAAAAAGTATCTGTCATTTCAAAGAGAATAGAATCCAGTGTAACATGTATAATAGAGATCAGAGGTTAGTGATATATCACAAACTGTCTTTATTGGAATTGACAGGTAGATGAAGTGAAGTCTTATCGTCTTGGGATGTTTAGCTGTGATTGATTTTAGACGTGAACGATACACGGCTGTCACACATACCATTGAACACTTTGAATGTTGTTAAGTTATTTTGGTCTGATATATTTCGTTTTTTTTATCTGTGAAACTGGTTATCGTATTGTTTTTATCCATCAATCACGCCTTTAGAGAGGCATATTACGTCCCAACTTACACCGTGTGCACTCCTCTCCTACGTAATTGATACAATTGTTTACACGTAACTTGTGGAAATTTTATTTAAAATCCCTATCTATCTATCTAGTGCCAGATGTTCTGAGTAGTTTCCCTGTAAGGGTGCTTGAACTTCGCCCCACTAAGCACTTGTGGGGCGAAGTTGGTTAAAGTGGAATGATAAAAAAAAAGTCAACTTTACCCCACTAATTCCTTTTGGTGGGGAAAATTATACTCGTTTATTTTTTTTGATTTGACTGATCTACTGCTGATGTTATTCGATCGAAAAGCTAGGGGTACAAGATACACTTATTACCTAATAAAACATTGTGAATAAGACCCGAAATTTAAATATACTAGTAAAAATCGAGTTAGTTAAAAAATATTCAAACTTTATAATATAGAACTCGTCTTTAAAAAGTAACAATTTAAAATTCTTTTTTCACGCTATTTATTTTTTAAACTCATTGACTCTAATGAGAGGTACTGGCACTCTGTACGGTGCTATCTGCAAGCGTTCCAGCAATTGTTGGAACGATTTCATTTGACGCTGGCAGTACCTAATACAAACTTTGTACCATTACACGTTGTTACTAATGATAATCTGTATCTTGATAGTGCCAAACGTTTGATAAAACTGGCGTTATCTGTATAAATTTGTTCTGTTAAATGCCACAAAATGGTTACCATAATGAACAACCATAGTGAAAGTTGCTTAACGCAGTGACCTCACCTGCCTTGGGTGCACCACCAACAGCCAAGACCACGGCGCAAGTACGACCCATAGGGTTGGGAGTCAGACGGTAATTGCTCCAAACAGTGTATTCAATTCAACAGTCAAAGAATAGCTACTCCTAGCAGACAAACAAATTATTACCCCAGGCTCCAAAGAGGGTTTGGAAGCAACTAGAAATACATTAAGATATTTTTATTTTACAAATTTTGTTTTTTTTTTTGCTTTTTTACTGCGCCGTCTAGCCTAAAGTAAGCTTATAATAAGCTTGTGTTATGAGATCTAGACAACTGATAAACATATTTATATATTTCTAAATACATACATATTATACATAGGAAACACCCAACTCCTAGACATACATTTGAGGTTCACAATTTTTTTTTTCCACCCGGGAGTCGAATTTGGTCGGCCGTCGCATACACTTCCACTGCGGCACCGAGGCAGTCAAGTTAGAGAAGAATAGCATAGAATATTTTAAAATTCTAAATGAAACTAGGTAGTAGGTATCATTTTCATTAGAGCAGCGTTTATTAGCATAGTGGAAACGATAGGTAGGAAGGAAGTACAGCGAAATACAAATTTTTAATCTGTAACGTTGATGAAGCTAAGTGTAGCGCGTTCTGCCAAACGATCGTAAGAAAACTTTACATTTTTATAACATGACTTGCTGTATTTTAGTAGATACTTTTTTTAAATAAAAATCATAAAATACGGCTAAAATTAAAAAAAAAATAGTACCACCTCAGAGTTTCAAAGAGTTTCAATATATTATCCCGATCTCGCATAGCATTCCATTTCAAATTCCATTCCATCGTTACAATAATTACTCTTTATCTTAACGTTATCCTAACAATAAAAATAATAAAAATAAAATAAAATAAAACAACCCTCGAGGACAGTCGTTATCTTTTATAGGATTAACGCAACCCTATGAGGGCATAGTAGATTCGCTTTTTGAGTCATCCACTTTCTGATATCAACAAAAAAATGTATCAGAACTTTATTAAAAAGCTCACATCCGCAGGGCAGTTTGTGGCGAGCTGAATGTGTGTAAATTACACATCGGTCCCGATTCCTCAGAGTTATGCGGGAGAGCAGTGAGAGTGCTACTCCCGGGAGTGCAGCAAATCTCAACTCTGGCTTGCCTTAATTGGCCGGTCAGAGGGAGGGAGCCATAGCTATATGCTCGGGGGTGGAAGTGTCATTTTCAAGGGCATAACTACGGGGAAGCCCGCTCCGGACCTGTCCCGCGAAGGTGAAACCGGCGCCGCACCGCTCGACACCCCAAGCCGCTCACACCGGTGTTGCCCTCTGTCGCTTTACAGGCTTATTTTACCTATGGCGATTGTATAGGAGTGAGTTGGCAAGTCACCGTCTGCCACTATTTTGATAATAATATATTAAAAAGGCAGCCGACGTTTTCATCAATAGCTTAAATCACCCAATCCATTTAACACCCAACCCATTAGCCCATTTCATAGTTAGCACATTTCACAATAGTTTAACTCCCATTGGAGGTGATCCATTACCGTTCTTCTACATAAGGCGGGCGTGGATTGCCTGTAGTAGGGGTCCCATTACCTATTAGATTAAAATTCTCAAAGGGCCTCTGCATGTTGGACCAATATGTCCCCATGTAAGCCTGCCAAAAGACCGGGTATCTTCATAAGAAAAAAAATAGAAGATACCCGTGAAGAAGAGACAAAAATAATAATAGTTACAAACATTTAAGCAATAATCCGCCAGAAAAATTAGTTTTTAAAAGTGGAAAGATACTATGTACGAATTTGCAGTTACGTGCGTTTTTTGTGACCTGAACTGCATTTGGCTGGTTTTTTATGTATAAAGTTACTGGGCTCAAGTTACCAAAGAACGTTAAATAAACTATTACTCGATTTCCATGCTGGCGGCGCTCCGTTGTGAAAATTGAGAATCAGAATATTTCCAATAATGGAATATCCTATTTTCAGTTGGTATATTTATTTATTTTATTTATTTATCTATAACGCCTTATCCATATTACTGCCATATTACTGGCAACCGGGACCAACGGCTTAATGTGCCTTCCGAAGCACGGAAACGCTCGCAAATGTTTATATATTTCATTATTTTACATTACGATCGAACTGCAACAAATCTATTTGTCGCTATACTCTATTATACCCGTTTGAAAAAAAAAATTCGACTATACTGATTAGCTTTGTTTTCTCTCCAAGTTCTATGTTTACAATTTACATAATAACTTCGTAAATGAATGTTAAATACAATGATTCTCCTACTAACTTCCTAGTAGCTTGAGCAAGAACTCCAGGGCCCACGCATTGATACCTGATGACGTATTGACGAGGCAATGACGCAGGCGCCTTACGAGATTGTGAGATCAGATGGCAGTCACTACCTACAATGCTGAACATAAAAGCCATACCTTTGCTTCTCCAAGCAGTCAGTAAAAATAGACTCTAGGCTCCAAATCCAGTTTGCAACTGGAAATGCGTTAAGATGAAGAAGAAAAGTAGGTACTAACATAATAATATCCTACTAATATTATTAACGCGAAAGTTTGTAAGAATGGATGTTTGTTACTCTTTCACGCAAAATATACTGAATAGATTTTGAAAAAACTTTACAATAATAGCATAGACATCAGAATAACATATAGGCTAATTTTTATCCCAGGACCAAGTGCCTCTGGGAAACGGGAACAAGAAAACTTCACCACCCGTTCGGAGCCGCGGGCGTCAACTAGTAACCTATAAAACAAACTGAATCTGGAAATGGCCTACAGCCCTTCACGTGCTTGTGTTATTTAAGAAAAAGCTGAGAGCACTCTCTGGACTCATCTGATTAATTTATCTTTGCCATAATCATAAACCTGTTAACCTGTTTTCGATATATGAAGGAATGTCACAAGGAGACAACTACTAACTGACTAATGGCCGTTTGCACTAAACTTAGGAGTATCATAACTTTACATCAATGGTTCTTATGACACTCCTAATGAAAAAATACATTGCACCAACACTAGGCATATCTTAAATACGCTAAGTCGATGCCTAAAGTTATGACATCGATTATGCGACTCTTATCATTGTATGTCCTAACTTCTAATGTCATTGTCACATTTAATTTCTTTTAGTCCTTTTCGCCCTTATCTTGGGCAGGCAACGGAAATTCAGTTCATACAGTCTCGTCATTAGTTTCAAATATATTTAGCATGCGTCTTTATCCGCTCTTTGTCTACGTCAAGTCTAATTCCAAGTGCAGTGTTCTAGTCCCAGTAAAGCGATAGAAACTTTACTGTTGCTTTCTATGGAGATTTTGAGTAACACCAACAGAACACAGAATACGCTTTTCACTGCAAGTTGTAGTTATCATGCACGAATTGATGTCTAAGAATGCACCATTTTTAGGGTTCCGTACCTCAAAAGGTAAAAAAGGAACCGATTACTTTCTTGTCTGTCTGTCCGTCCGTGTGTCATCATCTAATTTGTCAGGAACGGGTGGACGTTTTATTAATAAAAAACACAAATTGTAATTTATTGGCATCAAAATCTATTCCACATCACTGTCCACCAAAACCGTACTCAGTATTCTGGCAGCATTGCAACGTTAAATCGCAATGCTTTTACAATTTTACATCAGATTTAAAAAATAATAAACACGAAGTCTGCATGTCTTAGGTACATAACATGTATCCATGTTTTCAAGGAGATATAACAATTTTATAAATTCTCCGACCATGACCGCTGTTTGTAAAATACTTCTTTATATTTCCTCTTCTTCTTGGACTTCTTGGCTTGAGCCAGTGCTAGATTTAAATAATTAGAATCTTCCTTGTTATTTATATTTCGTTTTCAACTCCCTAATCAGAATCTTTTTCATATAAAGCTACATTCTGTGTATAGTAGCATTTTCATGTATAGGTTTCTTTGTTTACTTGCTGTTTGTAACTTTGCTGGAGCTATATATGGATGTTAGCAAAAACGACATTCCACTGACTTCTCCAATTGCACAACACTTTTGTACGTTGTCGAAGCTTCTATGATTAATATTCCACCATTTTTACATAAAAACACTCGAAAATATTTATGAATTTAAAATTTATTCCAGCTGTATGTAGATTTTTGGAAAAATACAGAAAAATCGTGTTCCGCTGACTTAGCCAAATGCACAACACTAGCACGTTGTCGAAGCTTTTATGTTTAAGAATTCTTGATACTAGGCCCATTTTTACACATAACATACATATTGTCTCGCCTTTATCCCCGAAGGGGTAGGCAGAGGCAAATTAAACGCCCACATTTCACCGTATGCATTTTTGTCCCACGTAACAGGTGGTAAGCCCATTGCCGTGTTGAAATGGACAGGCGCAGGCTGCGGCGACCTGCTGTCGAATTTTTTAAGCCGCCCATATGGCCTTCAACTTGGCTTAACGACTGCCATTTTATTGGCAACCGGGACCAACGGCTTAACGTGCCTTCCGAAGCACGGAACTTAGGTCGAATAAATTTAATAAAATGTGTCTAATTTAGATGTTAAATTTGGAAGAAATTTTGAACCCGTTGCCTTTTTAGTGAGGTGGTAACAAAAAGGCTAAAACGTCTTATGTGCTTGACACTAATTAGCACGACCAATTAAAGTCCTGGTAGTCTCGGACTTTACACATAAACACACGAAAATACATTCGTTTAGATAAAATTATATATTTTATTCATCAATTTCATTCATTTTCATTCACTTAGCATTGAACCAGAAAGTTAAAATTATCTTAAGATAATAACATTAGTGCAAATTAAATGTCAACATAGGCTCTGCTTAGACTAAAGAGTTTCATAGTTAGGATTGACTTAAATTGTGTTTAGTGCAAACGGCCATTAGTGGCGTAAATGGTAGCTGAGGTTCCGAGTTTGATTCCCGGGTCGGAACAAATATTTGTGTGATTATGTATGTATACAGAAATATATAAGTATGTAAGCTACTTATTATCTTGTGCTATAGGGATCGGATTGTCAATTTTATCAGTTGCTCTCTCTGGCAATGCAGTGCAATCTCTAGCACAAGTTTATAGCTTAGTTTAGGCTAGATGGCACTGTGATAAAAGTGTCCCACAAACCATAGTCTGCTTGCCTTCTGCAAGTAATACTCGAATTCTTACTAAGACTTGAAGCTAGACTCCTACTCCTAAATATAATTCATAATAATAATATACTTGCGTAGGATTGATTTCGAGACGATTTGGTAAAGAAAATAATTTTATTGAAAAAAATCACATAATTATAAGTGAAACTCCTAACCTCCGATTAGTCAGTGTTTTGTAAACTATCACTGCCTTAAGCCAATTTCCCTATAGCTGGTCACGGATACGGTACTGCTTTGTGGCATTCACATTTACCAGCGTTTCCGTGCTTCAGATGACACGTTGAGCTGTTCATACGGTAACCAGTAACACGGCAGTCATTAAGCCAAGTTGAAGGCCTATTATTATAGGTGGTTATGGTGGAAAATTTCAACAACAGGTCGCCACAAGCTGCGCTTGTCTATTTCTACAAGGCAAAGGGCTCCCCACGTAGTGTTACGTGGGACAAAAATGGACACAGTGAAATGTGCCGCCCCTTCCGGATAAACATGATTAATAAACAATTTTGTTTTTTTTTTGGTGGTTTTTTTTTTTAATTTCATTGATTTTATTTACCATATTGTCTTGAATTCAATCCTACATAAGTTTACGAAGCAACTTTCACTATGGCTGGTCCTCGGATGGGTGACAACTTTGTTTTATTCACATTCAGTTGAAGGCTTTATGGGCAGATTGAAAAATTTCAATAGCAGGTAGCCACAGCCTGCGCCTATCCATTTTAGCAAGGCAATGGGCTCCCCACCTGTTACGTGGGACAAAACTGCACATGGTAAAATGTGGGCGTATAGTATGCCTCTGCCTACCCCTTCGGGGATAAAGACGTGACGTTTTAAAGTATTTATGCAATAAATTGTCTTGCTCTTGATTTTGTATGCTCTTGGCGGGCCACTGGGTATATTTATGCTTCGTTTAACCTCAACCCTGCTGCAGACTGTGGCAGAAAGTTTAATCTTGAATTGACACAACGCCAAAAATAGATACCGTCATAAGTTTGGGCAATTGCCAAGGGGACGAATAAAAGGGAAATCTGACCTTGCACTTTATGAACTTGAACCCCCATGGCGCGCCACGTCTATTGATGCCGGCGTTATGGCGTCACTATTTTCTGGATCTCAAGCACTGTGAATTCAGTTAGTTAAATTTGTTACAAAAATTTTACTTAATATTACAAATTTAATATTCAATTCAATTCAATATTAGTAATATTGAATTGAATTAAATTTCAGACTGCCGCACTGTGCTCCCGGGTTAAATTCCCAGGTCGGAATTAAAATTTTAGTGGTCCACAAATGTTTGTCTCGGAGTTTGAGTGTTTGCTATGTTTAATATTTATGTATTTAAAAATATATAAGTATGTTTATCAGTTGTCTAAATCCCACAACACAATCTTATAGTATAATTTGGGTTAGATGGTGATGTGTGAAATGTGTCCCACAATATTTAATATATTTCTTTTGTCAACAGATGGCGTCTTCAGGAACGAGGTAGAAGCGCGCGGGCGCGGTACGGAGTCAGCGTTGCTCCACGAGCTACACTCGACGCTGGCGCCTCCTGCCGCGCCCGATCACGACTGGCCACACATCGTCGTACTCATTTTCAAAGCCCTCGTTTTCACTATCATCATCCTTGGGGCTCTATTCGGCAACGCTCTCGTCATCATTTCAGTGCATAGGCACAGAAAACTACGCGTGCTGACCAACTATTACGTTGTCAGTCTTGCTGTTGCTGATATGTTAGTTGCAATATGTGCAATGACTTTCAATGCGAGTGCTGAGCTGACTGACACGTGGCTCTTTGGCCCTATTGTCTGTGATATTTTCAACTCTCTCGATGTATACTTTTCTAGTGCGTCAATACTACATCTCTGCTGCATATCAGTAGACAGATATTATGCTATAGTCAGGCCTCTAGAATATCCAGTCACTATGACTCACAGAACTGTTTGTTTTATGCTAGCAAATGTTTGGTTGTGGCCAGCTTTTATTAGTTTTGTGCCAATTTTTATGGGATGGTACACAACAGAATCTCACAGAAACTTTAGATTAAAACATCCAGACGTTTGTATATTTAAAGTTAACATAGTTTATGCAATAGTTTCTTCAAGTGTTTCGTTTTGGATACCAAGTATTGTGATGATATCTATGTACTGCAGAATATTTCGAGAAGCAATAAGACAACGAGAAGCCTTAACGAGGACTTCATCAAATATTCTTTTAAATTCTGTCCATTTGAAGCATACGTCACATTCTGCTCATCATTCTCACTATTTGCATCCTGATAGAAGGCCATCAGATATAAGCCCAAACTATAGTACGTTCACAGAAGTTGGGCCTGAGGAGACTGAATTCGGTGGCGAAGTAGTTATGTCTATTGGTGACATATGTCCAAGTAAGGAAGCTAGTCCAAGGAAATCAGTAAATGTGAGCTGTGATACTGCAAGTTCGGGATACTGTTCTGGAGGATCTAATAAGAGATCTTCGAGCACCCACGCACCACCTTCAGGATGGAGACCGAGTTGTTCATCCACTGTTGCTACAAGAGATTTAGCAAAGGCCGCAACAGAGCTTAATGCACAAGGTAATTTTTTTAAAACGCTCTTTCAATCTTTGTAATTTCGTTTACTTATGTTTTAGTACCAAGAATTAAATCAAATATTACCCGACTATTACAAATTCACATTTCACGTATATTTTATATGGTAAGAACTTCGAAATTAATATCCCACATTGAGATTTTATATTCGAATGTGTTTTGCTCCACTATGATAGTTTTTATTTTATTAATTTTGGTTTATAACTTATTAAACTATTAGACCCGGGTTAGTTATAACTTTTGCGTTTGCCATCTTTTACGAGCAATATCCAATCATCACCAAATCGAATTATCGAATCGTCGATCGAATTATTCCAAATCGAACGAAATCGAATTATTCCAAATCGAACCTCGACACCTCAATCATAACATTTTAGAGACTTAGAAAAAGGGTTAACTGACTTAAAAAAGCACTCGGTGACAGTATAAAATATAACTGTACAATATAAAACACAAACTTAAAGCTAAAGAAAATATCACGGATAAAACGATTTCCTTCCACGCAGTAAGAAACAGCAAATTCAATCACGCATCAAAATAAAAGCCAGCGATAAATCTTCATAGATAAAAAACCGGTTGTACAGCGTCGTTAAGTAATCCGACAAGAATTATTGGCCGAGAGCATCTGACATGAAGAAGCACTTACTCTATATATGTGGAAACTTGTCAGTTCAAGTGTGCAGTATATCCTGATTGCTACCATAGTTTATGTCAATTTAAACCAAAACACAGATAAATCGAAAGTGAAAGGATCTAAAAGCCTCGAAAGGATATTCATTAGGGATCCTAACATGGTATTACGCGCTTATAGCTACACTAGCTTTGTGTTCTGTGACTGATCACGACACAGCTATGCTACACTCGCCGCGCTGTCAAACCTAACCCGTAGTGCCACGCTGCCGTTGTTTTTGGATGCGAATATTATGGTATCATCAACTCGAGTGAAAAGTCATTTGGGAGGCTTAAAAACTATTAACATCAAGTAGTAACAAGTACTCACAACAAACAACACGAAAACAAGCTCACCTTCTATTAAATCATCCTCCTAACCCAATGCCATAAGTGTGTCCGCTTGGAAAAATGCGTATCGTGTAAATATTAAGTTGCCTAGCGTTTATTTGGGTGTATTTGTAATAAAACTAAATTTTCCGCCGCCTATTTCTGTTTGAACACCTTTTTTTTGTTTTAACGCAATCAAAACCTGTTTTCTTGGCATGTGGCAATGCCACACCTGATGATGATAACCTCCAACACCATGGAGGTTATCATCATCATCATCTGGGTGTCTGTCTCAATTACGTCTCGCAACACCCGTGGCCCGCCTTCCTACTTTTTCTCCTCCACTTCGCACGGTCGTCGGCATCCTCTGTAGTGAGACCATTGACATGCATGTCATACCCTACAACGTCTTTTCAACATACCAGCGTAGGCATGACCATACCAGCGTAGGCGACACTCTTGCAACTTATCTGCAATGTCACGGACGTGAAGGCTGTCGCGGATGCGAGAGTTCCTCACGCGGTCCATCCGCGCGACTCCACACATCCACCGCAGCATCTTCATTACCGCGACACGCAGCTCCTGCTTGTGTCGCTCCAATATTGGCCACGTGTGTAATACAGATTCGTTGGTATCGGTCACGTCTTGCGGCAACCGCCGGGCTACGTAGGTAACAAATGTCTGGCCATGTCAGCCCCGCCGGGTCCCGGTAAGAGGGGAAGACCCAAGAAGTGCTGACTTGACGACGTAAGGGATGACATGCGTGCCAATGGTCTCACTACAGGGGATGCCGAAGACCGTGCGAAGTGGAGGAGAAAATGTAGGAAAGCGGACCCCGGGCGTCGCGAGACGCAACTGGGACAGACGCTCGGATGATGATGATGATGTAATACAGATCCCAGGTATTTAACTTGGTCCGTGTGCTCGACCCAATCACCGCCTATACTCTACAGATTATAGATATATAACTCTACAGATTTCACATCAGTCCGATGTGAAATCTGTAGAGATTAGTGCCAAGGACATGGAGGATATCATATCGGACTCAAACCGACGAAAATCACATACCTCTCTAGTATCGGATGCCCCGAAGAACTCTCCGGAAGGATGTCCCAAAGAGCTCAAACACTGCCTAACCTGTTACACAGTTTTCACCAATGGATAGCGTTATTCAAGAGGAATTTTTTGTCTATAATTCTACGTGGTTCAAGCAAGGGGTGTTCACTAATCACTGCTCGCATATAAACTGAAGACATGGTATTTTTTTGGTTAAACGTTTTAATCTCCGGAACTACTTAATGGATCGAATTTAAAAAATCTTTTATGTGTTGAATAGCCCATTTATTGTGTAAGGCTGTATATTATCATGTTGCTGGGAGAGCGGAGTATAAATGTCAACAAACCGGGCAAATTTTCATACTGTAGGTTTTGTAAAATTAATTAACGACGGGTTAAAATTTGTGCCACGGGGTTTAAAGTTCATCACGGTCGAAGCCGCGAAGGTGAATTAAAAAACATAATTCTAAACTGTTATTGATATTAGACATAATAAACGTTATTGATTTTAAACAATAAAAGATAAAAAATAAATTATAAAAAAAGTGTGCAGAATCACGATGAACTCAGCTCAGAAAATCATTGCTTAATTGAGAGTTACTTACATTTACGGTTTGTCATGTAGATACGATCGCTTTGGACAGTTACCCGATAGCGGAAATTCCGGTAATATAGGAGTTTCAACTGCGCAGATGTTTAGTTAATTTGTAGGTACCATTAAGTACTTTGTGAAAATGTCATCTGTTATATGGGAGCTGTTTGAAATTATTGTTTTATTTATTTATCTATTACGCCTTATCCCCGAAGGGGTGGCAGAGGCATACATATTGTATGCCTACTTTTCACCATGTGTATTCCTGTCCCACGTAATAGGTGGTGAGCCCATTGCCATTTTGAAAAAGAAAGGCGCAGGCTGTGGTGACCAGCTGTTGAAAGTTTTTAAGTCGCCCATAAGGCCTTCAACTTGGCTTAACGACTGCCATTTTATTGGCAACCGGGACCAACGGCTTAACGTGCCTTCCGAAGCACGGAACTGGGGAGGGTCTAAAGGGCCGAAAAAATTTAATAAAATGTGTCTATTTTAGATGTTAAATTTAGTGAGGTGGTAACAAAAAGGCTAAAAGTTCTTATGTGCTCGACACTAATAAGCACGACCAATTAAAGTCCTGGTAGTCTCGGACTCCGATTTTATTTAAATTTAATTATTCTTTTTTAATGTTAATATGTAACTTAATATTCTGTGATAATTTTAAGCCTCTGCCTGTTGCCGTTATGGATTTCAAATAAATAAGCAAAGAAAAATACGTTTGTTGTATGGGAGCCACCTTAAGTGTGTTTTTGAAGGTACACTTCTTTTGGGGCGTTAGGGAAAATACATGAGAGTAAATTTTTACAATACGCGTTTAGACAGTCACGAAAAACCGACACCAATAAGATAGCTGATAAGTGTTTCCGTGACAACTTATAAACACCCTGAAGTTAGCTAGTAAGTGTTTCCATGACAACTTATAATTTCGTTCAAATGAGGTTGTCATTGTTTTGTTTTTTTTCAACTAATTTATCATTCCTGTTGCAAACAAAGAGTTGTGGTGTATGTGATGAAATCATATTTAACTAAAGCAATATAACTTCTAACGCGTGTACAGAAGTACACACACACACGCGCACACTTTTTTTATAGTATTTGTTGTAATAAAGCCTGGGCCCACATTTAATAAGCTACTAGGCTATAAGCTATTTCTTGGCTTTTGGATTTTGACATTGTTAGGAGCGATTGCTGTTAGACCTCCCAACCCCATGAAGACACCTGCATCGTTTTCCGTTAGCAAGTGAGGTTTCCCTTCCACCTGCATCTCTATACAACAGCAAATCATTGTCCACATGGCATCAGAATGCTTAGTTTTAGAGACTGTCCAATTTTCGCACTTCGTACGGTATAAATAAATAAATATTGTGGGACATTTTTCACACAGCGCCATCTAGCCCAAAGTAAGCTAATATTAGCTTGTGTTATGGGATCTAGATAACTGATAAACATATATATTTCTAAATACATACATATTATAGATAAATAACACCCAGACACAGAATAACCGTCGTGCTCATCACACAAAGTTTTATACTGGGTGGGAATCGAAACCACGACCTCTTGCGTAGCAGTCGGATGCACTCCCACCGCGCCACAGAGGCCGTCAAAACACCTAAACATTGAAACAAAGTTTTGTGGGTCACACAAATATTTTCTCCGACCCGGAAATCAAACCCGGGATCTCAGCCGGGGTAGTCGCATACACTAACACTGCGCCACCGAGGCCATCTAAATTAATGACCCGATCAATAAAAGTATCATGCTCTACCGTCTCAAACCAGTTAATTTTGTCGGATATTCCGAGTTTCTCATAATAAATCTTGTAAATTAAATCTAATCTAATCGCATTTGTCAATCTTCTACGTAAGATTGAACTCTTTGGATTGAACCAATAGTCGTACTGATTAATTCAAAGGTTTCTTAAAGTCTTATTAAAGAAGACATGTCGGATCATTGGATTTTCGGGAATTGTTTTGGTTCTTGGAAGTTTTGGTCCTGGGTTCGAATCCCTGGACGGAACAAATATTTGTGTGATCCACAAATGTGTGTTTTTTGGGTAATTAAATTTGTGAAGAATGCTGTGTGCCTGCTGAATTGATCATAATTATAATCATTTATTGCTTCAAACATGGTTCATAGGTGTTACAATATTATAATTGGTTTCACATATTTAGACGTTTACAGCATGCAATAGAAATATTAAAATTTGACTTAGATTAATTCATTCATATAAGGGTAAAATGACATAATTTTGGCACCACCCTAATTATTGGCACTTCTTTGTTTAAATCATTTTAATAAGAATCTACATCATCTTACAGTGTTGCAACTTATTTAAATATTTTAGTACAATGCTAAGCTACCATACTGGTACCTCATGAGAAAAGAATTGATAATGGCGTCGAAACGACGACAACAATAGCTGAACGTGTCTGAAATTGATCGGTGAGAATTACTTTTTTGCTAAGGTAAGAGCTTTTTTAATATTATACAGTATCTTAGTTATAAAGTATTTATAATATATAGGTATGTTATGATTTAAAGTAAATTCTGTACGTATTATTTCACTTATTTGAACCTTTATTTACAAGATCGCTTTGTTTTTATTATTTTATCCCACTGCCAACTTTAGGTATTAAAAAATATCCATAATCTAATTGATTGGCACTGATGAACATAGTTGGTTTATATAGAAGCGTTACATTTAACTCATAAAGCAGAAGTATATGATGCTAACTACTGAAAATGAACTCTTGCATCCGCGGCAGCCTTCACGTCCATGACATTGCAGACAAGTTGCAAGAGTGTTGCCTTCGTTGGTATGGTCACCTCTTGCGGCAACCGCCAGGCTACGTGGGAAAAAAATGTCTGGCCATGTCAGCCCCGCCGGGTCCTGGTAAGAGGGGAAGACCCAAGAAGTGCTGGCTTGACGTCGTAAGGGATGACATGCGTGCCAATGGTCTCACTACAGGGGATGACGACGACCGTGCGAAGTGCAGGAGAAAATGTAAGAAAGCGGCCACGGGCGTCGCAAGACGCAACTGGGACAGACGCTCGGATGATGATGATGACTGAAAATACCAGAATATCTGTTCTTTCGCAACAAATTAAACATCCCACGAATACGTTCGCTCAACAACAATGTTCCGAGTTTGACAAAATAGAAACGTATATTGATCCAGCACCTGCAAGAATTCAAAAACATTCTACTGCCATGTTAAAACCTTACTCCTATTAAATTAAGCGATGTCTTTGTATTGCCAAAATCTCCTCAATGAAAAAACTTTAGCTCTTTCTAAAGTTTTTTCATTTCTTTCTAAATCTCCTTTTGTGTTGACTTCCGATAAATGGAGATCCATACAAAGCGAAAAACTCCGTGTAAAACAGGATAAAGAAGATAGCATAAAGAGGAAAGAGAGAAAAGGAAATGAGAAGCAAAAACTAAACATACAGAACCAAAAGTACCAGCTGCTAAGTTGAAAATTAAGAAGGACCACGACAGAGTACATGCAAGTGTGAAGAATGTTGCGTCATCTAAAAATTGGATACCAGAGATATTTCATTAATACCACCTGCAAATGTAGATTATACACCTGTTCAAAATGAGGATAGAAAACAAAAGAAGATTTACACTGATGCTAAAATCGTTGTATTTGATACCTCTTACGTTTAAGTTGTTGTATAATGATAAGTGATAATTTTATAATTGTAGTTTTTTTTCATATTCTTAAATTTTATTATATATTTATTTGATGATTAATGTAAGAACCAAATAAGAGAGTTGCACTGATTGTATTTTTTATAAATAAAGTACATAATATATTACAAAATACATAATACTTACATAAATAAAAGTGATTATAAACTAGCTTTTTATCTTTATTCTTGTCCTCTATAGTAATTTTACTTAATTTTCTGACTAATCAGAAATGCCAAGAAATTGGACTGGGCCTATGCCAATAATTAGCCAAGGTATGCTAGTAATTGGGAAAATTATGTTATTAGGAAAAGACATAAGAAATATTATTAAAAATGATGAAACAGTTAATTATTTCATCATTTTTTTTAATTTATTTTAAACAAAAATTAACCTTTAATCTATAATTTAAATATATTTATTTTATTGGCAACCCTCCATTATGATATTTTCTCGATATAAATGAAAGGCAATGCCTAAAGTGCCAATAATTGGGTACTTTACCAAATATAGGTTTCTCAAATTGTTTTAGAATTGTTTAAATTGTTTTTATTTTCATTAGTTCCTCAACTTTTTCACAGTATATTTTTACACCAAAATTATAGTCATGACACAATTTTTCAGACGAATTCAGTCGTTTATAATGATTATGCAAAGTAGCTATAACTAATAGCGTGGCAGGGTTCGGACCCTACGAAGGTTATTTTTTAAGTTAAAGTCATTTATCTTGCCAAATATAAGGAAGTCTGAAGTTACAGCTTTATCTGCGCATCTTGCGTATATGGACATAAATCATTAATTTTAAAAATAGCGGTACACGAGGTTTTGACGTACTTCCCGGGCAAAACCGTGTAAGTTTCGTATATTAGTCTATATTTAAGGTAGACAAAAAAAAGACGATGATTGTAAATATAAAAAAATATAAAATATTAATGTGTTTATTTTATACCATTTTAATGGCGCTTATAAAATCTATACTAATATTATAAAGCTGAAGAGTTTGTTTGTTTGTTTGGTTGAACGCGCTAATCTCAGGAACTACTGGTCGGATTTGAAAAATATTTTTGCGTTAGATAGCCCATTTAATGAGGAAGGCTAAAGGCTATATTATTTATTATTACGATACTACACTGGGGAGCAGAGCAGTAGTCATAAATGTCGACGTATCGGGCCAATTTTTATGCATCATTGTAGAATTTATAAGCGACGGGATTAAATAGGTGCGACGGGAGGTCGAAATATTCCACGGGCGAAGCTGTGGGGGTCATCTAGTGTCATAATATACTAAAACTAAAGATAAAGTTAATTTCATAAATTTTTATTAAAGTGGAAAAAGACAATCTGATTCGAGACAGGGATTGAACCTGTGACCTTTGCCTAACCAGGGCAATGTTCTAGCCACCTGAACTACCCGAACCGTATCGAATCAAGTTGAAATTCTCCACCTTATTTATATCGTCATTTTAAGAGTATGACCAGAGACATCTATCGAGCTAATGAACAACTCGATACCAATGAACAGTGTTACAACTATTTTTAAACATTGATGCAATGGACTCCACTCAGTATATTGATAAATTTTTAAAGCAATTATTTGCTAAATTTCTCATAATTTTTTATTAAAGTGGAAAAAGACAATCTGATTCGAGACAGGGATTGAACCTATGACCTTTGCCTAACCAGGGCAATGTTCCAGCCACCTGAACTACCCGAACCGTATCGAATCAAGTTGAAATTCTCCACCTTATTTATATCGTCATTTTAAGAGTAAGACCAGAGCCATCTATCGAGCTAATGAACAACTCGATACCAATGAACAGTGTTACAACTATTTTTAAACATTGATGCAATGGACTCCACTCAGTATATTGATAATTTTTTAAAGCAATTATTTGCTAAATTTCTCATAAATTTTTATTAAAGTGGAAAAAGACAATCTGATTCGAGACAGGGATTGAACCTGTGACCTTTGCCTAACCAGGGCAATGTTCTAGCCACCTGAAGTACCCGAACCGTATCAAATCAAGTTGAAATTCTCCACCTTATTTATATCGTCATTTTAAGAGTATGACCAGAGCCATCTATCGAGCTAATGAACAACTCGATACCAATGAACAGTGTTACAACTATTTTTAAACATTGATGCAATGGACTCCACTCAGTATATTGATAAATTTTTAAAGCAATTATTGGGTAAATTTCTCATAAATTTTTATTAAAGTGGAAAAAGACAATCTGATTCGAGACAGGGATTGAACCTGTGACCTTTGCCTAACCAGGGCAATGTTCTAGCCTCCTGAACTACTTACACATTATTAACAACACTTAAATAGTTGTAACACTGTTCATTGGTATCGAGTTGTTCATTAGCTCGATAGATGGCTCTGGTCATACTCTTAAAATGACGATATAAATAAGGTGGAGAATTTCAACTTGATTCGATACGGTTCGGGTAGTTCAGGTGGCTAGAACATTGCCCTGTTTAGACAAAGGTCACAGGTTCAATCCCTGTCTCGAATCAGATTGTCTTTTTCCACTTTAATAAAAATTTATGAGAAATTTAGCAAATAATTGCTTTAAAAATTTATCAATATACTGAGTGGAGTCCATTGCATCAATGTTTAAAAATAGTTGTAACACTGTTCATTGGTATCGAGTTGTTCATTAGCTCGATAGATGGCTCTGGTCACACTCTTAAAATGACGATATAAATAAGGTGGAGAATTTCAACTTGATTCGATACGGTTCGGGTAGTTCAGGTGGCTAGAACATTGCCCTGGTTAGGCAAAGGTCACAGGTTCAATCCCTGTCTCGAATCAGATTGTCTTTTTCCACTTTAATAAAAATGTATGAGAAATTTAGCAAATAATTGCTTTAAAAATTTATCAAAGTTAATATTATTAAAGTAACTACCGGTTCGAAAGAAAGAAGTACCGGCAAGAAACTTCGATGGCTTTCATAATTCTTTTTTTTATTTAATTTTAATAAGATATTTATTTAATTTTAATTAATTTCATTTACTTTTAATTAAAAACAACACAGAACAGAAATCCACACGGTGAAAAGTGGGCATATAATATGCCTCTGCCACCCCTTCGGGGATAAGGCGTGATGGATATTTTTTAAATTTAATTAGGCTCACTTTTCTTTGGAGGTGAGTAAAGCACATGGCATGATCCAAGATCCTATCCTTTTCTTCAGGAGTCATTTCTTTCTACATGGATCTTGTAATAGTGGGAAAGCCTCGGTGGCGCAGTGAGTATGCGACTGCCACGACTAAGGTCCAGAAATAAAGTAATAAAATTAAATCAAAAATTATTTATAATGATTAATTATTAACCAATCATAACTCAAAATTTAAAAAAATAATAACACATAATAAGTCATATTAATTCACAATAAATAATTCATAATGAAATAAAAAATCAAAAATTATATAATACAATAAAATAAAAATATTAATAACGACATTATCATGCAAATACCACCATCTGAGATCAGTGTCTGTATTCAATGTGCCTCTTACAACAGTGATTAATATACACTCCCGGACACCTAAATAGAGCCACCTTGATTTTTTTGGTTTGGAGTACTGTAACTTATAAAAGATGTATGTAGAAGGAAAATGTTTTGATGCAGTTTTGGAGCTGGTATACTCAGTAATCAGTAATCTTTATTTGGACGACTATGGTAAATACAGTTGTTAATATAATAGGTATGGTAGCAACATATTCTGCCATAACTGGCGTACAAATAGTATTTGCTTATATTAAATTTATACATGCAAAATTATTAATTATTAAACATTATATTTCATTGAGATTAACATACAATTGTTATTAGAGTTTGGTTCACTTATTTCTGTCATTTAAATACATTAGAATTTGATTTATCATTAGAATGTAATATAATAGTTAATGGCATTTAGAATAATTAGAATTTATATACAATTGTCATTAGAATTTAATATAATAGTTAATGTCATTTAAATACATTAGAAGTTATATACAATTGTTATTAAAATTTGATATTATAGTTTATGTCATTTCATAATACTTTATTTACAACATAATCCAATAATTAATATTACAATAATTTGACACATGTGAACTTTTAGATGAAGGTTTGTACCTACTTACTTAATTTTTATTGCTATTACTCCAATGTGTCTTTTAGAAATTCTGAAATTGAGTAGTAACATTTCCCAATTAACAAATTTGTAACTCTTTTTTTAAATAAACTATGGTTCAATCTCTTATATGCTTCTGGAATTTTATTGTATATTTGGTGCCATACAAAATACGCTATTCCACATAAGTGTTGTATTAGATCTAAGCATACATAAATTATCCCTACGTCTACTACGCGTTGAAAAGTCTGACATCGTTGGAAATAATGGGGCATTGGACTTTACAAATAATGCTACTTCCAGAATGTATATACAGGGAAGTGTAAGAATTTTGTGATTAATAAAATACGACTTGCAACTGTCTATTTGTGTTAGGTTAAACATAGCCCTTATGCACCTCTTCTGGGACTTAAAAGCAATATTCTTATCAGTCGTATTACCCCAAAACATAATGCCATATCTTAACACCGACGCAACCATACCATGATATGCAGTGAGTAATGTTTCTATGCTCACTACTGGAGCAAGTTTGTAAAGAGCATACGTCGAGCTATTTACTCTTTTTGTTACAACTTGTATATGAGCCTTCCAATTGAGTTGACTGTCGATTGTTAGACCTAGTAATTTTGTTGTTTCGATTGCCATTACTTCATTATTTTGATATCTAATATGAATGTCAGTATGTGCAGTTGTTCTTTGTCGAAAGTGCATAATTTGAGTCTTATCAAGATTTATTTTCAAATTATTGTTACTGAGCCATATAATTTTGGATATCGTCTCCTTAATATCAGTTACATATGTTTCTGTTTCATCACCCGTAATAGTGATCGTGCTATCGTCCGCAAATAGCACCATTGGGTGTTTGACTACTTTTGGTAAATCGTCTATATATATTATATACAGCAGAGGACCCAGCACACTCCCTGTGGTACACCAAACGATATCTTACGGACTTGGGATAAGTAAAGGCGCTCTGTTTTAGATTTTATGTCAAGTTTTTTAATGTAAGTTTTTTGCAGCCTATTTTGTAGGTAACTCTTTAGTAGGCTAAGTATGTTGCCTCTAATACCATAACGTTCCAGCTTATTCATGAGGATATTATGATCCACATAATCGAAAGCCTGTGTCATGTCACAATATATGGCACAGATTGGTGTCTTTTTATCGACTTTTGGCTTAACTTTACTTAAATAGTCATAAATTGCCGAGTTTATCGGCATATTCCTACGAAATCCCCTCTGCTCCTTGCACAATATGTTATTATTTTCCAGATATGTATAAATGTTGTTATGAATAAATTTTTCAAATATTTTTGAGAATATAGATAAAAGAGCTATTGGTCTATAATTGCTCAACATCTCTTTGTTATTTTTTTATGAAGAGGCTTTACAACAGTTGTTGTTGCTTCAGGAAAGACACCTTTAACAATGCACATATTCAGAATGAAGCTTAAGTGTTCACATATTATATCTGCAACAAACTTAACAATCTTTGTAGAAACGTCCTCAAACCCCACACTATTGGTATTTTTTAAACGTGAAATTATATTGAAGATATCAGTTGAAGTGGAAGGATACATAAACATTGAGTTGAAATTTTTTATTATATATTTTTTGACGTTTTTACCTGAATTCTGTATTGGCATTATTTTATCCACAAAATGATCATTAAAGACATTAGCAATGTTTTCTGGGTCATTAATTACTGTATTATCTATTTGTATTTTATTGATAGATTCATCTGGTAAATTAAAATTATTAGTATTATTAATTATTCGCCATGTCGTTCTATTTTTATTGTTTGAAGTCATTATATTATAGTTGTTTTGAGATTTTTTAGTCAAATTAATTATTTTGTTATATAGTTTGGTATATTTTATATATTATCATTCATTTAGAGTGCCACTGTTCTAAATTTGAAGTACAGTTTTTAAAAAAGTCGAGTTACGTTGAAACAAGTCCATACTTGCTTTTTTCAAGGAAAAAAATCTAATCGATTTTTAAATAAAGACATGTATTGTTTTACATGAAAAGAAATGTTTATTTAGTAACTTGTATTGCCTTCCAGTGCATTTATGACAGCTCTCATACGGTTTGGCATAGAATTAATCAATGTCGTTATGACATGTTGAGGAATGTCCTCCCATTCTTCCAAAATTACATTTTTGAGCTCCTGCATGGTTTGCGGGGCAGGATGATGAGCTCAAACACGCCTCTTCAGCTCATCCCATAGATGCTCTATAGAATTCATATCAGGACTTCACGCTGGCCATCTCATAACAGTGATACCAATGTCATTTAAGTACTCCCTGACGATTCCCGCAGTATGGGCCCTTGCATTATCATGCATTAAAACGAAATCTTGGCCAATAAATCTAGCATATGGCATCACGTGGTTCTCTAAACATTGGCGAATGTATCTAATGCCATCTAGGGGCGGCAGTCGTGGTCCCGTCACTACCTCTAGCTCAGTTTTGCCTTCCATAGAGATTTCTCCCCAGACTGTCCATGATCCACCACCATAACTCGCTTTCTCGTCAATACAGCATTGCGCGAAACGCTCGTTCTGTCTTCGATACACCTTGCTACTTCCGTCATTACCGTATAGCATTATATTGGACTCATCTGTAGAGAAAACCTGGCTTCGTTGATGTCGAGTCCAATTTTGATGTTCGCGCGCAAACTCTAGACGGGCTATTCGGCTGCTCGTGTCAATTTGGGTTCATTGGCTGGCTTATGGGGCTTTAAACCACGTTCATTGAGTCGCCTTCTAACGTTCCGAGCACTTACAGCCACTCCGTGAGAGTCCCTGAGCTGTTCTCGTATCTGAACAGAGTTAAGGCGTCGATTTTGTAAGCTAGTAGTGACAATGTATTGATCATGTCTCGCCGTTGTCACTCGGTAACGAGGTCCTCCTGATCGCCGAACGAAGCCGCCAGTCTCCAGGTATCGGTGGTACACTCTTTGAACAGCGGAACGACTTATGTGAAGTTGTGAACTCACATCTCGCTGACTTAGCCCAGATTGAAGAAGTGCTACAGCTTGCGCGGCTACTTCAGGTGAAGTATCCATAATTTCATAATTTTATAGCCAAAAACGGCTCAAATTATAGAAAACTAAACTAAACTTTGGGTAACAACAATTGCGAAAATTCAAACCAAATCGACATTAAATTTTAAAGTTCTTTATTTTAAATTCTAAAATTCAAATTTGGAAGAATACATACGGGAAAGACGATGAAATATGCCAGCATTAAAAATGCATAAAAACTTTTTTGTTATTTTGAATATTTTTTGTGTATTTGGCTTTTAGGCCCGGGAATGTAAGGTGGCTCGATTCAAGAGTCCGGGAGTGTATAAGCAGTCTAACCTTTCCGCTAGCACACTCAACATGCTGTTGGAGCTAACCCGCACACGTCGCACCAGTGAAGCAACACGTTTCCGCATTGTTGTATCAAAACAATCCACACGCGCCTCAGCGAACATTGTGGAAACACTGAAATAGCGGGGCAACCCCACCAACATCCATTTGCCAGAAGTCGTTTACTATCTTTAAGAAATAAGCAGAACTTTGGCTATATTTATGTTTTTTACTTTACATCTTTAAGTATGCATTTTTGCATATGGTGAAATGTGGGCGTATAGTATGCCTCTGCCTACCCCTTCGTGGATAAAGGCGTGACAATATATGTGTATGTAAATATCGTTAATTATAATATTGTCTACATACATTATTATGCGCTCGTAGCTCCGCTAACTCAGTGCTCTGTAAACGATCACTGCGTTATGCACCTTTCGCTTTAGCATCTCCTCGGATGGGTGAATGCCTTGTGCTATTTCTATTTATGTGTTTCCGTGCTTCCGAAGGCACGTAAAGCCGTTGGTCCTGTTTACCAATAACATGGCAGTCGTTAAACCACGTTAAAGGCCTAATGTGCTTGAAAATTTTTAACAGCAGGTCTCCACAACCTGCGACGATTTCCACACGACTACATTGCTCACCACCTGTTACGTGGTACAATAATGCTTATGGTAAAATGTAGGCGTATGATATGCCTCTGCCATACCTACGATCATAAAGGCATGAAAGATAAGTACTAAGTAAGTAAATTATTATGCAAACAAATAGTTACAATCAATAATAACTTTAATTTCAATACCAGTACAATTTTCCAGTAATGCATTCAAAATTCGTAACGAGAATCATCATCGAAAATTCGACGAAATAAACGAGCTCGTTCACCTTAATTATAGTATATGAGCTTTTGAAAGCGACCTATTTCCAAACAGGCCTGTCAACGAACGTTGATAAGTGACAAATGCGCAATTTAAATTCGCAGTCACTTGATGAGAATTCGTATTTAACGTCACGCGTGTATTTTACGCTTAATCTATGATTCGACGAATACAGTATTGTTCGAAGTATTTTAGGTTTGATCCAAAATGTCCTTTTTCGACTATGGATAACAACTTTTAGATTAGATTAGATCAATATTTAATGTAAATTCATCATAGTTAGTAATTGTTTTTATGCTACTTCAGAAAAAACAATAAAAAAATGGAAATTAAGCCTATTTTGCACCCGAAACTTTTCTTAAGAATTTATTAGTGGCATAAATTGTAAACATCTTTACAATTTTGGCGCTAATAATTAAATAAGATAGGGGCCCCAGCAATATCTCCGGGGCCGAAGCGACCTCTACTACTAGTGGTGCACCAGCTGATCAATGGAAGAGGCAACGACGCAGGCTATTACAAGCTTGTGAGGTCATAAGGCAGTCGCTCTCAATTATGGCCAAAATTCAAAGCAAAACGATAGTTCCTCATACATACATACATGTTGTCACACCTTTATGTGGTATAAAGGTGTGACAATATGAGGGTTGGCAGAGGCATATTATATGCCCAAATTTAACCGTATGCATTTATGTCCCACTTAACAGGCGGTGAGACCATTGCTGTGTTGAAATGGACAGGCGCAGGCTGTGGCGACCTGCTGTTGTAATTTTTCAAGCTTTTTAAGACCTTCAACTTGGATTTACGACTGCCATGTTACTGGTAACCGAGAAAAATGGCTTAAAGTGCCTTTCAAAGTACGGAAACGCTTGAAATATAAATGCCACAAAGTGGTCACCCATCCGAGGACTAGCCATAGTAAAAGTTGCGTACGCTGTAATCGTTTATAGAACACTGAGTTAACGGGAACACGAGCAAGCCTTCCTTACAATAACGAAAACCAAAAGTCTTAATTTCAGCTTTTCAATATTCTCTATTGGACGTAGATCTGCCCAATTGTTTTGGGTAGTTCATTAACTTCGCTGTACCACGTTGACGAGTAGTCGGGTTGGTAGAAGGTTTTGGTTGTTGGTAGAAGGTTTACGTTACGTTATTTTTCCAACTTACTCAAACTATCTTCTGATTAATTTCGTTGCGGGTTCCAAGACATGCTAACTTCTCCTGGGACTTCATCGAGATCGAGCTTGGTGTAACTTTTGTGGTTTTGGTCATAGCTGTAGATCCTGGTTTTACAGGAGTCACAGTAATGGCCATGCGGGTGGGATTAGTCCCAATTTAAATGTTGGTAGAAGGTTTGCTTCAGTTTTTGAAAGTTTACCACATGCAGGTGATATTGGCACCAGTATTCGTGTTCGCAGTATTCGCAGATTGCTCAAAAACGGAAAGGTCAAAAGTACTCGGATACCCAGACGTGCGTGTATGAAGCGATTGATGAATCTCGAAGAAGCGAAAGAAGTATGCATGGATCGCGAAGCCTGGCGATCTGTCCTCTCTGACTACCCCGTCAGGGATACAGCGTGAAGATAGTTAGTTAGTTAGTTAGTATTCGTGTATTATGTGTGACTATTTATTAGCCATAGGAAAACAAATTTTACCGTAGAATTCCTTGCCTCAAAGGATCTCGGAACGAGTGTAAGTATCGTAATTAAAAAACCAATTATTCAAGTTTACAGTCCCTTGAACCTGTAAAAATACCAAATTTCTAAGTTAACGTCGTTTATGAAACAAAAAAAAACATAATATTTCGTCGCTTTCAAGAATACCGTCTAATACTACAAGTATAGAAGAAATAAATAATAGTTTTAAAAACTAAAAAAGGACACGCACTTATAGGAAGCGGCAAAAATCTTATTTTGATAAAATTGAAAAATGGAATAATTTTATCAAATTAATGTATTGTCATTGGTCCTCGATAAGTCTACAAAGTTTCAACGAAATCTGGCCGTTTAAAGTGGGTTAAAATCGCACCCAAAGGAGTCAGTTACATACATACATACAGGTGAAGCTAATATAAAGCGTGTAAATAAAAATGACAACCATACATTATAAATTTCTATTCAAATGGAAATTTATGTGATTTTTCTTTTTTGTGATTATTTTAATTTAAAGCTTTCCTTAGGGCTTCAGTTATTTACAAGACTTCACACAAGATGCACGTCTAATCCTGAAACTCTAGTTTCAGTTGCAACACGTTAACATCTAACAGCTTGTTATTTTTCTTAGTAAATTATCAACTTAATAGGAAATTTCCTCTACAAAGGAATAGCCCAGAGATTTTGCAGCAACTTATTTTAAAGTACCTAGATACTGATACATTTTTTTTCAGCAGGTGCGTCCCTTCGAGCAGCGGGCAAGTCCTGGCGAGCAGAACATAAGGCTGCACGTACTTTAGGCATCATAGTTGGTGCTTTTCTACTGTGTTGGCTGCCGTTTTTTCTTTGGTAAGTTGCTGAAAAAATATACTGAATTTTTCTTTATACTTTATAAACAATATTAAGAGTTTTTGTCACACTCTGGCTGGACCGACGCCACGATAGCTAATTATTAAAAAAACATTGTATCCCATCTATTCAAAAAGGACGACTTGATTCACTTTTAAATGCAACCAAAGGTGATTTTTTCTATAAGAAACTTTCAAATTCAAAAAGTGCGCGGCATAGATAGCTATAAAGAGATAAATGTGCCGCAATTATCAACATCGCATTCAACATTTTAGTGTTCAGTGTCAAAGAAATCGAACGCAAATATTGTTTGAAACAGGTTGGCTGGTATGTGGGCCCATAGTCGCACCGCCGACAAATATCTAATTAAAAAATGCACAAACTACAGCCCGCTACGCTATAATATGAGGAGTGTGAGACATTTTTTTTACACTGCAGCATCTAGTTATAATAACCTTATGCTATGGGATCTAGACTACTGACAAACATACCTACATATTTCTAAATACATACATATTACACATAGACAACATCTAAACTTTGAAACCAATATTTGTGGGTCATACAAATATTTAGTCCCACCCAGGATTCGAAACGGAGACGTCAGTGCGGCAGTCGCATAAACCACCACTTATGGTACCGAGGCAGCCAGATGATGGTATCGTTCTCTAAATAATATCTATTTTTGACAGGTATGTTACAACGAATGTGTGCGGTGAGCCTTGTGACACGCCTGCAGTTGTAGTGGGTGTTCTCTTCTGGATCGGTTACTTCAATTCTGCGCTTAATCCACTCATATACGCGTATTTCAACCGTGATTTTCGAGATGCGTTCAAAAATACGCTCATGTGCGCTCTCCCCTGCTGCTTTAGCTGTTGGAAGGACACTGGTACAGCTCAGTTTGTGTAGTAGTTAAGAATTGCGACTAAAGTTCGCAAGGACAGTAGTGTGTGTTAGTGTCGAATATTTTATATATATTGTCGTGAAAGGCACGTTAAGCAAAGACATCTACGAGGAAGATGTTTAGAAAAAAATGTGATAAGTCATATAGCAGTCACAGTTTTCGACCGACTGTAGAAAAACTCTTTTTGGTCGACTGTTTGTTTTTAATTAAGTTTTTTGCCTCATTCGTGGTTCCATCAAATTTGAAATGTTTTATAAATTACTTTGAAAACTTATAATAGTTTATAAGATTTTTCTTGATTTCTATACATTCACTTTTTTATTCTTTTCTATACATTCTTGATTTCCCAAGATTTATTTCACTACGAACATTTTTATTCTCACTAGAAATTTTGTGGCAATTACAAAACTAGTTTACTGGCAAATTAAAGCTATATTCTTACAAATATTGTCGATTTTGTAAAAGATTAGGTCAAATCATGTACGTTTTAAAATAACTTAATTATTTTAATTTCAGATTTCTTTATTTCGCGTGACTTAAATGACGAGCAATATTTTCTTATAAAAGATAAAATAGCAAGTTAATAATATGGATGTGATAGTTTTTAATAAATATCTGTGAAATGTTAGTATGGTTGATAGTAAATATCTTTCGTAATTAAGTGGTTTATTGTTTTAGAGTAGAATTTTGAAAAATAGCAATTTTAGCTCGATTAAGTATATTGATATGACAAAAGAAATAAAATAATATTGGTTTCATTTAATTATCAATCACGCCATTTTCGCCGAAGGAGTATGCAAAGACAGTATGCAAATTAAATGAGGTTTTATTTCATTTTTTCATATCAATATTGAATAATAGATTGAAGCTTTTATTAATTCCTTCACACTTATTGATGTAAGATTCAATGGCCAGTTACTGATGAGATTACATTTACTATTTATGACTCATAATTTTATAACATTTTTTTTTCAGGTAAAATGCCCCGTAATTATTGCAATTAATACTGTAAATAATTAGTTGTAAAACTAGTTGCTCAAATTGTCCATATGATGGCAATAAGCATAGATATCGAGTTTACACTAAGTAGGTATAAGTAATGATATATTATTATATTTGTAAGTAGAAACTTATGAAAACTTTATTGTTGAAAAATTTCATTCTTAAGCGAGATTCGACATCGGGTCTTTTCCCTTCCAGGGGAGGTGGTTTAAGCACTAAACTATAATACTACTCTTAAAACTAAATAGCAATATATTAATTAATTGTATATTGATAAAATTATTATTATTATTGGTGTGAAAGTAAGGGTCTCCGCTTGAATGCAAGTAAAACTAAGGTTCTAGTATTTGAAAGAGGTGACGTAAGAACTAAATGCGAGATTAGGGTAAACCAGGAACGTCTAGAGCAAGTGAATGAAATTGTGTATTTAGGAAGTATGTTTAGCGCGGATGGAAGATGTGATTCGGATGTAGAACGGCGAGTAGCTGCCGGAAACAAAGTTAACGGTGCTTTGTCCCAGTTAGTAAAGCGACAAAGCATCGTAAAAGAAGCACGAATGGCGATTCATAACGCAGTGCTAGTGCCAACTTTGCTTTACGGTAGTGAAACCTGGGTATGTCAGCAGATGCATGAAAGTAAATTGAATGCTGTGGAGATGCGATCACTTCGAAAATTGTGCGGCGTTACCTTGGCCGACCGAATACGTAACGAAGTGATACGCAATATGGCAGGTTTGAATGAAAGTGTCAGCGTTAAGCTGGAAAAGGGCGTCCTCCGTTGGTTTGGACACGTCCAACGAATGAGTGAGGAATGATTGACGAAGAAAATATATATTTCAAAAGTAGAGGGTAGAAGGAGTCAGGGAAGGCCGAGACTTACATATGAAGACCACGTGAACAGATTGCTCAAAAACGGAAAGGTCAAAAGTACTCGGATACCCAGACGTGCGTGTATGAAGCAATTGATGAATCTCGAAGAAGCGAAAGAAGTATGCATGGATCGCGAAGCCTGGCGATCTGTCCTCTCTGACTACCCCGTCAGGGATACAGCGTGAAGATAGTTAGTTTTTTTTTTTAGATAAATATAATTGTTTCACTTCTATTCTCTCTGTCTAAAGTAGGTTAATATTATTAATCCAAGGTATTAATTCCTATATATATTAATTCAAAGCATTAACCAAAATAATTACCTATATTTAAACAAATAAATAAAATTAAATTGTCTGTTTCTACCTAACTCCAAAATAATATTTTTTTAACAAATGCATATAAAAGTGAAAAAAAAACCAATGAATGCAAAATAAACATTTTCTAACATTTTTCTGTTTGTTTGTTAATTCCGGCTAATTTTGAAACGACTGGGCTTATTTCAAGGTGACTTTCACTGACAGATAACTGATATTACGAGTATAAGGAGTAACTTAGGCTAAATTTTAACTCCGCTTTCCCACGAAAACTACAACTGTGAAGTAGCTAGGCATTGGCTAATCTGTCAGAAACAAAGGCTTGTTCTATTATCTTATCATAAAGTACATGCATTTAATATCCATACCCAAGTAGAAGGTGTTCTCGATTTAGTTTCTTATGCCTTACTATTTGTATTTAATGATTATGTCCACAGAAAAAGGGATCAATATCGCTCGCGATCAACAAGAGGCGTCTTACTATAATATATTTCTTATAACCAAATATAAAAGCATGGATCTCTCTGCCAGCACACATGTTTCCCTCCTCTTACAATCCTGGGTCCTTTAAGAGAAACTTTAAAAGGCATATTTCTGGGCCGTCACAATGAGGGTCGTCATCGGAGCCCTGCGGGTTGATATAGCGGCCACAATCACGGCTCGTCGTCTTTGCTTACCAACAGGCGGGCAACGACATTTTGACGTGTCACAAATAAAAAAAAACAAATTACACATTGACTACAGAATAATAGGCAAATGACAGGCTGCTTATGCAAATTTTGCCTACAGCATGACGTAACGGTATTATGATTTCTTTTGTCTCTATTAGGGCATGAGAGAGAGAGGGAGCGAGCAAGTATCTTTTTTCTGTGATTGTGTTATATTTATATTTTAATTAAAATAAAGATATTCTTTACGTTAAATTATAATTTGTATCATTATATTATTAACAATATGCTAGATACTTAGACTATAGAAGCGCTCGTGGCCCCGCGGTCTCAGTGTTCTGTAAACGATCACTGAGTTACGCAACTTTCACTATGGCTGGTCCTCGGATGGGTGACCACTTTGTGGCATTTACATTTGCGAGCGTTTCCGTGCTTCGGAAGGCACGTTAAGCCGTTGGTCCCGGTTGCCAGTAAAATGGCAGTCGTTAAGCCTGGTTGAAGGCCTTATGGGCAGCTTGAAAATTTCAACAGCAGGTAGCCACAACCTGCGTCTGTCTATTTCAACACGGCAATGGGCTCACCACCTATTACGTGGGACAGGAATCCACACGGTGAAAAGTGGTCATATAATATGCCTCTGCTACCCCTTCGGGGATAAGGCGTGATGGATATTTATTAATTTCTAGATACTTTAATATGTTCTCCAAATCTTAGTCTAAAGTCTTAGTTTTGTATAACATCTTGACCTGGGAGCCTGGTATTCGCTTTGTTTGACTTTAAAATTTACCTAAGTAGAGGGTAGAAGGAGTCAGGATAGGCCGAGACTTATATATGAAGACCACATGAGTGGATTGCTCAAAAACGGAAAAGTCATAAGTACTCAGATGCCCCTAGTTGAGTTAAGTTCAATTTAATTACTAAATAAACGGCTTTACTCACGTTTAAATTTATTAATAATGAACATACCGCACCGTATTTAGTAATAATGAACATCGCTCACGAAAGTTATTATTTTAAGTTCAAGTTAAGTTTAAAGATATTAATAAGAAATATAATGTTGTTAAAATTTTGTTTAGAAGATAAGTTTATTTTTAAATAATCTAAATGTTATTAAATGTCGTTTGGTTGCCTCCAAACCGAACTGTTATGTTGAGTGTGCGTAATAACACGAATCCAAAATAAAAAGCTGATAAAAGTAATGATTTGACTAAAATTTTATGTATCTGATTGGCTTAAAGTTTTATAATCCGTGCAAGCATTCAATAGTATAACGTTAAACCTCATACACCCGTTATTAATACGAAAATACCGCATCTAATAATTATTTACAACAAAATTGTTTTTCAACATGCGATATAACGTGTTAGCGTTAAACACAAATTAAACAATGTCTACGATTAAATAAATGTGAAAGAATTTGTAATATTAAAACGATTTCTGTTTACAATACTTTTATGTTTAGCTCAATCAATCAAATTTGTCTATGGCAGTCTACAGAGAATATAATTTAAACACATGCATGCATGAAGCGATTCATGAATCTGCAGGAAACGAAAGAAGTATACATGGATCCCGAAGCCTTGCGAACTGTCCTCTCTGACTACCCTTTAGGGATACAGCGTGAAGATAGTTAGTTCGTTTAGTTGGGACGTAGGCCTCTCCCAATTCGCGCCACAACACACGATCCTGTATGAGTCCCTGCAACTTACTTATTCTATTTTTCAGTCGTCAGTTCATCTGATGGGGGTCACCCTATCGTTAGCTCGTTTACCCATTCACCATGCTGATATTTATTAATTTAAAAAAAATGATTCTTTAATGACGATTAAAATATATACGAATAATATATATTTAGTGAAGAATTACATATTGTTTCGGTACGTTTCTGGTAGTTCAGTGGCTAGAACATTAACCTAGTTAGGCAAAAGTCACAATATCAATTCGTGTCTTGAAACAGGTTGTATTTTTCACTTTAATAAAAATTTAGAGGATATTTGTTCAACAGTTCGATCGCTCCTTTATAACTGACGTTGATTGTACCACTGAATAAATATAAAATAAACGTTTTACTAAAATCTTCTCGAATGACTCAAGAAACACTTAAAACCAAAATTCCATAAAGTACTCTCTCAAACTAAACAAATTAAATTTGTTCCACAAATATATTTTATTTTTAAATTCAGTGCGTTCCAACCAATGGTTATAATTCACGCATTGAAAGCAAAATCGTGTATGAAAAAAATCCTGTTTACACGCGACAGCATTTTCATACGGGCGCTTAATAGGGAGGAAATAAATATTTATCGTGTGTCAAATAAATGAAGTAAAGACGCTTTCGGTGTTATATTAACATCATTTTGGAAGGTAAATTTGGAAAAAATATTAAATTATGATGTATGAGTATATTCTATGTAAGGTTTTAAGAGCCCTGTTACAAAAGTGTGGTAGTAAAAATTCGGTGTTGATGTTAAATTTATAATTTGTTATTATCGTTTCAATAAATTTATCAATATATTATATTTTGAAGGCCTTATGAGCGGCTTGAAAAATTTCAACAGCAGGTGGCCACAACCTGCGTCTGTCTATTTTCATCTAGGCAATGGGCTATTACATGAGACAGGAATACGCATAGTGAAAAGTTGGCATATAATATGCCTCTGCCACCCCTTCGGGGATAAGGCGTGATATATAAATATGTTTCAATGATGTTGCAAGATACCATTTCAGTTTTGCCTTAGTAATAGATATGTTCAAAAACCCAACATTCAATGTAAGATGACAAAGTAAACCAATATTTAAAAACAATTTTCAAATAGAGCAGAAAAAATCCAAATGCACTTTTCAAGTGAGGGTAGAAGAAAAAAGGTGTGGTAGATTTTATTATTACTTCATGGATTTGGGTCTGGCACCGGGCTAAAGAGCTTAAAAAGCAATCGCTCCTTACAATGTTAGGTTACACGGTCAAGATGTTGAACAAAACTAAAGAGTCCTTAACATAAGAGAGTGAGCATATTACGAGTATTCCATATCATTTGAACAATTATGTATTCTTGGATAACAAGTAAAAGTAAAGAATTTTACAATATTATTGCTAAATGTATTTGGTAAATGTACAATGTCATTATAATGACATGTAAACTTACAAAATTGATTGAGATGAAATAGCTGCAAAATATTAAATATATAACTTAACTTAACTATCTTCACGCTGTATCCCTGACGGGGTAGTCAGAGAGGACAGATCGCCAGGCTTCACGATTAAATATATAAATACAAAATAATATTATAATACGTACAAAAACTTTGTTTGTAATTAAACTGTCGACTTCATGACATCAGAGCCTGTAAGGTATCTAACAGGCGCTGATTTATGTTGAATATCTATTTTAGTACAAAATCACTTTTTAATTAATCGAATATAAATATTTATTCAATTTATTTTTGTCAACTAAATACATTTATTACTTAAATTTTTATACCAATGGAATAAATTCACCGATAAATGTGTATTTATACCAAAGATGTATTGCAGATGTATTGTCCTAATATTTATTGTATAAGCAACCATTATCTTGATGATTTTTTTTAATTGCAAAAGATAATTTTGCTGTACCATCATTTAATAAGTAACAAAATTCAGTGAAATGTATGGATACTAGACAAAATAAGGACTTATTTAACTACACCCTATACCATCAAATAAACCCAGTGCCAAAGAGTCGAATACAACGAATATTATAACTTTAAATACTTAAAAATCGTTGGATAAATTTATTTTGAGTACATTCCAGCTCCTCGCGAAATTTTACATAAATCTATATTTGGCAAAATAACTCTGATGTCAATCTCTGTGTTTCAATATCTTTATCTTAATAATACTACATATTAATAATTAGTAATAAATTTATAATAGAATATTAATATAAATGAGCACTGGTTTCCTTAACTACAATTGATAAGTAGATTCATTGTGATATAGTATTAGAAAATCTTTGAGTAAATAATTATTATAATAAAGTCTAAACCTATTTCTTTATAATTAGATTATTGTAATAAATTCTGCATATAAATCAAACTTATCCCCTTACCAGCTTCACCTCTATGTTTGTTAATTTAATATAACCGATTAATTTGTGTATAAATGCAATTTATAAGGATAAAATTATAATAATATTAATGAAAGCGCTTTGACCTTCACCAAACTAAATCAATGCTTCTTGTTAGTTTGGTAAAATTACACCTTAATATTATTTGCTAGAAATAAGTTTATAATAATTTGATGTCATCTGCCTGATGTACATTAAAAACTCGCAATTTAATATTATGTAATAGTGAATTTAGTATTAATATTAGTGGCTTTTTAGGTTGGTTGCATCAAATTTATTAGCCGTTAAAAGATTTTTTTGTATAGAACACATCGCAAAGTGCATCAATCGAAGCAAAAAATTAAAATTGTAGACATTGAGGGTAGTAGCATAAAAATAAATAAATACAATTTATGTCTGCCTGTCTTCTGCCTAGCTACACACAGCAACAAAATTAATGGCGATTTAATACAAGCACCAATCTCTACACAGAATGATATCAAACCGAAAGTAATTATGATTTTAATTAATAAAATTAATTTAAATAATAAGAGAACTGAAATAGAGAGGGACCTCGGTAGTATTTAATGCTGAAGGTGTCCAAATTTTTTGTAGGGATGGCACCCTCCGTCAGGTGATCGTCTACTTTGTCCTATTATCTATTTATTAACTTAGTTTAAACAATATATTTAAACTTAGGTAATAAATAGAATATATTTAAAATTTGTTAATTATTAATGGTCGCATAAAGTAAATTCTATCGTGTTATATACTACTTTATAATTATGTAAGATTTTTGATTTTATCAATTTCAATAGCAGGTTGCCACAGCCTGCGCCTGTCCATTTCAACATGGCAATGGACTCACTACCTGTTACGTGGGACAAACATGCATACGGTGAAATTTGGGCGTATAGTATGCCTCTGCCTACCCCTCAGGGTATAAAGGCGTGACAGTATGTATGTATGTATCTATATTTATTATATGTTATATTTCTAGTTCTACACATTTATTAATTTTATGCATTAGGAGTAAAACTGGGCTTTAAAAGGCCATTTTCTTTTTGCATGCCCGCCGGTAGCTCACATTAACTATTAACTGCGGCTAAACTATTCAGTAAAATTAAGTTCGGTGCAATCAACATTTAGTAACTTTATTTGTAAAAGGGGAAAACAAATACGTAAATAAGTATTATGTAAAATATAAATTGGTTATACTGACGCTTTTTATAGAAAATGTAGTTAATAAACAAATAATTGTGATTGTAAATACAATTATATTGTAACTATTATGGCAAATATAGACAGTAGCGGTAAAACTGTACAGGTTATTGTAGACATAGTTAAAAACATAGCTCTATGAACGTTAAAATAGCCAAACAAAAATATCTTACGGAAACTTTTATTCTTTAAATAGCATCATAATCTTCGTCTAAAATTTAGCATTACCTTTGAACTTTTAGCAAATTCATTCACTTCTCGTAATGAGCGAAACTTGAGAGAAGTAAGGATAGCAGTGATTTTAATCAACAAAATTATAATTCTAATAATTTTATTAGCTTATAAAAATATTGAATTATAATTAGTTGACCCGTGTGATTGACATGCAATCATTGCTCTTAAGAAGTTAATTACCAAACTGAACATAAAAGAAAATGTTCTATATTAGTTAGTGTTGATGTTTGTAACTAAATAGATATGGTTTTATCCACAGAACATATTATAATAGGTACAATAGGTATACCAATTAATATATGTTCTGTGGTTTTATCCCAGATGACATAAGTGCTATGATAATAGTAACATCAATGTGTAGAATGTGATAAAACAATTTAATTAACTTCGAATTCTTATTTTAAGTACTAGGCGAAACACAATAATTTTGTAGTTTAATTTCTTAAATACATTTCAATAATAGTTATTAATACTTAATTATTGTAAATAATGTAAATAATATTAATAATATAATAAATGACAGCAATAATAGTTGTAAAGGGTTATAATAGTTAGAAGTACATTCAAAAATAATGTTTTTATGTATAAAAATCTTTAATAATATTGAATATTGTTGCAATGTGTTAAAGTGTAAACTATTAGGTAGTTGTAAGTAACAGAGTAATAAAATGATAAAATGTCTTCTGCTGTTTTTATTTATTTGATGATGCAAACAAGATGTGAGAGAGTCTGATACGTTGGTAAATATGGCCTCGCCTACTGTCACGCTATAAAAGCATTTACTTTGAAAAATATCAATAAATTCACAAAATAAATAACATTTGAGATTGAAAATGTCAAAAAATGCCATTTAGTTTGAGAAATTAAATAATTCCAATAAATTCAAAAAGTAATTGGCATTTCTTTATTTCACGATAGCGTTATTACTTGGATATCATGCCGAAGTCAAACCGACTAAAACCATAAGGTCCTTACCTAAATGTAAAGCGCTGGGCATCCCAGATTACCACACGAAAGGATTTACCAGCGTTCTCGACAAACTTTGGCTACTACTCCTTCACTCCGCAACCTCGCCTCAGGGTGGTATCCCTATTTTAAGGGCGTGAAGCGTGTGAAATTTTCACACCACGCTGACTTCGGCCTGCTTCTGTAAAGATGACGAACACACCAACACACCTACTCATTAAGGACCCTACAGTATTTATCTATATTAAAATAATTACGTGTGACTCACTCATCTATCAACGCCTAATCGAACCCATACTCCTAGAAACTTGAAATTCTTAGGGTAAACTATCCTTCTAATGTAAGCACCCACAGAGAAATAATTTTCAAATATTCTACACATATGGGTGTAAAATAAGGGGTAATCAGTTGTCATTTTTAAAGTTAAAGACATGAGATTACGTATACCTGATTACAAATAAATTTACACGTGTATCGCGCTATAGAGGTGAAATTTCGCAAAATTTCACCTCTATAGGGGTAAAAAAGAGGGTTTTCTTTTATTGATAAAATTACTGGGTGACTCATTCTTTTAATCAACGTCCAGCCGAAGCCCTTGGACATTTTTAGAAAGGGTTTTTCATAATTCCAACTCTAAGATTGTTGGTTGCGCCGCCATGCGATAAAAGAGTAACCGCTCAACCAAAGGTAAAATAAGGGATAAAAGAATGTATGAAAGCGTGTCATTTTCATAGTTCGGAACATTAAAATTACATACACGCATTACTACTTTTGATTGAAAATTAATAAATACTTATTTCAGGATTTTAACAAATTTTACCCAAAACGATGTAATCAAAATAGAGGATGAAAATTTGATTGAAAAATATGAAAAATAAATTAGGGCAAGGGTACGAGGGGTGAGGAGAAGGCAAAATAAGGTATAAAGGAATGTATGGAAGTGTGTCATTTTCAAAGCTTGAAACATTAAAATTACGTACACGTAGTACTACTTTTGATTGAAAATTAATAAATACTTATTTCAGGTTTCAAATGGAGTTCAAAGCATATCGCGGGCGAAACAAGGGCATATCTATATTTTTCCTCTAAAAATTATTGTAAAATAGTGGTTGTAAGTTTATATGGGAGATTCTTCATTTTCAAAGTTAGTAACACATACTTTCTTTATATGCTTCTGATTAAAAATAAATAAACGCGTGTTTCAGAGTATCCCAAAATTCTATATAATGTAAAATAGGTAATCAAGTTTGTATGAAAGCATTTGAAAACCAAAAGGAGTATGGGTTTAATATATGAGTAACAATGGGTGTTCAAACAATGTCACGAGCGAAGCCTGGGAGCACATCTATTTTAATATAGACAGTACTCGAATCATAATAATTTAAGTCAAACTAACTTTACCTGATAGCAGTGTACGTGTCTCGTAGGACTTCATGAGTTTTGATTGAAATTAATTAGAAAATGTAATATTGCATACATACATTTTGTCACGCCACTTCGTACGTACGTTCCACAATTGAAGCGTACGCTTTTGTACTGGTTGCTTAAAAGTCACTTAATATATTGAACACCCCTTTCAATACAATAAATATGATGTATGTGGATTCTTGGGTCTTTAGATAAGAGATAAAAATGTGTACTTTTCTATTTAACTTTTGTATTGCATCAATAAATGATTCTCACTATAAAGACTAAAGCTTCGAAAATAAATCTGTCTCTGGTACGTAGAATTATGCTAGAAACCATAGCTCCCTCTATAAAGTTCGGAGACTGCTTCATTGTTCGGTTTAGCTATATTGTTTCCAAGTGAACTACTTAAGATTGACGCTTTAAACTTGACTTGACTGAAGCTGTGCTAGAACCGAGTTAAGGTATAATTGGCGTTTAAAACAAGTTTTGTTTAGAATTTTAGTGCTCAATTTGCTGACTTTATTTTTTGAAGTGAAACTTCTTTATCGACGTTGAGAGAAATTTTATAGCTGTAAAAAAATATAGTCTCGTTTTTCGGTTACGCGCCATGTTGTTTTGAAGTGAAACTTCTTTATCGACGTATGAAAGAAATTTAATATATGAAAAATAAAAATGTCGTTAAGAAGTTTCACTTCTTACCTGTGTACTCTGGTACACACACATAATTTTTATTTTTATCATTTTCTAACGAGAAATATTATACCTATACCATTGCTATCATATCAAAACCTCACAAATCGGATTGAGGTTATATATTTTTATATATTCTAGTATAACCTTAATACAAAAAATATATGAAAAGCAGTAGCGGTGTTATAAAACTGAAAGTGTAACATAAAATCCAATTAATACGTTTTAAAATATTACAAATGTCCCAGTCTACTGGTGCACCTAAATCTCTTCCCATTTTTGCCATATTGAAGGGGTGATTAAACTTACTGTACCACGCACCAACATGGTCGGAATATGGTTTCATATAAAATTTTACTTTTCTACGTCTTGACCTCATCTGTTTGTCAGCAGGTGTGCCACTAACAAAACAGACTAGGTTTGACCACGAAAATCTCCTTACAACCCCTTCGCACCCTTCCTAATACAAACCGATTACAAAGCAATTTGGTATGTTAAGCTCGGCTTTACAAACAATTAGAATTGATTTTATTGTTTCATTCAAATACTTTGTTATTTGTACTATCATAATTATAAAGAGTTGCTAAATGTCAAGTTAAAATACAAATCGATGGCCGCATCGAATAAACGTGTAAAAACTCTAACAAAAAAAATTTTTTTTCGTTTTTTTCGAATGTTTTGGTCGTCTTCCTTACCTCTAATTTTTTTTAAAATTTTTGACCCAAAAATAAATTAATAGTAAACGCGCAAGTCAAGTCGATTTCCTCCTCAGTAGGAGACATAGTTTCGGGAAGGTGGCCTACTGCAAAGTTAAAAGTGCTAGGAAATTTTCAGGCGGCTATCCTTGTAGCGACGACGGCAGTGCTCAGCGAATCTAAGGCTGGTCGCAAATGTGACAAGGAAACTTGATGGTGAATGACACAGTTCAGAGGGAGACTAGGGAGATAAAAGCCCTCGTAACCTGAGTCTACTTCAACCTCTGTATGATAAGTTGGAATCGTCTGAGGGGCAGGAGCTCATCTATAAGTTGGCACGCTCTTGGGTTAAAGCGACACAGGATATTTCCAAGTGCGGCTGTGAAAAGACCCTGACGTCAACCTGCTATGCAAAGACCTTGTGGTAAAGGAGTGATAGCGTTCGTATTTCCACGAGCGGCTTAATAAACGGCACAAAGAGGTGCAGTCACCGGACCTCTCTCCGAATCCGGCACTAGTGCCACTGATAACGCCTGGAGAACTTCAGACGGCGCTTCGCCGCATGAAAAAATCAGATAGGAAGGCTGGATTGGAGGCTGAGTATTATTACTCAAGTCTTCAAACGTAAGGGGTCAGTACAGGAGTGTTGGAGCTACCGCGGTATAAAGGTTATGTCCCACAACATGAGAAACTTTGAAAGAATTGTTGACTCTCGGATCCGGCAGGACTGTACTCTATCGGAGTGTCAGCATGGGTTTCGCTTAGGTCATGGGACTACGGATCCTGTTTTTGCCCTTATGGGTTGTCGCGCAGAAATACAGGGCGAAGAATACGCCTCTGCACTGTCTATTCCTGGACATGCAAAAGGCCTTCGACTGGGTTCCCCTAGCAATGATATGGTGGGCACTGCGATCCAAAGGGGATCCAGAGGTTATTATTGACATTAATCGGGATTCCGTTCAGACCGCTGTTGGCGACACGAAACCCTATCCTTTTACCGTCGGGTACACCTGGGTTCAGTCCTTAGTCTGTTCTTGTTTAGCGTGGTATTAGACGTAATGTCAGACAACATCAGGGTCTCACATAAGCAGCCTCCATGGTTGCCCTTGTATCCTGATGACATCGCGATAGCAGCTAACAGACGCAGACAGGTCATATTGGTACGACGTGTGAAGGCGTGGAAGGAGACGCTTGAGAAAAGTGGTCTGAAACTTAACGAGGCGAAGACTGAGTACCTGGCATGAAACTCTACAGATCCCACATCCGTCCGCATAGGCGATGACTTGGTCAAGCGCACAGACTTGGCTAAATACCTGGGATCTGTATTTTGTGAAAAAAAAAATCCAGTCAGGTGGAAGAGACAGGTCTATAAAACCATCATTAGGCTTGTCTTTTTACATGGCAGTAAGGCGTAGCCAGTATCGGAGCGACACAAGCAGGCGCTGCGTGTCACGGAAATGACGATGCTGCGGTGGATGTGTGGAGTCACGCGGATGTGCCGAGTGAGGAACTCTCGCATCCGCGGCAGCCTTCCCGTCTGCCACATTGCAGATAAGCTGCAAGGTTTGTCGCCTTCGCTGGTATGGTAACGTCTAACTAACTTTTAAAAGTTTTCTTGTTGATAATTGCTCAATTTTTCTTTACAATTAAAGAAAACATAACATAATTTTTCAAAAGACTTAACGTTAATCCTTAGTTCCTATTATTATAATAAAGAAGTTTTTGAAAAGACATATTTTATTTACAAAAACCTTTTAGAAAAGCAAATAGTTTAATAAATAATACATTAGTAAATGTGTATTACACAATCGGAAAACTAACTAAGAGACTTTAATATAAATGCAATTATCATTACTTACTTCGAATCACTACACATTTTGTCAATACAAGCGTGCAAACAATTGTAGCCTGAATCAAAAGAATCGTAATTTGCCTGGAATAATAGTGAAACATGATATTATGTTCGTTAAAGTCATAAATATATACACGAATAAACGTGTAATGTACTATAACAGTTAATTGATCGCTTTAATTTCACTTGAACAATAATATAATATGGTTTTTCATGAAATTAAATTACAATTTCTAAAAAGTAAGTATGACAATCTAACGATAATTATTATACCTTCAATTTTAAAAATACATTGTATAGGACTGATTGCCAAGATATTAAGGAATAACCGTATTTATTTTTTCCTGTAAAATTGACTTTTTTTCACTTACACGTTGGGGCCATCAAAATGTAAGTAGAATTTCTTTAAATACTTATTTATACTTTTTAAAGAGTATGGATAATTTTTTGAAGCAATTTTTATTAATGTAAAAAAGGACAAGCTGGTTCGATAGGGTTCGGGTAGTTCAGTGGCTAGAACATTGCCCAGGTTCAAACCAAGTCCACTTTTACATTTTAATAAAAAAAATTGAGTAGCTAAGAAGTAGCATTACTATTATATATACATACATATCGTCACGCCTTTATCCCCGAACGGGTGGCAGTGGCATATTGTATGCCCACTTTTTACCATGTGTATTCCTGTCCCACGTGATGAGTCCATTGCCGTGTTGAAATAAATATACGCAGGTATTGGCTACCGGCTGTTAAAATTTTTCAAGACGCCCATAAGGCTTGACTTAACGACTGCCATGTTACCAACAGCTTAGCGTGCCTTACGAAGCACAGAAACGCTCGCAAATGTAAATGCCACTAAGTGGTCATCCATCCGAGGACCAGCCATAGTGAAAGTTGCGTAACTCAATGATTTACAGAACACTGAGTCCGCGGGGCCACGAGCGCTCAATTCATTAAATCAGCCTAAACTACTGTACTTAGGCCTCTTCGAATACTCGCCACTGCACATGGTCCTGTGCCATCCGCATCAAGTGCCTCTATAAGACTTATTCCATGTCATCGGTCCATATCGCGAGGGATCGTCATATTGGTGATTCCATGTACCACTAAGGCCACAGTATACGACCTGGCAGCCGAGTCTGTTATTTTAATCGTGTCGAAATAGAATCGAAATCGTCGCTCAATAGAAAGCCACCGGTACAATTGTGTCAGTTTTTCGCAGTCTACTATTACAATCGTACTCCAATAGACTTCTATCGATCGGCCGATAGAATTCTACTAACACGTACCGCGCCAGTGGCAGCTAGTCAGTGACATTTTTGTCTACTACCATTTTGACAGCTAAAACAGCGATTCTAGTTCTATTCTACGACTTGTCAAAAGTAGACTCGGCCCCCCAGTCGATAGTGGACGCAAAAGCAGAGATGCTACCCTGAAGAATATTTTTATGTCCGTTCCGTCTGAAAGTACTGCATAGTGACGGGAAAACAGGGAGTTCGTTACACAATCTAAAAGTATGCGATACGAAACCTGTATGCAGCGAGCGGTACGATACTAAAAAGTAGCTTCTTGGCTTCACGTCAAGCAATTCTTCATTCACGAAACTCACTCGCGAAAGGGAGGAAGACAAACCCACCTAATCTCGAATGTTCATGGTTACACTTGTGCTGCTAATCCTATTGCTATTTCAAATAGACATGGACATTTTGGACATATCATGTTGTGCAATTTTAAAAACCCCAAACAAGGCCTTCAGCGTAGCTTAGCGAGTATCGAGTTAGTTGCATCTAGGACCAATGGCCTAACGCTTTTATTGTCCATTTATCAAGTAACAAGAACTAACATTGTTATGGGTTTGGAATAGGTGGGCAATATTATTAAAAAAAAAATGCTCCTACTACATAACCAAAATTTATGCCGGTCGAACAGCGGGACCGTTGTATATGTAAACAATGTTCTTACGATTTAAAAAAAAAATACTAATAGAGCTTAAATAGAATTCTTTTTAAAAACAGTGTAAGTACAGTCGTACTGTCAGACTGAAATATAAGCCGACTTCATTTTAATTTCTCTTTGCTCAATTCTCTTCCGCCAAGTTCCTTCGCATAATATTTTATTGTTATCTTGACAACCAGTACTTCAAAAGCAATTCGAATACCGAACATAAATTATTCTCCTCTCATTCATCATCTTTAATTGTGGTAAAAAAATGTAATATATTTTTTTCGTTTATTTTACAACCACAATGGATGGCCTCATTTCAGTCTCTGGACTTATATTTTGAAATCTTGAATATGGAATAATAATATTGTTTTATTATTTTTTATTATAAAAATAAAATTTATAATTATAAATAAATATAGTAGGATTTTTTTGGTTTGCGATTTTTATTTATTGTTTATTTGCTACTAAATGCGTAATGATAAGTTTACCTGATAATGTTAATAAACCAAACAAGTCACTGCTAACAAGTAAATGAGCCCACAGAAGGCGTGCCCTGGACACCAAAATAAAGATTTAACTGTGACATTACAACTATAATGATAACAATATATTTATTTATTTATTTACTTAACATACGTCTATAACATAATTATATAACACCTTTATTCAATAAATAAATATTAAGACACATAAAAAAAATATTAAAAAATTTTAAATAAATAAATAAAAATAAATAAATATCCATCACGCCTTATCCCCGAAGGGGTGGCAGAGGCATATTATATGCCCACTTTTCACCGTGTGGATTCCTGTCCCACGTAATAGGTGATGAGCCCATTGCCGTGTTGAAATAGACAAACGCATGTTGTGGCTACCTGCTGTTGAAATTTTTAAGCCGCCCATAAGGCAAAAAAAAAAATTAATTAAAAAATTTTAATAATATAAAATTCGTAATGAAATAAATACAATAAAAAAATTATAAATAAAAATTAATTATTAAAAAGAATTTATTAAGACAAAAATGTAACGGCCTCTAAGTACCGGCCGCTCTCACCTCCTCTGCTTACAGAGGGGCGCTCGAGAGTGGTGGAGGTGCGGGCAAGTTCTTCAGCTCCTTAGGGAGCTCCGGGATGGTCGTTTATCGGCCGCGCCGAGACGGACCCCTCCACTCTGGGGTGCCCCTTGCCGGCTCGCAGTGATTTAACCTCAGGCCTACCCTGCGAGCCGGTTTTAAGGTGAGGCGGAACACCGCTGGATTTAGTGAGTAGGGCGGCCCCTCTCTCACGGGCCGGGAGACCCACGCACTGGGATGACGGTGGGCAAAAGCCAATCCCAGCATAACAAAAAAAAAAATTAAGACAAAAATAGCAATTCATACGAAAATAGCTCAATGATCGCAACTGCGGTCATTTCCATAATTAAATAATGTAGTCCAATGATCCGGTATCATTACCGCTTAAGGGTTTATTGCTCCCATGAAAATTGTGAGGTCACGCAATCCCTAAAATTATAGTCTATAATCGTTTAATCCTACACTTTTCTACTAAAAGAGTCGTTAAATAATCGTTTACATTAATTTATAAGATATACGTATAACATTTTATGAGATGGTTTGTTGTTGATTTATATTGTAGATTTGTATTCATAGAAGCATTTTTTTTTTCATATACGTACATAGTTGACGTCCGCAGCGCAACTCTGATATCCACTAGAGCGGCTGAAACCCATCTGTGACCTATTTTAAGGAATCCCATACTGTAAACACAGAGCAAGAAATCAATGTACCTCTCGCACGCTCTACTAGAAGCGCCTTACACTATCTATTTCGTATAACCAAGCGAGTCAGGGGGTGTCAACCTTTTCTTATATGATAACACTTTTTAGACTTATTACTACAGACGAATGGAAGGCAACTGACAGGTCGCGTATGCGATTGTCGCATAAAGTTTGACGTAAACTTGTCACGCGGTATTATATTACTTTCGTATCTATTAGGGGCAAGCGAGAGGGAGCAAGCAACATTTCTTGTTCTGTGCTGTAGACATTCGGGAAAAGTAAGGTAGGAAGTTTATTCCACAATCTAAGCGTATGCGGAAGAAAGCATCTACCAAACCTTATCGTATGCGAGGTAGGGCGCGTCCGGAGGTATGTTTCATAACCTTTTAATATGTGATCAAATGAAAATATGTTAAAAATGTATTATAATATATTTGTATTATAGTACATATTGTTCATTAATCAGTCTTTTACTTTTATAACCACTATTGATAAAAGCAGGTTCACATGGTTTTGATTCTTTGACTTAACTATATTTACGCTGTATCCCTAACGTGGTATCAGAGAGAATAGATCGCCTCGTGATACATGCATACTTCTTTCGCTTCCTGCAGATTCATTAGTAGCTTCATACTGTAACACTCCTAAATGACTTCCTAACCTAACTAAACTAATCGATCGCTAAAAACTATCCGTTTAAGAACTAAATCAATAATAATTACCGCTTAAACACTAAATTGGCCTGTGATCTTATAGTGGTTAGATATGACCCTAGTTATGTTCCGTAACGCCCTAGATTCTATAAGAGTTTAGACAGTGTTGATGTGTAATCTAGATATTAATGTGCCTAAAATATAATAACTAAACCTATTTCTTAATAATGACAATTTCTGATTCGAATATATCTATTATGGAGATGGATTGTACTTGGCGATTATATTAAGACTTCGTCCTACAACGATGGCAAATAAGAATAATAGGTTTTATGACGTATAATTCTTGTAGCCCTTTCTCTTTGAACACAATGACTCTAATATGGTTTTCTCGAATTCTTATTCCCGAAGACAAAGGTTTTGTTCTTTTGTATAAACCTCACTTTCAAAAGGAAATTACAAAAATATGGTAAATTTCTATTTTCTACACCTGTGGGTTGTGTTCTTCGGCGTCAGTCTCACTTTTGGAGCGAAATTACAATAAAGTGGTAAATGGCTATTTGCTACAACTGTGGATTGTTTTCTTCGGTGTGGAGCCCCAGTCTCCGCTCACACACGGTGGCTAACATCCAACATAAATTAGCCTCCCTCATCATTAGTGTGATACTAGACTCTGTTATAAGGTCTGTAACACCTCCGTGATGACCGGCATAAAACTAATAAGAAGTTTGAAAGATTTCTACTAGGCTTATAAAACTCGCCCTTACATACAACAAACTCCTGAATAGGAAGTTTTGTACAGATCTATTATTTCGTAGCGCTTGGTTAATTATACTTTATTCAACCTCTCTGTAATTTCTACAATCTCTAGAGTTGTTTAATAAAACAAAGTCAAATATAAAATCAAGTATGGTGATGATATAGTAAGATTAATGATGATATATTTAGGATAAAATGTTAAAATGCGGTCTATGATTCGACTCAGCCAACAGAAATACACAACAAGAATACTGCAGTGGTAATTATATGATTTCTACTAAAATCTTGGTTCTATTCAACACACTCAGCGAAATAGTATATTGAAACCCATTAGGCAATTGCCCTTTGACCGTGTCGAAGTGTAATAGAGTCCCTGGGTTAGCGGACACCTAATAAATGGAGACAACCGCTCCCGGCCAAGAATGAATTCTAATATACAATCCCCAGAATAGGGAGTTCCTTGAGACGCTGATAAAACTATCAAAAGATTGATATATTCGTGCCGGTTATTATTCAGTAATTAGTCAATTGACTTGGTCCGAGTCAAATGATTGATACAATTTAAAATTTATCAAGCTTTGCAAATAAGCTAATTAGCTAGGCAGTTTAGCACTTTCACAGAACTAATTCAGTATTTCAGTAACTGAGAACAACTCTCAAAAGTTCATGAATTAACAAGAGGTAAGAATTATTAAAATATACGACTAATTAATTACGACTTATACAAAACTAACGTGATTCTTATGTATAGTACACCTAAATCAACCTAACAAACCTATATATATATATATAAAACTGACGAGATGCTTATGTTTAGTTCGCTTAATAAACCTAACAAACCTATATATATAACCCTATTCCACCCAAGTTTATCAGTGTGCCTAGCGCTACCCCAAATAGAACTAAGTGTGTATTGTTCAAACCAGGAGGACACCTCCTTATTTAGTGTTAAACGTGTGGTGTGTGATGTAACCTAACCCTAAGCTGTTAAGCAAGCAAGAACAAGCTAGTTAGGCTTGACTTTGTCTAATTCCTATAACTGTTTGTCTCAGCCACGAGCCGAAGCTCAGGGATGTGTACTGAGACCCTAGAGAATATATGTTAGTGGGTATATATACATAAATGGATAAGACTGAGCTGAACGCTCCGATGGTACCAATCTTGGCTCCCAAAGGGAACGGGATCCACTTCGACGGTCCCCTACCGAGTTGAATACCACCCGACACGTCCACACAGGGAGATAAGTCGACCTCGCTAGAACGAGAATAGTCGACTGCCGCACTCTCCAAATGTTATTCGGCTACTAGCTACCTACAGATGGACTTGGATTACGTTAACACCGCTAGGTTTCGTCCAAGACTATGAACCGTGTCATAGATTTTCTTGACGGGAGGTCCCTAGCAATAAACCTCTGCGCAAGCCGCGTACGCGAAACTAAAACACTACAAGAAGAATTATGCGAAAGGTAACTAAACTGAAAGATTAAGAAAATTAATAAACACTCACTATAATTTTATCTGAATAACCAATAAGGAATTTAACTACAGTAGCAAAAATGAATTTAATCAAATACAATCTAATTAATCTAAAAAATAGTATTTTTCCGAATTCACACGACAATTGATTTAGCTAATAACAACAAATATCTAATATCAATAAACGAGGTAGGGATATCATCACAACGCGTCTTTAATGAAACTTTAAAACAACGTCTTTAAAAAAACTAATAATGAACGAAATAAACGAAACGCCGCTTGCGCACCAGGGTTGGAAAGCAAAAGCCAAAAAAGAGACCTTCCTTCCCGCGTCACGGGGTTTTTATTAACTCCTAGGATGTTCCCGCCTATCCTCCACCAAAACCAAAACACGCCCATTTTTCGGATTACTCGAATGAGACCGAAAATGAACCTTAATGAACACATCTTAAGTCAGATTTTGAAATATTCCGCTACTACTCGTACGATAAACATATTACTACGATTATTTCGAAGTAATTGGTATTGCATATTCGCTAAGTTATTTTATACTTCACTAGCTATTAATGCAAGGTAGATACCAATGTGCAGGTATTGCGCATAAGCTTTTATCTATCGATATAGAAACCTGCATTTAAATCCTTGAGTAGCTTAAAAGATTTAACCGTACATACAAACAGACGATAGGCAGTGACTTCAACTTATACCTTAAGGTAAAGATTCAGTTCACCTTCTATTAGGTATTTCAAACTCCTGTTTGATACCTTAGAGGAATAAAAGAGTAATGCTACTTTAATTTAAACTCGTAGCTCTTAAAGATCTTATCGTTAATAACCTAAATACATAACTGCTCTAATTTATTATTAAATATTTAATTTTGCGTAAGTATTTTAATCTATTTTTCTATTTGTAAATTCCATCTCAGTACAGGCGTCAACATGTCACGTTTCCTTTTTTTGTCAGCTGTATAGTTTGGAAAGTGGCAAAAACAACCTTAAATTGTGTTAAAATAACACCCTAGTCATATCATAAAATAAAACAATTGCATTCCATTTAGAGAGTGGACAACACAGAATAGAATTGTGTGACCCTTTTTTCTTACAGCTTTACGACTTGCACGTGTGCTAAGAGTTGCATAAATGGCTTATCAATAGAATATTTTGTACTTGAGAAATTCTCACTAGAAACCGTCATAAATAACCCATACTCTCTAAAAACTAAAGGGTCTTGGGAAACGTCTCAACTTATTCCTTTTTTTTTCAGTATTACTAATTGCCAACAAAATATCTTGATTTATTCAAATTGTTTCTTAATTAATGTGAACGGTACGTCGGAACCGTTACAATACAGTCATCACTTTGGTTAGAATTATTTTATCTGCACTTAATTCTTTCTTTTTTTAAGATTAAGATTTTAGATTTGCATTAAGATTCAGAAGCGCAGAACAGAACTATGGCTGGTTCCGATGGGTGACCTGTTTGTGGTATTTGTATCGAGCGTTTCTGTGCTACATAAAGTACGTTAAGCCGTTGGTAGGTTGATATAGCAGTCGTTAAGCCAACGCCTTATGGGCCGCTTAAAAACCTTTCCAGTTAGCCACAACCTGCGTCTGTCTTTTTAAGACGACAATGGGCTCACCGCCTATCACGTAGGACAGAAATGCACACGGTAAAATGTGGGCGTATAAAACGCCTCTGCTACCCCTTCAAGGATAAGGGGTGATTAATAAATATAAAAATTCTAAATTAATTACTCAAAAGGCAAATATAATTTCCAATGTCATTAGTGTTTAAGAAACAACGCAAGTATCAAGCTATAAAGAATGAAACAAAATTACATCAGGAACGAAATTAAAGGTATCTTTGTACGAGAGTATTGCAGTTAATTCTTTAGACAACCTCGGTTTACTTGAGTATTATATAGCAATTCTTTCTCTTCCAAAGAGTAACTTACATAATTATTAGTTGCTTTTTATACTAGCTCGTAGGTACCTACTAGAGTCCCGGCGAGCTTCGCACAGTCTTATATAAGATTTTTTTTTTTTTGATTTTTTCTATTTTTATACCTACTTGTTTAGCTATTTGGGTAGACTATTCCAACAAAGTAAGGATCATTAATATCAGCCCCCGTTCACGAGTTATAACAGACTCTACTTTATATAATTAAGATGTTAAACTACTGTTGTAGTACTGTTTATTTACTTGTTTACGCATCTTGTTCCGATTTTTCCTGAGTTGGTTGACGACGATTATTTCTATGTTTCAGTAGGCACCTTATTCCATTGGCCCCGCCCCGCCTACCAGTAACATGGTAATAATTTGTTAACCCAAGTTGGAGGACTCCTGTGGTTCTTGGAAAATACAACCTGACAACAAGACGATGAGGGAGAGCCACTCGGCCCTCCTTCATTGTTGCAGTGACATAAGCAATACACGCAGGGGGTCCTCAAAGACGTGGCATAATACAACAACGCCTTAACGAAGCGAGATATTACTCGAACCTGTAAACGAGCCCTTAGTAGCGGACAAAGTCTATTGGGAGCCCTTGATCTGTCCTTCCAAGGGCTCAACCGGGACTCATGGTCATAGCCAGCTGAAAGGGAACATAGTATCTATGAGGATTTCCACACAAAAAAGGCAATTTCAGTCAATTATTCAATCAAATACATCCTCCTCGCTAGATATGAGCCTCTCCCAATGTATGCTAAATTACACGGTCCTCTATTTTTTTATCAGTAAGCTTAGAGATAAGCCTGTGATTAAACCATTATTGCATCAGTGATAATGTAATCGCTTAAAAAAAGTATTAAAGATACTTCCATATACTGTAAAATTTGTAAATTATAAATACATACATATTGTCACGTCTATATGACGGAAGGAGTAGGTAGAGGCATACCATACGCTCACTCTTCACCGTATGGATTTTAGTCTCAAGTAACAGGTGGTGAAACCATTGCCGTGTTAAAATAGATTGTAGCGACTTGCTGTGGATATTTTCAAAGCCACCCATAAATATAATAACTTGGCTCAACGACTTCCATGTTACTGACAACCAGGACCAACGGCTTAACCTGCCATTAACCAAAATGTTCACTTATCCAAGAACCAGCCATAGCGAAAGTTGCTTAACGCAGTGATCGTTTACAAAACACTGTGTTACAGGGGCTACGAACGCTTCTGAGCGCGCTGAAATACACACCGTATTTCAGTAGAATATATTTGTAACAATACACATTTTTTAGAAGATTCCTTTTAACATAATAACAATAGTTTAAATTTTAAGGGGACCAAACCCAAAGCGCAATGGAATTCCTGAATATAAAAAGAATTGAATTGAATTATTCATAGCCTATTCTGTGGATTGACCACGACAATCATTGTCAAACCCTAACGCATTACTTATTATTGTTTCCCTTCTTTTTGCCTTATCCCCGAAGGGGTGGCAGAGTCATATTATATGGCCACTTTTCACCGTGTGGATTCATGTCCCACGTAATAGGTGGTCTGCCCATTGCCGTGTTGAAATAGACATACGCAGGTTGCTTTTTGTTTATCTTTAAATTAAATTAAATGAAGTGAATAATCTTTATTTATGTAGGTCACACTTATGAACGTCAAGATTATTAGATTTACTGCCAGATTTGCAAAGCAATAGGTAGATCCTGAGGAAGAACCTGGCAAAAAAAACATGGCCACTCTTTTCTAACCGTCAGTTATTACATTAGTTTTATTTACATCTTCTCTAAGAAGATCGTACTATATGCTCACACTACACCGTAAATAATCATCATCATCATCGTCATCCTCTTGCCCTTGTCCCAATTTACTTGGGGTCGGCGCAGTATGTTTTCTTCTTCCATTCATCCCTGTTATTCGTCATCTGATCATTCACTCCTTTCATATTCCTCCTTACACAGTCCATCCATTTTTTCTTTGGCCTTCCTCTAGCTCTCCATCCATCAACTTTCATATTCATGGTTCTTTTAGTGACATGACTTTCATCCCTTCTCATCACATGCCCATACCAAGACAAACGCTTAAGATAATTAATTTACGCCGTAAATAATCAAAACCGTAAAAAATCATGGCCACTCTTTTCAACCGCCAGTTATTACATTAGTTTTATTTACATCTTATCTAAGCAGATAAGATATAAATAAAACTAATGTAATAACTGGCGGTTACAAAAGAGTGGCCATGATTTTTTTGCCAGGTTCTTCCTCAGGCTCTACCTATTGCTTTGCAAATCTTTCTTTTAGTAAGAACTATAAAATAAATAAATAAATATCCATCACGCCTTATCCCCGAAGGGGTGGCAGAGGCATATTATATGCCCACTTTTCACCGTGTGGATTCCTGTCCCACGTAATAGGTGGTGAGCCCATTGCCGTGTTGAAATAGACAGACGCAGGTTGTGGCTACCTGCTGTTGAACTTTTTCAAGCCGCCCATAAGGCCTTCAACCAGGCTTAACGACTGCCATTTTACTGGCAACCGGGACCAACGGCTTAACGTGCCTTCCTTGTTAGTAAGAACTAACATAGTTAATTCTAAACACTATTTAGATTTGAAGCCTGCTATCCATTTTGTCTCACTACCCAAACTCTGTAAAGCTGCCTACATCGTTCGCTCTCAGTTCAACGGGTCAAAGGTGAAAAAAATAGGTCAACAGGTGAACCGCTAGCAGACTAGGTCACTTGGGTCCCGGATATCTTGGCAGGGACATCCATTGTCCTATCGTAAATTAGGTTACTTAATTTAAATAGTGGGATATAGTTTGTTGACATACAACTTTCTTTACCCTCACTTATTTTGAATTTAGATAATTTTCTTTTTAAATACGTTTTTAAGGTTAAGCATCGCCATGAATTTGGCTTGCAAAATGGTTATAAGTAGTTCAAACATTATAATAAAATTGTAGAGTCAGTAGTAGTAGCCAAAATCTGCCAGAAACCCTGGAGTTATCCTTCCGAGGGTTTACCATTTGAGCCCGGCCGTTGGGATAATCCCGTATGGGTTATCTCGACACGACGTTCAGATTACGTTCAAAATGTATATTAATGTCTCAGTACTATGGATACTGAATTCTAAGTGATTTGTGTAATAACTAACAGAAAAATAGACCCTGAACCCCTTAATGGGAACTAAACATCTACCGAGACTAACGTCCGATTGACTATTATTACTCGTACTTTACGCAAAAGGTACATCTACTGTTCTGACTGTTAATTGGCAGTGAGGCAACCAGTGGTCACCATAGCCTATGGGCCTTTGCATCACCAGAGGTGCTGTTCTCGCGCTGCCGACCCTGAAATTTGAAAACTGCGATGGAATTTTTGTTCAAAAAACCATTTAAATATGTAAATTAATTATTGTAAAAGTAACAGTATCTTATATTTTATATATATATTTATATATATATCTTAGTACTTCAAATTCTCTATAGGTACACAGCAATTCATGCTGAAATTCAAAACAGCCACATTTACAAGCAATGCTACAATATCAACATTAATTTGAACATTGATTTAATTAGTTACTAACAATGTTTTGATATAATATAATATATAATATAATATAAAATATAATATATATTTGTAATAATAATAATATAATATAAAATATATTTATTTCTCTCAAACAATTAAGTACAAATTAAAACAAATAGATCGTATTTCTTAGCTTATCTTAGTAGTTATACAGAACTTCCTAATGTATTATATAATTGTGAGACTGGTGCCTAAACCTAGATACAACAATTTGTATCTGTATTTATAGGTCACCAGTATCCTCGCAACCATCAAAATAGTAGAATAATCAAAATATTAAGAAATGTATTGACACAATAGGTATATTATAACTAATTTATATAAAGGAAAATAAATACGCTATGGACCGTTATCATTATCGTCAAGAATTGAAACAGTTTTAAATAATGCTTAATTACATAAAACTTCGTACAAAGTATGTGTAAACATATGTATGCTATAAAACGATGACGACAGGAAATTTCACAACAGCTATTAGGTCACTTTTAATTTTGCACATTAAGACTTAATTCTGAACCTTCTTCAAAAACTAGAGCATTCAATTTGATATTATGTTCTACTTTTTCCATATATCACCACACCATCATTTTGATCAAAGTTTACAACTACTAAAGGAAAAAATGGAGACATAAAATGTCAGATGTGGAGCTCTAGGCGCCCTCATAGTCTATTGATCTTAATAGTCGTTCTTCTGCACTTTTTCGGGCTAGGCATTGCGGGTCTCCAGTAGGATGATTAGATGGCTTGTTAAAGCGCGTGCAGGATGCACTTTGCCATTTGATCGCGAGCAGAGCACTCTTTGAGGGTGTAGCCAACACATCCGCAATGACCACATGTTGGGTCCATATGACGGCAGTATTTAGCTGAGTGTCCAAATTGTTGGCATTTGTAACACCTGGTTACTAGTGTGTAGTCTCGGACTGGGCATGAAGTCCTATCTATAAAAATGCGTTCCAGTTTGATTATAATATTCCTAATCTCAGCTGTTACCTCCACAATATAATAACAGTAAGGTCTGTCTTTTTTACCAGACTTGTGGCTTAATCTGATAGAACTAAGAAAGTCGTCCCGTATAAGGCTTGGATGCTTATCAGTGATATTTTGTTCGAATAGGCAGTCAATCAAGTGTTGATCTGAGATATCAGAAGGCACACCTAGGAATATCAATCTAGGCTTCTTTTTTGCAGTCTCTTCGAATTTAAGGCCCGATGATTGTAGTTGCTGCGATGTTTTCAGCTTTTCTAGATCCTCCTTCCCAGCTGTGCTTATAATTATACCACCATTCCTGATTTTCCTTAGGTCTTGTATATGTAGTTTTAATTTCTCAGGTTTAATGATATTTTGCACCATCTTTTTGGTCTCCTCGCTGGATTTTTCTTTATCAGCTGGGTATATTGTTAAACTAGCAGATTTGGAGGGCAAACAAAATTTTCTTTACCTTTCCTAATTATGTCGGCATAGGATACACAAGGCGTAGGAGGAGTCAATTTAACAGCATTTTTTATACCCTCTTTCAACTCTTCAAATTGCAAACATATGTAGTTATCCTTTCCTAAGGTCTCAATTTCGACATGGGCTGATACGAGCCTTGCTTTACTGCCTGATACTGTACTGACATCTGAGAAACTGCATGCATCACAGTTCGGCATATATTAGATATCCTCAGTTTACTTTCGCTGTTCAACTTACCTCCGTCCGTCGAAATGGAGTATATTTGATTGAGAGAGCTATTAATGCTACTCATCCAACTCTGTATCTCAGGAGTAGAAACCATCGTAAACTGAGCTCTAGCGGAGGCTGGAGTGACGTCAACTTGCGAGCGCGAAGAGCCTGGGGGTGGGCTACGCGCGGTCCGGGAACTCCTGCTGAATGGACTCGCCATTACAGAGTTATTGTTGCTCATGACATTAATACTAAACACTTTATTTATTGCACTAAACATTAGCCAACAATGAAGCGAAAGAAATGTGCAGCGTCAGAATTATTTTGACCTGGTTACGTTAAATATACTCGTATTATTTATTCAAAATAATACATGAGCACGTCTGTTTACAATCACAGTTCTAATGTAATCCCTGTAAATAATGATGGTGATTACGCTTCAAATAATTAACATAATTCAATGTAATTCGGATACCCAAACTTGCGTGTATGAAGCGATTGATGAATCTTCAAGAAGCGAAGGATGTATGCATGGATCGCGAAGCCTGGCGATCTGTCCTCTCTGACTACTCCGTCAGGGATACAGCGTGAAGATAGTTAGTTAGTTTTATAATTCAATGTGGCTACAACTTCACGCTTTAGCAGAACCTATGTATTTAAAATGCTGGGGGATTGCTTTAGATCGCTAAGCTATTGAGACAACTTCGAAGCTGATGATAATGTTGAACCTTATACTTCTGGAAGCGATGTGGACACGCCAACAACGGCGAAAATCAGAAACCAAATGGAAGCTGGTTTTAGCAGAAAATAAAAGTGGAGCTCGGGTTTTAAGTCTAGGTGGGGTTTTAAAGCAACTGAGAATAGACTAAGATAAACAAGAAGACAAATTACAATGGGGCAATAAAGTGTTTATCAATTAAGTATTACGTTAACAAAAAAAAAGAAAAAAGAAGCGCTCAATAAGAAAATCGCGGGATAGGAAGCTCTTGGCCCCGCTAACACAGTGTTCTGTAAACGATCACTGCGTTAAGCAACTTTCGCTATAGCTGGTTCTTGGATGAGTGACCACTGTGTGGCATTTACATTTGCGAGCGTTTCCGTGCTTCGCTAGGTACGTTAAGCCGCAGCAGCAGGCACAAGCAGGTCGCCACATCCTGCGCCTGTCCATTTCAACACGGCAATGGGCAAACCACCTGCAACGTAGGACAAAATGGAAGTTGCTATCGAACCGTTTGAATGTATAATATGATGTATTTAGAAACACCTCAAAGTCTAATTTAAGTTAGACGGGCGTATTATGATAAATTGGCTATGATTAGAATACATTAATTGTAAATATAAGTCATATGTGTAAATGAGATCACAAAATCCCATACATATGTTATAGACGCTTCCTAAAAAGGCATTGGAGTGTTAACATGTCTGATAGGACTAACCCTTATCATAGACTCTAAACATTATATTCAGAAGTATGACAAGGATCGCCCGTTTATGGCGATTTTAATACGGTAAGTATTAAATGACTTATCGAATCAGGCGTTATATGGCGAAAATCCATTGTAAAACTATATTAATTAACGTATTGCGACTTATAAAAAACAGAATATTGCATAATAAAAAAAATATCACGCCTTATCCCCGAAGGGGTGGCAGAGGCACATTATATGCCCACTTTTCACCATGTGTATTCCTGTCCCATTGACATGTTTAAGCGCAGGTTGTGGCTACCTGCTGTTGAAATTTTTCAAGCCGTCCATAAGGCTTTCAACTTGAATTAACGACTGCCATTTTACACCAATGGCTTTACGTGCCCTCCGAAGCACGGAAACGCTCGCAAATGTAAATGCCACAAAGTAAATGTAAGTGCCAAATAAAAATATAAACAACATTATTTATAGGTTTTACGTATTGTCAAATTTGTTATGCAGTAATCATTAATACGCATCAATCGCAATACCTGGCGATTTGTCCTCTCCGACTATCCCGTCAAGGATACAGCGTAAATATAGTTAGTTAGTTATTACTGAAAATTAAAAACCTTGCTACTGATTTTTTTTTGTTACTTTTTAAAGATAAAAACCCTCCATATTCAAGAAAAAATAAATGACATTTAGTCAATACTCTGGAGTTCAAATTCGTAAAAGTTGCACTTAGTTAGTTGTTCAAAGTTATATTAAGATTGATTTGGGAAGAGACTCAAAAGTTACGTAATAAATCAAGTCTCTAAAAGTCTTTTCAATAACTTATAAACTTCCTTTAAGATGAAGCAAAAAGATCCATTTAGAAAATATCGCTTTCCTCTTCATTACCTGATGTCAATCGAGAATGCTTGAGCTTTGAGTTTGGGCGGTGAAGTCTGTGAACAATCTGATTGACGACAATAGGAAATACTCGATGCTGATGTCCATGTGTGCATCTAAATACTTTGTCTATAAATAGACTTTTAAGATGCCACTTGAGGCGAATCCATGGTCTTTTTCGAATTAATGGGGCTAATAATATTCTGATTACTTGTTACATTTTGGCTACCCAGAACTTTGCAAAAACAGTGACAGCATCGTTCCTTGCCCTACACAGGTCCTCATTTGTACAAGTGGAAGGGCACAGTGGGCAAAAATGCGAATGCGACCTGCACTCGGCTGCTTGCTGTACTTGCAACTTTTCAAAATGGAGGGGCACAGTTGGGCCACGGTGCTAGACATATTTTGCAGGAGCCCTGAGGTTATCCTTTCGAGGGCCCACCTAGGACTCCCTGCTATAGGATGCAGATGGAAAGGCGCGGTGTGGTTTTAGTCAGTGGAAGATCGGCACATCATCCATGAGTACCTTATTTGTTTTTTAAAACGGTGTTCTAGTCCCTCCCACCAACTTATTAGACTCATTGAGTCGTATTCAAACGGCGACTTGTGGTATACCATGCTCCAGCCACCCCTTCGCAGAAATAGTCATGACTGATGAACATAAACCTTACACTCATGACTACAATAATTGAAATATATTAAATTTTAATCGTGTTAAATGTTGTAAATACGCAAAAAAGATCCATAACCCAAGGAAGTCGAACGTCTTGCAAAAATGAAGGAAGAAAAGTAAAAAATCGGTGCTCCGTAACAAAGGCATTTATGATAATAGAAAATACCTCGATGATGATTTACGACAGTAGAAAATACCTCGATGCTGATGTCCATGTTTGCATCTAAATACTTTGTCTATTAATGGACTTTTAAGATGCCACTTGAGGCGAGTTCATGGTCTTTTTATTGTTCATGGTATTTTATATTATTATCAAAAGTACGTCTCCTTCAAAGTGTTAAACTTATTTTGATAAACTTTCTTTGAGCGAGTTAGTTAAAAATATGGGTTGGTGAAATTAAAACCACAAACTTCATTTTCTGTTTTGCTAGTGTCCAATATGATACTGTATTAATTGATAGGCTTTAAGCCTGATAGATTGCCTTTCATTAGTTGTAACCAAGGTGTCGAATAAATAATAGGCATAATTATTTACCTGAACTAATATTTATTTATTTATTTATCTATCACGCCTTATCCCCGAAGGGGTGGCAGAGGCATATAATATGCCCACTTTTCACCATGTGTATTCCTGTCCCACGTAATAGGTGGTGAGCCTATTGCCGTGTTGAAATAGACAGACGCAGGTTGTGGCTACCTGCTGTTGAAAAGTCGGTGTTTAATATAGAGGCATTGTAACAATCCCTAAATGACTTCCTAACCTAACTAAACTAATCGATCGCTAAAAATTATCCGTTTAAGAACTAAATCAATAATAATTACCGCTTAAACACTAAATTGGCCTGTGATCTTATAGTGGTTAGATATGACCCTAGTTATGTTCCGTAACGCCCTAGATTCTATAAGAGTTTAGACAGTGTTGATGTGTAATCTAGATATTGACGTACCTAAAATATAATAACTAAACCGTTTTTCTTAATAATGACAAATTCTTATTCGAATATATCTATTATGGAGATGGATTGTACTTGGCGATTATATTAAGACTTCGCCCTACAACGATGGCAAATAAAACTAATAGGTTTTATGACGTAGAAATTCTTGTAGCCCTTTCTCTTTGAACACAATGATTCTAATATGGTTTTCACGAATTCTTATTCCCGAAGACAAAGGTTTTTTTCTTTTGTATAAACCTCACTTTCAAAAGGAAATTACAAAAATATGGTAAATTACTATTTTCTACACCTGTGGGTTGTGTTCTTCGGCGTCAGTCTCACTTTTGGAGCGAAATTACAATAAAGTGGTAAATGGCTATTTGCTACAACTGTGGATTGTTTTCTTCGGTGTCAGTCTCACTTTTGGAGCGAAATTACAATAAAGTGGTAAATGGCTATTTGCTACAACAGTGGATTGTTTTCTTCGGTGTCAGTCTCACTTTTGGAGCGAAATTACAATAAAGTGGTAAATGGCTACTTGTTACACCCGTGGGTTGTTTTATTCGGTGTCAGTCTCACTTTTGGAGCGAAATTACAATAAAGTGGTAAATGGCTATTTGCTACAACTGTGGATTGTTTTCTTCGGTGTCAGTCTCACTTTTGGAGCGAAATTACAATAAAGTGGTAAATGGCTACTTGTTACACCCGTGGGTTGTTTTATTCGGTGTCAGTCTCACTTTTGGAGCGAAATTACAATAAAGTGGTAAATGGCTATTTGCTACAACAGTGGATTGTTTTCTTCGGTGTCAGTCTCACTTTTGGAGCGAAATTACAATAAAGTGGTAAATGGCTACTTGTTACACCCGTGGGTTGTTTTATTCGGTGTCAGTCTCACTTTTGGAGCGAAATTACAATAAAGTGGTAAATGGCTATTTGCTACAACTGTGGATTGTTTTCTTCGGTGTCAGTCTCACTTTTGGAGCGAAATTACAATAAAGTGGTAAATGGCTATTTGCTACAACTGTGGATTGTTTTCTTCGGTGTGGAGCCCCAGTCTCCGCTCACACACGGTGGCTAACATCCAACATAAATTAGCCTCCCTCATCATTAGTGTGATACTAGACTCTGTTATAAGGTCTGTAACACCTCCGTGATGACCGGCATAAAACTAATAAGAAGTTTGAAAGATTTCTACTAGGCTTATAAAACTCGCCCTTACATACAACAAACTCCTGAATAGGAAGTTTTGTACAGATCTATTATTTCGTAGCACTTGGTTAATTATACTTTATTCAACCTCTCTGTGATTTCTACAATCTCTAGAGTTGTTTAATAAAACAAAGTCAAATACAAAATCAAGTATGGTGATGATATAGTAAGATTAATGATGATATATTTAGGATAAAATGTTAAAATGCGGTCTATGATTCGACTCAGCCAACAGAAATACACAACAAGAATACTGTAGTGGTAATATATGATTTTTACTAAAATCTTGGTTCTATTCAACACACTCAGCGAAATAGTATATTGAAACCCATTAGGCAATTGCCCTTTGACCGTGTCGAAGTGTAATAGAGTCCCTGGGTTAGCGGACACCTATTAAATGGAGACAACCGCTCCCGGCCAAGAATGAATTCTAATATACAATCCCCAGAATAGGGAGTTCCTTGAGACGCTGATAGAACTATCAAAAGAGTGATATATTCGTGCCGGTTACTATTCAGTAATTAGTCGATTGACTTGGTCCGAGTCAAATGATTGATACAATTCAAAATTTATCAAGGTTTGCAAATAAGCTAATTAGCTAGGCAGTTTAGCACTTTCCCAGAACTAATTCAGTATTTCAGTAACTGAGAACAACTCTCAAAAGTTCATGAATTAACAAGAGGTAAGAATTATCAAAATATACGACTAATTAATTACGACTTATACAAAACTAACGTGATTCTTATGTATAGTACACCTAAATCAACCTAACAAACCTATATATATACAAAACTGACGAGATGCTTATGTTTAATTCACTTAATAAACCTAACAAACCTATATATATAACCCTATTCCACCCAAGTTTATCAGTGTACCTAGCGCTACCCCAAATAGAACTAAGTGTATATTGTTCAAACCAGGAGGACACCTCCTTTTTAGTATTAAACGTGTGGTGTGTGATGTAATCTAATCCTAAGCTGTTAAGGGAACAAGCTAGTTAGGCTTGACTTTGTCTAATTCCTATAACTGTTTGTCTCAGCCACGAGCCGAAGCTCAGGGATGTGTACTGAGACCCTAGAGAATATATGTTAGTGGGTATATATACATAAATAGATAAGACTGGCTGGAGTGATCTTGGCTCCCAAAGGGAACGGGATCCACTTCGACGGTCCCCTACCGAGTTGAATACCACCCGATACGTCCACACAGGGAGATAAGTCGACCTCGCTAGAACGAGAATAGTCAACTGCCGCACTCTTCAAATGTTATTCGGCTACTAGCTACCTACAGATGGACTTGGATTACGTTAACACCGCTAGGTTTCGTCCAAGACTATGAACCGTGTCATAGATTTTCTTGGCGGGAGGTCCCTAGCAATAAACCTCTGCGCAAGCCGCGTACGCGAACTAAAACACTACAAGAAGAATTATGCGAAAGGTAACTAAACTGAAAGATTAAGAAAATTAATAAACACTCACTATAATTTTATCTGAATAACCAATAAGGAATTTAACTACAGTAGCAAAAATGAATTTAATCAAATACAATCTAATTAATCAAAAAAATAGTATTTTTCCGAATTCACACGACAATTTATTTAGCTAATAACAACGAATATCTAATATCAATAAACGAAGTAGAGATATCATCACAACGCGTCTTTAATGAAACTTTAAGTACACCAACTATTATTTCCAAAAAACTAATAATGAACAAAATAAACGAAACGCCGCTTGCGCACCAGGGTTGGAAAAGCAAAAGCCAAAAGAGACCCCTTCCTTCCCGCGTCACGGGGTTTTTATTAACTCCTAGGATGTTCCCGCCTATCCTCCACCAAAACCAAAACACGCCCATTTTTCGGATCACTCGAATGAGACCGAAAATGAACCTTAATGAACACAACTTAAGTCAGATTTTGAAATATTCCGCTACTACTCGTACGATAAACATATTACTACGATTATTTCGAAGTGATTGGTACTGCATATTCGCTAAGTTATTTTATACTTAACTAGCTATGAATGCAAGGTAGATACCAATAAGCAGGTATTACGCATATAAACTTTCATCTACCGATATAGAAACCTGCATTTAAATCCTTGAGTAGCTTAAAAGATTTAATCGTACATACAAACAGACGATAGGCAGTGACTTCAACTTATACCTTAAAGTAAAGATTCAGTTCACCTTCTATTAGGTATTTCAAACTCCTGTTTGATACCATAGAGGAATAAAAGAGTAATGCTACTTTAATTCAAACTCGTAGCTCTTAAAGATTTTATCGTTAATAACCTTAATTCATAACTGCTCTAATTTATTATTAAATATTTAATTTTGCGTAAGTATTTTAATCTATTTTTCTATTTGTAAATTCCATCTCAGTACAGGCGTCAACATGTCGCGTTTCCTTTTTGTCAGCTGTGTAGTTTGGAAAGTGGCAAAACAACCTCAAATTTTGTTAAAATAAAACCCTAGTCATATCATAAAATAAAACAATTGCATTCCATTTAGAGAGTGGACAACACAGAATAGAATCGTGTGACCCTTTTTTCTTACAGCTTTACGACTTGCACGTGTGCTAAGAGTTGCATAAATGGCTTATCAATAGAATATTTTGTACTTAAGAAATTCTCACTAGAACCCGTCATAAATAACCCATACTCTCTAAAAACTAAAGGGTCTTGGGAAACGTCTCAACTTATTCCTTTTTTTCAGTATTACTAATTGCCAACAAAATATCTTGATTTATTTAAAATGTTTCTTAATTAATGTGAACGGTACGTCGGGACCGTTACAGCATTTTCAACGCCCACTTTTCACCATATATACTCGTATTTCTGTTCTATACGTAACCTTCTGCGATAAAGCGTGATTGATAAACACACAATATTATAAAACTGAAAAGTGTTTTGGTTGAACACGTGAACCTCAAGAAAAACAGTCCTATATTGAAATATAATATTAGTTTTTCGATTGCCCATTTATCAAGAAAAGCTATATTTCATCATCTTATTACCCAGGAGAGCAGTACTCATAAATGTCAATAAAACGAACGTTTTCTTATTAAATTATTTTTAAAATAATCAACGGCGTGTCAATAAATTAATCAAATAGGGACCACGGGGATTCGAATTAAAGTCACTGGTAAAGCCGTGTTGCTTTAGTATAATATTAAATATAAAGAAGTTTTATATTATTTCTCATAAATTTTTAATAAAGTGACAAAAGACAATTCGAGACGGAGATTAAACCTGTGACTTTGCCTAACCAGGGCAATGTTCTAGCCACCTGAACTACCCGAACCGTATCAAACGAAGTTGAAATTCTCCACCATATTTTAATCTTCATTTTAAGAGTATGACTAGAGCCATCTATCGATCTAATGAACAACTCGATACCAATGAATAGTGTTACAACCATTTTTAAACATTGAAGTAATGGACTCCACTCAGTCTATGGATAAATTTTTCAAGCCCTGGTTAGGCAAAGGTCACGGGTTCGATTCCCGTCTCGAATCGAATTGTCTTTTTCCACTTTATTAAAAATTTATGAGAAATTTAGCAAAATAATTGCTTTAAAAATTTAAATTATTTGTTTTATATTTGAACAAAGCCCACAACAAGTCCCAAGGTATAGCGAAAAAACAAACCATGTACGAATCGGTGGCGTGGTATGCGACTGCTACAATGAGGTCTCGGATTTGAATCCTATCCATACTAGTATTTGTGCAATAGGTTCAACACCTATAAAGGCGTAACTATCAAAGGTTTTGTTACGAGCGACTGCCGTCCGACCTCTTAAACCCATAAGCCTACGTCACTGCCTCGTCCGATAGTCAACAGGTGCATCGCTAGCAGGAGAAGTCGCTTGGGCCCAATATATTTTAAACGGCGGCACCGCTGAATAAAAAATATATATTATAAAATGTTCCAAATAATATACAACCTTTTCATCACATAAAATATCATCGTAATTTATAGGCTTCTTTTGTATTTTTAGATAGAACAAATTTTAATTATGAGAAGAAAACGGACACACTGAAGCTAGACCCTAGTAGGGAAAGGCAAAAAAGATTTATGTCACAGTACACAATAGCGAACACAAAAGCAACGATAATTTCATTACAAATGAATTTGGGCTGTTTAAAAATGTCCCCAAATATTTATTTATTTTATTTAAATGTGGGTACTCATTATTATTTTATAGGAAAGGACAAAGCAAGGAATGTTATTCGCGCCCTCAAAAAGAAAATGAAATAAAATATAAATATATTTATTTTGAATAGACCATTTTAACGGCGCTTATAAAATGTTATACACTGTTTAAAATATTTATAGTGACCACCGGTTTGAAACGCGGCCCACCTGAGAAGAATCGACAAGTCAACTTAGGAAGGTTTTTTTTTTGATTGCCAATTTACAATTTAATATTATTTCACTTTGCCAGCAGATCATTTCTAGGCGTCCCTGTCCTGCAAATAGTCTTTAACAGAGTAACAACCTTTTTCACAAAGCTTTTTTTAGTAACATCTTAAATTTATCTAATGGTAAATTTCTCAGGGTTATTCGTCAACTCGCACACAGAAAACTCGCATGATTCTGCGAGATCCTGGCACATTTCAATTTATTTTTTGTGTTCGTCAATTCGCACACAGGCGCAAAGTACAGTCAAATGCAAAATATATCTTATACAAAATCTACTTTAATATATTATTAGTGTAAGAAATGAATACAACACAGTGTGTTGGTCTAGTGTGTTACATAAGTATATTAGACTTATAACGCGTTTACTTTGCATACAATTTGTTACCCACTCTAACGTCCCAGTTTATAAGTAACATAATTTCCCTAATTAGCCGTTAGCTTAATTGACAAGAATCGAAATATTTCAGAACCTAATAAAGCTACATCAAAAAAATATACTACTTTCAAAGGAGGAAAAAAATCTATAGACTCTACCTGTTACTATGATAACTTTGAATTTCAACCCAAATTCATAATATATTATATTAAACTCGTCACAGTAGATTGGAATTTCATAGTAGGTTCAAATTTTGCATTTTTTCACTCCTAATTACTAAAATCTGTGTTACCTATTTCTTATCTTAATATAGATATTAGTTTTTGTAAAACTGTTATCAAGCATACCTACTGTTGATTTTAATACTTTCTTTGGTTAACTAAAATACCAAAATCTTAATCTGTGATTTAAAATATTAAGTATATTTTGTATTATAGTTAACTATTGTCGTGCTCCGTCGGTTTGGTCACGTCCAACAAATGAGCTAAGTTTTTATATAATTTTTATATGTTATTTATTTTACTATCGACGAAAACGTATTGAGTGAAAGTAGAGGGTAGAACGAATCATGGTAGGCCGAGACATACATATGAAGACCACGTGATCAGATTAATCAAAAACGGAAAAATAAAAAGTACTCAGAAACACAGACTGCATGTATGAAGCGATTAATGCATCTGCATAAAGCGAAAGAAGTATGCATGGGCCGTGAAGCCCGGCGATCTGTCCTCTTAGACTACAGCGTAAAGATTATCAAGTGTAAGATTTATATTTTTATATTAGGTGTAGGTATTTGTATTATGGAAGAGAATGCATGTATGTAGGTAGGTACGGTGCGCGGCGTGCCGGCCGCCGAGTAATGAATTAAAATCAGTCTTCATCGCACACAGTAGTTTGATTTACGTGTCCATGTCTCCTTTACATAACATGGCGCAGCCGGCCTAAAATATATATAAATATTCGTAAAATGTATATAAAAGTACACGAGTTGAAAAGAAAATAAATTTTAGTAGTTTATAGTGAAATCTCGTAAGTAAAAGAAATAAAATGGAATCTGTGTTACAGCCTCCTAAACCGTTTGAATTTGAAAATAGTTTGTGCAATATTACGTCCGGTAATCTAAGTACAGAATGGCAAAAATGGAAGAGTGCGTTCAATATCTATTATGAGGCTTGTGAGTTGTCAAACAAAAGCAAAAAAACGCAGATCAACATATTATTACACGTTATTGGTGAGAAATGCCGGGAAGTGGCATCACAATTTCATGAAGATTTTAATACAATAAATGAGTTGCTTACAAAGTTTGATGCCTTTTTCATACCAAAGAAAAATTTAGCAGTGGAGCGACATAGATTTTTCAAGAGGGACCAAAAGGAGTTAGAATCGGCAGAACAATACGTGTTTGAGTTGAACAAAATGGCGGTCAAGTGTGAATTTAAAGATTTACGTGACGATCTTGTATGCAGTAGATTGATATGTGGCTTAAGAGACATGGCTCTGTCAGAAAGATTACTACGTGAACCAGAGATTAAATTGGAAAAAGCTCTAGACATCTGCAGATTAGTGGAAATGTCACGCATGCAGGCGAGAAACATGAAAGTTGAGAATCAAGAATACAAAAATCACGTGCAAGAGATTAGTAATACAAAGGAGTACGAGGTTAATTGGATGCAGCGAAGTAAAAAGCCTAGGCAGTTCCCGCGTTGGTCTCAGCAGTCGGCAGCCAACCGTTCGCGTACCTACTATCAGCCAAGACCTACTTCACATCGTCATATTGTAGAAAAAGGCCCACCTGTCACGAGTCAGTCACAATCAACTGATACAGCCAATAACTTGCAGCGTAACATAAACAAAAGGTGTGGAAAATGCGGGCGAGTACATGGAAAGAACGAGTGTCCGGCGGTTGGCCAAAGGTGTTTGAAGTGCGATCGCATGAATCACTACGCGAGAATGTGCAGGGTTTATGAGGTGCATGCGGACTCCACTGATCAGGTAATAAATAAAAATATTAGTAAATGTAACGAATGGAGGGTTGAGCTGCAAATAAATGGTGTTAGCATATGTTTTAAATTGGACACAGGCGCTGATGTAAATGTTTTACCCCGTAATTTCCTAAATAAAATTAATATATTAGAACATAATTTATCTAAAACATCAATAAAATTGCATGGTTATTCTGGTAGCAGTATTTCGGTGATAGGCAAGTGCTATTTAAAAGTAAAATACAAAAACAATATTTTTATTTTGAAGTTTATTGTTGTTGATGCTTCTTCACCTCCAATTTTAAGTAGATATGCCTGTGAAGAATTACAATTAATTAAAAGAATTATGTCAATTAGCAGGGAGAATCAAAATGGTTATAATATTTTGAATGAATTTCCCAATGTGTTTGTGGGCATGGGCTGTTTACCTGGTGAATATAAGATACAGCTAAAAGATGACGTCACGCCAGTCGTACATGCTCCGAGGAAGTTGCCAATAGCCATAAGAGACCAAGTTAAAATAAAGTTAGCAGAGATGGAAAGGGAAGGTATAATTGCTAAAGTTGATAGGCCGACGGACTGGGTGAATAGCATGACAGTGGTCAAAAAGCCTAACGGGAGTTTACGCATATGTCTAGACCCCCGAAATCTCAACAATGCTATCAAGCGGGAGCATTTTAAACTACCTACTTTTGAGGAAATAAATACAAAACTAGCAGGTGCAAAGTATTTTAGTACATTAGATGCCAAACAGGGGTTTTGGCAGATTAAATTACATAAAGATAGTACAGAATTATGCACGTTCAATACTGCATTTGGCCGATATAGGTACTTACGTATGCCATATGGAATTTCTTCGGCATCAGAAATATTTCATAAGCGTTTATACGAACATTTAGACGATATTGAAGGGGTAATCCAGTTCATAGACGATATTTTAATTTACGGTCAAACTAAAGAAATTCATGATCAGCGGTTACGGGCTGTCCTTAAGAGATGTGAGGCTATTAACATAAAATTAAATAAAGAAAAATGTAAAATCGGTTTAACTAGGATTAAATATTTAGGACATATAATTTCTAAAGATGGTGTAAGTCCGGATCATTCACATGTGAGTGCTATAAAAAACATGCCCACTCCTACCAACATAAAGGACGTAGAGAGATTTTTAGGTCTAGTTACTTATGTTAGCAATTTTATACCCAACTTGTCAAATAAGACATGTTTATTAAGAGAATTACTCAAGAAAGAAATAGAATGGCACTGGACTAATAAACATGATCAGTGTTTCAATGAGATAAAAAATTCTCTTATTAAGTCACCAGTATTACAGTTCTATGATCCATTAAAACCGGTTGTAATATCGGTAGATGCAAGCAAAACTGGGTTGGGGGCTTGTTTACTACAAAATAATTTACCTGTATGTTACGCTTCAAAAGCGCTTACTAAAACGGAGCAGTCATATGCTCAAATCGAAAAGGAGTTGTACGCTTGTGTGTTTGCTTGTGAAAAATTCTATACATACATATACGGACGGACAGAAATAACCATAGAAACAGACCATAAACCGTTAGTAAATATCATAAATAAACCTTTAGCTAATGCACCCGCGCGGCTTCAAAGAATGTTAATGAGATTACAGCCATATACATTCAGCTTGGTTTATAAGCCCGGTAAATTTTTATATATTGCAGACACGTTATCGCGTGCTGTTGCACCAAGCACAGAATCAGTTGCTCCCCTCTCTCCTCGTGATCATTATGACGCGCAGGCGCAGGTGTGCTCAGTCAGTGCAAACAATGTACTGACAGACACGCATTTTTTGGAAATACAAAGATGCACTTCTGAAGATGAAGATATGCAAAAATTAATAAAAACAATAAAGCGTGGTTGGCCACCAAACAAAAGTAAATTAGATGATCAATTGAAACCCTTCTGGGAATACAAAGATGAGTTGGTTGTTAACTTTGGAATAGTATGGAGAGGCAGTAGGGTTGTCATTCCCAAGTCAATGCGTAACAAAATGTTAAAATATATACATAGTAGTCATTTAGGCGTAGAAAAATGCAAGTTGAGAGCTCGTGAGATAATATTTTGGCCCAACATGAACACACAGTTACTAGACTATTTATCACACTGTCAGGCATGCTTAAGTTACAGAAAACAAAATACAAAAGAACCTTTAATTCCTCATGAAATTCCAGATAGGCCGTGGTGCAAAGTAGGCGTAGATATTTTTCATCTCGGTCCCAAATCCTATATAATACTGGTGGATTATTATAGTAAATTCGTTGAATTGGTCCAAGTTAATTCATTGACCTCAGTGAATGTTATTAAGAAATTAAAAATAATATTTGGTAGACAAGGTATTCCAGAGACAGTTATGTCAGATAATGGCCCGGAGTTCTCATCCATGTTGTTTGCAGAATTTGCAAATCACTGGAAATTTAAACACATCACATCGTCACCAAGATATCCTCAGTCTAATGGTCAGGTCGAGAGAACTATTCAAACTATAAAAAACATAATGAAAAAAACAATACATGATCAATCAGATTTCAATTTAGCATTTTTAGAATACTTAAATACACCCATTGGTAAAGATATTCCATCACCTGCAGAATTATTATATAATAGGAAGCTACGTAGTATTGTGCCCTGTAACCCCGTGTTACTAAAGCCAACACTACACAATGACACCATACTAAAATTAAAGACTCGTCAACAAATGCAAAAATATTATTTCGATAGAGGATCTAAGAATTTGAAACCCTTAAGCGTAGGGCAGAAGGTCAAAGTTAGAGTAAATAATACTTGGCAATCAGGCACGGTAACAAATAGGTTTGCATTAAGATCATATGATGTATTAATGAATGACGGCATTGTCTTGCGAAGGAACAGAAAACATTTGATTGCAGATTCAAACCAAACTTGCTTATCACGACTCAATGAATACAATTACTTGTACGACGATATAAATGCAGCTCAGCCCACGTCAGTCGATTACAGTGAACCGGTTTTGCAATCAGCTGATAACAGTTCTAATGTTTATTGTACTCGGTTCGGCAGGATAGTGCGGCCTCCTGATCGGTGGGGTTACTCAATGAACGAAAATGAGTAAGTGAAATAAATAAAAGAATTGTTCGTTAGTTTTGTCATGAAAATGTTTAATTAGTGTTATTTGTTGGTCTGATTATCTTAATGTGTAATAAATTCTAGTTGTTTAAATGTGAATAAATGTGTATTTAAAATTATTAACAATGTAAGTAATTAAAAAAAAAACAAATATTGGAATATGGTTTAATAACGTCTTTAGCAATAATCATTCACGTGAACCATGTACATAGTTCCTAAGAAGATATTTTTAATGTAGTACCTAGGTAAGTAAGTAGCATGATGAATAATAATTAAAGTTTATAATAATTATGAGGTATAATAAATGTTTTATAGTTAATTAATTACTGAATATAATGAATGATACTAAATGATTATTAATGATTTTTGTCTAAATTTATTCTAATGATATTTGTCCAAATAAATCAAACAATATATTACTATAGGCGTTTAGCTATAATTTGTAATATAATTTTTTCAACGATTATAATTAAAGTCTAATGTAATAATTAAATGTAATGTTGTAGTCTAGTCTAATTAATTATCAAGTAGTTTTATATATTATGCAATTATGTTTCAATTTGTTAATGGATATTGATTATTATATAAATAAAGTAATTTTAATTAAGAAAGGGGTTGTAGGTATTTGTATTATGGAAGAGAATGCATGTATGTAGGTAGGTACGGTGCGCGGCGTGCCGGCCGCCGAGTAATGAATTAAAATCAGTCTTCATCGCACACAGTAGTTTGATTTACGTGTCCATGTCTCCTTTACATAACATTAGGTACTTACTTACACACCCAACAAATTGAAATGAATTTTTTATTTTCTAAATACCAAAACCTTGATTTATGATTTCTTATTAATGAATATAATTCTTTGTGATATTGTTGATATTGATATAATTATAATAATAAATAAATTAATAGGAATAGACAATGGACTCACCATCTATTACGTGGGACAGTAATCCACACGGTGAAAAGTGGGCATATAATATACCTCTGCCACCCCTTCGGGGATAAGGCGTGATGGATATTTATTTATTTTTAATAAATTAATTTTGCTAATTGCAATACCTTACCTCGCTTTCAGCTCAGTACTGCCGACAGAGTAAGGAAGTAGGTTAAGGAGTTCCGCCTACAATTTGACATAAATTTGTTATACCAAGTATAATTTATGTTCTCCATGTTAATTTGTGTGTAACTTAAATTTAGAAATAATTTTGATTTGTGATTCTTATAATAAATAGGAACTACAAATTTTGTTGTATTTAATTATTGTACCTAGTTTATATTTATTTGGGAAATTTTTAATTATTATAGAGTAAACACTTTAGTCATCTACTTCTAATATGGTTCCACATTTATAAAGGAAACACTTTATATTGGATTAACTTAAAAGAATACAAAATACTCTTAATAAGTGACAACGAATTTAAAAAAAAAACTAACTACCATCCATTAAGGCGTTGTACTTGCCATCCATCACCATTAACGTAAAATACTGTAAGCGATACTCAAACACTTGTCTAGCTGAAGATAATAATATGTATAAAAAGCATTAAGGGTCGAGAATTTCCCCGGGAATCAATTACACAGAGTTATAAAATGAAAAATAAAATAATTTTTTTACACTTCTACTTGACAGTATCTTTATACCACTGAATTTAAGCACTACAAGATTAGAGAATTTCCCCGGGAATCGATTACACGGGAATTGAAATCACACAATCAGAATCGTGCGAGTTTTCTGTGTGCGAGTTGACGAATAACCCATTTCTCAGGTCACAGGGAAGCTCGTTGTAAAAGCGTATACAGTTACCCTGGAAAGAATCGCCAATGTTATGTAGCCGACTGAGGTGGACTGAAAGATTATTTTTATATCTAGTGTTTATATTATGTTTATCACAGAGTTTAGAAAACTGTAATAGATTTTTCTGGACCTACATAAGATTTGCAAAAGTGTGCTGTGATGCTACGGCTGGAATATTTAGTTCTTTGAATTTTTCTCGGAGAGAGACTCTGGGGCCCAAATTGTAATTAGCGCGTACAGTCACTCGCGCCCTAATACTAGGTAAAAGATGGTAGTAATAATAACGCGTGCCAAATTTTATGTCAAATTGTAGGCGGAACTCCTTAACCAACTTCCTTACTCTGTCGGCAGTACTGAGCTGGAAGCGAGGTAAGGTAATTAATTAATAAAGGTAACTTATCAAAATAAATTATGCTGTAGAAAAAATATTTTTTTATAATTTCTCATGTTCTCATCGTGATCTCAGTCAACAACTCAAATGAAACATAATGAAAAAATAGCGTAGTAATTATTCATTATCTCTCAAAATATATTTACACTGTCTTCTAAATATCTTAGCGAACTCAACCTTAGTAGCTTATTTGTAACTAAAAACGTACAATGATTAGATTATTAGAATAGATAATGTCTTAATTGGCACACCACAAATACTTATATTTTATATTACTTACTAACTTAAATTTAAATTTTTAGTACAATATTGTTTCTTTTTTTTACAAAACAATTTCGTACTTAAATTTAAATTTAGTTTAAATTAATAAAATTTAAATTGTTTCGCGTGAAGTCCCGAGTAGTATATAAAATATGAGTTTAAACCTCGAAAGTTTAAAAATAACACCACAAATACTTAGCAAACACACAATGAAAAGAGAAAAAGAAATAAACATAAATAATAACAAAATGAAATACAAATAAAAATATACAACAATAAAAACAATGCAGATATATAATGTACGTCGTAGGTGGTAGTTGGTAGGTTTAGATTGATAGGTCGCGTATGCGATTTTCGCCTAGAGTTTTACGTAAACAGGATACGAGGTATTATAATTACTATCGTCTTTGTTAGGCGCGAGTGAGAGAGAGCTAGTCTCAATGAACCCAGTTTGATTGTTGCACATGTTATATAATTTATATTATAAACTAGTTGTTTAGTGCTCGGCTGGCATTCTGTAGTTATCCCGTACCCGTATCCCACAGGAACTTATGTCAGGAATAAATAGACTATTTATGTAGTTCCAGGGTCTTAGAAGGTTTTTACAGGGTCGGCAGCGCGAGTGCTTCACATCTGGTGTTGCAAACGTCCATAGGGAAGGGCGACCACTTCCATCAGGTGAGCCGTTTGCTTGTCTGTGACAGTGGTATAATAAAAGAAAGCAATTTCATGATGTTCATCCCTGAGCGTTACGCACAATCAAAAGATAAAATGAGTATTGTGGTTAAATTGTCATTCGAGCACTAAAAATTATTTCAACCACAATTATATGTGGTTACGTTCACGTTGCTCGTATTTTATGCATTTATTTTGTCGTTTCATCGAAAATGCATTTCCTATATTTGGAGTTCAATAAATTTGAACTTCCAATAACTAAATTGTGAATGATGTCTGATCCTTAAAACAGGGCTTGCGTTGAGTCCTCGTTTAAGATAGATAGGTTAGCACAATAATTTAGTGAATAGAATTGTTTTTTTTTTTTTATATTCTTAGATACTCAATCTTCGTTCATCAGGAGTTCATCGCATCAATGTATAAAAATGTTTGTAAAACTGCATTGAGTTGTTATAGAGTGCGCGACATAGCTCGCTGAGTAAGGACGTTAAAGTGGGTATTGGCTGGCCACATCTGTAGAAGAACCTATACAGCAAACGAGTTCTGGATTGGAGACCACGACTCGGCAAACATATGGCAGGACTACCCTCCACTAGATGGCTTGGAAAAGGTACCAGGGAGAGACTGGATGCGGAAAGTGCAGAACCGTGTATTGTGGCATGAATTGGGAGAGGCCTAAGTCCAGCAGTGGTCTGCCATAGGCTGATTTCATTGATATCAACCCTTCTACGCCTACATTCCTGATCATCTCTTGCCATACTAAGGTTGTCAGGAAGAGAGCGCTTTTAGCGATAAGACCGCCCATTGTACTCTCACTTGTAGCTTTAAGTCCTGAAAAACTGTATGGAATGGTGTGCAATAAAGAATTATCTTATCTTATCGTATATCAAAGTTGTTAAGTTAGTCGATAGATTGCTCTTGAATAGCGCTTACACAGACAGTGAAGAATTTCAACTTGCTTCAGTATGGTTATGTTAGCTCAGTGGCTTCGAGCATTGCTCTGGTTACGATAAGGTCACTGTTGAAATCCCGTCATCACGCCATTGGCCTTATTTATTTCAATAAAAAATTATAAATATATAAATTATATGCATTGTTCGAGTATATGCCTAAATAATACAAATATTTAAATTAATACAATAACCATTACTGCTTTAAATATAAATACATACACATACAAAAATATCTCTTAAAAGTAAAACTATAAGCAAGTGAAATAAGTACTTATGATTAAAACTCGCGAAAGCTATAAGTTCTTATTCCCAATGAAAACTACATGTTTAGAAAGCCCATCCATATGGATGAAGTTATGCAAAAACGTTCCAATAACGAGTCGCCCAAAATTGAGTTTAATTATTTACAAATCTACTGATATGGTCATCTTCTATCATTTTAACTACTATTTTAATCTATAAATTACATATATTGATATTTTTTTAAGTACCGTACGGTTCAATCCACAATTTTATCCGATCAACTACCTTAGTGAAAAATAAAACATACCAATCCACCTGAAACATAAGGTTAGCAAAACTTTTTTCATAATATTACGAGCGGATGTCTGTCGGAGACGTTGTCCTGCAGTATACTGACTTCAACGCCAATTTTCCTTTGATTTGTGAATCTAAGCCATCCCAGGCGCCACCTTAACGCATACAAAAAAAAAAAAATCAAATTAATTTAGCCGTTTAGGATACATACACACGTACAGTAGAATTATAAAGATTATAAAAAAAGTTTTATGTCAACGTTTTCAGTCACTTCATTTCAACTTTTAAGTATGACAAACAGTACGGCAGTCGATAAATCTTCCTGAGCTCGACGTATAATGGAGATCTGTCGTATCGTTTAGAGGAAATAGAAAAAGTTCATAAGTTTTGGAACGTCGTCTTTTATGTTTGGTTGAACCAGAATTATGGCGTTGTTATTTTAAAAATTTATATTGATCAAAAGTTATTGATATTTTTACCCCAACTGAATGAATACAGGGAGGAAGGGGGGTAAAGTTTTTTACGTGTCTCTAAATATAGGTAAACAGCTTTACCGATTTTGAAAAGTGAGGTGTCATTAAATTGATATTCTTTGCAGGAGTATCACACACTATGTGTAAAGAAAAGTGTGTTTCTGGCAGTCACAATTAGGTTCGTTAACGTTTTTTGGAAGGCACGTTTCAATAGTGGTTAGTTTGTCGCTGTCGGTTTCAACACGGTTATACGCTCACCATCTATTATGTTTATGGGATCAAATACATCTGGTCATCTATTTTTCATCATACCTCAGTTTATCTATTTTTACGCTATATGGCGGTGTATCCTAGTGGGATAGTCTGAAAGAACACATCGCCTGGCATCGTGACCCTTACATACATCTTTCGCTTTCTGTAGATTCATGAATCGTTTTATCCTTTTATACTTTTGACCTATCCGTTTTCGAGCAATCTACTCATGAGTACTTTATTATGTAAGTTTAATCTTCCCTGACTCCTTCTACACTCTTCTTTTACACAAGAAATCTTCTTCGTCAATTATTTCTCACTAAATCGTTGTACATGTCCAAACCATTAGAGGGTGCCTTTTTCCAGCTTTTCATTTTCATTCAAGCTTGCCTTTTTTGTATCACTTCGTTAAGTATTCGGTTGTTCCGCTGGACAATTTTCAAATTTTCAGCGTTCGATTTGATTTCATGCATATTCTGACACATCCTGGTTTCACTACCGAAAAGTAATGTGACACTAGCGCTGATTACTCTTTTAGGAAAAAGGTTATTGTATATTTATTCATGTATTTTTAAAGTAAATTCATGATTAAACAATAATTTCTGAGGCACAATCGAGAAAAAGCCAGTATATCTTACTAACTTTTATCCACAAAGGCAACGCCAGCAATACAAGAGCAATGTCTATACCAACTTCGTTAATACCTTTGTTCAAACTTGCTAATTAATGTTGCAAATATTGCTAAAGCTTCCGAGAACGTTTAAGAAGAAAATAGAGCAATATATTTTGTGAAATTAGATAGCAATGTATTAAGAGAACATTACTTTTGCAGGTAAAGCTATCAAACAACCCAGCTGGAAGCCGTTAATTATTACACAAGACGTACATTGTACGGCTTATCCTTCTATATCGAGATAGCTTAAGCTTTCGGCATAAAGAACATCTCATTACCGTGATTTTCATTTATTATTTAATATCAAGGTACCATGTTAATCTTCACAGAAGGCCTTATCGGCGGGTTAAAATAGTTCAACAGCAGGAAATCTCAAAGTACTTCTGTCAATCTCACCACTTATTGTGTAAGCCATAAATATAACTGGTGAAATATGATTATTTAGATTATTTAGATAATAATAATTCGATTCCTTAGAGTTTTGTTGCCCTTCTGCACCGGTTAGGATTTAATGGACTAACGCGCAGTGCGCGGAGCAGTGAGAGTGCTACTCCCGGGAATGCAGCAAATCTCAACTTGCCTTAATTGGCCGGTCAGGGGGAGGGAGCCAGAGCTATATGCTCGGGGGTGGAAGTGTCATTTTCAAGGGCATAACTACGAGGAAGCCCGCTCCGGGTCTGTTCCGCGAAGGTGAAACCGGCGCCGCACCGCTCGACACCCCAAGCCGCTCACACCGGTGTTGCCCTCTGTCGCCTTACAGGCTTATCATGTCTATGGTGATTGTATAGGGGGCCCATCTAGTGAGTTGGCGAGTCACCGTCTGCCAACATTTTGATAATGAGATTAAAATGGCAGACGCCGCCTTCATTCATAGTTATAATCACCCAGTTCATCTAACCCTCCAATCCAATAGCCCATTTTATAGTTAGCATATTTTACAATAGTTTAACTCCAATTGGAGGCGGTCCATTATCGTTCTTCTACATAAGGCGGGCGTGGACTGTCTGCAATGGGGGTCCCATTTCCTATTTGATTAAAATTCTCAAAGGGCCTCTGCGTGTTGGACCAGTATGTCCCCATGTACGCCAACCAAAAGCCCGGGTATCTTCATAAAAAAAAAGATGATACCAGTGAAAAGAAGATACATAATAATTATAATAATACCCCTCGAGGACATTCGTTATCTTTTATAGGATTAACCCAACCCTATGAGGGCATAGTAGATTCGCTTTTTGTGTCTTTCACTTTCTGATATCAACAAAAAAATCATCAGAAAGTTAATGAAAAGCTCACATCCGCAGGGCAGCTTGTGGCGAGTTGTGCGTGGCTACACATCGGTCCCGATTCTTTAGAGTTTTGTTACCCTTCTGCACCGGTTAGGATTTAATGGCCTAAGAAGAAGAAGAGACATAATAATAATAAACTTTATTACATAAAAGGATGTACAGATAACCACTGTATACCACGGGGTAAAAAGAATTATTGACACGGGCAGTAAAATTCTCGTAATCTTAACGGTAATACCACAGACATACATATAATAATACGTATATTACCTATTATTATATGTAAATAATACTTACTGGTAAACGTCTTTCTTAGGATACCACCCAGAACTTTAGATACCGTACCGTAGCAAAAAAAAACTTAGTAACTACCTATTTTTCTTTTTTTTTTGTTTCATGTGGTGATCAAAATAGTTTTTTTGGACTTTTAAGGCATGAGTACAAGATATGAGAAAAATCGTCCAAAATACAATACATAGATTATATACTTTTTACATTCCACGAAAAACGGCCTACGTTTGATCCCCAGTCTTTAAACAACCTTGACGTGAACATACTCTTAGAATGCTTATGTTAAGAATTAACCAATACTGGAGGGTTAGACTTTTTATGTCAGATACCTTCTTCTTCCACCTGGCGTTAATCCGGGCTATTGCCAGGGTGCGCTTTCTGACAGAGCTTCCTCTGCTTTGCCCGATCTTCAACATCCTTTTGAGTTAGGCCATTGGCACTCATGTCGGCGTTCTCAGGGTGATCACGAAACCTAACCCCAAATACTGTCATATTCATGCATCTTCGAGCAATATACTTCATAAGGCGGCGCATGATGTGGCCATATCATCGTAGACGACATTTTTTGGAGTTTTACCCCACGTTACGTACACTAAGACTACCTCGAATGAATTAGTTGCAGATGCCGACGAATCGCGTTTCGCCGCTCATCCACCTCAGCATCTTCATCTCCGTGACGTTGAGCTCCTGGGTGTGTCTGCTTATTCTTTATGACCGATACCAAACTCCTCATATTGCCGAGAAATATTTGAAAAAAATTGGTTGAAAATTACAATTGAAATATTCACACATGTTTACACTCTTTGAAAGAAACTTTAATGAGTATGAGTTCGAAAGTGATCAGATCGCTCCGACTCAGTTCTTTTTTTGGCACCATATAAGGATACTATATCTCTCTCTCAGTCACTTGCACTGTCTTTTACGTATGTACATTTACACCGTATACACAGCAACTTCTTAGACATTTTCCACTACAACCCCCATTTTTCACAAGAAACAATTTAATATTAGCTGTAGCTTTGAACATGAATAATTTAATACCATTACAACTGCTCATTTGGTAACACGAGAGTATATAACATGACCAACGCATGTGAAAATATCAACCTTCTGAATTCAAAAGGCAAAGTTTCAACATGCTGTCAAGATAAAGTAACCGTCATAATTTATTGCCAGAAGGGAGCGAAGAAAAATTCCTAACTTCGCTATAGAATATTTACGGGCTCTATGTAAAATTTTCAATGCCAGCATTTCTATTTCGGCAGTAATGTTTTTTTTAAACTATATTAGAATGTGGAGTGTAAGTGTTATTAGTAAAAAACAGTATTTAAAATTAACTAACTTACTATCTTCATGCTGTATCCCTGACGGGGTAGTCAGAGAGGACAGATCGCCAGGCTTTGCGATCCATGCATACTTATTTTGCTTCTTCGAGATTCATCAATCGCTTCATACACGCAGGTCTGGGTATCCGAGTACTTTTGACCTTTCCGTTTTTGAGCAATCTGCTCACGTGGTCTTCATATGTATGTAAGTCTCGGCCTACCCTGACTCCTTCTACCCTCTACTTTTGAACAATATATATTCTTCGTCAATCGTTCCTCACTCATTCGTTGGACGTGTCCAAACCAACGGAGCACGCCCTTTTCCAGCTTAACGCCGACACTTTCATTCGAACCTGCCATATTGCGTATCACTTCGTTACGTATTCGGTCGGCCAAAGTTACGCCGCACAATTTTCGAAGGGATCGCATCTCCACAGCATTCAATTTACTTTCATGCATCTGCTGACATACCCAGGTTTCACTACCGTAAAGCAAAGTTGGCACTAGCACTGCGTTATGAATCGCCATTCGTGCTTCTTTTACGATGCTTTGTCGCTTTACTAACTGGGACAAAGCATCGTTAACTTTGTTTCCGGCAGCTACTCGCCGTTCTACATCCGAATCACATCTTCCGTCCGCGCTAAACATACTTCCTAAATTCACAATTTCATTCACTTGCTCTAGACGTTCCTGGTTTACCCTAATCTCGCATTTAGTTCTTACGTCACCTCTTTCAAATACTAGAACCTTAGTTTTACTTGCATTCAAGCGAAGACCCTTACTTTCACACTCCTCTTTCATATTAGTGACTAATGCCTGAAGGGCGGCTTCTGATGAGGCCATGAGCACCGCATCATCAGCGTACAACAGTCAGTTTACTGTAAAGTCACCCAAATTCACACCTATATCAAAATCTTTCAACTTCTGCAGACTATTATGCACTATGAACAGCATGGCGGACATGACACATCCCTGTTCGGCGCCTGTACAGACATGAAAAAGAGGTGACACATCCCCCCATACTCGCACGCAAGCCTCTAAGTCCCTATAAAGCGACTGTATTGCCCGCAGTAGCGAGCCGTCCACACCATATCCGGGCAGCAAGTCCCACAGCGTTTCTCTCACAACGTTATCAAATACTTTCTCTAGATCCACAAAAGCGCAGATAACCTTCTGGCTAACAGCCAGAAACTTTTCCGCGATCATGCAGAGAGAAAACACTTGATCCATGCAACCTCTTCCACGTCGGAATCCGCATTGAGCCTCTCATAAATAACTTTAAGACTTTTCTTGCATTCGTGCCGTTATAACCTTTGCATACACCTTACTAGCTAAGCTGACCAAGCTGATCGTCCTGTAGCTGGAGCAGTTTAGGCGCGAGCCTTTCCATTTGTAAATAGGTACTACAAGTGCTACTCGCCAGTCATCTGGGATCTCACCCGTTCGCCAGCACAAGACACGCGACCCACCGTACTTGATCATCTCAGCAGTAACTCTGTCTTTTCCCGCATCCTTACCACATTTCATACTTCTTATCGCTTGTTCTATTTCTTTCATACTAATGACTTCAATGACATCGGGATCCGGAGCATCGAAGTGAGCTCCACTTCCCGATGTGGAATCTCTGTCTTTTCTTGCATACATCTTTCCATAATATTCACTCCATCTCTGCAGGACGTCAGTTTGGTCTGTTAGGACGTCATTGTTAACACTAAGCACTTTATTCATACTACAGTTTGCCGAACAACTCCGGGTCTTGCCTACCTCTTTCCAGAAGAGCTTGGCATTATCCCGGAAATTGGACGACAACCTTTCATCCGCTTTCATTCTGCACCTTTCACGAGCTTCTTCTATCAGTGCCTTCGTGTTTACTTTCTGCAACTTGTGTCTCTCTTTCATATTAAAATCATTCCGCGAGGCTAAGTAGTCTAGCCATGCTTTCTTCTTCATTCGAACTGCTTTTTTCGTTTCGTCATTCCACCATGCATCACGCTTATTACTACTGCCTCTTTTCGTTTCTCCACACACTTCCACAGCGGCATTTATCATACTATCTCTAAGGTTCTGCCGTACACTTTCCACATTCTCACTACTTACATTGACGTCGCCAAGCTTTTTGGCTACCCTTTCATTATATTTATCCCTAATGGACGCATCTTGCAGCTTCCAGCTTTTGATTTTATAAGTCGGCTCAGGTTCTCCTGAACCAAGAGTAGGCAGAGGCATACGATACACCCCACATTTAATAAAACAAAATTTGCATCTAATCAAACTTTGAGAAAGTGGTGTTTAGTTATTTCCACAATTGTACGTCGGTTTCTTCTGCATCACCATTCTGGCTTATAGGGTGGTGTTTTTTGGCTACTGTGAGCAATTATAGGAACATAGTTTTTGAAGAAGTTTTACAAACATTACTTTTGTTAGTATAGGAAGGTGTAGTTAAATAGATATATATTTTTAGTACACTACCCGAACCGTACCGAAACAAGTTGAAATTCTTCACTATATTGTAATCATCATTTAGAGTATGTCCAGAGCCATCAATTGAGCTACATAACAACTCGGATATCAATGAATAGTGTTACAACCATTTTAAAACATTGATGCGATGGACTCCACTCAATCTATAGATAATTTTTTGAAGCAATTAGTATGTTAATTTTCAAGTAATTGTAATTGCTTTTGCCAAAAAAACGTAAAAAAATATAATTTGGTTCAGCACGGGGATTAGCTTAAGTCATTGGTATTGCAACATATCCTTTTTCACTTGTGCGATGTGAGACACTCTGTTTCCACACAAATATCCTTATATTTCTGGGCTAAGTATATCTAGGGTATTTAAATATGGTATTAAATATTCATTGAATATTTTTGAAAAAAGTTAGTTGTTAGAATTATATACCATTGTTAAGTATGGTATAATATACCTCAAAACAATAGCTTATTAAATTTTGTATTTTTTATATAATTATATTTAATTTGGTAATCAAAAACCTATGGTCCGATTTTAACTATTTGTATTACAACTACACATAAGATATTGTTCAAAACACTACTTTGCTAAGGGATTCGGTAGAGAGTAATACAAATGTTGCGTCTATCACATTTTCCACGCGAATAAAGTCGCGGGCAACAGCTAGTTGTAAATATTCAAGTTAGGTAGACGTGAATCTAAAGTTCCTTATTAATAACAATCGTCCAAGGTGTTAGTCGAACTTACCCACCAAGGGTTCGGCACAAATTTGTAAGTAGGCATACTTTCTTAATTGTGATAAATAATCCATTTGATTATTTTTTAAAGTGAAACATTTTTATCGACGTTGAATGAAACTTTATAGCTGTAAAAAATAGTCACCTTTTTCGGTTACGTGCCATGTTGTTTCGAATTGAAACTTCTTTATCTTATGTCAAACTTCTTTATCGACGTTCAAAGACATTTTTTAGCTGTAAAAAAATTACGTAAAGAAGTTTTACTTCTTACCTGTGTACTTTGGTGCACACACATTATTTTTTGAATTTTAAATACAAATGTATAAAGTGCAGGATTTGGGTGAACCAGAATTGTATATAGCAATAAATATAATTGTGTATTTAGAATTAGGTTTAGCGCAAAATGCACGTGCACCGTTGCGTTACTTTGGAGATGTCCAACGAATGATTGAGGAACGAAGGACGAAGAATAAATACTCGTATTGTTCGAAAGTAGAGGGTAGAAGGAGTCAGGGTAGACCGAGACTTCTTATGCAGACCACGTGAGCAAGCGCTCGTGGCCCCGCGGTCTCAGTGTTCTGTAAACGATCACTGAGTTACGCAACTTTCACTATGGCTCGGATGGGTGACCACTTTGTGGCATTTACATTTGCGAGCGTTTCCGTGCTTCGGAAGGCACGTTAAGCCGTTGGTCCCGGTTGCCAGTAAAATGGCAGTCGTTAAGCCTGGTTGAAGGCCTTATGGGCGGCTTAAAAATTTCAACAGCAGGTAGTCACAACCTGCGTCTGTCTATTTCAACACGGCAATGGGCTCACTACCTATTACGTGGGACAGGAATCCACACGGTGAAAAGTGGGCATATAATATGCCTCTGCCACCCCTTCGGGGATAAGGCGTGATGGATATTTATTTATTTATTTTACCACGTGAGCAGATTGCTCGAAAACGGAAAGGTCTAAAGTACTAGGATACCTAGACGTGCATGTATGAAATGATTACTGAACCTGCAACGAGTATGCATGAACTATATGCATCTGACTACCCCTTCAAAGATACAGTGGGTTGGTTAGTTACAAATGTATGATTTTTAACTAACAATTAGATTTGAATTTTTGCATGAGATGGTATTAATTGCTGAATTTCATAGTTTTAGGTCCACGGAAAACCCTATTGACTATAAATAAGGCTATGACTCGACAGCACTGGACTAGGACTTATATAATATTAAAAACAATAAATAAAAAAAAATCTCTTAATTGCATAATTTTATTCGCGGCGCTTACAAAATGTATCATACCTGAGAAGAACCGACAAGAAACTCGTAAGGACGACTGAGGAGGCGAGCGAAGCAAGTCGACAAAAGTCTCCGTTTTAACTCCACTGGTACGGGAAAAATGCTATTGATGTCCGACCGTCCGTCCATCCATTCAGTCTGCAGGTCGCATTTTTTATCGGATATGCATGCAACTTGGCATGGACAATCCTTGATGTAGACAACAACTTTTAGCGAGGGTGTGTTTTGATCGGGGGGAAATGGAGGCAGGGGAGGGGAAATGGTCCCGTAGTGGTTGGCAAGAGCGCTCAAAACGAAAAAGAGAAATGTTAAATTTTTAATTTTTTTTTATTGGTCAATAGAAAAAAAATACTCCAAAGTCTATGATTCACAGAACAACTAGTAATGATTAAAGTAAATTAAAGTAAAGGTTCAGTGACAATAAACTACTTTTACTACTTTTGAAGAATTAAGTGACTTTATAAAGAATAAGAAAATAGACTCATATGAATCAATTTTCTCGAGTACTATCCATACGAAGTCACGGACATTTTTATAACTTTTGCTCACCTCTCGACGTTTCGGCTTTATTACAATAGCCGTAGAGACCCGCGAACCATAATGCATTGTAGAAGTCGTGTGAGTTTAAAAATACATACATACATATTGTCACGCCTTTATCCCCAAAGGGGTAGGCAGTGGCATACCTACTATACGCCCACATTTCACAGAATACATTTCGTCCCACGTAACAGGTGGTGATTCCATTGCCATGTAGTGCGAGTTTAAAAATATTATGGTATCTCCAGCAATCTGTTAAGAATTTTCAAAAACACCAACTGTTTGTGTAAGTGGCAATATTTAACCAGTGATACATAGCTAGTCGAAAGAGCTCGCCTAGCGCAATAATTTACGGTAATGTGTAGTGTGCAGGTGATGTTTGAATGTTCTGATCATGTTCTGTAGCAAGTCGAGACAGTATACGGTTGAAGTATTTTGTAGTTGCAAATACACCCTATTACATTACGAAGCCATTTTAAAATTATGAAGCCATTTTAAAATTATGAAGCCCTTATTATATTAGGAAGCGCTCATGGCCCTGCTAACTCAAGGTTCTGTAAACGATCACACGAAGCAACATTCGCTATAGCTGGTCCTTGGATGGGTGACCACTTCAGGCATTTTCGAGCGTTTCCGTGTTTCGGAAGGCACGTTATGTCGTTGATCCCGATTGCCAGTAAAATGGCAATTGTTAAGCCTGATGGATTTAAAAAAAATTAAAAAAAATTGCCTGCTATTGAAATTTTTGCCGCCTGTCCATTTCAACGCGACAATGTGCTCACTACCTGTTACGTCGGACAAAAATGCATATGGTAAAATATTGGCGTATAGTATGCCTCTGCCCATCCCTTCGGGGATATCGGCGTGATTTTTTATTTTATTATTTCGACTGCCTCGGTGGCATTGTAATAAATATTTGTGTGATCCTCAAATATTTGTTTCGGAGTTTGGGTGTTTTGAAACGCTGCCTAAAGGGACCTCTTTTAATAATATATTTTAGTTATGTATCATATTTTTAAGGTTATATTTAATGTTAATATTAAGTTAAGTAGTTGATATGTATAGATATTTAATTAATTGTAGATTTTACTATTACAATCATAACTTGTATGTCTTTAGAAATATATAAGTATGTCTAACAGTCGTATAAATCCCATAATACAGCTTATATTAGCTTACCTTGGGCTAGACAGCAGTGTGTAAAAAAAATGTCCCTCAATATTTTCTTTATCTAATTCAGTACAACATACTATCATCCGTTTGGATGATATAATGGTCATTATGACATTGGGTGTTTTATTTTGGGCAATAAGCTAACTGTTTCAGAATCTTTTATAGAGGATTTAAAGCATGGGTGTAACTAAATGAAATAATGGTACAGTTCTAGATTCACGTTATAACAGTGTGACACTCTGTTGATACTCTTTGAGGTGTGTGATAATTAAAAAAAAGACCACGAATCGATCGAATTGAGAAAGTTTCGAAAGAAATAAGTCAACAAAATCATCATCGTCATCCTAGCCTCTGTCCCAGTTGCGTCTCACGGCGCCCGCGGTGCGCTAAAAGGCCTACAAAATAAAGTTGTAAAAACCAGGGCAATAACTCATCTACGTAAGTATGTTAGCAGCCTTACGTTTTCATATCGCAATAAATATTGTGTCGTTACGTTTTGGCGAGTCTTTATTATCTAAACACTTCTTAATTTAGTTTACACAAAAGCTTTTGTGGCGATATTGTGCTATAATTATTGAATGGGATCCATATTCATCTAAATAACAACGCATGAAAGCATATCAGCACAGTTGTACATATCAGCGCACATGTAGTCTGGAAATTTAGGTCAAGAGCGAAATTTCAAATAGAATTGCCTTTTCTAAATAATAATTTATGAAAATTGTCAAAGTCCATAATTAAGGCTAACAAATCTTCAGATCGAACGTTATTAAACCAAATACAAAACCTACTATCGCTATATAGCTCGTGGCCCCGCTAACTCTTTGTTCAGTAAACGATCACTGCGTTAAGCAACATTCGTTATGGCTGGTCCTGGGATGGGTGACCACTTTGAGGCATTTACATTTGCGAGCGTTTCCGTGCTTTTAAAGGCACGCTAAGCCGTTGGTCCTGGTTGCCAGTAACATGGCAGCCGTTAAGCCCAGTTGATGGGCTTGAAAAATTTCAACAGCAGGTTGCCACAACCTGCGCTTGTTTATTTCAACACGGCAATGGGCTCACCATCTGTCACGTGAGACAAAACTGCATACGGTGGAATGTGAGCGTTACTATACGCGTTACATTGTACGCAAGATACGCCTCTTCCTACCCCCTTCGGGGATAAAGGCGTGCCAATATGTATATATGAATGTATTATATTGTTATTTCAATAGCCGCTGTTGAAATTTTCGCCGGCTCAACGTGTCTTCTCAAGCACGGAAACGCTCGTAGATAGAAGTGCAAAAAAGCGGTCACTCATCCCCGGAAATATATCATTTATTTATTTATCTATCACGCCTTATCCTCGAAGGGGTACATATTATATGCCCACTTTTCACCATGTGTATTCTTGTCCCTTGTAATAGGTGGTGAGCCCATTGCCGTGTTGATATCATTTAAAAGTTAGTATACGTATATAAAGACTATTTACAAAAACTCTTATCTTATTTTTCATGACGTCATCTACATTGCATTTTATCATCGAATCTACATACCCGCGGATTAACCCTTATTAGGATATCCATTCACCCTTGCCTCGTAATTCTAGTCCATTGATTCTTCATACTGCCTTATACTTATTTTAAATGTTTTGCAATTCTAATTAGGGGGTTTTCCCCTCTTTAGATGTAACACATAAAATTAATAAATAATAATAAATATTGTAGAACAATTTGTACACAGCGCCATCTAACCCAAGGTAAACTTATATAAGCTTGTGGTATGGGATCTAGACAACGGATTAATTAACATACTTAAATATTTCTTAATATATACATATTATACATGGGAAACACCCAAACTCCGAAACACACATATTTGGATCACATATATTTATTCCAACCCGTTCTCGATCACATATATCTCGATCGATATATGTGATCCATTTTTGGATTACATATATTTATTAAAACAAAAAAATATTCGAATCCGGGACCTCAGGGCGGCAGTCACAGTCAAGATACGGACGAGAAATCAAATGAACTTAGAGAAACGTAAAAGACAAAATACCTAGCGAAAAATCCAAGTGAACATACACCTCTGCCTATGCCTGCAGCATAATACAGCGTTACTGTATATATAGAAAATCAATGATAAAGGTTATGGGTTCAAGTCTCGTCTGAAACACGTTGTCTTTACTCTTTAATAAAATTTAAACGACTGGGTCATTTAAATTCCTAAATATTGCTATTAATTTTGTTAAGTAAAATTAGGTTAACCTTAATTTTTTGGTAGATTATAGGACATTTCTTTGCACAGCGCCATTTAGGTTAAATTAGGCTAAATTAATTATTTGGGGCAAATTGACATATCTATTATATATGTATATATATATTTAAATATAAAAATGAAGCGCTCGTGGCCCCGCGGTCTCAGTGTTCGGTAAACGATCACTGAGGTACGCAACTTTCACTATGGCTGGACGTCGGATGGGTAACCACTTTGTGGCATTTACATTTGCGAGCGTTTCCGTGCTTCGGAAGGCACGTAAAGCCGTTGGTCCCGGTTGCCAGTAAAATGGCAGTAGTTAAGCCTGGTTGAAGGCCTTATAGGCGGCTTAAAAAATTTCAACAGCAGGTAGCCACAACCTGCGTCTGTCTATTTCAACACGGCAATGGGCTCACCACCTATTACGTGGGACAGGAATCCACACGGTGAAAAGTGGGCATATGATATGCCACTGCCACCCCTTCGGGGATAAGGCGTGATGGATATTTATTTATTTATTTATTTTATATATAAAAATGAATCTCTATTTCCATTGGTCACGCCATCACGCGTGAATGGCTGGACCGACTTAAAAAAGTCTTTTTGTATTGGATAGCCCATTTATTGAGGAAGGTTCTAAGTTATATATCATCACGCCACTATACAGGAGAGCGGAGCAGTAATCATAAATGTCAACAAATCGGGGAAACTTTCATACATTTTTGGAAAAGTACTAAGAGACGGGATTAAATGGGTGCCACGGGGTTGGAATTACGTCACGGACGAAGCCAGGCAGGTCAGCTAGTAATTGATAAAAATACACATAAATTTTGTATCTAACGGGATAAAAGGTTAGAATACCTCGGGACCACAACAGGTGCAACCCTGTCGACACGTCAGGAACAGGAGGTATTCCAACCTTTTAGTACCTTATAGTGCCACGCGAAATCCCGTTTGATACAAAAGTATGTGTTCAACACGTGTCAATTTAAAACAAATGCATACTCATACTGTTTCATAAATAATATACCGTGACATTGCGCTATCGCGGCAGTTACAGGCAAATTGTGTAACAACTGTCCTGGCTGCTGGATATTTTATAGGTTTGGAATACAGAAGGTTTAGACAGAATTACCCTATCCTAGCCCCTTTCCTATCTCATCCTTTTTCCTACCCTCTAATCCTTTTCCTACCTTATCCTCTTCCCATCCTTTCTCCGCCAAGCCAAGGTTGCCGTGCCGATGAGCTGCGTGGCTAGGGGCGAGCCTAGTCGTAACGTGCCTGACTGCCCTGGGACCGGGCGACCCCAGAATAAGGTTAGCCTTACCTAGACAAGCGGGTCTAGGCGGACTTTGAATTTCCCTTGCCACTCGTGGGAACGCAATGGATATTGAAAATTTAAAAATCCGGAATGGCGGCGATGTGTGAAAATTATGATAAATGAAAATGTGGGATGTACAAGCAGGATTTATGAAAGGAAGAGGATGCATGGATCAGGTCTTTTCCTTACGATGCATAGCCGAAAAATTTTCGGCGAAATGTAAAAGGTCTATTGCATATTTGTAGACTTTTTTTTTAATTGGGACTAATCCCACCCACATTCCCATTACTGTGACTCCTGTAAACCAGGATCTACAGCAATGACCAAAACACCAGAAAAGTTACACCGAGCTCGATCTCGGTGATGTCCCAGGAGAAGTTAGCATGTCTTGGAACCCGCAACGAAATTAATCAGAAGATAATGTACGGAAGTAAGAAAAGAACGTAATGCCTCTTCGCTCCTTTGCAAAGCGGGAGACCTGGAAAGCAACTAGGTGTAAATCCTATAGAAATAGGGAAGCACCACGGTAATAGTATATTACGGGTCATATGTGAGCTATGTTTGATTCCAGTAATATGTATGGCAGAAACGTTTAAAAGCACGAAAATTTACCCTCGATGTCACGAGATCCGCATAGTAAACTACTCCCGACGTTACTTGTAAACAATTAAGCATATTATATCGCTCATTTTGCCAAATGCTACACTCCCAGGACACCCAAGACAAATATTTGTAGACTTGGAAAAGGCCTATGACCGAGTGGTGAGGCATGAACTATGGACAACACTGGCCAAGTATGGAGTAAACAGTCACTTGATACGAGCACTGAAATCTCTCTATGAGGGCTCCAGTGCTTGTGTCAGGATCAACGGAGCTTGCACTCACTTTTTTCACATTGAAAAAGGTGTGAGACAGGGTTGTGTAGCGTCACCGGCGCTGTTTAACCTATACATGGACAGTTTTTTAAAGAACTGCAAGAGAGTGCGTATGGTTTAAAAATGAATGAACTGACTGTCAAATGCCTCCTATATGCTGATGACCAGGTAATACTGGCATCATCGGCGGGAAGTTGCAGTTGATGGTTAACATTATGCATGATACGCTAAAAAGCAAAGGAATGAAAGTGAATGTAAATAAGACAAAAGTAATGGTTTTTGAAAGAGAGGAAAGTATGACGGATTGCTCGATTTTTCTGGAAGGAAAACGAGTGGAACAGGTGAAGGAAAATAGAAGACATTATGGAAAAAGGTCAGGTCAAGAGTACCCTTAACCGGCGTGTGTGTATGAAAACACTTATGAAAGTGGCAGAAGCGAAAGTTGTCTGCCAGGATCGTAGCAAGTGGTAAGCCATAGTCTCTGCCTAACCCGATGGGAGACAGGCGTGACGATATGTATGTATGTACAGGCAAATTAACGTGCAACTTCTCAATGACGGCCCTGTCAATATTATCTATATATTTTAAGTACCGATGGCTTATTTATAGAACCTAAAAACAGATCAGTAACACCCCTAACTATCAAGCCTTTATGGTCAAGGGCACGACTCGCGTTTCACTACCCTTCGCCAATAGAAAGCTAAATTTTATGCTTATATATGTGCTTTCATTTCAACACGCGAATTTGAGGTATTTGCGAAATGGAAATTAGGTTGTTGTGGCGCGTTTTACTTCAATAATAATAGTGGATTGTATAGATTCGAAGGTAATGCTGCACGGCTAACTTATTTGCGGGGTGAGGGCTGCTCTTACAGAAGAAGATCCTAGACGGTAATGTGGTATGAGAGCTATTATACGCAGGTTCTTTATCCCCCCCCCCCCCCCCCCCAAATAAGTAGGAGAACACCTGAACTACCTAAAGAAGTGGTATAGCACCCGAACTTGCTGGTTATACTTCCTGCTCACTTGAGACTCCTGGCAGATGGAAGGGTGTTGTGTGGTTTAGTCGGTAAATAGACCGGTATAGCATCCATGAGAATTACCGTTCGTAAAAAAATATCTAACTTATTTAGGGTTAACCTGAGCAAAATATAAATAAAATAAATAAATATCCATCACCTTCCTGATCCTTATCCCCGAAGTGGTGGCAGAGGCATATTATATGCCCACTTTTCACCGTGTGGATTCCTGTCCCACGTAATAGTTGGTGAGCCCATTGCCGTGTTGAAATAGACAGATGCAGGTTGTGGCTACCTGCTGTTGAAATTTTTCAAGCCGCCCATAAGGTCTTCGACCAGGCTTAACGACTGCTATTTTACTGGCAATCGGGACCAACGGCTTAACGTGCCTTTCGAAGCACGGAAACGCTCGCAAATGTAAATGCCACAAAGTGGTCACCCATCCGAGGACCAGCCACAGTGGAAGTTGCGTAACTCAGTGATAGTTTACAGAACACCTGGCCTTATATACATTACGCCCACATTTCAACGTATGCATTATTGTCCCACGTAACAGGTGGTAAACCCACTGCCGTGTTGCAATGAACAAGCGCAGGTTGTGGGGACCAGCTGTTGAAAATTTTCAAGCCGCCCATAAAGCCTTCAACTGGGCTTAACGACTGCCACTATACTGCCATTATGTGCCATCCAACAACTTATAACTACATTCAAAGTATATAATTTTCATTAATTTCATGTTTTTTTTCTATACTAATTTATTAATTTATCATTGCTGTTACAAACAAAGAGTTGTGGTATATGTGATGAAATATTTTTAGACTAAAGCAGTATAACTTCTAACGCGTGTACATATGTACACACACACACAAACTTTTTTTTCATACCATTACACTAATTACTAACCGACGAATGGCAGGTACTTGATAGGTCTTGTATGTGATTTGATTTCGCATATAGTAAACGTAAACTTGACACGCAGTATTATTATTATTTTCGTCTCTATTAGGCGCGAGCGAGAGGGAGCGAGAATCTTGCCTGCTCTGCGAAGTAAGTATCAATTTTATTATTCTTTATTGATTTCGTATATTGGTACAGCGGCAATGGGCTCGCCACCAGTTACGTGGGACAAAAATACAACATTAAATTTAAAGTATGGAAAATATGTTTGTAAATATATGATTTGGTATATTTGTAAATAAACTGTTCTAAATAAAAGTCAAATCCGTTAAACTTTACAATTATTTTTGTTAGGTTAGCAAAGCAGGGTTCACTTAGGTTGAGAGATAGGCTAGTCAATTTTCCACCGTTTTAATTTCAAGCATACATTCTCAAACTCATTTGAATAACCACACCAATATAAGGAGCCCATTTATCGATAAAACAGGTTCGAGTGTGGTTTCAGACGACAGATTTATTTGTAGTTATCCGTGTTATTGCCAATACTCCACTTTCCACTTTCAAAATAGCAGTAGTATTAATTCACAAAACGCTTGACAAATTGTACTAGTAGTGGTATTTTGTATAAATAGTTGAGAGCTATGTATATCGTATTATTTCTACGGACGATTTCTAGACGAAGGATAAAGCCCTGTAATAACGAAACAACCGTGATTGTTATACTTGTGTATTCTACTGATATTACAATCTTGGTATTGTATAGTTTCTAGCCCCACAAGAGACCTACCTAGAGTACCTAGTACTATCTATATTGCCATTTTGGAATAGATATTTGATAGGAATTATGGTCTGGCGATATTATACAAAAATTACTGCATAATAATGGAATGGGAAATGGGATAATTGTGTTCAAATTGTTACTGTCTTTATCGTTTATCAGTTATCTGGTTACCATAGTACAACCTCTGCTTATTTTGGAATCAGATGGCGTTGTGAGAGTTGTCCTAATATTATAAACGCGAAAGTTTGTAAGTATGGATAGATTTTTGTTACTCTTTCACGCGAAATCTACTGAATGGATTTTGATGAAACTTTAAAATAATATAGCTTACAAATAAGAATAACACAAAGGCTACTTTTTATCCCGGGAACAAGTTTCTGTGGAAAACGGGAACGGGAAAACTTCACCACTCTTGCGGCGTCAATTAGTAGAAACAAAATATTTATATTATAATACCATTTCGCTTTGAAATACAGTAATATGTTATATAAATTTGGTACTAATTAAGCATGCTTTTGGTAAGTACTACATTAGAACCTGGTTCTGTCTGTTACGATAATGTAATTATAAGCCACCTATTACATAGGATCACATACGGCTAGCGAAGTGTGAATGGAGGTATAGTAGGTATGCCTTTGCCTTTATAGGAAAAAACTATAAAAAGAACAATAACTATCTTCACGCTGTATCCTTAACGGGTTAGTCAAAAAAAAGGCATAGGTGTATGTTATGTTAAATTATTTTTAATAGTGAAGAATAAAATGACCTTTGCCTAACAAGGTCAATGCTCTGCCCACTGAACAACACTACAGATACGTACTGAAACAAATAAAAAACCTTCACTATATTGTCACCGCCATTTAAGAGTAACGCCAAAGCCCCCGAAATGAACCTCAACATTCTGTGGTGCCCTTTGCCGGCTCGCAGTGATTTAACCGCAGTTAAAGGTAAGTTAAGTTTAAGGTAAGGCGGAATACCGCGGTGGTTTAGTGGGTAGGACGGACCCTTGCACCTGACCCTGCACACCAACAAAATATATAAATAAAAGGCCAGAGCCATCTATCGCACTATTTAGTAATTGAGCTATCATGAATGGTGTTACAAACTCTTATATTCATTAATGCGATGACTATTCAATCTATGTATGATTACATTTACTCATATACAGAATGACATATAAATTATGTCATTCTGTATATGATTATATCTATGTTTGTAGTAAATACTATTGAGGTGAGTCTAGACTAGAGATTACTAATATCTATAGCACTTATATGTTAAGTCATCAAAGATATTCACTGTTGGTAATATCCAGATCTATTTTCTACGCGCTCCGACTCCAAACCACATATATCTAAGGTTTTGTAGTATTATTAATGGCTAAACGTACTTAGCCTTAAGTGATGTTTAACCATAACTAGTGGTTCTGTGAACCGTAGACTTCGTAGTAATTTGTTTTTTTTTTTTTGTTTACGAGTATGTCAATTTAATATAAAAAATTCTAATGTTAAAAAATTAGCCCGATTTGTCGACATTTATGATTACTACTCCGCTCTCCAGGGTAGTAGCGTGATGATGTATTATTATTATTATTGTATTAGACCTATAGCCTTTCTCGATAAATGGGCTATCCAACACAAATATATTTTTTCAAATCCGACCAGTAGTTCCTGAGATTAGCGCGTTTAACCAAACAGACTCTTCAGCTTTATACAATTAGTATTAGGTTTTATTCAAAGACGCTTGACAGATTGTAGTTTTTTGTATAAATAGTTGGAAGCTACGATGCTATGCATATCCAATAATCCTGAAGATTACGGACAGTATCTAGACGATGGATGAAACCCTGTATAAAGCTACTGTGTTTGCTATATATATCTAGGTACTCCACTGATATAACTATTATGCATTGAGTTATTTCAAGCTCCACGAAGGACCTACCTAGTAGTGTACCCAGTCTACTAGTGACCATAGCTATTGCAATATAGCCGAAAAGACCCGAAAAACATTAAATGCTTAGTACAAGTCGTGTGAACTTAGAAACATTATTATTTAAAAATAGGTATTTAAAGAGCTACAAGATCTAAATACTTTTGGTTTAATATGGGTTGATGATGATATTGAGAGCTATCTGAATATAAGTTGCGTATTACTCCGCCTTTCTGGATCACACATTTTACACTGCAGTACATATTAATAAACTTGAAATATCAGAAAACGTACATGCTGACTTGTCCGCCCCGTATGTAGCGTCGTAGATGACGTGTCAATGTCACCGGTTTGTGACACTGACAGTTACGCCAGGTTTGATAATATAATGACTAAATAGAAAGAATTTGAGGTGTAATCGTTTTGAGTCAATATAAAATATAAATAAATAAATATCCATCACGCCTTATCCCCGAAGGGATGGCAGAGGCATATAATATGCCCACTTTTCACCGTGTGAGTCAATATAATTTGCATTATAGTTTTAAATTAAGATAGTGTATTCATATATCATTATGTATCTACTAGTAGGTACGTAAGTTAGTTTTTAAAGTGTAAAATGATGTAATTTAATAAAATATACACCCTCTTTTTTTCTAAAATACTGTACTATGCATAGTACATGGAAAATATACTACCAACTCAAAATCACGTCACACCGCCATCTTGACCCTCACTCTATAAGGAAGGCGAGAAGCCTACTCACTGTTCTCAAGATCCGGTAATGGAGGCCGATAATCTTGGGTGAAGATAAGCATACGATCCCCTTGCCGCAGACAACGGAACTTCAACCACATTCGGTTCGTACCATGATCTTCAACCACAGAATATCCAGGCCCAGACCCACTCACTAATCACGATCAGAGCCATCAAGTATTTCTAACTACTGGTATAGTATTGATATGCGTGCGTCCCATAATAATCGATTGTCTAAGTAACGGCCTGTCAGTTACTGTAATTAGTGCTATAGATTAATTGATGAGATTGCTAGCGTCCGTGTTCTATAATCTACGCCTATGTTGACTACCCTACTAAATAGCTCGAAACCTCGTTAGGTCAATGTTGAGTGAAACGATCACTGGGGTAAGCATCTTACACTACGGCTAGGAATGAGATGGGTAATAATTTTTTGCTTTTACAAGCATTTCGGTGCTTCAGAAGGCACGTCAAACCGTTGGTTCTGGCTGCCAGTAACATGGTAGCCAAGATAAAGGGCAGAGATTCGCGGTTCTTCCCGCAGCTCGTCTCGTGACTCATTCGAGATTGTAAATTCGAGATTATATGAGTATTACTGATGTAACAATTGCCCCTTCATCCCATCCATCACATCCTTTCGAAAACAGATAACGTATATTTTTAGTTCACTTGTTTTTTTATCAATAACCTTTATCCCCAAAGGGATGAGGGAGTCTTATTATACGCCCACTTTTCACCGTTTGTATTCCTGTCCCACGTAATAGGTGGTGAGTCCATTGTGGCCTCTGCTGTTGAAATCTTTCAAGCCACCTATAAAGCCTTCAACTTGGTGACTGCCATGTTACTGGCAACCGGGAGCGAACGGCTTAATGTGCCGTACACAAAGTGGTCACCCATATGTGACCAGCCATAGCGAATATTACTTAACGCAATAATTGTTTACAGAACACCAGTCACCAACTGCGAATCCTAGTTAAAGATGTTCCTGGGTCTATGGATGACCATGACTTTATTAGAGCCTTATATCGCCAAAACATAAAGGAACAATTAAAAATGAGCGAGAAGGAATTTATTAAGAATTCCAACATAGTCCGTAGGCATCATGCGTAGCGGTTTGGAGCTGGAGCCAAAGATCCGGTATCATTTGGAGGCCACGAAGGATAAATAATTTATTGATTGGGCCACTTGCAAATTTATTGATGAAATCGAGTTAGTGCGTTGTATGATATGTCAACAATACTGTCCAGTTCCGTACCAGCAAGTCCCCCAGCTGTGCTAATTGTGGCGAGGAATATAATACACGAGCCGTTGAAGATTTCATTGCAGAAATGAACCTATACACAATTGTCCCAATGAACCACTTACTTTTTGCGGCCCTTTGGGCGGGTCTTTTATTGACGTGATGGTTTCTCGCGGCGACGTCTCGATATCCAAATGGTGTTTCCTCCCAGATGCGTCATGTAGTGGTCATCGTCTAATCGTTTACGAGCTCATACCCGGTGATGCACGAGATGCGCAAAGTACTACTTGTAATTTCACTTTTTACCAGTTTTTCCCAGGCGTTGGTGAACGACTGAGATTGTCCTGTCTGGAGGTGGATCATTGAGTCGCTCAATTTCTTACAGGACATAGTAACTTTAGGAGCAAATTACATTCGTTTACTGGTCGAGTCACCGTTCTGTCAATGTTTAACCGCTGATGCCAAATATGATCAAATAAGTCATATACTTTGGAAGTGTAGCATTTGACGAAATGAGCGATATAATTTGCTAAGCAGTTTACAAGCAACTTCGGTCGTAGTTTCAAGGCTGAATTTTTGTGCTTTTAAACGTTTCTGCCATAGGTAGATATTACTAGAATCAAACATAGCTCACATAGGACCCGTAATATACTATTACCGTAGTGCTGCCCTTTTTCTATAGGATTTAGCTTTGAATAAGGAGGGAAGATGCGTTACGTTCTTTTTCAACTTCCTCAAATTATCTTCTGATTAATTACGTTGTGGGTTCTAAGACATGCTGACTTCTTTTAGGGCTTTACCGAGATCGAGCTCGATGTAACTTTTGTGGTCTTTGTCATTGCTGTAGATCCTGGTGCACAGGAGTCACAGTAATGGGAATGCTGGTGGGATTAGAACGCTAGTCAGCGGGGCCACGAGCGTTTCGCTTTCTTGTTTTTTTATATAATATACATTGTGATGGTACTACACATTTGCCTCAAATCTTCTCCCTCATTACAAATATCTGGTTATAAAATAACGTACAATAAAAATATGAACAACTTGATTCCCCACATTCTTTATTGAGGTTGATATTATGAAATAAAACGACGTAAAGAATTTGAGAGCATAAAAAAGGGAATCTGATTTCCATAATCTTATAAAAGCGTTTCTTTCAGAGGGTTTTGTCACGAGTTTTGCGAAGGTTTGCGTTCAGTTTTGATTCGCCAGAATTACGAAGTTTACTTTGAAAGTTATCGAACACAAAAGTTCATACCGGGACTTTGAGGTCAGGACTTTAGTACAAATGCGAATAATTTAAAGGGATTGTTTAAATTAGCGCTTATTTTGTTCATTTTCAGCAACAATGTTTGAACGTTAGTTTTTTTCAAGTGTATAACTTCTTTTGGCAAGTTAGGGAAAAATGATGAGAGTATATGTTTACGGTACGTGTGCAACCCTTAACGAAAAATCGACTCCATGAAGTTAGCTGATGAGTGTTTCCATGACAACTTATAACTACGTTTGAAGTAGTTTTCATTCTTTTGATGTTTCTTTTCTTATTACTAATTTATCATTCCTGTTACAAACAAAGAGCTGTGGTATATGTGATGAAATCTTATTAGACTAAAGCAGTAGAACTTCTAACGCGTGTACATAAGTACACACACACACTTTCTTTATTATAAGCTATTGTTAACTTACAAAGTTTGTATGTTTGTTCGAGTGAAACCTTGCAACGCAAATTTGAAGCAGATACCTTCAACCGATTAGGCTAAAATTTTGTATACATGTTTAGTTTTGATAACAATGCATAGTTAGATGTATGACGCTTCTCTTAGCATGGTGGAAAATCCAAGATGGCGGACTAGATATTTTAATGCAATGCTATAATATGGGTACAAATAAAAGAATATGCTAAGAATTACATTGAAAATAATGTGATTTGTGTTTTCAATTGTGGGGGTTGATCGTGGACTAAACCATAACATACAATAAATGTACATTTTATAAGTATGTACATACGATATACATACTTTTGTGTGAAAGTAGAGGGTAGAAAGAGTCAGGGTAGGCCGAGACTTACATATCAAGACTACGTGAGCAGATTGCTCAAAAACTAAAAAGACAGAAGTACCTACTCGGATACCCAGACGTACATGTATGAAGCGATTGATAAATCTGCAAGAAGCGAAAGAAGTATGCATGGATCGTGAAGCCTGGCAATCTGTCCTCTCTGACTACCCTGTCAGGGATACAGCGTGAAGATATTTAGTTAGTTAGTAACATACGATATAATACACACTATCCAACAAAATACATTGCGACCGGAGTTAATTATGTAAATATTATACCGGCCGCGTCGACTCGATGTCTGTTTCAATTGCCCAAAATACTCTTTCATTAAATTGGACACAAAAGTTAGGGATCCATCCAAAACCATTGAATATTCTCGACCCTAATGAAAACCTCAATAGCACGCATATACTCTGATAAAGTGAATTATTATGATACAGGGCAAATTGCTATACTAATGACACAAAGACACGTTGAGCCGTTTAAGTGAATTGAAAGCCTTATGGGCACTTTGAAAAATTTCAACAAAAATGCATACGCTGAAATGTGGGCGTATACTACGTTTACTCTGCCTATCGCTTCGGGGATAAGGCGATATGTTAAATTTGTATATCTGTCTGCCTGTGGCACTATAGCCCCCGAACTGTTAGAGCAACGCTGATGGGGATTATGTATTCGAAAACCCGTGTGATCGAGTGATTTTTAGCTCACTTTCTAGGCAATGAAAGGATATCACTTTCGTTCGAAATTATCATCTGGAACTTGCCGCAGCATCAAGTTTTCTGCGGAATACCTAACTAAGGCCTTCAACTGGGCTCATCGACTGCCATTTTACTGGCAACCTGTACCAACGGCTTAACGTGCCTTCCGAATTATGGAAACGCTCCCAAATGTAAATTCCACAAAGTGGTCGCCCATCATATGAGTAGCCATAGCCAAAGTTGCTGCAGTGATCGTTTACAGAACATTGAGTCTGTGGGGCTACGAGCGCTTCAACTTATATCACCCCTCATTTTCTGTCAGGAGTTAAAAATAGTTTTAATTACATGACGCGATGTTTCCTCAGAATCTAAGGGCCGTATTCCAGAACGTTCATCAACACTTAAGAAACACTTGAGAGTAGATTTTATAAGGCAAAATCTAGTCTCAAGCGTTAATCGAGTATTGAGGAACGTTCTGAAAAACGGACCTAATAGATAGAGGTTGTTGTGTTTACTCACATTGCTAGAGACCAATCAACGAGACTCAACAAACAAAATGATAGTAAATAATGAGATACTGACTTATAATATTTACTGATCCAGAAATCTATTATTACTCTGAGTTATTTGCTCAAACTTCCAATGTTCAGCGAACATACGTACAGTGGACGTGAGGGGCATCTCCATGAACAAAGCGACCTCAACTGACGACTGCCGTCTGACCTCTCAACACCATAAAGGTGCCTGCATCGTTGCCTCAACCATGACCAACAGGTGCACTGATAGCGGTTGAGGTCGCTTTGTTCATGGAGATGCCCCTCACGTCCACTGTACGTATGTTCAGCGAACATACGTACAGTGGATGTAAGAACTGCTATTAGTGCTGGTCATGGTTAGTAACCTGTGGCTCATAGTTGGTCAGGGAACGACGCAGGCAACGACAACTTGTGGTGTTAGGAGGTCAGACGGCAGTCGCTCTCAACAATACCGATATTTTTTTAGGAACAGGATTTGAACGGAACTGTTATATTGGTCTATTGCAATATCTGGTTGTACTATTTATTGGACCAATAAAATAAACAAATAAAATAAATAAATAAAACAAATAAAGCAGCAGTGAAATAAAAGTGAACCTAAATATCATTAAATGAACATTATACAATGGTTTACAGAAAGGGTAGACAGAGACATAATTACATGCTATACGCCAACATTTTACCCTGCGCAATCCAATTTTGAAGATCAAAGTATATGTAATTTGCGAAATGTTTACTGAACGTCCATTTAACGAATTCATTTAGTACTCTCGTTAGTTAGCCGGAATTACAAGGTTGAACTCGAATCGACGCAGTGCGCCATCTTTGTACAAGCTGATGCTGTTAACGATGCACTCTCTGTTTGATTGGAGTAAAACAGATTTTACGCTGTCTTTGTTCATGCACTTGATTGCAAAGTTTTTACTTTGAATTTACTGGCCGTGTATTTACATTCTTTTGACTATGCCGTGGGCATAACAGGCTCATTGTGATCTCAAAAAATCGAAAAAAAACATCTTGGACAAGACTTATGAACAAGGCAATACATCATGTGTGCCTTGTTCATGGCTAACCAGAAGGTCAACTGTCATTTATCATTTCATTGGGACTTATCCCACCTACTGTCCCATTACTGTGACTCTTGTAAACCAGGATCTAGAGCAATGACCAAGATCAAAAAAGTTACACCGAGCTCCATCTCGTTGAAGTCCCAGGAGAAGTTAAACTGTCTTGGAACCCGCATCCAATTTAATCAGAAGTAATTTGAAGGAGTTGTTAAAAGAAATTAACGCCGCTTCTCTCTTTTTCTATGGCTTGTCTTTTCATGAATTCAGGATAGATACAAACACAATCAGATAGAGCTTATGGTATGTGATTTATTTGAAAACTAGTTGACGCCCGCTGCTCTGCACGCGTGGTGAATTTTTCCCGTTCCCGTTTCTCATAGGAACCTGTTCCCAGGGTAAAAAGTAGACTATGTGTTATTCTGATGTGTCAGCTATATTATTGTATAGTTTCATCAAAATCCATTTAGTAGATTTCACGTAAAAGAATAACAAACATCCATACTTACAACCTTTAGTTTTTATAATATTAGTAGGATAGAATTTTCTGCTCTGGAGAAGTCCTGACTTCGCTTCGCCCCATGAAGAATCGGAAAGCCGTCGGACCAGATGGAGTCCCCATCGAAGCCTGGAAGGCGATGGGTCCTCGCGGTGTGGGCATCTTAGTAAAAGTTTTACCGCATACTCCTCAGTGGGCAGATCCCAAACAATGGAGACTGAGTATTATTACTCCAGTCTTCAAAGGTAAGGGGTCAGTGCAGGAGTGCGGGAGCTACCGCGGTAAAAAGGTGATGTCCCACACCATGAAGATCTTGGAGAGGATTACAGACTCTCGGATCAGGCAGGAGTGAACTCTCTCGGAGTGTCAATATGGGTTTCGCCCTGGTCATGGGACCACGGACTCTGTTTTTGCCCTGAGGGTTGTCGCAGAGAAATACAGGTCGAAGAACACGCCACTGCACTGTTTGTTTCTAGACATGTAAAAGGCCTGTGTTCCTCGTGCGATGATCTGGTGGGCACTGCGGTCCAAAGGGGTTCCAGGGGTCTATATTGACACTATCCGGGACATGAACGGCGGTCTGAAACTAAATGTGGCGAAGACCGAGTACTTGGCACTAAACTCTACAGATCCCACATCCGTCCGCATAGGCGGTGATTTGGTCGAGCGCACGGACCAGGTTAAATACCTGGGATCTGTTTTCACACGTTCAGTGACATCGATTGCGATATCAAGTCACGCATTGCTGCCGCGTGGGCCGAATGGCGGGAGATGACCGGTGTCATTTGTGACCTTAAAATGCCGATCCGGTTGAAGGGGGAGGTCTACAAAACCATTATTAGACCTGTCCTTTTACATGGCAGTGAGACGTGGCCGATATTGGAGCGAAACAAGCAGGAGCTGCGTGTCACGGAAATGAAGGAGCTGCGGTGGATGTGTGGAGTAACGCGGATGGACCGCGTGAGGAACTATCGCATCCGCGGCAGCCTTCACGTCCGTGACATTGCAGACAAGTTGCAAGAGTGTCGCCTTCGTTGGTATGGTCACGTCTTGCGGCAACCCAAGGGCTACGTACGGACCAAATGTCTGACCATGTCAGCCCCGCCGGATCCTGGTAAGAGGGGAAGACCCAAAAAGTGCTGGTTTGACGTCGTAAGGGATGACATGCGGGCCAATGGTCTTACTACAGGGGATGCCGACGACCGAGCGAAGTGGAGGAGAAAATGTAGGAAAGCGGACCCCGGACGTCGCGAGACGCAACTTGGACAGACGCTCGGATGATGATGATGAGAATTTTCTGCTCTGAATAGCAGAAAGAGGGTGAGAGCGGATATGATGGTGAATGATCACCAGGCTAACATAAATAGTTTAGTTTATCAATTATGCTTTATCCCGGATGGGATAGCAGAGGCATATTGTACGCCCACATTTCACCGTGTGGATTCCTGTCCCTCATAGTATGTGGTGAGCCCTTTGCCACTTTGAAATAGACAGACACAGGTTGTGGCTACCTGCTGTTGAAACTTTTCAAGCCGCCTATAAGGCTTGACTTAACGACTGTCATGTTACTGGCAACCGGGGACAACGGCGTAACGTGTCTTCCAAAGCACAGAAACGCTGCTAAATGGATATACCTCAAAGCGGTCACCCATCCGTAACCAGCCATGGCGAAGGATGCGGAGCCGCGAGCGCTTCACTAGCAAAAGCAAGTACTCTTTAATTTACTTCTAGGGAGTGGGAAATGTTTCCTCTGAATACCACGTGTTGAACCCGGCAGCATTTGATGAATTAAGGCTTAGTATTCCTGCCGAGGCCACGATTTTAAGTATTTTAAAACAATGCGAATCGTAGAAAAAAGGGTTTTTGATTTTGAAAAAAATATATATAATAGTTAAGGATTTAATCTATTCAAAATAGTTTTCTGTTACAAAATCTAATAAACTTCACTTGATGGAAAAACATTCCAAAGTTGCCCCCTTTCGAAATATTTTTTCAATGCCAAATCTAAACTACAGATAATTTTCATGAAATTTTTATACCCAACTATAGCTACTAAATATTTATAGACATAATGGCTTACTTTGACTATATACAGTGATTTTTATAGTAAATGTTTAAATAATTACAGTACACTGAGTTAGCGAGGATATTACTTAGTTATGTATCTCAATTTTATCATTTCAATAGCATCACTTATTATTATGGAGCATACCTATTATAAAACTTGATTTTGTCATAGTTAGACTTACATATGAAGACCACGTGAGCAGATTGCTCAAAAACGGAAAAGTCTAACTCGGATACCCAGACGTTCATGTATGAAGCGATTGATGAATCTTCAAGAAGCGAAAGGAGTATGCGTGGATTGCGAAGCGGTGACGATCTGTCCTCTCTGACTACCCCGTTAGGGATACAGTGTGAAGATAGTTAGTTAGTTAGTTAGTAATAGTTTAAAGACATCTTTCACACTACACTTGTAACAAAATTGACTCTTTGAAAAAATGTGATAGGTCAACAAAAAGCATATATTACCTGTGACCGCACTTAACTCAGACCCGCATTATAAACCTTATCCCGAACCTTGACATTTTGAGCTTCTCATGAGAATTACTCCACATTTGATACAATAAAATTTCATCCCTGTCCTGTTGCGTATAACGGTCCATAACCAGCGTTTGGCAGAATTCCAAAATGTTCTGCCAAACGACGGTAGGGTACGGGCCTTCAGCTGTTCACGATCGATATCAAATTTCGTAAACACGCGTTCCGACTTTCAATGATTTGGTATTACATTATGTTATCTGTGGTATTAGTTAAGTCTGGTATACCCTCGTATCTTGTTTTGATATATTATGTAGAATAGTAAACGAATTTCTATAATTCAATGCAAATCAAACATTTTAAATTTTAGATTTCATACGTATTCGGAAAGTTATGAAGTTTATTTTAAAATGCTTTAAAAAGTTTGTTTTAAATTATTTATTTCTTTATTTATCTGATACGTACATCTATCATGACAGGCAGAACCCAATGTTAGAGAGTAGGCATATAAAAATACATAAAATAAAATAAAATGTAATAATACTAACTTATAATGCTACCTTAGTGAATTAGCTCAGAGAACAATAGAATATAATTATCTTCTTCCAAATGGTTTAGAGAGCGAAGCGCACGTGACAGTGGCTTCTCCTTTAGCAGGTTTGATGCATGCGGCGGCACTAATACTTCGAAACGCAGAAGGAAGGTGAAAACTGAAAGGAGATGAGTGATCACCAAGCAAACAGAAGAAAGAACGAGTGGAGTACTGTAGCCTGTTTTTAATTTTATTTGTGCTATTGTACTTTTCAGTCTTTGCTATGAAAGTAGAACAGATATTACAAAAACAGTAATGCCTATTCATTCTAAATATAAACATGAATATTTTCTTTTACGTCTTAGTATATTCCCAGTTGTTTCTTAACTCTATATGGATTTGGAGTCATTTACTTTTATTTAGCTGGCTAGGTGCAGTTACCATTTGACTAATGTTCTTTTGGCATCGTGGGAATTGACTGCTGTCTATACCCAAACAATTTAATGAAACCTGCGTCTTTATCTCGTCTGTTACTCAGCAGGTGCATCTCTAGCATGTGAGATCGATTCGACCCCGGCGCTCTCTGAGAGGCTCCTTGCATTTTATAAACTTAATATATTTCTCATAAATTTTTAATAAAGTGAAGTTAAACCCGCGAACTTTGCCTAACCAGGGCAATGTTCTATCCACAGAACTAGCACTGAACCGTATCGAATCAAGCTGAAATTCTTTACCATATTTTAATCGTCATATAAGAGTATGACCTTAATATATTTGACCTAAATCTATCCTATCTAAATCTGACCGAGTTAAGGTGACGGGAGTCAATGAAAACCGCATGAAATGGAGTTTATCCATTTACATTTTGAACTCTTTCTTCTGTTGATATTTAGCAACATTCAATTTTAGATTTAACACAATTTGGTCCATGGCCAAAAAATATATTCCGATTTAAAAACTCTTGGGGAATCGCCAAGGGTAAAAATAATAGGCAAATTGACCTTGCAGTTTGTGAACTTGAATACCCATGGCGCGTCACGTTTTATTGCCAACATTTTGAGATTATTTTCTGGATCAAGGCGTTTCAATGCCAAGGTTTTTAATTGTGATGTTTAAATCGTAGAACAATGTGAGAGTCGCATTAATTAGAATTTTACAACAAATTCTCGATATTTGGATTCTAGTGCTAGATGCGGATGAGACTGATGATCGAGGGTTCTCTTGTCTTATAAAAGAAAGAAAACTCTTAAAAACCCTGTGTCTTGAAAATTATAATAATGAACAAAAGTGTTTTTATAATAAAATAGTCTATCTAACTAACGAAAAATTATACATATTTAAGCACCATAAACTATTTGTCGCCATAGTTGGAGAAAACAAGTATCTACAATAATTATCTATATTTATTGAAAACTACCAAATGCCCGCGAAATCATCCGCTTGAATAATGTAATTTTTTACAACAATAGTCGAAGCTGAAAGTTTTTAATAGAATCGCCGAAAGAGACTTATTTATTAGAAACATAGTTTTGTGACTCAGATCCACTCAAGCTAAAGATCTCATTTCGAATTCAAAATAACTCTCAATATAGGTTCTGATGCTCATTTCCAATAATATTATCCTAATAGATTTCGGAGGTACCTACGAAGTCAATACATACTTTGAGAAAATTATTTACTTTGTGCCTTTTTATTGAAACGTTTATATTTTATTTCTTTTGTCAACAAAATAAATTGTATGTATTTTTTTGTGTATGAACTACCAACATTACTCTCGAATGGCCCGCAAACCGACCCATTTTGTGAGTGTATATGAATGAATATATAGGTGTCTGGCCCCACCAAGACCTTATAGATACCACCTAATATGCCATCATCGTCGAGGTTTCAGAATCCGTCAATAAACTGTTTCTACTTAGAGTAACATAAGACGTTTTGTTTAACATCTTTAGAAAATTAAAGAAGTGGCCTTCATTTATCTTTAAATTTAGGTAGATTTAAATAAGCATTCAAGGGAATGCGATGGAACTTTACCAAAACTTAAAGGTCCAAGTCAGTGTTACCTGCACAGTCGTGTGTGTGACTGTCGAATCGACTGATTAACGTATAAAATAATACCAAATACAGGAAAAACTTGAAGTGAAACTTTGTACCAACTTTTCATGGAAGGCTAAACATCCCCCCAAATGATGGTACATGGTGTTATGGTGGAAATCGGGAGGAACCTAGTTTCAAGGTTCTTTCAATAGCATTTCGCCACAACCAGTGTATGTTCTTATCAACACGGCTTGACTCAACACCAGTTTTTACGTTGGACAAAAATACATACGGCAAAATATGAGCCTATATGCCTCTGGTTACCCTTTTGAGGATATAGGCGTGATAAGTAAAGTAATGCAGAATAAAATCGTTTGCTGTTGGATGTGGCGGTTGAATAAAAACAAATGTCTGACTTATAATGAATTGAGTTCAAGAAAATTTTAATATTAGTTCAGCTTGGATGCTTATAGATTTGCTTTTAACCTTTGAGGTTACAAACGTCTTTTAAACTTTAAGGGTCAAAACGTCGGGAAGTATAAGGTAGGTTTTGTATCTAATAATATACGTCGCGAATAAGACCCGAAATATCATATAAATATGAGTAAAACTCGCGAAAGTTTAAAAACATTACCAAAAATTACATTACGCATAAGTGCTCAGAATGTTTATGTATTATTTTGAACCCATAACTTAGAAGCATATAAGCCCTTAATACTTACAGAATCTATAGATATACGTAACTCTGATAACACATGATGAGAAAACATTAGAACACCTGAAACTTTCCATAATATGAATACCACATATAACATTGAATATAATCTATTCAAATTTTAATTCATACAAGCCTACGTCCAAAGTGAACCAAAAGTCAATGATGAGCAGACTAACAAATCGAGAAACTCAAATGGATCAGAATTCATTTGAATAGGTTAAATGACTTCACAAACTGGACTTAGTAACAAACTGACTTTGAATTTTGCTCATAAATAAGGTACCTTTGAAGGATATACTTTGAACCCGTTTATAAAAGAAACCTTTTTAAGTACTTGTATGTTTTTTGCAAAGAATAAGAGAAATAAAGATGAAAGATCCGAAGGATCCGAACTTGATGAACCAATACAAAATATGATAGGATCGTATCAATAACTAACGTCTTTATTAGAAGTAGTTGATGCCCGTAGCTTCGCCTGAAAATTCAAAATGAATATAACTAGTATGTTATCCTTAAGAGATAGACAAATGCAATTGTAGACTTTTCTGCAAATTTATCTAAGATACACAATTCCACTACATATTATTTTTTTATATCTCAAAGGGTTTAGGCCGCGTTTTCATTGAAAGCAGAGCATAGAAAAAAGGAAATTACTTACTTTTTTCTACACCATTTTTTTTACTGAAACGTAACTATTAATGATATATTTAAGCAATCCTCGTGAACCACTCTATCCATTGTTGAAAAAAAAAACTCAGAAATCGGTGCAGTAGTTTTTGAGTTTATCGCGAACACACGAACAAACAGTCAGATGCTGTGGGACTTTGTTCTATAATATGTAGTGAAGTTTTAAAGACTATAGACATGAAGAATATTTAAATAGATAATTTGATCGCTGTGATATTAAAAGTTTTGTTTATAGTTATATTATTTATTATAAAAATAATTAGTAAGTGTTATTTATTATAAATAATTTTATTTTTAAACCTTCGCGGTTTATACTCATATTTTATATACTACTCGGGACTTCACGCGAAACAATTTTGTACTTACATTCACCGACGTTTCGAGCGCGTTGCAGCGCCCGTGGTCGCGGCTGGACAGTCAGTCCAGTCCAGAGTAGTAAATAAAATATGAGTATAAATAATTTTGAAAAGCAATTAGTATGCTTACTTTATCATAAATTAAAATTAATATTTAAATGTAAATTTATTATAGTTAGATATATTTAAGTTACACATAGAATAGAATAGTCTCTTACAGTATAAGGTAATAATACTATAAACTGTATTACTGTGAAAAGTTACTATTTAACAGAAAAAAAATTTGCTAGGTTAATAAACCAACTACTATATTCTACCAAATATATATTCAAAAGCGAGTCGTTAATCTTCTTGAATAACCACCGTTTGCTCTGTTTCGGTTAGCAAGGCCAACAGTCTTCGCTGTCCGCATCTCTGACATGAAGATAGTAATTTATTTATTAATATCCGAGACTGCCAACTAAGCCTCGCCGTGCTCCAGACAAAAATAAGTCAGATAATAAATCAAAACTATGTTGTTCCCTCTTAAGACCTTAGGCATAGTTGTGTGTAGTCATGACCAGTGATATTTAGCAAGATATAACTACTAGTTTTCATCATACACACATAATAATCACGCCTTTTTCTTTGGAGGAGTAGGCAGATGCATACTATACACCCGCGTTTCACCAGATGAATTTTATCCCAATCGCCGTGTTAAAATGTACAGGCGCAGGTTATGGTGAACTGCTAATGAAAATTTTCAAGCCGGGCATAATACCTTTAAATTGGGTTAAAGTCTGCCATGTTACTGGCAACCGGGACCAAGTAATGAGCCTTAACACGTACGAAAACCCTCTTAAATGAATATATGCTATAAATCGGTCACCTATCTGACGTCCAGAAATTGGTGAAAAATGTATAACGCAGTGATTGTTTTCAGAACGCTGAGTTATCAGGCTACGAGTATTTCACTTTAAGTGTTTAGAGAACTTGTTATGAATTATCATGGTTCCGCGGACTCAGTGTTCTGTAAACGATCACTGCGTTATGCAACTTTCGCTATGACTGGTCACGGATAGGTGACCACTTTCTGCAAGCGTTTCCATGCTTCGGAAGGTACGTTTAGCCATTGGTCCCTGTTGCGAGTAACATGGTAGTCGTTTAGTCAAGTTGAAGGCCTTATGGGCGACTCTAAAATTTTTAACAGCAAGTAGCCACGACCTGGTCTGTCTATTTCAACACGGCAATGGGCTCACCACCTATTACTTTGGACAGGAATACACATGATAAAAAGAGGGCATATAATATGCTGCTACCCCTTCGGGAATAAGGCGTGATAGATAAATAAATAGAGAATCAAACTTCAGGTATATTTTAGAAATAAATGGTAGAACAGTTAAGATGTCTCCATATTATTAGTTCATCCAGATTAGTCTATTTGTCCTTTTTTTCAAGTTTCCAAGGAGGCAATAGATTGACATAATTATTTAAAGACAGTGTCAGGCAACTTTTCTCACGGGTACATTTGTAAGGTAACCGGGCGCCCTTTAGTCTACAACAGGTAACAAATAGGTATTATTCAAACGACCTCAAGACGGTGTAGTTACTGACTTTTCCGCCAACACAGTTCCATCAACAGCCGTTCACATCGATATAAATGCAAGTATAGGTAAGATGAGCTTTCAATCTGCTAATAGCTACAAGAATAGACCATGATTTTCTGTATCGTGTTAACGATAGAATCGCTGTTATTGACGTTTATTAAAATGATTTCATGTAGATTGGACTATTCTAGATTAAATGACGTTTTATTAAAATGATTCTATGTAGATTGGACTATTCTACGACTATTCTAGATTAAATGACGTTTTATTAAAATGATTCTATGTAGATTGGACTATTCTAGGACTATTCTAGATTAAAATCATCTATTACTTATAGCAATAGATATTTTAATAGTTATTTTAAATACGTAAAAGATTATATTATGAAGTAGATATATAATACATACTTTTCATAGTTTTTTAACTACGCTGTATCACTGACGGGGTAGTCAGTCACTCCATGGGTTGAAATTATACTCGGTCCGTTTAAAAGAAAAACACTGTTAAGGTGTAAAAATGCTGCAGTCGTTTATGTCGCAAAAACGTATAAGTAGATCGACATTCTCAATAAAGGTAATCAAAATTTATAAGGTATTTCCATTGTAATGACTCGTTGAAAAATTTGACACGTAATACCATCTTATATTAGAAGTATGGAAAAAGATATGAATAATATACATTTATTATAGTATAGCCGAAAGATTTTCCATCTTTATACAGTGGTTATAGGGGACCATCGATGGGCGTCTACGACTCGCACATTATCTAGTATTTATTTTTTATGTCTAGGTGTTCATCCTCATACTGTCCGATAGGGATTAGATCCGATCTTCCTTCTATGTACTTAGAACATAGGATAAGATTGGGATCCTTCCTTCGATTTGCCCAATTGTCTTACAAGAAGGTCTTATAAGAAACCCAAAAGGGTTGGCAACATGAAAGTAACACCTTTGGTGTTATTAACTTCTAAAGGCTACAGTGACGACCTTGAATCCGGATGTCGTATACTTGTAGTGGTATAAAAATACATACAGTTCACATCATTGTTCCCAAGCACATTTCTCCATTTGTATTTTGGCCCACGTAATAGATGATGAGCCTATTTCCGTGTAAAAATAGACAGGCGGACATACTGGTGTTTAAATTTCTCAAATTTAGTTCAACTTGTCTTTACATCTGCCATATTACTAGCAGCCCGGCGTAACGCGCCTTACGAAGCACGAAGACGCTTGTAAATAGAAATGCCGCAAAGCGGTAATCCATCTCAAAATCAGACATACCCAGAGTAAGAAGCTTAATAGATTAATCGTTTACAGAACAATGATTTAGTAGGACTACTAGCGCATATTTATAAAGCTGAATAGGTATTAGCTTACAATAATTTAATAAACCAGCTGAATATGAATTATTCAAATGTGGGTGATGCCCCGGGCAGGTCACGCCTAAAATATTCTATGTAAAATTCGTTATTATTTTTATGTAAAACGTTTACAATCATGAAGGTGTTAATCCTTCATGAATGTGAACGTTGTCAGTTTGTTTTTTTAGCAATGAATGTTTGGTTCAAGATTAGAATCAGTCCTCAATTCTGTGAAAAATTCTGTGCAAACCATACAATCTAATAAAGACACGTGTTAATAGTTACCAAGAAAGAGGAATAATTGGAGATTATATTGATTTAGAGATACCTTGTATCCTACTTTAAGAGTTACATATCTTTTTTTTTTTACAATGCCATCGAAGCTAACTGTTAGACATACTTGTATATTAATAAATACATACTTTTTTTACATAGGAAACACCCACACTCCGAAGTTAGCATTTGTGGATCACACAAATATTTGATCCGCCCCGAGAATCGTACCGGAGACCTGAGTCAGTCGTATACGCGACACGGAAGTAGTCAAATGAGGTTAACTCGTATTGATCACCTAGTATTATTCTTTTTGAAAAAAGATCAGATTAGATCATCACATTTTGTGACGTATAGTTATAAACAGTTGGAATAAGCTATTTTTTAATTTTTTTTAAGCTATTGTATAGTTTTTATCGCAGGCTTTGAGCGGGCCTTAATCAAGAAATTCCGGAACGCAAAAAACCTAAAACGATGGTCACACGAAGTTCACCGAGCACGGCCGAGCGTTGGCTTGAGAGTGAGGGTGAGAGTGAGGGGTGAGGAGTGAGGGTGAGGGTGAGGGTGAGGGTGTGGGTGAGGACTTTTTTTTTATTATTTGTGTAACTTGAATGAATATCATAGAAAAACAAAGGTATGCTATGCAATAGCTTTACCGCGGCAGTCTCCGAGTGCCACATCTTTTTTTTCTTTTAAAATCCATAATTCCGTGCGTATTTAATTCCCTCGAAGCACTCGTGGCCTCGCGGTCTCAGTGTTCTGTAAACGATCACTGAGTTACGCAACTTTCACTATGGCTGGTCCTCGGATGGGTGACCACTTTGTGGCATTTACATTTGCGAGCGTTTCCGTGCTTCGGAAGGCACGTTAAACCGTTGGTCCCGGTTGCCAGTAAAATGGCAGTCGTTAAGCCTGGTTGAATGCCTTATGGGCGGCTTGAAAAATTTCAACAGCAGGTAGTCACATCCTGCGTCTGTCTATTTCAACACGGCAATGGGCTCACAACCTATTACGTGGGACAGGAATCCACACGGTGAAAAGTGGGCATATAATATGCCTCTGCCACCCCTTCGGGGATTAGGCGTGATGGATATTTATTTTATTTATTTTTATTTTTTATTTAATTCCCGTTTGCATTCGAAACCCTTGTTTTTGACAAATTCAAATTCCGCTGTCTCTTTGAATCTATAAGAACAAATGTGTCTTAGTATTTAAGAATACTTGATTTTAACTGCGCAATTTATGAGATTTTTTTCTAAAGAAAAAAATTCCGAGTAGTTATCCTGAGCCCGGTGATAGAAAGTTTTGTCGTTTCGATGTCGGCATTATGTCCGTGGGAATTACAAAGCCTAATAATACCTAGGCCTCTTTATTACTATTTTAAATTCGATACTCATGAATCAGCCTATACACTTTAATTCTGACAAATACGCATTTGAGTGTAGTCTATTTCAGATTGTAAATACGCTCATGTCAGCGAACATTAGTGAGTGACAAATGAGCAATCTAAATTTGCACCCAGTTGACGAGAATTGTGATGAACGTGGCTGAATGTGTTTGGTGCTAGTTTACAATTCCATATGTCTATATATATGTTTGTATAGTAGGTACTACCTACAAATCTGATGGACGTTTATACGGGTCATAAGTTACTGAAATTTCCAAATATCTTGTGGATTGTTTTACTTTATTTTAACTTTATTTAATCTGTATCCCTGGCGGGGTTGTCGGTGAGGACAGATCTTTAGGCATACTTATTCGCTTCCTGCAGATTCACCAATCGTTTATATCGGAATATTTTTGAGCTGTCCGTTTTCAAGCAATCAGCGCACTTGTCATTTAAATATAAGTTTCGGTCTACCCTGATCCCTTCTACTGTCTACTTTCTATTAAGCTTGCTGTCTCTATCTCTATAAGTCGTTCAGATAGAGACAGCTAGTGTATTGAGACCCTCTTTTACAGTCTACAAGACTACTGATTACGACACACAAGATTTTAATTTAAACACACATATCCTCAGAATTATATACAATGGCAATGGTGGATTACATAATTTTCCGCTACCAATATCACGAATATCTAATATTCATAACAGCTTATAAAATATAACATAAAACGATTTTCACAGCTCATAAATCAATCTTTCCCTCGTGTAAGGTTTCGTTTCACCGGTGTTTAATAATAGAACTTAAAGCGCATCGACGCGTTTTCACGTCTGGCTCATGAATCTGTACGCAGCGGGCGACAATTGGGTAATGTAATGGACTGAGGCTTAAAAAGGTATTGATTTTAAACAGTAAGTTAGAATTGTTTAGTTATGCAGCCCAGAGATTCTTCGCGTGAAAACTAAAGAAAAATTGTTAGGTAATAATACTAACTAACTAACTATCTTCACGCTACATCCCTGACGGGGTAGACAAAGAAGACAGATCGCCAGGCTTCGCGGTCCATGAATACTTTTTTCGCTTCTTGCAGACTCATCAATCGCCGCATACATGCACGTCTGGGTGTGCGAGTACGTTTGAATTCTTCGTTTTTGAGCACGTGGTCTTAATATGTTCGTCCAGGCCTACCTTTACTTCTTTTACCCTCTACTTTCGCACAATATATTTAAAAATACTATACTTATAAAACAGCCCCTACCTGCATATCGTTAAGTTCCGATAAAACCATCTAATAGTTTGGTCAATTTAGAAATTCGAGGTTACAAAAATTCGCACCTAGCTAAAAATTGCTAAGATTGTTCAAAACACCATTATAAATACATACTTACATGCATATCGTCACACCTTTATCATCGAAAAGGTAGTCAGAGGCATATTATACGCCCACATTTCACCGTATACATTTTTGTCCAACAAATCAGGTGGTGAAGCCCATTACCGTGTTGAAATGGACAGGCACAGGCTGTGGTGACCTGCTTTTGCAATTTTTCCAGCCTTCCATAAGGCTTTAACTGGGCTTAACGACTGCTATATTACAGGCAACCGGGGCCAACGGCTTAACGTGCACGAAAACGGTCGAGAATGTAAATGCCCCAAAGTGGTCACTCATTATCTATCATATATCGAAAGTTGCTTAACGCAGTGATAGTTTACAGAACACTGAGTTAGTGGGGCCATAAGCGCTTTAAATGTGAAAAGTCGTCTTCGTTCCGACAACTTTGTAATCCTATAATGTATACGTTATGCAGATGGTGTATCTAGAAAACGACCGAAATGACTAGTTACTAGGACTTCGACTAGTGCTGCGTTATGAATCGCAAGGCTTTTTTTACTATGCTTTGTCGCTTTACTAATTGGGACAATGCACCATTTACTCTGTTTCCGGCAGCTACTCGCCGTTCCACATCCGATTCACATCTTGCGTCCGCGCTTAACATACTCCCTAATAAATACACAATTTCATTCACTTTTGTCATTATCATTGTCGAAACCGAGGTCTAGAAAATTCCCACCCTATCAAAATTAACTGGTAAGGTTTCAATAAGTCTGAACTTAATTATTTTTAAGTAATGTTTTCTTCAATCTTCATTATTCAAATTTAAAACCTATCTCGTTATTCTATTTACGTAGACACTTTAATAAATCCATCAATTGTTTAAGAGCTAAGCATAACCGAATCATTTCAAATCACAATGTCTACGTCTTTTTCGACGAGCTTATAATTTAAATTTGCTAAGTAATGAGATTCGTTTCTCAATTTAACTTTAACATAAGTGGTTTTTGGGGGTAGGTTACACTAAATTAACTTAAGCGCTGGCGTTTGAATTTGTCAGTTAAACAAAATATAACTGAAAAAAATCTGTAGCTTGCAGGCATTAAATTCGAAAACTCGATGTAGGTTCCGTAGACATTTCGGCAAGTTGACTGCTACGGTGGCGTAAGTGGTAGTGTATGTGTACGATTCCCGGAACGGAAAAAATATTTGCGTGATCCACAAATATTTGTTTGGGAGTTTGGATGTTCCCTTCCCTATGTATAATTTGTATGTATTTCGAAATATATATATATATATATTCGTTATTATTATAATATATATATATTATTAAAATATATATATATATATGGTTATTAGTTGTCTAGATCTCATAGCACAAGCTTAAAATTAAAGATGTTTCGGTTGCAATACATTATTGCGAGATTTATAAAATTCCTCAATGTAAGAATTTTTCTACATATTTTGTATGTTTATACAGTCGGACTCACATACATACATATACTAAAATTGGGCAAAAATATAAATAAATAAATAAATATGGTGGGACACTTTTTAAACAACGCCATATAGCCTAAACTAAGCTATAAACTTGTACTATAGAATCTAGACAACTGATATACTTACTTAAATACATACAGTATATAGGAAATATAATTAAATTCCTTCAAATATTATGAACCTGCCGTTACATAAATTTAAGGCGGAAATTAAGACGCACCTACTGGCGGTTAGAAAAGAGTGGCCATGAGTTTTATTGCCAGGTTCTTCCTCAGGCTCTACCTATTGCTTTGCGAATCTGGCAGTAAATGTAAATGTAGAAGCAATATTCTTGACGTTCATAAGTGTTACTTTGTGACCTAAATAAATAAAGATTTATTATTATTATTGAAACACTCAAACTCCGAATCCTACAGGTAACACTACCAATATTGAAAAGTACCTAAAATCGGATAAAACCCTTAACCCTCTATGTGCATGAAAGATTAGGGCTACTCACAGTATCGTCTTATTTGAGGGGTTAACGGTCCAATGGAAGTTGAGGGCTATTGAATTGTAAGCAAGTGATGACCGCTTAGAAATGGTAATTACTTACTTTGTATATTGGTCCATTTCAGTTTGAAGAAATTGATACAATATGGTGAATTTAATACAATTTGGTTACTATTATTTTGATTTTCGTTTCGGGTCAAATATATGAACTATAACCACAAATATATTATAAGCTATTTGACACAAAATGAAAATATTAGTAACCAAATTTTAAAATAATATTTACCGATTATAATTGTATTAAAAAAATATATGCACGATGTATCCCTGACGGGGTAGTCAGAGAGGACAAATCGCCAGGCATCGCGATGCATGCATTCTTTTTTCGCTTCCTGTAGATTCGTTAATCGCTTCATACGTGCACGTTTGGGTATCCGAGCACTTTTGACTAATAAGTATTAAAAAATAGTACTAAAATTGTAAATTACTGTTTTAAACCTATTATTTGTATAACATGTGTGTGTTACGAGAATAAAGTTAGTACGTTTCAGTCTTTAGAAATATCTTGTAATATTATAAGCCCATAAAAATAAGTGGTTTTAAGAAAGTGTTTTATTTTAGGCTTCTCTGTCAGTAATTTGATTAGAACTGTAACCGTACTAACGAGTATGAAAAAATTGAGAATCAAATAAAAAAAATGTAATAAAATTTTATTAATTTCCTTACCTCACCGATATTGCCTTTTTACCTTTCCATCTCAGTTGTAATAAAGTCGTAAACTTAAAAGTACAGAACATTAAATATATTTTCACAAAACCCGAATAAAGGGGGATAAGGCGTGATGGATATTTATTTATTTATTATTAAATTACTAGCTGTCCCGCCCGGCTTCGCCCGTGACATACTTCGAACCCCATGGCACCCATTTAATCCCGTCGTTTATTAATTTCACAATAATGTATGAAGATTTTCCGAATTCGTTGATTACTTCTTCGCTCCCCAGTACCTACCTACGCCCGCACAGCCTGGTCGAAATATATAATTATTATATTCATAAACTGTACTTAGTGATGAAATAATTTATTTTGATAAGGATTAATGTAATGTAGTCCAAAAAACCTTCGAGATTTTTAAATAAAAAAATGGTTGTTGTGTCTCATTCGACATAGATAGGTATAATGTGTTACGGAATTTTTTGTAGATATTTATAAGATCTACAATTAATTAGAACATTTTATGGATCTATCTTTTATAGTTTAGGCAGCGTACACAAAATAAGTAACTTTTCTGGTTGATTTTTTACACCTTGTGTCCGAAAAACCCAAATATCTTACGGAACCCTATTTTTTTCCAAAATAAAATATAGCCTATGTTACTCGTGGATAATGTAAATTATCCATGAGTAACATTAAGCAATTATAAATTGTAATTAGAAAAAATATTTTACGAGCGCTTGTGGCCCCGCTAACTTAGCGTTCTGTAAACGATCACTGGGTTAAGTGACTTTCGCTATGGCTGGTTATGGATGGGTGACAGTCCTGTGGTATCATTATCCATTTACGAGCGTCTTAACGCTGTATTCCTGACGGGGTAATTAAAGAGGACAGATCGCCAGGCTTCCCGATCCATGCATACTTCTTTCGCTTCCAACAGATTCATTAATCGCTACATATATGCACGCCGGGGTATCCGAGTACTTTTGACTTTTCCGGTTTTGAGAATTTGCTCCCGTGGTCTATAGGTAGTAGTATATTATATAGGAACTACTGGTCGAATTTGAAAAATTCTATTTGTGTTGTATAGCCCATTTATCGAGTAAGGCTATATGCTATATATCATCACGCTACTCTTGTCGAGAGCAGAGCAGTAGTCATAAATGTCGACATATCGGCCATTTTTTTTCCATTATTGTAGAATCAATAAGCGACGGAATTAAATAGGTGCGACAGGAGTTCGAAGTATGTCACAGGCGAAGCCGTGCGGGTCACCTAGTATTCCAAACAAACGAAGTGTGTCATCGTTTACTCTCACAATTACCGTAATTACAAAAGAGAAATGGCATATAACTGTCATGGCGCTAAATACGATTCACACCTACAGTCGGACACAGATGAGATTTTGGCTCACATTCCGATGTTACGAGTAACTTGGCACGCGGTCTTATTAATACCTTCTTCTCTATTAGAACGCCAGCGAACATTTCACGCTCTGTGCATAAGGTTACAGTTGACCGTTATCTATTTTATTTAAGACTTGATTGAGATATGTGCAGTCAGTTCAAACAATCAATTGAGTGAGATACTATTTAGATTAAGAAGATTTATTTGAAAATAAAAAATAAAAACTTAATTTGATTCATTTTTGATTAGTTTTCCTTAATTGTATACATTGAAAGACCATTCTCCAATTCTTCGGTAACCGAATTCTCCGCCATCACTACCCTAGAATTTGGATATCTCATGGCCTGGGGACCTCCGCATAGTTAAAACATTTTTGAAGTAAAAACTTATTTTAGCGCGGTACGCATATTTTTAGATAAGATAAAAATCTCTGGACTCGCGACACCGTTACGAGACGCAGCTATAGTGTGTATATGCATATATACGTGGACATATAGCAGACCGCGAACGCGTCTAGATAAATATTTTTTAATATAGTTATTTTTACTTTTTTAGTGAGTGTGTTACTCATTAACGTCAATACCGGACTATTTTCGAAGAGAAAACTTTTAATACTTTAATTTTGTTTTCGTTTCTGTCTGCGCTCCCGGAGTGCAACCCGGGACAATTTTTTTTTCTATCACGTAAATACGTGTATAGTTTGTAAAATTATAAAACTGTATCCAGGTTGGACCAATATATGTCTAAAATAGCTGTTATTCGAATAAAGGAGTGTCTAGTGGTCATCTTACTCCGTTCCTCCATTCTATCTGATTTGTTAGAAACTTGCTGTCTGTTTTGCTTATGGTCAGTAGCGTAAGTGCTCTGGGGTTGTATATAGCTTTAGTCTAAGTTTACAACTTTTATTTAGTTTCGTATGCTTATTTGTCCTTCTTAATTTAAAAAAACACTATCCAAAATAAGACTTAATCTTTTATTAATTTATTAATTAATCTATTATTATGATCAGATACATACATATAGTCACGCCTTTATCCCCGAAGGTATAGGCAGGGGCATACACATTTCACTTTATGCATTTTTGTCCCACGTAACAGGTGGTGAGAACCTATTGTCGTGTTGAAATTGACAGGCACAGGCTTTGGCGACCTGCTGTTGAAATTTTTCAAGCCTTCAACTGGACTAACAACTGCCATTTTACTGGCAGCCGGGACCAACGGCCTAACGTGCCTTCCAAAGAACGGAAACGCTCGCAAACGTAAATGCCTCAAAGTAATCACTCATCTAAGGACCACCAGCTATAGCGAAAGTTGCTTTGCGCATTGATCATTTACAGAACACCGAGTTGGCGGAGCCACGAGCGCTTCAAATAGATCAGATAGATCTTTAAAAAAATATCAGAAAACGAAGCATAATAGTTTGGTCTAAAATTATTATCCACTCAATTTAACAACACCTCACTCTAAGTCAATATACTTATATTTATTTTTGATCCCAGCAGATGTCAAGAGACAGCGCACCGAGAGTCATTTAAGTTCACATCAGTTTAATCTTTGTGAATTGAAGTAAAAGGGGACATTAAGAGTGTCTGCTAATGGATACGTGTATAATATAAAGGCTTGGTCTGTAAGTATGAAATGAGCGATTTTGTAAGACTTAGTTTATCAATATATTATTTTTTATACCACTGAGATGCAGACAAGCACGCAGCCCACCTGATAGAAAGTAGTACTATGGACGGTTGCAATACCAGAGGTGCGGCACTCGCGCTGCTGACCCTTCTTAGTCAACAGCCTCCTCTGAAAATCAGCGCCGTCAAACTGGTCTCCAGCGGTGACATCATTAAGAGGTTTCGCGCATCCTTGCAACGCATGCACGTTATACTACTAGGTATTCGTTTTTTAAAATGTTTTTTTTACTTTGTTAATGTTAATGTAAAAGTTATTACTATGTGTGTATGTGTTGTTTCTGCTATGCGTGAAATTATAAACACTTTTTTAAGAGTTGTTAATACTAAATTATTATCAGGATCAGTATTCTATTGTGCAACAGTAGAAGGTACACGAAGTCAGGGTAGACCAAGTCCTACATTATGAAAACCACTTTGACTATTTATTCAAAAAGCGGAAAGGGTTCAATTGCGCCCGTAGAGCGAAAGGTTACTAAGTCCAAAATTCCGTTTTCGAGATATTGAGGTTTAAACTTTTGAAACATATAAAGCCTCATAACTTTAGCATATCTCTTTGATTTTGGTTTTATTTCTAAGTCTAATAATTGCTATTCTAGAGAAAATTTATGTAGTTACTAAGAAAATCTGAAAATCGTTAGTTAATTTGACTGCCTCTGTGGCGCGGTGGGAGTGCATCCGACTGCTATGCAAGAGGTCGTTGGTTCGATTCCCACCCTGGATAAAACTTTGTGTGATGAGCACGATGGTTTATACTGTATTATATGTATGTATTTAGAAATATTTAAGTATGTTTATCAGTTATCTGGTTACCATAGTACAAGCTCTGCTTAGTGTGGAATCAGATAGGGTTGTGTGAGTTGTCCCAACAATATTAATTATTGTTCTCTATAGATTATCTGATCTACCTATGAATTTGTTAACTTTTGTTCGATTTTTCACTTAATTCTTAATTATGTCACTAAACAACTCGAGTCGGTTGATAAATATAAAATAATTAACATTGTTAGTTATTTCTCTTATTTTTCTAAACGGGACTAAGGATAGATTTCCTTACTTTTCACATTTAATAAATCGGAAACTAATGCATATACAAAAAAGATTGTTAGACAGACCAATCATTAAAGAAAAAAAATGTAGTTTTAGTGGCATCAATCACTCATTTTGGTAATTTTTTGACTTAGTGACTTTTCGATGTACGGGGATGAAATATATTTGCATACCCTGACGTGAATGTATAAAGCGATTTATGATGAAGCTGACGATATGTCTTTTCTGACTTCCCCGTCAGGGATACAACGTTAAGATAAGTCAAGTTATCGAATTTAGGATGGCAAATGTTTTTGAGTGTGTTTCTTACTTCTTATAGCAGTTTGGGGGAACAACTTTCGATAAAATTTGATGTGGAGATAGCTGATACCCACTTTTTATTTGGGAAACAAGTTCCTGTGGATACGGCTATGGTATGAATGGTATAAAGCTTAAAAATATGTGTTCTATAAACAAGGATTGAAATACAAATTTTAACCATACTAGGTATAACTTAAAGCTATCTACCTAATAAAAGTGATACTTTACTGATTTAGAGCGCTTAGGTTCAGGACAGGTCCAATTATAGTACAAGGGTAGCGTATGTTCTCGCCTCAGCTAATTGTTTGTGGTTATATTTTTATACATATCTAAAAATAGAAATACCGCAAGGTTACGTTCTACCTAGGCAACGAGGTCATTCGACAATGACCTAATTGCCTATGTATTTACAAGGTCTATATACCTAGCCATTGTTTTCCTAAGCATTTTATAGATAATTTGGGTATATTTCTATTTTTCTCGTATATATTTTTTATACAGATACCCGGTATTATTAAGCTTTCATGGAGACCCATTGGACTAACACACAGAAGCCCTATAAGAACTTTCATCTAAAATGAAAACGGACTTCTACTTCAGACAATTCACACCCACCTTATGTAGAAAAACCGCCTATAATTTCATTCAAGACGGAACGTGGGCGCTATCACGTAGCTGGAGAATATGCTTTCATGGAAACCTTGGAACTACTTTGACGTAGGAGAGAAGTAACAAGCATAAATAATAACCCAGTGAATAGGACGCGCTGATTTTTACCATTAGATTTGTGAATGAACACAACAGAACCGAAATATCAACTACTATTTAGTCAGTGAATCGTTTAAATAGATTGCCGCTGACAGTCCGCCCTGGCCCTATAAGAAAATTGAAGATGTTATTAATGTAACTCAATAAATTGTAGCTATTTATATTTAAACAGACGTTTAGTAGCTAATGACGATTTTAATGGAATATTCACCCCCGTATCATAGCCGTGATATTCACAGTTTATTTTAATTTTTCCATTTCATTATTAAACCCCGACTCTAAATTATTTTAAACTAGGGAACGCCAGTTGCTAGTGCAACTCCCGTTTGTTTATAAATTCTACAATAATGGGTTAACAATCTTGGATTTACCAAGATTATTTAAATTTACGAGTTTTTCTTGTATGTCGCTTAACGGCGCATACAATAAGCTGGAGTGAAATTGATGGACAAAGAAAGGAACAGTGTAATAAGGGAACATTGCGGTATGGTAAACGATGTGGTGACTAAGATAGAAAAAGGGATGCTTAGATGGTTCGGACACGTGGAGAGGATGGATGAAAGTAGACTTACGAAACAGATTTATCAGAAAAGAGTGAATGGGCAAACTGGTAAGGGGCGACCTTGACGTACATATCTTATTCAAATAGAAGACATTTTGGAAAAAGGGCAGGTCATGAGTTCCCTTAATAGGAGTGTGTGTATGAAAACACTTATTAAAGTTGAAGAAGCGAAAGTTGTATGCCAGGATCGTAGCAAGTGGAAAGCTATAGTCTCTGCTTACCCAGATGGTGGACAGGCGTGACGATATGTATGTATTAGTACAGTAAGTATAGAGTATAGATTGTGTATTTCTAGTGAAAACGCTAGAATACTTTAATTATTCGGTTTGGAATTAAAATTAATTTTTAGTTTCTACGTTCTGTGTTTTAATATACGAGTAACTATTATTTAACATAACCTCGAGGCTAAGTTAAGTGACTTACGCTATGGTGAGGATCAAGATAGGTGACTTTTTTTAAAATTAGAACTTCCATGGGTGTTTCCATGCTTAGTAAGGCATTTTAGCCATTGGTCTCGGCTACCTGTAACATACAAATTATTAGGCAAAGTTTTTAGGTCTTATGGGCGCTCTGAGACTTTTCAGTAGCAGGTCGCCACCAACCAGCCCAGTTAATTTCAACGTTGGACAAAATGCAACTCGCGATATCTATAATGTGGCTCTGCATACCCCATCGGGAAAATAATAAAGTTTATAGTTTCATATTTATTTTTAATGAATTCAGTTAGTCTCCAATCTAGAAATTGTATTTTAGCTTCTTAGCAAAAATGTTTTCTAGAAAATAATGGTATTATTTTAACTCTTTAATAGAAAGTAATGACTGAATAAGGATATTACTAGTTTTAGTTTTGAGATTATCTTCTGAACAACAGACTAACATTAATTAAGGTATAAGTTTCTTAAATGGATTTTTATGACTATATAGCATCTTTGTTAGTAGTCAGAGTACCTAGCTACGAAAGTAGAGATCATAGGTTCGATTGCCACTTCAGGACAAATCACTCATATAATGAGAACATTGATTTGTTCTATGTATGTGTGTTGCAAACTTCCATAAGCTGCAGTGACCACTTTCTATCAGGGGGCCGAGTCTACTATTGACAAGCCGTAGAATAGAACCAGAATCGCTGTTTTTAGCTTTCAAAATGTTAGTAGACTATCAAAAATGCAACTGACTAGCGGCCACTGGCGCGGTACGTGTTAGTAGAATTCTTATGGTCGACCGATAGAACTCAATTGGAGTACGATTGTAATAGTAGACTACGAAAATCAGTCAAAATTGTAACGGTGACTTCCTATTGAGCGACGATTTCCATTCTATTTTGACACGATTGAAAAAGCAGACTTGGGCCCCAGATAGGCCACTTGTCTACAATCTCAGTGGTATAAAACAAAAAAAAAATATGTACAAGTTGACGCCCCATCGGTTTCACTTGCGTAGTGTTTTTTTTATGAAAGCCTCAACTACAACAATTATAATTATAAAAATCTTCCTTAATTTACTAATAAGGGTTCAAAGATTTTTAAAGTACCTCTTTAGAATTTCAAGTGAACCACAAGTGGATTGACAATAGAATCATTAAAACGGGTCAGAAGAAGATCAAAGCCATCGGTACACATGTACAAGTATTGTGGTTAATTTTATTACGACGATTTATCTTTAAGATCATAAAAATAAAGATAAATATCGTTGGGACAACTCACACAACGCCACCTGATTCCAAACTAAGCAGAGCTTGTATTATGGTAACCAGATAAAGTGAAAATATTACGCGAAAAAGACCCGAATAACATAAAATGAATACTTATATATTTTTAAATACATGCATATTATAAATAACTAACACCCAGACACAGAATAAAACAATATGCACATCACACAAAGTTTTATCCTGGGTGGGAATCGAAACCACAACCTCTTGCGTAGCAGTCGGATACACTACCACCGAGTCACAGAAGCAGTCAAATAAATAAATATTGTGGGACACTTTTTATACAGCGCTATATAGCCCAAACTAAGCTACAAGTTTTTATTATGGGATCTAGACTAGGACGATTTACTCAATAAAGTATGAAATCACGTTCAACCAACTTTCGTGCCGGGGGGGAAACTACATACATATTGTTTCTTACTCTTGCATGAAGTGTTGTCACTGTCTAACACTGTCTAAAAATGTAGGTATGCAATACGAATTGGACACAATATTATTCGACTAATTTGAGATGATAACTCTTTGTATAATGTTTATAGAGAATGAAAGTATATTGAATATAGGCCGATTAAGTTGTTGGTATGTTTCAATAATTAAAGGTTTTTGTTAAAAATAGTTATATAATAAAATAAAATTTTACTTACGAGTGAAAAGAAACATTAATTGTTCGACCGCTATTACTGTTACACCATTTCACAGCACATTTCGTCATTTATTCTTTATAAATTACCCTCCAAACGTGTACAATAGACTGAGTCCGTGGAACAGCGACTTAGCTAAAAATGCTTAGCAAATGGCAAGCGGTAAGATGGCGTGTCCAATGGTTTAATCGTCCTGGGATCTAGACAATTAATAAACATAATTATTTATTTCTAAATACAAAAAAAAATAATTGTTATACACAGTAAATTAAATGTTATACACAGTAAAGACCCAAACTTTGAAACAAACATGTGCGGATCACACAAATATTGTGCATTTTATGTTATTCGGGTCTTTATCGCGTAATATTTTAACTTTTTCTCACCTTTCGACGTTTCGGCTATATTGCAATAGCCGTGGTTACGAGTAGACTGATAAAAAAAACAAAAAAAAAAGCATTACCCTCAAATATTAGTTCCGACCCGGGGTTCGAACCCGGTATCTGAGCACGGCAGTCGCATACGTTACCACATACGCCACCGAGCCAGTGAAATATACTTAAAACCCAGATCATATTTCAAAATATACTCGTACATATCGAACCACTTGTGACTTCTTTATTTTACACTAGCGCACGCCCCGTAGTTTAACCCGCGTATTTCCCGTGGGAACTCCGGAATAAAATTTAGCATAAGTTATATCTTTATACAGAGCGTGCGGAGAGAGTCAGAGCGCTTTGTTTAATAATATTTCAATTCCACCATACATTATTTTGTTGTGTCTCAAACGGTTTAGGCAGCGATTTCGTTGAAAGATCTCAGATGACTTATTTTTTCCGACACTTGAAACAAACATCGTAATATTTAAGCCAATATTTACAAAATCTACTCTATTGATTAGTGAAAATAGCAAGAAAATCGGTGACGTAACATTTTTTGTTCACCAATTTTCCATTTTTTTACATGACTTATCTTAAACTAATATACAAACTATACATACATATTTTACGTCTCCATCACCGAAGGGGTAGTAACATCGCAGTTGGTAAACCAAGTCGAAGGCCTTATGGGCGGCTTGAAAAACTTCAACAGAAAATAACCATAACTTGCTTCTGTCTATTTCAACACAGCAATGGGCTCTCTACCTATTACGTGGCACAGAAATGCACACGGTGAAATATGCCTCTGCCACCCTTTAGAGGATAAGGCGTGATTAATAAACATAAATTCGCAAGAAAATTCAATTAAAACTTTCAAATTTGAGCTTTTACGTTAAATAATTTTGTTAAATCGAAAATGAGCTACTACATTTATAGTGAAATGTAAAATAATGTGAAATAAAATATAAATAAAATTACATCTTAAAGTAAATTGAAATTATTACACGATTCAATAGATGTGATGATTTCATGTTAAAACCCTTTTTTTTGTTTATTAGCAAATCCAATTATAAGCTAAGTTAAAACTTTGGCTGGGTATGCAACTTTACATTGAATTATAAAAAATCTGCATTTTACGAAGTGTTTTGCAGTTTTTTTATAAGTTCAAGTATTATTATTCCTTTCACCAATTTCGCTCGTGACCCCGCGGTCTCAGTGTTCTGTAAATGATCACTGAGTTACGCAACATTCACTATGGCTGGTACTCGGATGGGTGACCACTTTGTGGCATTTACATTTGCGAGCGTTTCCGTGCTTCGGAAGGCACGTTAAGCCGTTGGTCCCGGTTGCCAGTAAAATGGCAGTCGTTAAGCCTGGTTGAAGGCCTTATGGGCGTCTTGAAAAATTCAACAGCAGGTAGCCACAACCTGCATCTGTCTATTTCAACACGGCAATGGGCTCACCACCTATTAAGTGGGACAAGAATCAATACGGTGAAAAGTGGGCATATAATATGATGGATATTTATTTATTATTCTTTGCAACAAAATAGATATTTGATTATCTTTGTAATTTGATAGTTTTTGAAGTGAAACTTCTTTATCGACGTAAGAGAGACTAAAAAAAAGTCGTAAAGAAGTTTTACTTCTTACCTGTGTACTCTGGTACACACATATATTATGTTTTCATTAAAATGCACACCATTTTCCATCTCCCAAGCGACCTCAGCTGAAATAACAGGTACCCTATATTAAAATAGCATAACAGCAAAATTAAAAACTTAATCTAAAGTAAGTTATTCAGAGAATTATAAGTATTTCTATTAGTTAAAAGTAATTCAATTTAACTTTTCTTATTGAATTAAAGAAATAAAAATTGTTAGACTTACCATTCATTTCTTTAAGCAATATAAGTTGCGTGAGAAAATGATGAGAATTATAAATCCCTTTACTTTTATTCTCGTATTTATTATTTGTGTGAATAAATGATAAATACTTACCTTTGAAAAACTATGAAATTTCCTTTGTGTAAAAATAGCGATATTTCTACAATCACGTTATTAAGTTGAACACAAAAGGTTCATTATAAAATGGAAACAAAAATAAATATTAAAATTTTGAGATACTTAAAATATCAAAATATCATGTTGTAGAGGAATTTTAAAAAGATAAACTGTATTATAAACTGTATATTTATGACCTTATCTTATAAGCTGTATATTATATCTGCGCTGGTTTACGTGGGTGCTTTTCCTTCCTCAAGCTTCTACAGCCTTTTCAGAAAACCTGCAAGTAATAAAAGAATATCCGCTAACTGCAATCTTGAGATTAGCTCTAATTTTGATTTGATTTTGTTTCTGTTGCATAAACTCATTACTATAGAATTTGTTCAAATATTATCTAAACAAAACTAATATGAATTCTTTTAAACTGGCAATAAGAAAAGAGTGGCCATGAGTTTATTGCCAGGTTCTTACTCAGGCTTTGCGAATCTGGCGGTAAATTTAAATGTAGAAGCAATAATTTTGATGTTCATAAGTGTTATTTTGTGACCTATATGACTAAAGATTTTTTATTTCATTTCAAGAAAACGCTTTTGCTGTCTATTCTACTCAACGGAGTTTAATGCAGTTTAATGGCAATGCATAGAGAGAAGGTTAAAATGCATGCTAATATTATAAAGCATAATGAAGAGTTTGTTTGTTTGGTTGAATGCGCTAATCTCAGGAACTACAAAGGTCGGATTTGAAAAATTATTTAGTGTAAATGGGCTATATATAAGCCCAATGTTCGAGGAAGGTAATAGGTTTTCACGCTACTACCATGGGGAGCGAAGCAGTAGTCATAAATGTCTACAAATTGGGCAATTTTTTATGCATTATTGTAGAATTTATAAGCGACGGGATAAAATAGGTGCGACGGGAGTTCGAAGTATGTCACGGGCGAAGCCGGGGGGGTCCCTAGTGTATAATACATGTGCCCGTGTAATGTCAGGCCGGGTCGCTAGTCTTAATAATATTATAAATGCGAAAGTTTGTATGGATGTTTGTTACTCTTTCACGTAAAAACTACTGAATAGATTTTAATGAAACTTTACAATAATATAGCTTATACATCAGAATAACACATAGGCTACTTATATACAGGGAACAAGTTCCTGTGGAAAAAGGAACGGGAAAACTTCCCTAGGCGGGTGAAACCGCAGGCGTCAGCTAGTGTGAAATAATTTCAAAACATTTCACTGTGTCTTACCTTAGAAGCAATTCAAATCATTTGTAATTTTAAATCTCTAACTTTACTTATGTTTCACAATCATCATTTTCACCGTGTGGATTCCTGTCCCACGTAATAGGTGGTGAGCCCATTGCCGTGTTGAAATAGACAGACGCAGGTTGTGGCTATCTGCTGTTGAACTTTTTCAAGCCGCCCTTAAGGCCTTCAACCAGGCTTAACGACTGCCATTTTACTGGCAACCGGAACAACGGCTTAACGTGCCTTCCAAAGCACGGAAACGCTCGCAAATGTAAATGCCACAAAGTGGTCACACATCCGAGGACCGGCCATAGTGAAGTTGCGTAACTCAGTGATCGTTTACAGAACACTGAGACCGCTGGGCCAAGAGCGCTTCTCGTTTAATATAAGATTAGTTATACATAGCTACTCTGGTTAAAGTGTGGCACTTTAACCAGAGAATAGGGTAGTTTATGTTTAGTGAAATAATCCATCTTTGTCCAGTCTGGAGTGACGTCATAAGTTCATGACAGCTGAATTAAATTGAATTTCAGTTAAAGAGAGAGAATAGAGTTTCAGAAATTCTAAACAAAATTAAATAAGTTGGACATACATTATGCTAAGCATATGTATATTATGTAGTTAAACTCAATTTTAACGGCCTTGGTTGCGTAAGTGGTATTGTATACGACTGCCGCGCTATGGTCTCGGATTCAATTCCCGGGTCGTAAAAATATTTGTGTCATCTGAAGTTGGGTGTTTCCTTCACTTGTATGTATTTAGACACTAGTAGACGCCCGTGGCTACGCACGCGTGGTGAAGTTTTCTTAGACCCGTTTCCCACAGGAACTTGTGCCCGGGATAAAAAGTAGCCTATGTGTAATTCTGTAATCTATATTATTGTAAAATTTAATCAATATCCATTCAGTCGATTTTCCGTGTAAGACTAACAAACATCCATACTTACAAACTTTTGCGTTTATAATATTTAGTAGGACTAAAGAATACCACATGCTATTATTAGCTTTCTTTGGACTAGATGGCGCTGTGTTAAAAATTTCCCATAACTTTGATCTATTATTATTTTATTTGTTTTCGCACTTTCTGATAGCTTCGCCCGTAACATACCTCGATCCCCCGTGGCACTCATTAAATAAATTATTAATTTTACAATAATGTAAGAAATATTTACATTTAGAAAAGAAATAAAAAAATAAAACTAATTTATTGCAATAGCACAACGTACTTTTACATTTTATAATAAAATAAATAAATATTGCTGGACTTTTTTTACACAGTGCGATCTAGCCCAAACTAAGCTATAAGCTCGTACTATGGGATCTAGACAACTGATGTACATACTTATTTATTTAAAAATGCATACATAATATGCATAGGATACACCCAATTAGTTGGTGGCGCAGTGGTACTGAGGTCCCGGGTTCGATTCCCGGGTCGGATCAAAAATTTGTGTGATCCACAAATGTTTGTTTCAGAGTTTGGGTGTTTCCTATGTGTAATATGTATGTGTTTAGAAATACATAAGTATGTGTATCAGTTGTCTAAATCCCATAACACAAGCTTATATTAGCTTACATTGGGCCAGACAGCGCTGTGTAATAAAAATGTCCCACAACTTTATAATGTAACCGAGACGGGTTCCAACCTGTTCTACAGAACTTTTGCAATTTAAAAAAGCAAATGGCTCACACCTTTTACTCGATTACTCTGTCTAGCCAAAATAAATTATCGAAATAATAGCATTGTATAAGAGAAAATTAAATTCTGGGTTAAACTGCACACAGAGCGCGTATTTTTCAGGGACGTAACCACAAACCGCAACCTGCCTTCCCAAGGGTCCATCCACATAGCGTCGAATCAGTAACGGTCTAAAATAGAAAAGCTTAATTTAAAGTTTTTATGGTACAAAGTATTTAATGTACTTACTTCTACACTAATAAAAGAACATTTTGTTTGTTTGTGGTCTATAAACTCTGAAACTATGCAACCAATTTAAAAAAATATTTAACCATAGGAAGTTCAGTTATTTGAAAGTAATATAGGGTATGTATTATTATTTTACGATTTCTGAAACAGTATCTAATGTTACTACCGAAGAGAGCGGAGCAGTAATAATAAATGTCAAGAAATCGGGTTAATTTAACATATTGTAAATACGTGCATATATGGATTAAACAAGTGTTAAGGGATGCAAAAGTTTGTCCCAAGCGAAGCCGTGGGGCATAACTTGTTAGCTTATAAACGGGTTCTGTAAATGACATTTAATTAATCGCATTATTTGTATATAAATTCATAAGTTATAATGCACGCTGTTATGAAGCGCTCGTGGCCCCGCGGTCTCAGTGTTCTGTAAACGATCACTGAGTTACGCAACTTTCACTATGGCTGGTCGTCGGATGGGTGACCACTTTGAGGCATTTACATTTGCGAGCGTTTCCGTGCTTCGGAAGGCACGTTAAGCCGTTGGTTGCCAGTAAAATGGCAGTCGTTAAGCCGGGTTGAAGGCCTAATAGGCGCTTTAAAAAATTTCAACAGCAGGTAGCCACAACCTGTGTCTGTCTATTTCAACACGGCAATGGGCTCACCACCTATTACGTGGGACAGGAATCCACACGGTGAAAAGTGGGCATATAATATGCCTCTGCCACCCCTACGGGGATAAGGCGTGATGGATATTTTTTTTATGATGGAAATGAGTTGCTTGCTCTTCGCTTGAGCTATTAAGGATTCGAATGAATCTTGTGATATGCCTTGAATCTGCATATACTCGTATATGTTGTATTTTAACATCTCTACATTATTAATAATTTGAAACGTCTGACAACTTAAGGTTTCTAAATTGGCTGCGTTTAGTCCAGGTATTAACTAATATACAATGTAATTTGAGTTTGTTATGGTGTGAGCACCATGTAGACTTGTTTATTTCTTTGAAATTGACATGATAGTAGCTCCAGCTCATGCTCGCCTAAGTGTCCTGGCAGTGGTGGCGTATTTATCGGGTCGCTTTATTCCCTATAATACGGTTGAGTAGGGCGATGGCTGATATAATGCGTCATACCCGTGAACGGGTGCCGTCTGTTGGGACTGGTCAGCTCACAGCTGTTATAGCAATTATTACAAATAATCTTATTAATATTTAAGGTAAACTTAAGTTTAGTCGACTATTCTCACATAAATCCAAAGGAACAATGTAAGTGTAATTTTAATGTTGTAAGCCATTCCTACATTTTAAAATGGCATCCATTGACTTTCTTGCCAGATTCTTCTTCTTCAAGGGTAGGCTGCCCTTAGAACCGGCAACTATAATCGCTTTAATTTTGATATGATTTTAAACACAACATTGATTTTGATTTTTTGTTTGTATAAATTCATTACTATATAATTGTTCAAATATCATGTTAATCAAACTAATGTAATTACTGGCGTTTAGAAAAGAGTGGCTATGAGTTTTATTGCCAGGTTCTTCCTCAGGCTCTACCTATTGCTTTGCGAATCTGGCAGTAAATGTAGAAGCAATATTCTTGACGTTCATAAGTGTTAGTTTGTGACCTAAATGAATAAAGATTTATTATTATTATTATTATTCTCTTTATTTACAATACAAACATATAAATTACATTTTTAAATCGAATATATAAAATGGTCGTGTCGCGGTGTTTGTAGTTAAACTCCTCCGAAACGGCTCGACCGATTCTCATGAAATTTTGTGTGCATATCGGGTAGATCTGAGAATCGGACAACATCTATTTTTTATTCCCATATTCCCACGGGAACGGGAAGTTCGAAGTATCTCCTCCGAAACGGCTTGACCGATTCTCATGAAATGTTGTGTGCATATCGGGTAGGTCTGAGAATCGGTCAACATCTATTTTTTGTTCCCATATTCACACGGGAACGGGAAGTTCGAAGTATGTCAACCGATTCTCATGAAATTTTGTGTGCATATCGGGTAGGTCTTAGAATCGGTAAACATCTATTTTTTATTCCCATATTCCCACGGGAACGGGAAGTTCCCGTTATGTTCCCGTATGTCACGAGCGAAGCCGGGCAGATCAGCAAATCGGGTAGGTCTGAGAATCGGTCAACTTCTATTTTTTATTCCCATATTCCCACGGGAACGGGAAGTTCGAAGTATGTCACGAGCGAAGCCGGGCGGGTCAGCTAGTATATCTATAAAAACAAATACATTTAATAATATAAAAAATAGTAGCCCACCGGTATCGGGTACAGGGACCAAGCTACCGGTGGTTATGGTTCCAGAGACAGGAACCTCCTCACAATGCGTGTCGTATCGAGGAGAACTGCCTTCTGCATCAAGCCCTTGACCCAGCTGCCTAACGCGAGCCTCGTAAGATGTTGATCGAGGCTCTTGGCAATCAACCCATGTGCTGATACGACTATCGGGACAATGATTGCCGAATCCACATCCCACATGTCGACAACCTCGTGAGCCAAGTCCAAATATTTTAATTGTTTCTCTTTTTCTGCTTTCACGAGATTTTCGTGATGTGGAATGGTAATATCAACAATCATTGCGCGACGCTCTAATCGATCTATCACTACTATATCAGGTTTATTGGCCACAATAGTCCTGTCAGTAATGATAGATCGATCCCAGTACAAAGTGATACGACCATTCTCAAGAACTGGGTCGGGTACATAACTGTAATAGGGTACCCTATTACTGGCAGGACTATTGTGGCCAATAAACCTGATATAGTAGTGATAGATCGATTAGAGCGTCGCGCAATGATTGTTGATATTACCATTCCACATCACGAAAATCTCGTGAAAGCAGAAAAAGAGAAACAATTAAAATATTTGGACTTGGCTCACGAGGTTGTCGACATGTGGGATGTCCAATTCCACAAGTTTATATTTAAGAGCTAGTTGCTGATGCACAATCCTGGCTACTTGATTGTGTCTATGCAAATACTCCCCGTTAGCAAGACGAGAACAACCAGAAATAATATGTCTAATAGATTCTCCCGGACGATGACATGCCCGACAAATGTCAATCGTCCCATCCTTCAGAATATACTTCCGATAGTTATTCGTCATTACTACTTCGTCTGTAATTGCACAGACAAAACATTCAGTTTCTCCAAATAGGTCACCAAACCGGAGCCAGGAAACAGATGCTGTTAAATCTACGTCGGACCCATATAGGGCCCGGAATAATCCAATGAGTACCCTGGTCTCAGTAATCCGCCGTTCAATCCTGCACTGCCATAGTGGTACAGCAGGAATTGGTCGAGTAGTGGTTTTGTAGCCTGGAAACTTAACACCACTCGACATGCTGCAACAGCTGCACAATACAAAATTGAGTGCGTATCACTGAGATTTTCACTATTATCTTAATAACTAGGTAATAGTGAATCCAGGGCACACACCAGCGCCATATTGCGTTTATGCATTGGCAAACGTGGTCATCAAAATATTCCCGTACCGCACATTCCAAAGCACTCCTTATCTGTTCATTGCACTGAGTACTCACGGTTAAAGGCACGCTATCCATCCCAACATCGTTAGGTGTGAGAGGTAATGGTCTTGATTCCCCTATGGGTTGTGATGCGGGAGAAATAGCATTTCTTTGCCGTAAGTCAGAGAGTAGCCTCTCAAGTGCAGTACTATCCAACAAATTACAACGTTGGATAGCACGCACTTGATCCGATAGACGTTGTGCCGTAACGTTGACACCTGGTTCAAGATTCTGAAACATAAGGAACATACGATCTCGGTACGCCGTCAGGTTGGTTCCCCCCTCTGTAGCCACAAAATATGCCCGCATGACGTTTTCATTCATTGAATAAGTCCATCGCATGCGGTGCACATCACCTCCGGTAGCGGGAGCCTTATTCAAAGCCGATGGGCCTCGGGACTTATTATTATTACTATCAAATAATCTTAATATATTTAAGGCCAGAGTGCGACAGTTGCTTTTTTCAGAAATGGAAAATTGTTCATAAATCCATATGTATATTTTATGTATGTGTGTAGTTATTTATGTTTGTATATTTATGTGTGTTTATATATGTATGTTTATATATGTAATTGTATTTATTTTAATGTATATATGTAATTGAATTGTATTTAAAAACAAAATATTGTTGGATTAAAACATCATATTAAATATATTGCTAATCTTACATAAATGCGCCTATCTTGTTTTTTGCTCTGCACCACCTTATGGTTGACTGGTAGAGAATGCCTTTGGCGTTAAGTCCGCCATTGTACTATTTTTGTGCATAAAGTTTAAATAAATAAATAAAAATAAATATTTATTTTATTTTAAGTTATAATAACAAATGTTATTCACAACTGGGGTACTGCTTAGAAATTAATTTTTCAGTAGCGCCTATTATATTTTAAGCCACCTCTATTCTCTACCTCGTCAAGGCTCTAATCTGGATGCACTGGATCACAACAAGTGACATTTAATCTTTGACTTAAGTAGAACCGATGGCCGACGTAGCAAACGAGTTTCGGTATGGAAACTGAGACTCATTAAACTAAGGTATTAAGCCGCCCAATCAAATGGACGACAGTCTAGAATAAAATTTGCTAGTAAGGACTGTACGCGGGCGACAGGTAAAAATAGGAGAGACCTACAGTAGACTACGATGTACTAATTTGAATAATGAATTTCTTTTTGCGGTTTTACCCGTAAATTCGACTACCGCGAGTTATTAGAGAAGTTTATGACCTTCACAAGATTCGAGGTATCACCATACAAAATTTTAAAAATTCTAGCAAACAGTGTTTTAGAGTGAGAATCAGACTTTCTTATCAATAATATTGGTACCAATTTCTATTAAATTTATCGATGTCATTGCGTGTGTAACATCCATTGTGGGTTAGTTACTAATACATTATCTATTGACCTCCTCTAATACTAGTATTATCGAGGGATTCTAAATTGGATTGGATTAAAAGCGTTTGTGTTGGTGAATGATTATTATCATGTAACTTATGATTTATTTTGTTTCCAAAATGAGTATGGTGATGATCGTATTGTAACTAAATAAGAAGTTTTAGATTAATTAAGAGTCAATGGTTACATCCTTACTAATATTATAAACTAGCTTATGCCTGCAGCTTCGCCCGCGTGTTGAAGTTTTCATGTACCGGTTTCCCCCAGTGTTATAAATCTAAAGAAACTATGTATGTGTAATTTTAATGAAAATATGAATGATTTTTTTTGTTTAAATTCATTACTGTATAATTGATCAAATATCATGTAAATTAAACTAATGTAATTACTGGTGGTTAGAAAAGAGTGGCCATGAGTTTTATTGCTAGGTTCTTCCTCTGGCTCTACCTATTGCTTTGCGAATCTGGCAGCAAATGTAAATGTAGAAGCATTAATCTTGACGTTCATAAGTGTTAATTTGTGACCTACATGAATAAAGATTTTTCATTTTCTAATAAGCTAATATGCTATCGCGGAATTGTCTGTAGCCCTATATTAGATACAGAATTTCATCATACATTATTTAGTTACATCTAAAAGGGTTTAGCGTTTTCGTTGAAAGCTCCTATAGAGTTTTCTTTATACCTTCAACAAACATCGTGATAATTTATCCAATAGAAATTAGGGTTTCTGCAGTGAATTGCGTGACTAATAGATATAATATTTATGCGTGTTTACACTCCTTACTTCACAATCCTTAGTTATATAAGGTTTTGACACTGCACACATGAAGCGCTCGTGGTCCCGTGGACTCAGTGTTCTGTAAACGATCACTGAGTTACGCAACTTTCACTATGGCTGGTCCTCGGATGGGTGACCATTGTGGCATTTACAAGTTCGAAAATTATCGTGCTTAGGAAGGCACGTTAAGCCGTTGGTCCCGGTTGCCCCGGTTGCCAGTAACATGGCAGTCGTTAAGTCAAGTTGAAGGTCCTATGGGCGGCATGAAAAAATTTCAACAGCAGGTAGCCACATCCTGCTTCTGTCTATTTCAACACGGCAATGCACCACCTATTACGTGACGGGAATACACATGGTGAAAAGTGGGCATACAATATTTATGCCTCTACCACCCCTTCGGGGACTAGGCGTGATAGATAAATAAAACGCCTCGTACATGATATATCAAAATCTCGTATAATTTCCTAGATAATCGCTAGAGGCGCTTTATATTTTTTTCATCTAATTATCTTACAAGATTCATTATTGATACGATTGAACTCATAGTTGGACACATACAGACAATTTTCTACTTGACGAGGTGATTTCAGTAACGTTCACAGGTGTAATTTATTTGAATTTCGCTGTCGGGGGAAAATTAATAGTTGTTTGTAATTAAGACGAAATTATTGTTGAAAAACAGATACATATAGTTCCAAATACGTTGATTTACCCGAAAGCTTAACTATTTGTTTTTTTCAAGTTTAATTTAGAACTAATGAACAAATTATAGACTTCATAACATACATACATATTGTCACGCCTTTATCTCCGAAGGGGTAGGCAGAGGCATATTAAACGCCCACGTTTCACCGTATTCATTTTTGTCCCACGTAACAGGTGGTGAGCCGTGTTGAAATGGACAGGCGCAGGCTGTATCGACCTGCTGTTGAAATTTTTTAAGCCGCCCATAAGGCCTTCAACTTGACTTAACGACCATTTTATTAACAACCGGGACCAACGGCTTAACGTGCCTTCCGAAGCACGGAACTGGGGTGGGGCGAATAAATTTAATAAAATAAAATGTGTCTATTTTAGATGTTATATTTGGAAGAAATTTTGAACCCGTTGCCTTGTTAGTGGGGTGGTAACAAAACGGCTAAATGGTCTTATGTGCTAGATAATAATTAGTACGACCAATTAAAGTCCTGGTAGTCTCGGACTCTTAATAACAACATTATTAAATGTAAATACAGATTTGATATATTTATTTATTTATTATTTATATATATGTACTATTCAGATCACATTACATGCCATTTTTATAATGGCGGTAAGTCTAAAAAATTATATGCTTTTACCTCCCATGCTAGTCGCAACTGTGTTGGAACAAAATCCCTATTTCCTTGGTCACGCCATCACGCGTGAACGGCTGGACCGATATGAAAAATTATTTTTGTATTGGATAGCTCATTTATTGAGGAATGTTCTAAGCTATATATCATCACGCCACTACACAGGAGAGCGGAGCAGTAATCATAAATGTCAACAAATCGGGAAAACGTTCATACATTTTTGGAAAAGTAATAAGCGACGGGATTAAATGGGTGCCACGGGGTTGGAAGTATGTCACGGACGAAGCCGGGCAGGTCAGCTAGTATACTATAAATGTCCTGAAGAAAAATCTGTACCTGAGTTTCTGTATTAAAATAAATAAATAGTGTGGGACATTTTTTTTTTCCGTCTAACCCAAAGTAAGCTAAATAAGATAGATGATGAATGATGAGAGAGAAGATGTCTGATAAACATACTTAAATATTTCTGAATACATATTATATATATGTATAATATATACATAGGAAACACCCGAACTTCGAAACAAACATTAGTGGATCACACAAGTATTTTTTCCGACCAGGACGTCGAATCCGGAACCTCAACCGAGGCAGTCACATACACACCACAGACCACCGAGGCAGTCAGTCAGAATTCTGTCTATATATGTTTGAAATGTGTGCCTATATCTACTGAAACCATATTTGAAATACGATTGTAAGACATTTGGCGGGAAGAGTGACAAGTGCGGACGCTTGCTTTATATTATTTTCTAAAACTAGTGCATTTATCTTGTTTTATGTGCGGGAGTGGTGGTTTCTTGGACATAAAAGTTGTGTTAACGTGCTATAGTGAAAGACAATGATATATATGCAGTGAAATGCTATTTTCTCTCTTGCCGCGAAACGTCCACTGACAACCTTAGTATAAGAATCACCATTATACTGAGGGCAAGGACCAGGACGGACAATGAGGACACGACATCGACTGGACAGGACTAATTAGAAGATAAGATTGAAGAAATATGATATAAAAAATAAGATTTGGCTAAAAGGTCTTAGAAACCAGGCCATTAAATAATGATTAAAAAAATAAATACGATTGTAATAGTGAGTTAGAGAGAATTCGTTTGACCATGAACGGTAGGAGATCTTTTATGATAATTATATGAACTAAGATCTGTCTAAGCTTCTTGTATACATAATCGGTGTATTAGCAGAATGAACCAAACCCTAAGTACCTAAGTGTGTATCAATAATTTATTTATTTATTTATCCATCACGCCTTATTCCCGAAGAGGTGGCAGAGGCATATTATATGCCCACTTTACACCGTGTATATTCCTGTCCCACGTAATAGGTGGTGAGCCCATTGCCGTGTTAAAATAGACAGACTCAGGTTGTGGCTACCTACTGTTGAAATTTTTCAAGTCCATAAGGCCTTCAACTGGCTTAACGACTGCCACTTTACTGGCAACAAAGTGGTCACCCATCCGAGGACCAGCCATAGTGAAAGCTGCGTAACTCAGTGATCGTTTACAGAACACTGAGACCGCGGGGCCACGAGCGCTTCATCATGTATCAATGATAATAGTAATATATTTATTTCAGACCAAGATCCATAGTGTTATATGTGTACAAATTATATAATACTGTTACAATGCTAGGACACTTGCCATAGGGCATGTGTCGTATCTAGCGTTCCAACATCGGACAGTCCCACCTATGTTAGTCAATACACACTGCCGCCTAATACAACCTATCCATGATGAACACCATTACAATTAAGAACAATGCAAGCTAAATTGCTGGCCAACTACAGAAACTACATGATGACGTACATGGGCAGCTGTAGATCGATGATCTAATATATAGTAAATTTGTTTTATTTATACTAGTATGTTATGGTTAAGATAAAAACAGGTGCCATCGCGAACGTTTCTGTAAACCTAAAAAGGATACACAATTCCATCATACATTATTTTGTTATTTAATAACTTTCTTTTCAAAAACGCTAAATTTTTTCCAAACGTTTTCAAACATACATACATATTCTCACACTTTTATCCTCGAAGGGATAGGCAGAAGCATACTATACGCCCACATTTCACCGTACGCATTTTTGTCCCCCGTGTCTGAGACCATTGCCGTGTTGAAATGGACAGGCGCAGGCTGTTGCGATCTGCTGTTGAAATATTTCAAGCCGCTCATAAGGCCTTCAACCAGGCTTAACGACTGCCATTTTATTGGCAACCGGGACCAACGGCTTAACGTGCCTTCCGAAGCACGGACCCATTCAAGGACCCACTATAGCGAATGTTGCTTAACACAGTGATCGTTTACAGGACACTGAGTCAGCAGGGACACGAACGCTTCTAAAAAAAAAGAGCGCTTCTTATTTAAAGGTTTTCCTATCTTGAAAAACCGGTAAGAAAGTCAATGGGCTATTTATGTTACAAATGAATATGTAGTTGAGTAAGTATCTTATATCCAGGCACTTTTTCCTACAAATAGTCCTTAACCTCTTATAAGTACTTAATAATCTCTTTGCCAGGATTTTTTTGATCAGCCATTTAAATTTATTTCAGTGTTTCCGATCTCTATGGGTATGCTTTCTTAGTCATGGCTTGATTCCGGAAGCCTTTGGTTCGCGAAATTGGTTATACCTACCTACAGTAAGCGAGGAAACCAATATTGATAACAATAACTACGAGAAATGATGAAAGACCTCAGTCTTTCAGACCCGACCCACGTCTCAACGGGGGTCGAGTCTTCTGTTGATGACGTATCTAATTAATATTTCGGACGTACCTAATTAAATATGTACATACATAATCATCGGTATAAACTTCTTTCCTTTTTGTTTATATAATACCTTTATCTGATAATTATATTTATTATTAATAATTACTAGCTGTGCCCTCCGGATTCACTCGTGACATACCTCCACGTTTTCTACTACTAACAAGTGTATTTAATATTTAATTTGACGTAGCAATACGAAATTTAGTATTGCTATCTCATATTTAAACTTACAACTCTTATTTAAAATAAATATCCATCACGCCTTATCCCCGAAGGGGTGGCAGAGGCATATTATATGCCCACTTTTCACCGTGTGGATTTACCTGTCCCACGTAATTTTATGCATTTTTAAGCAAAACCGCGATACATGTCTCCATTTATTTAAAACCAGAAGCACCTGCAGGTGTGTTATTTCATGTTAATAAGTTTTAAAATGTGGATTTTCTATAACTACTTATCTTTTATTTTACCGCCTTAGAAGTGGAATTTTGAAAACCCTATTTCTCTAATAATTTTAAGTTCGAAGGTACATGTAAACCGTGCTTCGGAAGTCACGTTAAACCGTTGGTCCCGGTTGCCAGTAACATGGCAGTCGTTAAGCCAAGTTGAAGGCCTTATGGGCTTAAAAAATTTCAACATTATTTAGCCACAATCTGCGTCTGTCTATTTCAACACGGCAATGGGATCACCACCTATTACGTAGGACAGGAATACACATGGTGAAAAGTGGGCATATAATATGCCTTTGCCACCATTTCGTGGATAAGGCGTGATAGATAAATAAAATCATTTTTATACTTTAGTTGACTTCAGCATTTTTATCGCTTTACAACTTGCAAATTAAATGAATATCTTAAGAGATAAAGTAAAATCAAAATAATACGCAAGGTAATTATATTTGTTTACCCGTAATACGACCGAGCCTTGCGGGCGTACTAAAGAATGGAGAAGTAATCAACTAATTTGGAAAGTGTTCATACATTATTGTGAAATTAATAAACGACGGGATTAAATGGGGTCCGCTAGATTGAAAAATAATTTATGACATTTTTGAAGTCACGTACAACAGTAACTAGTTGGCTCAGATAGCTAATGTTACAGTTATGGGACCAACTGTTTCCACACACGTGCCTCCACGTACACTGATAAAACTTTTGTTAAGAACGTATTTAAGTTTTCATTTATTTTATTCGTGTGACTACGATTTTGTTTTTCAACCTGAAATAATTATTGTATGGTTACAAATGATGCTTTGTAAAAAATATGCATCACAAAAAAATATTTATTACTCTGCCTATCCTTCGGTGGACGAATTGTCACCATTATCATTATCATAATCATAATCATTTATTTACGAGAAATAAGGTACAGTTTGAGATGTTACAATATATTTATAGACATTTTATTTATTTTATTATTATTTTACATTTTGCCAGATAAGGCATGCAAAATTTTACAATTATTGTTTAGCATTACAATTAAAATTACTACATGCTATTTAGCGTTCAATTTTTGAATTAAAGCAGCTTAGTAAGTTTAAAAAAATATATAATGTGACTTAAAAGAAGTTATGTATTTATAAAATATTTTATATTCAAAACATCAGATTACCAAGTTACATTTATTAAATTCAATGTCAATAATTTCATTATTATACAGTAGAATCAATATAACAATCAAGTCATTAAATTCACAAAATACCTCAAAAAAAAACAGGAATATAAATATACATAATAACAAAAACACTATCATAACGGATTATTATTTTTAGAGTCCAGAAATTCCTGAACAGAGTAAAAACATCTGTCTAGAAGCCAAGTTTTTAGTTTTGTTTTAAATCTAGCGTTTAAGTGTTCCTTAGTGGAGTTTGGTAACGCATTATAAATATAACAACACATTGCAAAACAATTTCTTTGGTAAAGGCTAGTTCTAGGGACTCGCTGCAAAACTATTCTATCTGAATTTCTGGTGTTTCTTGGGTACACTTCTTTTGCCCTCACAAATAGTGCGGGATGTACTTTTACAAAAAATGCTATTTGGTAAATGTACATATTAGGGAGCGTCAACAGGCTATATTTCTTAAATAGAGGCTTGTAGGAATGCCATGGTGCAGCGCCACATATAGCTCTGATGGCCCTTTTTTAAGCAACAAAAGCCCTATTCACATGAGTTGAATTTCCCCAAAGTATTAATCCGTAGTTTAGTACAGACGCAGTGTATCCATGATACGCCATTATAGCTGTATTAAGATTAGAGGTTTTACGTAATTTAGACAGCACATAAACAAACCTATTTACCTTGCTACATACCCTATCTATTTGTGTCTTTCAGTTCATATTCTTGTCAATAATTATGCCTAGGAAGCACGTTTCATCAACCTTATTCAAATTTTGTGACATATATTTAACATCTAATTGATTAAGGTTTCGTGGACAAACATTAAATTGTATAAATTGGGTTTAATTCAGATTGACTTCCAGACAGTTATCTCGGATCCATTAAATTATACATTCAATTGCATTGTTAATTTCATATATATAATTACTATTAAAATTGTTGGATGTCATAAGAAGTGAAATATCGTCAGCAAATAAAGTACATGGATGTGGGGCACCCCAGAGTCATTGACCCTGAAGGAAGACCTGTGAGCTGTTAGTTCTTTTTTATTATTAACGTTTAAGATCTCAACACATTGTGCCCTACCCTTCAGATATGTATCAAGCCATTTGTGAGCCGGGCCCCGAATACCATACTTATCAATTTTATGTAATAGTAATTCGTGTAAAACTAAATCAAAAGCACTTTTCATATCAAAAAAAATCACCAGTAGTTTGAGTATTAGTCATATCTAAGCTCTCAAGAATCCTACTAATCATGTTGAAACATGCCAGGGTTGTAGAATTGCCTCTTTGGAACCCAAATTGTTCATATCTCAATTTATCTTGTGTTTAGTAACAAAGTTAATTATTCTCCTATGCATAGCTACCTCGAATACCTTTGAAATAATAGGAATCAGTGTTATTGGTCTATAATTACCCAAAGTTGATTTGTCACCTTTTTTATACACTAGTTTAACAATAGATTTCTTAAGTACGGTAGGAAATATAGTCACTGTATAATATACCATAGTAGTACCATAGTCACTGTTTAATATTCAAACTACCAAAATATCAAAACAACAATTATACACAAGAAGCTCTATTCAGCACGGGCAGTGCGCTCATTTAAAAAATAACTTATGATACTTTTGAAGTCACGTAGTACAATAACTAGTTGGCTTACAGATAACAAATGTTACAGCTATGGGATGGGACCAACTGTTCCCGCACACGTGCCTCTTCGTTAACTGATAAAACTTTTGTTTTGAAACCTACGTTTCTATTTATTGACGGACTAAATTGATTTTGAAAAATAACCTTCGTGAACGTTGTTCATTATTACAAACTAAACGGTTTTACTCACATGTGACGTTCCTGACGCCCGACTAGTCATCGTAGTAAAACCGTATAGATTATTTATACTGTTGATTGATGGCGCTTGGTGGAACTTGCTACACATATTAAATAACACCACTTGTACTGTTCCACAACATTTACTTTGTAAACCTGACCGGTCCGGTTTCGCTTCACGGCATTCTCAAAGGTACACAATTAATAACTAAGTAACGGAGAAAAATGTTCATACATTATCGTGAAATTAATAAACGACGGGATTAAGTGCCACGGCGTTCGAAGTATGTCACGGGCGAAGCCGGGCGGGTCAGCTAGTAGACTAATAAATACAAGATTTTCATCTTCATTTTTCAAATTTTCATCCACCTCTGAGTTAAGTTCCATATTTTCAAATACTTAGCTCAAGTTAATTTAAAATGTATACTTCTGTAGTAAAGCTGAAGAAGTCGTTTCTTTGTTTGGTTGAATGTGCTAATCTCAAGTGCTACTGGTTCAGATTGAGAAAATATTGTAATCACTACATATTATAAAACAAAGTCGCTTTTCGCTGGCTGTCCCTATGTATCTTTAAAACTACGCAACAAATTACAATGCGGTTTTTTTATTAGTTAGAGTGAAGGAAGGTTTTTATGTATAATTTATTAAGATTTTGTATACTTAAACTAAATTATAAAGATATTTATTGGGGATGTGGAAAAAATTAACCGTCTGGGAGCTTTCAACGAAAACGCTGCCTCAACCCTTTGAGATATAACAAACTAATGTATGGTGCAATTGTATATCTAATGTAGGTCTACAAAAAAGCTTGCAACGGTATATGTACATCTTTTAAGAATAACATACTATATTCATTTTAATACTTTAAAAAACTATCAATTATAAAGCGGTAATTTGAGGGCTTTTAACACAAATATGCTATTAATCCTTATCATTTCTACTACGTTAGTTGAATTTAGCATTTAATGAAGATTATTTTGTCCCTTAACACCTTGCAAATTAAATGAATATCTTACGAGTTATAGCAAATTCAAAATAACGCGCAAAGAAATGAATTTTGTGTAACCATATTTATACTGGAGAGCGGAGAAGTTATTAACGAATTTGAAAAATGTTCATACATTGATATGAAATTAATAAACGACGGGATTAAATGTGCGCCACGGGGTTCGAAGTATGTCACGGGCGAAGCCGGTCGGGACAGCTAGTAATTAATAAACAACGGCATTAAATAGGTGCCACCGGGTTTGAACTACGGCGAAGCCACGGGTGTTGACTAGCTATGCTACATAAATATATATACTATTATATTATTATTTATAAATGTCTGAGATGGCAACAAATCTAACATGATTGGCATGATTCTCGAAATAATACGCGGTATATTTTAATTTAACTAACATTGAACTCGCAAAATAACAAAGGATGTTCACAATACTTTCTGATTAAATTTCAAATGGAATGTAGTGAGGTTAGTTGTTCCGCAATGCGACTGACCACTGCACTCGCTCGTAACAATCTGCCAATAAAATGGACGTCAGTCCTCGCACATAGACTAGCGATATCAACGATATCTGTCACTGTCATCCGTGTCAAGTGACGTTATCATCTGTGGCAGGTCATCGCATTGCGGACAACTAAACACACTCAAGCAATATTTCAAATTGATAACCATTTAGCGATTGGGTAAACTAATTTACTTTAAGTTTCTGCCTTCGAATAACACGCTATTCGACATATATTATACAATTTTACTTGATCCAATAAAAACATGATAAAAAGAACACTACAGCCTGACATAAACTTGGCATGTGGAATCATTATTACTTTCGTCTCTATTAGTGCGCAAGCTAGAGACAGCGGGCCACATTTCTTGCTATGTGATATGTATGTATGTCACCCCCCTCAAACATCATGCAACTGTAACTAAAGGTGGGGTGTGCATATCTGACTACCATACATTATTCAACATATATTTTGACCTTTCAACCTACAAGTTTCCTTCAATAATGAATGGGCCAATTACAAACAAACCCAAAGTAGCTGCCCTTTACCAACAAGTTAGAACAATGTTCAATAGCTGTAGCATTGATCCGCTATAATTTATCATTTTTGTAGTTCACTAAGTACTAACTTAACTACAAATTACTTAAACTATAACTAAACTATCTGACTCCTGCGGCTTTACCCGTGACGTACTTCGAACTCCGCGGCACGCATTTAATCCCGTCGTTAATTAATTTTATTTGTGTGGTGTTACTAGAATGTGTTTTAACGAATATAAGTAACGAAGTCATACACAATATGGCAGGTTTAAATGTAAGTTTCTGCGTTAAGCTGGAAAAGGGCGTGCTCCGTTGGTTTGGACACCTCCAACGAATGAGTGAGGAACGATTGACAAAGAATATACCTATATATTGTGCGAAAGTAGAGGGTAGAAGAAGTCAGGGTAGGCCGAGACTTACATATGAAGACCACGTGAGCAGATTGCTCAAAAACGGAAAAGTCAAAAGCACTCGGATGCCCAGACGTGCGTGGATGAAGCGATTGATGAATCTTGAAGAAGCGAAAGAAGTATGCATGGATTGCGAAACCTGGCGATCTGTCCTCTTTGACTACCCCGTCATAGTTTAGTTTTTATTTAGATTATCAGAGGGAGTTTGAAAGAGACCAGTCATTGAAAAAATGAAAGGGAACCGTGGGAATCGTGGTATAGGCATGCGATGAGAAGAGATGAAAGTCGTGTAAGTAAAAGAACGATGATTATGAAGGTTGATGGATGGAAAGTCAGAAGAAGATCCAAGAAAAAATGGATGGACTGTGTAAGGAGTGATGTGAATATAAATAAATAAGTATTGTAACACATTTTTTTACACAGCGCCATCTAACCCAAAGTAAGCTAATATAAACTTGTATTATTCGATCTTGACAACTGAAAAACATATTTATATATTTCTAAACACATACATATGGAAAACACCCAAACTCCGAAACCAAGATTTGTGGTTCACACAAATATTTTTTCCAACCCGGGAATTGAACCCAGACCTCAGCACGGTAGTCACATACACTGCCACTACGCCACCGAGGAAGTCAAATATAAAAATATGAAAGGAGTGAATGATCAGATGACGAATAACAAGGATGAATAGAAAAAGAACTTACTGCACAAACCCCAAGTAAATTGAGACAAGGGCAAGAGGATTGTGGTGAGGAAGATGTTTATTAATTTTACAATACCTATTGTTTAAAAATTTGTCCAATCTGTTGACATTTATGAGTTTCTCTAGGTCTAGTATCGTAATGATAATTATATAGCCTTCTACGATAAATCGTTGGACGATACAACCCAAAATTAAATTTTCGAATCGAACAAGTAGTTCCTAAATTTAGCGCTTTCAACCAAACAAACAAACTCTTTAGCTTTTTATGTTTGTATAGACTATAGATATATCTCCTTTTTACACAGTGTACAAGAAAGAGATATAGCATATCCTTAGTGTCCGATATTATCTAAGATATTGCTTTACGTAGTTTCAAAGTTTGTGAAAACTTTATATTATAATGCTCGGTGTACACAAGTTTAGTTCTATACAATTTATGTTTATATTTTCATAAACAAGTTCTTGACTTGTTTGTTTGTGAATGTGCTGCTAAAGTGTATCCATTCGCTGAAGAGGGCCTATACTTAAAAAAAAAATTGTGTATACTTGAAGTAAGAACCAGACTGTGCATACTTATATTTTAGCTGAGGGAGTTTGTTTGTTTGAACACCTACTGGTTCAATGAGACAAGGTTTACAATATATTTTGCGTTGGATAGCCCATTGCGAAGATGACTATTTAATCATCACGCTACAACCCAGGAAAATGGAGCAGTAACCATAAATACCAACAAGTAGAACATATTTTTAGTAATTATAAAATTAATAAACGATCCATAGGATTAAATAAGTGCCACAGTGGTTCGAACTATGACACGGGAGAACCCGGGTTACTCAGCTAGTTATAGTATAATGGTCTGTTTCTTCCAACAACTATAAAAACTTTCCCAGCTATAAAAAATAATAACATAAAACAGGGAGAATTTGTGACATGAAACATGGCAGTTTACTTACATTTTAAGCATAAAAATAAATACACAAAATAAACAGATTTGTAGCAACATTGTGTCCACTGTACTTATACTTAAGCGCTTTATAAACTCCTTACGACAATTTGCGTAATGTTCCATGGTTTGCTGATTTCTACGATGGCTGCCTCGGTGCTACAACGTTTTTATACGACCAATAACAGTATTTTTGAATTCAATCTTAAATATCTTTTTTTTGTGGGATTATGGCCGGAAAATAATCTTACAGATAAACAAAACGTAGTTTACAAGATATATGCAGCCATATTACATATTTTAACAATATTTTTAATTATTATAACTGGTGTTGGTACTTATAATAGCAAAAATAACTTAAATATTTTTCTCACAAACTTAGATAAAACATTGTGTGTTTATAATTTCTTCTTTAAAACCATCATTTTTTTAATAAACAGAGATAATCTTAAAACTCTTATTGAAGAGATTGAGAACTCCGGCGATGTAGTTACCGATCAAACGAAGAGACTGATGGCTATATTTGTGTTTATAATAACCAGTTCATCTCTTCTTGTAGTTGGTTCCTTTAGCGCACTTGCTATATATGAAGGAAATATGACGATAGAAGCTTGGATGCCATTTGATTCTTTAGAAAATAAAAAGACGTTAATACTCTCAGCACAAATTTTGGCATTTACTTTCTTACCGGGAATGTTCAGAGCATATGCGATGCAAGGCTTAGTATGTAGTTTAATGATGTACCTTTGTGAACAGTTAACTGATTTACAGAATAAGATAAAAGATTTGAGGTATACCAAAGAGAATGCAATGGACATAAGAAAGAAATTTAAACATGCTATAAAAAAGCATGTTCGTTTAATGAGGTATGTAAAAAAAAAAAATCCTTACCCGCCTTTTTCCAATATTTATATACTTTTGAAATGTATAGTGACTATGTTTGCTGAGGAACTATAAAGACCCAATACAATAATATATTGGATCATGAACGGAGTTCCTTAACGCGGCTACTGGTGTACGGCTTTCTATGTCTGTGTGTGTGCGTGATAAGCACACGAGCAAGTGAGTGCGCTGTCGGGTACGCCACTCTCCCCATGTCTCTCTTTTTTGTCATTGTCTCTTTTTATCTTGGTGTTTGTTTGGTGTTTGCCCGCTGATGACACCCGCGCCGCGCTTCTGATTTTGAATTAGTTCACACTGGCCAGTGGTTTTACATGAAATCTGAGTTAAGCGCTGCAACAAAATGATAACAAGTGCGCTTTGAAGATAGGCAAAGCGATTAAAGGGTTGAACTAGTTTAAGAGGCGATGTTGGAAATATGCCAGCACTAACAAAGATAATGATGACGCAGATGTTTTACACAGCTTTTAAAAATCTATTTAAAAAACATAAGTTAAAGCTTAAAGCCTCATCATAAGAATGATGCAGCATTCCTTAGGGAAAAAGTATAAAACGAATAAAAAATCTCTTTATATGCTGGACAACAACGCCATACTTTTTATGCATGATTTGTTTTTAGTACAAAAAATATTACGGTACCCAAAAATAAATCAATTCCATTGCTACGTTGCAGTGATGACGATAACAAGGAAAATTATACATTTATAGTGTTCCTAGAGGACACCCGTAGTCCACCCGCGTCATAGATATCTTAAGCCCGCGTGATTTCGATTTCCTTACACTTTGCCCAAAGGAACCTGTTTTCAGTATTAATATAAAGTAGCCTGTATGTTCATCCAGGACATCAACTACCTCCATTTTTTTTTTATTAAAGTGATTCAGTCGCTTGAGCGTAGGTATAGAAGACAAACAGACACACTCACAAATCTTCAAATCCTAGTAATATTATAAACGTGAAAGTTTGTAATAATGTATGGATGGAGGTTTGTTACGCTTTCACGCAAAAACTACTGATAGATTTTGATGAAACTTTACAATATACCTTACATATTAGAAGAACACATATGTTACTTTTATCCTTGGATTAGTTACTGTGGGAACGTGAAAGGCATCAAATAGTTAATATTATAAACTAGTTGACGCCTGCGGCTTTGCCCGCATCAATATATTATCACAAACTTTAACGTTTATAATATTAGTAGGATAACTACTGATTATGCAAGTGTGGAAAATTAAAACCATTATTAGTGCTGGTAATTAGTTACTAATATTTAAATTAAGTTATAGTTAAGTAATAAATAAATAAAAATAAAATGAAAAATATAATAGTTTAAGTGCTTAGTTTATAAAAAATAAAAAAATAAAATTTTTAGTTTATTATTTTCTGTAAATTGTAGCGATTTACAAAGATATAAATATATATTTCTTTCTTTTCAAACTGCAACTTAATTTAACTCAATAACTGTATCGAATGTGTTATTCGATCTGTAAAGACACTTTTATCACATCTGATAGATGATGTAGATTGGTAATTTATTTATTTCAGATATTCCAAGACAATGGAAAATATATTTAAGGAATATTTTCTTGTACAAAACTTAGCATTTACTTTGGAGCTATGTTTAAATGCCATTATGGTGACAGTTGTTAGTATACTTTTGAATAATTTTTCACGTTTTACACTATTAAAGTGGTAGATAAGCATAGAACTCACTAGAATAATTGTAGTTATGGCGAGACGTTTCAAACACCACAGAAAATCAGGTGCAAATCTCTCGCCGTCGACCCTGCAATTTTTTTTTATGATTTAACTATCTTCACGCTGTATCCCTTACAGGGTAGTCAGAGAGGACAGATCGCTAGGCTTCGCGATCCATACATACTTCTTTTGCTTTTTGAAGATTCATCAATCGAAGCTATACACGCACGTAATCATTTTATATAATGCGCAAGAAATCCGACTATTAGACTTTACCGTGTGCGAGAGCTCCGGACGCAGTGTGAGAATGAATACCCTGCCATGACAAACGGTGCAATAGAAGAAGCCGTGGGCATCTCATCAAATAATGCCTCAGAGTAACCATTAAAACCATTGTACAAACAATGAATCTATGGTTTTAGGCCTTCGAATATTTGTAATATACCAGTTGACCAGCGCGACTTCAGTTGACACTTCAAACCCCGTGGCAAATTTTAGTCCCGTCATATATCAATTAATACATATAATCATATTTAATTAACCCGCCCCTCATCGTAAAAGGTACCCATCACACTGGCTGCATTGCCCCTGAATAGCGATGGCCAACCTCAGCACCAGTTAGGACCCAGAAAGGGAGTCCCCTGAATTGTCCCTCAGCCAGCACCCCAACTGCCCATCGTCCGTTATTAATTTTACAATAATATATGAAAATCTTCCTGATTTGTTGATATTTATGATTAGGTACTGCTCCGCTCTTCTGGGTTAGAGCATAACGATATACTTTATCCTACAGCCTTCTACGATAAATGGGCGGCAACACAGAAACAATTTTTCAATTAATACGAACTAAACCACTAGTACGAACAAATGACTGAGGAACGATTGACGAAGAATATATATTGTGCGAAAGTAGAGAGTTGAAGGAGTCAGCGTAGGCCGAGACTCACATATGAAGACCACGTGAGCAGATACCTTAAAAACGGAAAGTCAAAACTACTCGGATACCCAGACGCGCATGTATGAAGCGATTGATGAATCTGCAGGAAGCGAAAGAAGTACACATGGATTGCGAAGCCTGGCGATCTATCCTCTCTGACTACCCCGTCATGAATTCAGCGTGAAGATAGTTAGTTAGTTACTGAGATTAGCGTATTCAATCAAACAAATATACTCTTCAGCTTTATAATATTAGAAATGGTATTTTATAGGTAACTCATCGTGAAAGAATTCTGGAACTTTTAAATTTTGTTTCAGGTCAAAGATATCACTTTTATAGCAACATTTTTAGCATATTTGGCAATTGCATTATTGAATGCTTATATTTACAGCTATTTGGGCAACGAACTTATAATTCAAGTAAGTGATACCCCTAAAATTCTACTTAAATTACTTTAGTTATGTTCATTATATCCACAGAGTAAAGTATCAATATCACACGCGCCATAATAGAGACACTTTTTCTATATATTATGTCAGTTTCCTCAAACGTTACATTAGTTTCCCTGTGACCTAAGAGATTTGCCATTAAATAAATTTAAAAATTCAGTTAAAAAAAGCTTTTTGAAAAAAGCTATTACGCAGTTAAAGACTATTTACAATACTTGCACGCCTGGAAATTATAGACTGGCTTCGTGAAATAATATTAATTTGTAAATAGATCATAACAGAAAGCCTTCCTAAGTCTCTTGCCGGTTCTTCTTAGGTGGGCTGCGTTCCAAACCGGTGGTCAACATTAATAACATTAAATTTATCTTTATTTCTAGAATGACATATTATATACGACAGTTTGCAATCGCCTTTATTATGGTCTAAGTATAATAAAGTCATTTTTAAAGTTATACTCCTTTTGGCGTATAACTTTAAATTTGTAAATAGATCATAACAGAAAGCCTTCCTAAGTCTCTTGCCGGTTTCTTCTTAGGTGGGCTGCGTTCCAAACCGGTGGTCAACATTAATAACATTAAATTTATCTTTATTTCTAGAATGACATATTATATACGACAGTTTGCAATCGCCTTTATTATGGTCTAAGTAAAATAAAGACATTTTTCCCTAACGCAACAAAAGGAGTATAACTTCCTTTTGTTGCGTTAGGGAAAATTTCTTTCCCGATTCGGATGTTCGCTTTGTCCTCGAACTCTTCCCAAACCAATCAACACTTTTTGATCAAATGTGACCCATAATACAACATCTGGCCATAGATGGTTTAGAAAAAATAAAGTCGAAAATCGGACATACCATGGAGGAATAATCACAATAAGGAAAATAGACATCAACAAAAGAACTCGAAAAATGGCATGCGCTTTGCTCTATTTAGACTTAGCGGGGACGGCAAGTGCACCTAGTTACGATGCGACGTACACCATCACAAAAAACCGACATCATGAAGTTAGCTGATAAGTGTTTCAACGACAACTTATAACTACATTCAAAGTAGTTTTCAAACACCCTGAAGTTAGCTATAGTCAACGTTTTGTTTTTTCTACAAACGTAGGATAAGGCGTAAGATAAAAATTTGAAAAATATTTTTATCTCGTTACGCCTAAGAAGTATAACTTCTAACGCGCACACACACTTTTTTTACTTTTTTTATTTTAATATATACAACAGACGAATGGCAGGCGACTGACAGGCCGCATGGGCCTGCATATAAACTTAGCACTTGGAATTATTTACACTATCGTCCATATAGATCAAATTGAAGATCTTTTGACAAAAGGCCAGGTCAAGAGTACCCTTAATCGGCGAGCGTGTATGAAAACAATTATGAAAGTTGACGAAGCGAAAGTTGTATGCCAGAATCGTAGCAAGTGGAAAGCCATAGACTCTGCCTACCCCGATGGGAGACAGGCGTGATGATATGTATGTATGTATGTATCGTCTATATCGCCAACGAGAGCGAGCAATCTTCCTTGCTCTTTTTATTCATCATCAACGACGAATTTGACTCAATATCTTTTTTCTTTTACAATAGAGTGAGGGAATCGCCTTGGCGGCTTACGAAACTCCGTGGACGTCTTGGCCGATTGACATGCAGAAAGATTTGCTAATTGTGATTAGACTAGCCCAAAAACCTTTCGCACTAAGTGCTGGAAGAATGGCTTTGTTATCCATACAAACATTCAGTCAGGTAATGATATTTTTAAATATCCATCCATACAAACATTCAGTCAGGTAATGATATTTTTAAATATCATTACCTGACTGAATGTTTTGCTTAAATAATAATTTCTAATTTGTAATTATTAATTAATTTTCTGAGTACAAAATCCCTTGATAGCTTCTAATTAAAAGGTTGATATATTTTTTAAGCGTTATTAAATTTAATAATGGAATTATTAACATCAATAATTTCACGTTACAGAACAGTTAGTTTAGACTTTTCTTGAAATGCGTTTAAGATTATAGACAAAACAAAAGCATCAGTTAAGACTCTTTTTTAACTTCGTTCAAGATAAAAAAATATTTTTCAATAAGGTTTTGACGTGATACTAAAATTGGAGCGAATTGACTTCCTCGGCCATTCGAGACATATATTCGGAGTGCTAAGAGTTTGATCTAACCTTGGTCTAACAGAATCAGTCCTAAGTGGGGGCACCTCACAGTATGTTTCTGCGCGTGCTCTCTTACGGACTACTACATCATGAGTGGCCATGCCTTTGGAGTCCTGGAGACGTCCTCAGTAGAACCTTGATCTTTATGCACACAGACAAAAAGAAGATATCATGCGATTTAGTCGGTAAAAGTCCAGCATGCCAGCTCTTAGCTCGCGGGGATTACATACGTTTAAAAAGTTCCGTACGATTAAAAGAAGGTTAAGTTACTTCTTCAATAACTGTCTTTGAGACAATATATGGTCCGGGTTAATTATCTTTAATCCGGGTCAAATTCCAAAAAGTTTATCAACTCATCTTGGCGTAGTGTTTGCGCATGTAATCATGTACTCAATGGGTTGAGGAGGATGTTAGTAAGGAGAAACGAATTGACTGATCTAGGTTGATGACCTATGCTCTAGAATTCTTGAACTGAAAATCCTTCACTGAGTCTGTGTAGCGCTGTGTAGTGAAACGTGAACACGTTAGGTTTAATGAGGTTTTAGATGATACACGAAGCGTGCGGTTGGCGATTAAGACAAAAGAACGTAGAACGAACGAAGACGAAGAAGTATGTTTTGGCGCAAATATATGGGTTCATTCTTGATGCCTTACCAAAAAAAGAGATTGACTTTATTATTGGTAATGAGAGACCTGTATAAATTACTGTATTTCAGACAACATTTTAATCATAGATGGTAAACGTATTTGCTGAATTAATTTTGAATAAATCAGTGAGGGAGAAAGGTGACGAATTTGTGCCAAACGCAAATGATATCTGAGATTTGATGATTATATTTTAATTTCTTTTTGATTTGAGTTTCCTTATAATGAAAAACAGAAAACATAATCAGTTCTGTAAATGACCTATTTTGGTAAAGCAACAAATTCTAAATGAAATTTGTTTTCCATTTATTTTCAGGCCCTGTACAATGGATATTCAATTTTTGCAGTTCTTAATGACATAGTAGATTAAAATAACTGATTACCTAAATCATTAATTACATAATTATGTAGTTTTGTAGACCATGTTTAAGAAAACATTATGATTAAAATGTTCAAGTGTATTGTTTCATTCTTTCTGTTTAAGTTACAGTTTTTTTTTAGTTTTTTTTTCATGCTCCTGATTGAATGATTTTGATACAATAGTTAATACCAAATAACATTGACTTTGAGTTGTATGGGCGCTTATACAATTTGAAGGTCTAGCTTAATTGGCAACCTATAACTTTTGGTTCCACCCATAGAGTATACATAAGCAATCCACCACTGCTAGACTGACTGCCGGTCAAATCTGTTATGTATTGGTAACGTACTATTAATCTTATAAATATCAGCCGGTATAAAATTCCTAGTAAGAAGCATTAACGCTACCTACCCTACTAGCAGGAAACCGGGACCTCTGCTTCGGAACAATTGCTTCGGATGCAACTATAAGAATGATAGTATATGGTAATTACACATACTATGATCTCCTGGGAAAACATTGTCGAACTCGCAATACTCGACCCGGATTCGATTATCACTCGATTCTTATGCCAATTTGCACTAAACTTAGGAGTATCATAACTTTACATCGATGGTTCTTATGACACTCCTAATGAAAAAATACATTGCAACAACACTAGGCGTATCTTAAATACGCTAAGTCAATGCCTAAAGTTATGACATCGATTATGCGACTCTTATCATCTAATATCCATCCATCACGCCTTATCCCCGAAGGGGTGGAAGAGGCATATTATATGCCCACTTTTCACCGTGTGGATTCCCGTCCCACGTAATAGGTGGTGAGCCCATTGCCGTGTTGAAAATGGACAGATGCAGGTTGTGGCTACCTGCTGTTGAAATTTTTACCATAAAAGCTACCCATAAGGCCTTCAACCAGGCTTAACGACTGCCATTTTACTGGCAACCGGGACCAACGGCTTAACGTGCCTTCCGAAGCACGGAAACGCTCGCAAATGTAAATGTCACTAAGTGGTCACCCATCCGAGGACCAGCCATAGTCAAAGTTGCGCAACTCAGTGATCGTTTACAGAACACTGAGACCGCGGGGCTACGAGCGCTGCGTTCTTCGCTTCATATCATCTAAGTATGTCATAATTTCTAATGCTTATAAAATGTTATTGTCACATTTGATTTCTTTTAGTTCTTTTCGCCCTTATCTTGGGCAGGCAACGGAAATTCAGTTTATACAGCCTCGTCATTAGTTTCAAATATGTTTCGTATGCGTGATTAACCGCTCTTTCTCTACGTCAAGTCTAATTCTAAGTGCTGTCTAATTCTATGGAGATTTTGAAGTAACACCAACAGAATATAGAATACGCTTTTCACTGCAAGTTGCAGTGAAAAGTTGGTAGGTTGCAGTCTGCAAACTGCCTACTTTCCTATTCTCATGCACGTTTTTGAACTTTTGATGTCTAAGAATGCACCATTTTTAGGGTTCCGTACCTCAAAAGGTAAAAAAGGAACCGATTACTTTCTTGTCTGTCTGTCCGTCCGTGTGTCATCATCTAATTTCTCAGGAACGGGTGGACGTGGCCCTAGCATACTGATACTGAGGTCTAGTCCCTATTAGGTGCATAAAAATCAAAGTCCCGAGTAAACACGATAAAAGATGGGCTTATTACCTCTGAGTTGTATAGGCGCTCGCTACATACAAATTTTATTGTCGGTATAATGGGTAATTTACGAAACCCTCGGCGCATGAGTTCGATTCGCACTTGACCGGATTTTTAAATAAAAACACAAATTATACACAATTGTAATTTATAGGCATCAAAATCTCTTCCACATCGCTGTCCACCAAAACCGTACTCAGAATTCTGGCAGTATTGCAACGTTAAATCGCAATGCTTATACAATTATACATCAGATTTGGAAAATAATAAACACGAAGTCTGCATTGCTTAGGTACATAGCATGTATCCATGTTTTCAAGGAGATATAACAATTTTATAAATTCTCCGACCATGACCGCTGTTTGTAAAATACTTCTTTATATTTCCTCTTCTTCTTGGACTTCTTGGCTTGAGCTAGTGCTAGATTAAAATAATTTAAATCTTCCTTTATTTTTATTTCGTTTTCAAGTCCTTAATCAGAATATTTTTCAGTTAAAGCTATATTCTGTATATAGTAGCATTTTCATGTATAGGTTTGTTTGTTTACTTGCTGTTTGTAACTTTGCTGGAACTATATATGGATGTTAGAAAAAACGACATTCCACTGACTTCTCCAATTGCACAACACTTTTACACGTTGTCGAAGCTTCTATGTTTAATATTCCACCATTTTTACATATAAACACTTAAAATAATAAGAATTTAAAATTTATTCCAGCTGTATGTAGATTTTAGAAAGGAACAGAAAAATCGTGTTCCGCTGACTTATCCAAATGCACAACACTTGTATACGTTGTCAAAGCATTTATATTTAAGAATTCTTGATACTAGGGCATTGTTACCCATAAACACTCGAAAATACATTCGTTTAGATAAAATAATATCATTTACAGCTAAATTCCAGATTTTTTTTGTGTATTTTGTTGACAGAGTTTGACAGTGTTAGGTAGCAACAGACTCAAAATACATACATAGATAAACCAGAAAGTTAAGATTATATAATAAAATCGTAACAAAGTAAAAACTGTACAATAAATATTTTTACAAAAAAAATGCTTTCTGGATATTCATTAAAGGATACCAAAGCCAAAAGTGTAGTTATCAGAATTTTGTCTGTCTGTTTGTCTGCGGTGGCTATGTTCGGGATAAACTCTGAAACTACTCTTTGGATTTCATTCAAATTTTGCACGAACATTAACAATAGGTCGGGCCTACACATAGGCTATATATTATCACGCTACATAACCTAGGAACTTGGCAGAACACAATTAGCTGAAGATTTATGTTCGGGATAAATTTCGAAATTACTAAATGGATTTTATTAAAATTTTGCACAAATATTAACAGTAGGCCGGGTCTACACATAGGTCATAAATTATGACGCTACATAACTTAGGAGCTCGGCAGAGAGCAATTAGGTGTGTATGCATGTCCGGTATAAACTCAGTAACTTCTGAATGGATTTAATTCAAATTTTGCACAAATATTGATAATAGGTCGGGTCTACATATAGGCTATATATTATCACGCTACATAACTTAGGGGTTCGGCAGACAATGATTAGTTACATGTGCATATCCGGACAAACGTAAAAAATGCTGAATAGATTGAATTAAAAGTTTGCAAGAATATTAACAAGAGTTCGGCTCTATAAATAGGTTTATCTAATCACGCTATAAAACCTAAGAGCTCGGCAGAGAACAATTAAATTCTGCATGAAAATCTAAAATAAAACTACTGAATACATTTATTTAATATGTTTCATGAATAATAACCCAACTTTGGGTCTACTTATAGACCATATATTATCACGCTACATAACTTAGAGGCTTAGCAGAGAACATTTAGATACATATTTATGTACGGGATAAACGCAAAAACTGCTGAATAGATTTAAATAATATCTTTGATTAAGAATAACCAGACGTTGGGTCTATATATAGGCTACATATTATCACGCTATATTATCTAGGGGCTCAACAGAGAACTATTAGGTACATATATATCTAAGCGATAAACGCGAACACTACTTAATTAATTTAGTTTAAGTCTTACATGAATGTCAACAAGAGATTGGATGTACATAGGGGCTACATAATATAAGATGATAACAGATAAGCTATACCTACGCGTAGCCTATGTATAACAGCATGTATGTAGTTAGTGATATATACGTCCTCCATTGAATCTCTCAGAGGTCAAGCGTGTTAATACTTCAGAGAAAAATATTTTTTTAAACGGTCCTGGTCAACGTTGATGCTTGAATTAGGTAAGGAGATTCTTCTCGCAGCACTTGAAGTGTTTTCCAAGTCGCAGTTTATTACTCCGCAAATTACTAACTATACTTGCTCAACGCTATGCATGATTTGATGCAAATGATGATTTCGCATTATGATTGTTCTGAGGTAAGGGGCAGTCTTGAGCCACTGTCGTAAACCATAACTTTCTTGGCTGCATTTTCCAGAATCTACCGTAGTCAGAAGAAAAATAAGAAACACATGCTTAAGGATTGCCCTCATATCAGAAACATGAAACTTACAGAAATTTATCAGAACTTTAAGAACAATAATTTATTGATTGGTAGTGTTGTACAAAAAACGATTTCCGGAGAACGCTATCAGTAGTGACCCGAGGAATCAGGTCGGAAACAGTTTATATTATAACTACAAGTTCATATGCTGTACTTGAACGTCAATTTGATAGCCCATCTGGGCGACAATTCGCAAGTTCATAATTTCTAAGAAGTTCTTCTAAGTCTTCTTCTAAGTCTTCACTCTAACATAGGCCGTACTTTGGTAAAGTACCTTTATAGGTAGAGAGGTGTAGCTTTTTCTCTCGAAAATTGGCAGAGTTACAGTGGTTTAGAGACAATCGTAGTCGGTCAATATAATGACACAAAATCAATTCGTAGTTTCTCTTCTCTTTTACAGAAGCACTACCTTTCTACTCTGTAAACCTTATTATTTAAATGTGTAAATATATAATAAGTGTAAAGTACGAGTATATGTGTATGTGTAAGTATTATTATTATCTTATGAAGCTATGAATATATTATGAAGCGCTCGTCAACTTTCACTATGGCTGGTCCTAGGATGGGTGACCACTTTGTGACATTTACATTTGCGAGCGTTTCCGTGCTTCGGAAGGCACGTTAAGCCGTTGGTCCCGTTTGCCAGTAAAATGGCAGTCGTTAAGCCTGGTTGAATGACTTATGGGCGGCATGAAAAATTTCAACAGCAGGTAGCCACAACCTGCGTCTGTCTATTTCAACACGGCAATGGGCTCACCACCTATTACAGTGGGACAGAAATCCACACGGTAAAAAGTGGGCATATAATATGCCTCTGCCACCCCTTCGTGGATAAGGCGTGATGGATAATATATAAAGTATATATCCTTATAGTTAATAATATTATTTAGTCTATTTTGAGTTATTTTGAATGTGTGTTGATTTAGTTCTTGTCTACTTTTTATTTACACATTTTTATTTGTTCTTTCCTACTTATTCACATTTTCCTCTCGCCGGTCTGCTGGCAGAGATTTCTTATAGAAATAGCAGTACCATTGTACCTATGACTCCTCCTTCTGTTATTACTATATTCTTGTGTGTACATAAATAAATAAATAAAATAAATTAGAAAAAAAGTGAACTTCTAGCGTACACCACCAATTGAAGATATCGATTATGCTTCTTTTAAATCAGTCTTCTTCGAAATTGTGTATCGGGACGTATATTTCGATATACAACTCAACTTCGAAAATTCCGATGAGTCGTGGCATCGGAGAGCCAGTGATTTCCCCTGTTTTCCTCCATTCTTCACAATTACCCCTTTCCAATTTAAGCGCGTGCAGTTCCTGTGTGCATAAGCTTTACAAAGACTCTTAGCAAGACAAAGGGCAAATACTTCAATATTAGCTTCAAGTTTCGACCTCAGGTTAATACATACTTAACTTAACTTAACTATCTTCACGCTGTATCCCTGACGGGGTAGTCAGAGAGGACAGATCGCCAGTTGTCGCGATTAATGCACACTTCTTTCGCTTTCTGTAGATTCATTAATCGCTTCATACACGCACGTCTGGGTATCCGAGTACTTTTCCGTTCTTGAGCAATCCGCTCACTTGGTCTTCATATTATGTAAGTCTCGGTCTACCTTGACTCCTTCTGCCCTCTACTTTCGCACAATATATATTTTTCGTCAATCGTTCCTCACTCATTCGTTGAACGTGTCCAAACGAACGGAGCACGCCCTTTTCCAGCTTAACGCTGACACTTTCACTCAAACCTGCCATATTGCGTACACTTCGTTGCGTTTTCGGTCGCCCAAACTTACGCCGCACAATTTTCGAAGTGATCGCATCTCCACAGCATTCAGATTACTTTTATGCATCTTCTGACATACCCAGGTTTCGCTGCCGAAAAGCAACGTTGGCACGAATCACGAGTCGTGCTTTTTTTACGATGGTTTGTCGCTTTACTAATTGGGACAAAGCACCGTTAACTTTGTTTCCGGCAGTTACTCGCCGTTATACATCCGCGCTGAACATACTCCCTAAATACAAAATTTCATTCACTTGCTCTAGATACTCCTGATTTACCCAAATCTCGCACTTAGTTCTTACGTCTTCTCTTTCAAATACCAGAACCTTAGTTTTACTTGCATTCAAGCGAAGACCCTTTCTTTCACACTCCTTTTTCATATTAGTGACTAATGCCTGAAAGACTGCTTCTGATGAGGCCATGAGTACCGCATCATCTGCGTACAACAGACAATTTACTGTTAAGTCACCCAAATTCACACCCACATCACAATCTTTCAACTTCTGCAGGCAACTATCCAGATACACTATGAACAGCCAGGCAGACATGACACAACCCTGTTTGACGCCTGTACAGATGTCGAAAAGAGGTGTCACATCCCCCCCTACTTGCACGCAAGCCTTACAGTTCCTATAAAGCGACTGTATTGCCCGCAGTAGCGAGCCGTCGACACCATATCCGGGCAGCAAGTCCCACAGCGTTTCTCTCACAACGTTATCAAAAGCTTTTTCTAGATCCACAAAAGCGCAGATAACCTTCTGGCTAACAGCCAGAAACTTCTCCGCGATCATGCGGAGAGACAACACTTGATCCATGCAACCTCTTCCACGTCGGAATCCGCATTGAGCCTCCCACAAATACCTTTCAGACTTTTCTTCTTTTCTACATACATAAACGTATTGTCACGCCTATAGGCCGAAGGGCAAACATTACTTTTGTTAGTATAGTAAGGTGTAGTTTAATAGGTATATTTTTTTAGTACTAAACTACCCGAACCGTACCGAAACAAGTAGAATTTCTTTACTATATTGTAATCATAATTAAGAGTATGTGCGGAGTCATCTATTGAGCTACATAACAACTTTGATATCAATAAATACTGTTACCCATTTTAAAACATTGATGCTATGGACACCACTTAATCTATAGATATTTTTTAAAGCAATTAGTATGCTAACTTTCAATTTTTCAACTTTCGTCAATTGAAATTGTTTTTGCCAACAAAAGTGAAAAAATACATTTTGGTTCAGCACGAAGATTAGTTTAGTCAGTGGTATTGCAACATAACTTTTTTTCACTATTGCTATGTGTGGCACTCTGTTTCCACACTTATTTGTCTAGGCTATATATATCAGGGTTAAATATGGTATTAAATAAACATTGAATATTTTTAAGAAGCGCTCGTGGCCCCGCGGTCTCAGTGTTCTGTAAACGATCACTGAGTTACGCAACTTTAACTATGGCTGGTCCTCGGATGGGTGACCACTTTGTGGCATTTACATTTGCGAGCGTTTCCGTGCTTCGGAAGGCACGTTAAGCCGTTGGTCCCGGTTGCCAGTAAAATGGCAGTCGTTAAGCCTGGTTAAATGCCTTATGGGCGGCATGAAAAATTTCAACAGCAGGTAGCCACAACCTGCGTCTGTCTATTTCAACACGGCAATGGGCTCACCACCTATTACGTGGGACAGGAATCCACACGGTGAAAAGTGGGCATATAATATGCCTCTGCCACCCCTTCGGGGATAAGGCGTGATGGATATTTATTTTATTTTATTTATTTTTGTAAAAAGTCAGTTGTTAGAATTATATACCTTTGTACAGTAAAACTTATTTAATTTTGTATTTGTTTGTTTGTTCATCAAAAACTTTTTGTATTACTACTACACATAAGATATAGTTCAAAACACTACTTTGCCGAGAGTCTCGGTAGAGAGTAATTTTGCGTCTATCACAATTTCCAGGCGAACGAAGTCGCGGGCAACAGCTAGTAAGAAAATAACATTAGTGCAAATGAAATGTCAACGTAGGCGATTCTTAGACTAAAGAGTTTCATAGTTAGGATTGACTTAAATTGTGTTTAGTGTAAATGGGCATAAAAGATTTTCCACTTTAAATTTATGAAAAATTTAAAGGTTAATCCTTTAAACGTGAAGTCTTTAATAAATGTAATAAAAACACGAAATTCCATATTATTTAAAACACATTTGCCTAATATCATGCAAACAAGGATACTTAAATATTACTGCGAAAATATAATTCACTTTTTGGAAACCTCAAATTATGTGGCTCGTCAAAAATATATTCTGAGAATGTCCTTACTTTATTTCAAGGGTATGGGTTGACGATCTTAGATAAGAAGGGTAAGTGGAACACATTATTTCTTGTAAGTATTTGTTTATTTATATCATTAGAGTAGATTGCAGAATGAAAAGTAAATAAATATCGTTGGGAAAACTCACACAACGCCATCTGATACCAAACTAAGCAGAGCTTGTACTATGTTAACCAGATAACTGATAAACACACTTATACATTTCTAAATTCATACATATTATAAGTAAATAACACCCAGACACAGAATAAACCATCGTGTTCATCACACAAAGTTTTATCCTAGGTGGGAATCGAACCCACGACCTCTTGCGTAGTAGTCGGATACACTCCCACTGCGCCACAGAGGCAGTCAATAGGAGACAATTTCTGGAATAAGGGATCTTATTGTGAAATATTAAGCTTCAAATTGCTTTTGTTTTTCAACTCAAACCTTTATCATAGAAACGGTAGTAACATACCCTACTTATTAGGCATCAAACGATGGTATGAAATGTGACAATTTTTTTTTTAAATAAACTACAGAAATCAGTACACAATATTATGATTTAGATTATGGCTAATTTATTTTGGTACTCATCTAAGGTGCTATATCATTTGTATAGCAAACTAAGGACATTTTCAGCTAATTTTGTTTTTACTTGTTAAGAGAAAACCGCTTATTGATGTAAAGTTTTTAATCTAATTGCGTATTGTATGTTGTAACTAATATAAATAACTAGTTGACGTCCGCGATTTCGCCCGCATATAGAAGTTTTCCCGTTCCCGTTTCCCACAAGAACTTGGTCCTGGGATAAAAAGTAGCCTTTGTGTTATTCTAATGAATAAGCTATTTTATTGTAAAGTTTTATTAAAATTAATTCAGTAGTTTTTACGTGAAAGAGTAACAAACATCCATTATTACAAACTTTCGCGTTTATTATATCAGGTTTAGAGGAAATGGATCCTAAATTGAATGAATGAATAATTTATATATGTAGTTAAAGTTCGTGACCATATATTGTTAAATTCATCCTATCAGTACAAATTTCATAAGGGCAACAGCTTGTGAATGTCTATGTTTGTTATAGATTACTCAAACGGCTGAACCAATTTAGATAATTCGGGAAATGGAAGTAGTAGTTTTTAGGAATAGGATCCCATGGAAAACGAGTACAGGAAATCTTTTCGTAGCCGGTGGAGTCACGAGCGTTTTCTAATAAGTTCTTTCTTAACCTACATAGTACGATAATAAATTAAGCAACAAAAAGATCTAAACGGAGTACAAAATTTAATAATAACATTACAAAGAAGGCGTGATGTTTGTCAGGGAAAATGTAGACGAAACTATCGAAAACCTCTCTGTGTGTCGGAGAACTCCTACTTGTCAAAATCTATTCTACTAAATTAAATTCTGCTGGGAGCCCTGGGGCTACCCTCCCGAAGGGCTTACCCGGGGCTCCTGGCCATAGACAAATGGAAGGGCACCGTGTGGTTTTAGTCGGTAAGAGTCCGGCATAGCATCTATGATGATTTCCACACGTTAAAAAAAATGAAAAAAAAACTATATATAGTTGAAGAGTTTGTTTATTTGGTTGAACACGCTTATCTCCGGAACTAATGGTACAAATTGAAAAAAAATTTTGTTTTGGATATCCCTTATTTCAACGAAAGCTTTAAGTTATATATCATCTCGCTACTACCCAGGAGAGAAAAGCAGTAATCATAAACGTCCACTAATCCGGCAAATTTTAAACTATCTTCACGCTGTATCCCTGACGGGGTAGTCAGAGAGGACAGATCGCCAGGCTTCGCGATCCATGCATACTTCTTTCGCTTCTTCGAGATTCATCAATCGCTTCATACACGCACGTCTGGGTATCCGAGTACTTTTGACCTTTCCGTTTTTGAGCAATCTGCTCACGTGGTCTTCATATGTAAGTCTCGGCCTTCCCTGACTCCTTCTACCCTCTACTTTTGAACAATATATATTCTTCGTCAATCGTTCCTCACTCATTCGTTGGACGTGTCCAAACCAACGGAGCACGCCCTTTTCCAGCTTAACGCTGGCACTTTCATTCAAACCTGCCATATTGCGTATCACTTCGTTACGTATTCGGTCGGCCAAGGTAACGCCGCACAATTTTCGAAGTGATCGCATTTCCACAGCATTCAATTTACTTTCATGCATCTGCTGACATACCCAGGTTTCACTACCGTAAAGCAAAGTTGGCACTAGCACTGCGTTATGAATCGCCATTCGTGCTTCTTTTACGATGCTTTGTCGCTTTACTAACTGGGACAAAGCACCGTTAACTTTGTATCCGGCAGCTACTCGCCGTTCTACATCTGAATCACATCTTCCATCCGCGCTAAACATACTTCCTAAATACACAATTTCATTCACTTGCTCTAGACGTTCCTGGTTTACCCTAATCTAGCATTTAGTTCTTACGTCACCTCTTTCAAATATTAGAACCTTAGTTTTACTTGCATTCAAGCGGAGACCCTTACTTTCACACCCCTCTTTCATATTAGTGACTAATGCCTGTAGGTCGGCTTCTGATGAGGCCATGAGCACCGCATCATCAGCGTACAGCAGACAGTTTACTGTAAAGTCACCCAAATTCACACCATATTAAAATCTTTCAGCTTCTGTAGGCAGCTGTCCAGATACACTATGAACAGCGAGGCGGACATGACACATCCCTGTTTGACGCCTGTACAGACATCAAAAAGAGGTGACACATCCCCCCCTACTCGCACGCAAGCCTTACAGTCCCTATAAAGTGACTGTATTGCCCGCAGTAGCGAGCCGTCCACACCATATCCTGGCAGCAAGTCCCACAGCGTTTCTCTCACAACGTTATCAAATGCTTTCTCTAGATCCACAAAAGCGCAGAAAACCTTCTGGCTAAGAGCCAGAAACTTTTCCGCGATCATGCGGAGAGAAAACACTTGATCCATGCAACCTCTTCCACGTCGGAATCCGCATTGAGCCTCCCATAAATACCTTTCAGACTTTTCTTGCATTCGTGCCGTTATAACCTTTGCATACACTTTACTAGCTAAGCTGACCAAGCTAATCGCCCTGTAGCTGGAGCAGTTTAGGCGCGAGCCTTTCCCTTTGTAAATAGGTACTACAACTGCTACTCGCCAGTCATCTGGGACCTCACCCGTCCGCCAGCACAAGTTGCATAACAGAAATAGTGTGTACCAGACACGCGACCCACCGTACTTGATCATCTCAGCAGTAACTCTGTCTTTTCCCGCAGCCTTACCACATTTCATACTTCTTATCGCTTGTTCTATTTCTTTCATACTAATGACTTCAATGACATCGGGATCCGGAGCATCGAAGTGAGCTCCATTTCCCGACGTGGCATCTCTGTCTTTTCTTGCATACATCTTTCCATAATATTCACTCCATCTCTGCAGGACGTCACTTTGGTCTGTTAGGACGTCATTGTTAACACTAAGCACTTTATTCATACTGCAGATTGCCGAACAACTCCGGGTCTTGCCTACCTCTTTCCAGAAGAGCTTGGCATTATCCCGGAAATTGGACGACAACCTTTCATCCGCTTTCATTCTGCACCTTTCACGAGCTTCTTCTATCAGTGCCTTCGTGTTAACTTTCTGCAGCTTGTATCTCTCTTTCATATTAAAATCATTCCTCGAGGCTAAGTAGTCTAACCATGCTTTCTTCTTCATTCGAACTGCTTCTTTCACTTCCTCATTCCACCATGCATCACGCTTATTACTACTGCCTCTTTTCGTTTCTCCACACACTTCCACAGCGGCATTTATCATACTGTCCCTTAGGTTCTGCCATACACTTTCCACATTCTCACTGCTTACATTGACGTCGCCAAGCTTTTCGGCTACCCTTTCATTATATTTATCCCTAATGGATGCATCCTGCAGCTTCCAGCTTTTGATGCTATAAGTCGGCTCAGGTTCAGGACACTCGGTACGATGACGCCAACCCGCGAACAGACCCCTAATCCTAGTTATGACTAGGTAGTGGTCTGATCCCAGCTCAGCGCCTCGATAAACCCTTGTGTCCATCACCTGTTTACGGAGCCGACTATCCATTACAAAATGCCAGTATTAGCTTGCCAGCGTCGTTCACCCTTTTATCCCCATACTTCCCGAGTACCGACTCAAAACCATCGCGAGCGGTACCCACCCATCCATTCAAGTCTCCACATACTATAGGTTTTTGATTTCCTTCTATCACATTTAGAGCTTCTCTCATACTCTCCCAGAAGTCCTCTAGCTCACTCGCGTTCGACGAAGATACTGGCGCGTAAGCAGCTACCAGGAAAATCTTCGTCAAACCAAGTTTTACACGGATCCAGAGGATTCTAGGACCTACCAGTTTGTACTCATACATACCGGAGGCCAATCGCGAGGACAGCAAAATTCCAACACCTCGACTGCCATGCTCGCTCTCTGGTACTCCAGACCAAAGCGCGAGCATCCCACCCGGGAGCTCCAAGACTTCGCTGCCCTTGAGCTTGGTCTCTGTCAAGCACACTGCATCTAACTTTCTCTCATTCATAACATCCATCAACTCATTCATCTTATCTGTCATTCCTCCCCTAACATTCCACGCAGCTACCCTGCACTCCGTCCTCCACTTCCCGCCGTGTCGGGCCGCGCGTGTAGGGTGGCGGTCCCCTACGCCGCTCTGGCACACACTTTTCGCACCAGCGGGGACGAACTGGTGCGCGTCGCCTCGGGTGCACGCCCTAGCATCACTCGTCCTGGTGGCACTCGTGTTGGAGTAGAATTGCAGCCGTAGCTGGCAGGGATGGCGACGTGCACGCTTCTACTCTTCATCCCCTAAATTTAAACTTAAACATCCCCTAAATTTGTATAAAATTAATAAAGGGTAGGACTCACGAAGTCACGGGTTTGAAGTAAGTTACGGGCTAAGCTGCGGATGCTAGCTATTATCTATAAGAACCAAAACTTAATTCAACTATCTTTACGCTGTTTCCCTAACGAGGTAGTCACAGAGGACGGATTGCCAGGCTTCGCGGTTCATGCATACTTCTTTCGCTTCCTGCAGATTTATAAATCGCTTCATACATGCACGTCTCTATCTACTTTTGAGTCCGATTTTGAGTAATCTGCTTACGTAGCCCTCATATATAAGTCTCGGCCTACCCTGACTCCTTCTACCCTCTACTTTCGCACAATATTTATTCTTTGTCAATCGTTTGTTTGTTTGTTTGGTTGAATGCGTTGAATTTGGAGGAAGGTTATAGGCTATTATAACATCACGCTACTACTTGGGAGAGCGGACCAGTAATCATAAATGTCAACAATTCGGGCAAATTTTCATACATTTTGTAATTTCAATAAGCCACGGCATTAAATGGATGCGACGGGGATTCAAAATATGTCACGGGCGAAGCCGTGGGGGAAGCCGAGCTAGTAAGTATATAGAAGTTGGAAGTCATAAAAACTTGTAGAACTGAGATAGCAATTCCTCGTCTTGTAAGAAGTAGGTACACATGCTAGAATGAAAGTTTTTATTTCTTTTCTTATATGACTTGCAACACAAAGAGTAAATTAGTTTTTCTTTTCGTAGTGTTTGTAATGATAAGATGTATGGACAGCTGTAATTACACTTAAGTGACTACATATGAGTATACTATTTAGTCTGTATACTGCTTAATGGTAGGTTTGAATCCTGGTTTATAATAGATACTTGTGTGATCAGCAGATGTTACTTTCGGATTTTGTGTTTGTGTGTGGGTTCTATCATTACTAATAATATGAAGGCAACAACTTGTGAGTTGGTGTGTTTGTTACTTCTTTACGCTCAAATATATTACGATTTGGATACATTTTTGTGTAGTGTAACACTTTGGATTACAGATAAGATAACTAATTGAATCGGGCGTTACATGAAAATCCGCCGTAGAACGATAATAAAGGAAGTGAGGAGGATCCCACCACACACCCTCGATTCGTCAATCCTAATGCACAATGGTCAAGGATAACCTCTATATGCTATTGATGTCCGTCCGTCTGTCCGTCCGTCCATTCAGTCTACAGGTCGCATTTTTCATCAGATTTACATGGACAATCCTTGATGTAGACAACAACTTTTAGCGTGGGGGTTTTTCGATCGGAGGGGGGGGGGGAAGGGAATTGGAGGCAGGGGAGGGGAAATGGTATGGTAGTGGTTGGCAAGAGCGCTAAAAACGAAAAAAAGCAATGTTAATTTTTTTTTTAAAACCATAAAAAAAAAGTTAAGAAATGAATTCTCCTAAGTCTACGGTTCACAGAACCACTAGTTGTAACAGAGGAATGACGAACCGAACTCCTCAAAGAAAGGGATGTAGGATTGATTAAACGTAACCTTACCTTCCAGGTTGTTAAGATTGTGCAATTGACAATTTGTTAGTTACAGACAACAGTCGCTAAGCCTGGTTGAGGGCATTATGGGCGGCTTAATAAAATTTCAACAGTCGCGTCAGCCTGCGCCTGTCCATTTCAACACAGCAATGGGCTCCTGTTACGTGGGACAAAAATGCATGCAGTGAAGTGTGGGCGTTTAATATGCCACTGCTTACCCCTTCGGGGATAAAGATGCCCTCCTCCTCCTCTCTTTTATGATCATTAAAACATAAGCTTAGCATACATTCTGACAGCCTACCACGTAAGAGTACCTGCGTCGTTGCGTCTTTCGCTGGTTAGCAGGTGAAGTCACCACGGCCTCGGGGATCTTCGTGGAGTCCCTTAAAGTCATTTATTTCAAAACAATATCAAAGGAACATAATCCTCAAAGTTAATAAAGAAAAGATAATATTTTTCTTAATTATGACTTTTTTATAACTCTCTCAAGTGGATGATGGTGAAGTCGTTAAAACTTGGAGACTTTGATACCTCAGGAATATAAGTTAAAGTACTCCTGAATGTAATAACAAGCCCGTCACTTGGTTGATGCTTTGAGAGTTTATTACAATAGCCTTTTCTCATAAAGTAATTTATACTCGTATATCACTAGTTGACGATCGTGGCTCAGCACGCGTGGTGATGTTTTCCCGTTCCCGTTTCCCACAGGAATTTATTTCCGGGATAAAAAGTAGTCTATGTGTTATTCTAATGTGTAAGCTATATTATTGTATAGTTTAATCAAAATCTATTGGGTAGATTTTGCGTGAAAGAGTAACAAAAATCCATACTTACAAACTTTGTCGTTTAGAATATTAGTAGGATTTTAATCAACGCAGCTATACAGTATATACAAGTCTCGATTTGAAGTGAGAGTTAAACTCTTAAATTTTTTGGTATGTATTTATTACTAATTGATGCCCCCTGCCCCGCCTGCTTGGTGAAGTTTTCGTGTTCCCATTTCCAATAAGAACTTATTTTCCATAACAAAAATACAGCCTATTAGGACATAGGCTACTTTGATCTGAAATAAGAACGACATTAATCACTACATTACTGTAAAAAGCTTTATTAATATCTATTTAGTGGTCTCTGCGTCTATTCAAACAAAAAAGTCACATCAAATAACATTAAATATTAGTATTAGTAGTAATATTATATATAAGTAGGACTCGTTTTATTTTTATATAAATATTTAATATAACATACTTATTTAATAATTGAACATGTTTACATTAAATCTTTAAAATATTTACAGAAAACAGTACTAAAAAAGGGGTGGGGACTATTCCAAGACCGTAATTATGCCCCGACTAGGCGTCGAAGAATTCCTTACCATCAAAATCAACCGCTACGGTTCCCATAAAACTTACGACTGGCAGCGTTGCCACGTTGTATGGCAATGTTTATTCTCTGAGCGAGAAAGGGCCAACCCTTTGGTTACGAGAAGAGTCGACCATTCGCTTTACGATATATCTATATAGCGAAAGAACACTTTGGGCCTCACGAGCCCAGTTTCTCGACCCCTAACAGATATTTTTTTATTTTTTGTTTTTTTGTACTACTAAGGTGGCAAACGAGCATACTAACCACCTAATTAATTTGTTACACTACGTTTGTTTAGGGTTAACATTTTCGACATTTTTTTTTCTCAGCTTATAATAAAATTACTGCATGTTTTATGTAATTTGGTTCAACGGAAATGTAGATTGAATATGAACTCTGATTAACTTGACGAGCTGTTTGTTGAAGAGCTCAGATTAAATTGGCTAGCTATGAGATTTATGTGGCATAGCTTCACACAGGCGGAGCTTAGAGCGTAAACTAGTTGTATAATTATATAGTTAATTTAGGACATGTAAAAAAACGTAATTTCTAAAAGAAATTTCTAGAATTTGGTTGTGGTGTAAAATATAAAGTAACTTTGGTTGTTAAGTGGACATTTGGGATCAGTATCGTGCCTAGTGAAGCGACTTAGTTCTAGTGTTGAATACTAACTTACTCTTGGGCAAAACACTAAAGTTTGTAGTGTACCTATGTGTATTATTAGTATAATTAATATCTGGCAGCTTTAACGTCCGTGACATTGCAGATGAATTGCAAGAGCCTTTGCTGGAATGGCAACCGCTGGGTTACGCGGGGATCGAATGTCTGGCCACGTCGGCCCGCCTGTTCACGGTAAGAGGGGAAGATCCAAACAGGGCTGGTTAAACTTCATAAGAGATGACATGTCACTATATAAGATTCCGACGAAGGTCATCGGAAGCGAAGTGAAGGAGAAATTGTAGAAAAGCGGATCCCGGGCGCCGTGAGACGCAACTGGGACAGACGCTGAGATGATGATGATGAAAATCTGGCATAAAATACAACTGATACATCTTAAGGAATACTTTTTAGCGTAATCATTTACATATTTGAACATTATTCACCGAACGTAGTTTGTGCTAATATGACTACAGCTCTTATCGTTTTCAGTCACTTGGAGCAAAGTTATTTTTTAAACTATGTTGGTAGTCAATAATATATACGGCTCACTTGATAGAAAGTGGTCACCGTAGACTACGGTACTACTACGTAGAGGTGCTACATTCGTGCTGCGGACTCTGGAAAAAGTTTCTAAGTCCCCTTTAATAAGATGTTCTGTTAACCTAGACTGGGAAGTTTTTAAAACGTTAATAATACTCAAAAAAAGACCGGATAAACATAATGCTTATTGACCCTCATGTAAATTTAAATACAGTAAGGGTCTCTCATTCGTAGAAATTCGATAAAATTAAAATATAATAATAATAATACCTAAATAGTATTGTGTATTTCTTCTGTACATAGTTTTTATGTGTCAAATTTTACATATACTCGAAGTATATTACTGATAAACCTACCAAAAAAGCTCATTTTTATTACCATCTATTATCCGATGTAATGCAACAAAACTCAAGTACTAACTCCTAATTACGTCGTAATGCAAACATTCGATTTCCTCCTACTTATCTTAAAGAAAGTTTTGAGTTCTTTCGTAATATACAGTCTTTTTTCTGATTCTGAAATCATCTGCCAATGCATTCTACAAGATAATTGATTTAGTTTTTTATGATTCAAGCTAATCACTTATGGAATATAAGGTTGTAAATTCTGGAAGCGAATTGCTTTCCTCTGTTAAAATTTAATGTTTTTCATGTAGAAGATGGTACTTACTGCCTGCTTTTACCGTTAGTGAGCGAATTCCCTGGAGAAAATAAAGACAATGCCTGTCACATAACTTACTAATGGAAGTGAACAATTTTAACAGAGGAAATTTTATTCTTGGTACTTGGTAATTATATATGAAGCGCTCGTGGCCTTGCTAACTCAGTGTTCTGTTAACGATCACTTTGTTAAGCGAGTTTCGCTATAGGTAGTCCTCGAATGGGTGCCCACGTCGCGGCATTTACATTTGCGAGTGTTTCCGTGCTTCGGAAGGCACGTTAAGCCGTTGTTCCCGGTTGCCAGTGATATGGCAGTCGTTAATTCAAGTTGAAGGCCTTATGGTTGGCTTAAAAACTTTTAACATCACATCGCCACATCCTGTGCTTATCTATTTCAACACGGTAATGGGCTTACCATCTATTAAGTGGGACAAAACTGCATACGTTAAAATGTCGGCGTATAGTATGCCTCTGCCGACAATAAAGGTGTGACAATGTCTATGGTAATGATGTAGGTACTAGTAAATCTACTTCGTAACAGACTCACAGTATGGTATCTTAAAGTTCTCTATTCGTCTGTTCATCTTACGAGTATTCTTAGTTATTTATACTGTTGATTGATGGCACTTGGTGAACTTGCTACGCATTTTAAATAAAAACACTTGTACTTGTCCACAAAATCTAGTTTGTAACCTGACCGGTTTCGCCTTCCGGCATTTTCAAAGGTTGACTAAAATATCAACTCATGTCAAACGTCAACCTTTGAAAATGTCGTAAGACGAAACCAGTCAGGTTTAAAAGAAAATTTTGTGGAAAAGTATAGTTACTTTTATTAAAAAAAAGTAAAGTATTCTCAGTTATTTCCAAACCCTACCTATATTTTAAGCCTGGAATACACTTTTATATGACTGATATGAACAGCTTGCTAGGTGTACATTAAGGGGCACAAACGACCTCATCTGCTAGCGATACGTATGTTGCTTAACGGACGAAGCAATAGGTGCTCTTAGAAATATAAGCGGAGCTAGGCTCCAAATCCTATAAACTGATTATTCGCACGGCAATGGGCGCACTACCAGTTTCAAATTCAATGAAGAAATGTAGGCGTATAGCCTCTGCTACCCTTTTGGATATAAAGGCGTGACTGATAAGTAAGTAAGAAGGTGTTCAATTGCTAGGCCTCTTGTAACTCCAAGCATATAAGTTTTCAGTTACCAAAAAGTAAATTTTCCGAGATCAATACGGATAAGTGATAAAGTTAATTTTTAAAGCACTTTTTAAAAATAATTATAAATTTAAAATAACGTCCCACAGTTATGCAAGTTAATAAAAACCTTGTAGAATTAAAACAAAGTTCTATGAAATTTTCAACGTTTTACTGTCTGGTATGTTTGAAATATAATCAAACCAATGCTTCTGAATTCCATTCAAGTAATTGAAAATGCTTATGCTCCATATCTTGGGGTAACATTTTCTCGTTTATTTATTAAAGTTCTTCCACTCTGTCAAAAGTTATTGGGATTTGAATTCAGAAGTAACGTTTCAAACATAATATGACGTAGAGCAAAGAGTTTCATTTTACGCGTTGTACAGTGAGCAAATTGGGCAAATTATATAAGTGTAACTTCAGAATCCCTACTAATATTATAAATGTGAATGTAATTTTGATTGTTACGCTTTCACGCGAAAACTACTTAACCGATCATTATGAAACTTTGTACACATATTCTTGGAGGTATTAAAAGTAACATAATAACTATAATTGAAAAAAACATTAGGGATGATAATTGTCTGTTTCTCTTATGTGGTGCTGATATATTTGCGCTGGTCAGCTATCCTGCTAATATTATAAACACGAAAGTTTGTAAGTATGGATATTGGTTACTCTTTCACGCAAAAACTACAGAAAGGATTTTATTGAAACTTTACAATAATATAGCTTATACATTCTTTATTCTTTATTGCACATAACAAATATAGTGTTAGATAAAATAAGTACTAATATTATGATGTACAAAGGCGAGCTTAACTCAGAATTGAGTTCTATAGTATATATAGTAGTATAGTAGTAATTGAGTTATATAGCTTATACATCAGAATAACACATTGGCTACTTTTTATCCCGGGAACACGTTACTGTGGAAAACGGGAACGGGAAAACATCGTTACGCGGGCGAGGCGGCGGGCGTCAACAAGTATAAAGTAAAGTCCACCCCCGCGTCAATCTATCTGTCTATTCTGTGTTGTCTGTTTGTTGAGATTTTGTGCTGTTTTCACCAATAGATTTAAGATAGGTTCTAGAGGATTGTTTTCGTTTTTGTATATAATGGCTAAAATACAACTATATTTGTTGAAGGTGAAGAAAAAATACCGTCTGGAAGATTTCAAAGAAAACGCTGTATAAAAGAATAATGTAATGTAGAATTGTATATCTTATATAGGTCTGCGGAAAATCCGCGACGGTATATATCAATCTCTTAAGGATAACATACTAGCTTACTATAATTGGAATGGTGCATGTGATGTATGAAACAGTTAATGAATCTGCAAGATGCGAAATAAATATACATGAATCGCGAAGTTTGGCTATCTGTCCTCTCCGACTATCCCGTCAGGGGTGCAGCGTAAAGATAAATAGATAGAATTATTTGTAAAGCATATGAACGCGATTCAGATATAAATGGTATAACATTATATGTAAAATTATTATAATGTACGTTTTAGAAAGAGTAAAATACAATCAATCATTACAAAATGTCTTTTGAGAAGAGCCAAACATTATGTAATCTTTACAAAATGGAATATCATCGAAATTTAATAAAAAATATAACGAATATTTTCACCCGCTCCTCTGAGATTGAGGCTCTTTGTCAACCAAATGGAATCCTATTTAAATATTTATGTTTACATTGTGTGCGAATACCTGTATTTTAAATTAGGAGATTAATTTTGAACTGGAACATTTTCGCCGCCGCGGTTTCACCCATATAGTGAGTAGAGTCGCGACGTTCTCCTACTTATTATTGAAAGAAAATATCTAAAGGCAATAATTTTAAAACGATAATTAAGGAAGGGAGGAGGATCCGAAAACACACCCTCGATTCGTCAATCCTTACGCACAACGGTCAAGGATAACCTATACTAATTGTAACGGAGGAATGATGAACCGAACTCTTCAAAAAAAGGGATGTAGGTTTGGTAAAATGAAACCTTACCCTCCAGGTTGCTAAAAATTATACTCCGCTTTACAATGCGACTTTTTATCGACACGCCAGGACACGTAGTTCATGTGTTAGTCAGGGATGGCAGAGGCATAGTATACGCCTAAATTTCAAAATGTCGTCATAACAATTTAAAAAAAACTTTTGAATTGCTATGGATATTTTTTTTGGATTTTGGCTTTTGCGACACTTTAAAGCTTGTTTTTGTTTTAAAGTCTAAAACTAACTAACTAACTATCTTCACGCTGTATCCCTGACGGGGTAGTCAGAGAGGACAGATCGCCAGGCTCCGCGATCCATGCATGCATACTTCTTTCGCTTCTTCGAGATTCATCAATCGCTTCATACACGCACGTCTGGGTATCCGAGTACTTTTGACCTTTCCGTTTTTGAGCAATCTGCTCACGTGGTCTTCATATGTAAGTCTCGGCCTTCCCTGACTCCTTCTTCCCTCTACTTTTGAACAATATATATTCTTCGTCAATCGTTCCTCACTCATTCGTTGGACGTGTCCAAACCAACGGAGCACGCCCTTTTCCAGCTTAACGCTGACACTTTCATTCAAACCTGCCATATTGCGTATCACTTCGTTACGTATTCGGTCGGCCAAGGTAACGCCGCACAATTTTCGAAGTGATCGCATCTCCACAGCATTCAATTTACTTTCATGCATCTGCTGACATACCCAGGTTTCACTACCGTAAAGCAAAGTTGGCACTAGCACTGCGTTATGAATCGCCATTCGTGCTTCTTTTACGATGCTTTGTCGCTTTACTAACTGGGACAAAGCACCGTTAACTTTGTTTCCGGCAGCTACTCGCCGTTCTATATCTGAATCACATCTTCCATCCGCGCTAAACATACTTCCTAAATACACAATTTCATTCACTTGCTCTAGAAGTTCCTGGTTTACCCTAATCTCGCATTTAGTTCTTACGTCACCTCTTTCAAATACTAGAACGTTAGTTTTACTTGCATTCAAGCGGAGACCCTTACTTTCACACCCCTCTTTCATATTAGTGACTAATGCCTGTAGGTCGGCTTCTGATGAGGCCATGAGCACCGCATCATCAGCGTACAGCAGACAGTTTACTGTAAAGTCACCCAAATTCACACCCATATTAAAATCTTTCAACTTCTGTAGGCAGCTGTCCAGATACACTATGAACAGCCAGGCGGACATGACACATCCCTGTTTGACGCCTGTACAGACATCAAAAAGAGGTGACACATCCCCCCCTACTCGCACGCAAGCCTTACAGTCCCTATAAAGCGACTGTATTGCCCGCAGTAGCGAGCCGTCCACACCATATCCTGGCAGCAAGTCCCACAGCGTTTCTCTCGCAACGTTATCAAATGCTTTCTCTAGATCCACAAAAGCGCAGAAAACCTTCTGGCTAAGAGCCAGAAACTTTTCCGCGATCATTCGGAGAGAAAACACTTGATCCATGCAACCTCTTCCACGTCGGAATCCGCATTGAGCCTCCCATAAATACCTTTCAGACTTTTCTTGCATTCGTGCCGTTATAACCTTTGCATACACCTTACTAGCTAAGCTGACCAAGCTGATCGCCCTGTAGCTGGAGCAGTTTAGGCGCGAGCCTTTCCCTTTGTAAATAGGTACTACAACTGCTACTCGCCAGTCATCTGGGACCTCACCCGTCCGCCAGCACAAGTTGCATAACAGACATAGTGTGTCCCAGACACGCGACCCACCGTACTTGATCATCTCAGCAGTAACTCTGTCTTTTCCCGCAGCCTTACCACATTTCATACTTCTTATCGCTTGTTCTATTTCTTTCATACTAATGACTTCAATGACATCGGGTTCCGGAGCATCGAAGCGAGCTCCATTTCCCGACGTGGCATCTCTGTCTTTTCTTGCATACATCTTTCCATAATATTCACTCCATCTCTGCAGGACGTCACTTTGGTCTGTTATGACGTCATTGTTAACACTAAGCACTTTATTCATACTGCAGATTGCCGAACAACTCCGGGTCTTGCCTACCTCTTTCCAGAAGAGCTTGGCATTATCCCGGAAATTGGACGACAACCTTTCATCCGCTTTCATTCTGCACCTTTCACGAGCTTCTTCTATCAGTGCCTTCGTGTTAACTTTCTGCAGCTTGTATCTCTCTTTCATATTAAAATCATTCCGCGAGGCTAAGTAGTCTAACCATGCTTTCTTCTTCATTCGAACTGCTTCTTTCACTTCCTCATTCCACCCTGCATCACGCTTATTACAACTGCCTCTTTTCGTTTCTCCACACACTTCCACAGCGGCATTTATCATACTGTCCCTAAGGCTCTGCCATACACTTTCCACATTCTCACTGCTTACATTGACGTCGCCAAGCTTTTCGGCTACCCTTTCATTATATTTATCCCTAATGGATGCATCCTGCAGCTTCCAGCTTTTGATGCTATAAGTCGGCTCAGGTTCAGGACACTCGGTACGATGTATTCCCACTTTTCACCGTGTTGATTCCTGTCCCACGTAATAGGTGGTGAGCCCATTGCCGTGTTAAAATAGACAGACGCAGGATGTGAATACCTGCTGTTGAAATTTTTCAAGCCGCCCATAAGGCATTCAACCAGGCTTAACGACTGCCATTTTACTGGCAACCGGGACCAACGTCTTAACGTGCCTTCCGAAGCACGGAAACGCTCGCAAATGTAAATGCCACAAAGTGGTCACCCATCCGAGGACCAGCCATAGTGAAAGTTGCGTAACTCAGTGATCGTTTACAGAACACTGAGACCGCGGGGCCACGAGCGCTTCGATTACTTAGTACAAGTTACAAGACACAAACTACTTATTATTACAATCGTACTCAAATAGACTTCTATCGTTTGGCCGATAGAATTCTACTACTCGTAACACGTACCGCGCCAATGGCCACTAATCAGTAATATTTTTGATAGTCTACTAACATTTTGACAGCTAAAAACAGCTATTCTGGTTCTATTCTACGGCTTGTCAATAGTAGACACAGTTCTTTGGATGGCACATTGAGTCCTAGGTCCCGTTTGGCAGTAACATGGTAGTCGTTAAGCGAAGTTGAAAGCCAATTGGCTTGAATATTTTCAATAGCAGTTTGCCACAATACATGACACAAAAAATTTGGAAATATAGGCGTATAGTATGCCTCAGGCATTGGTGATAAAACATGAAAAAACTGAGATCCCGGGTTCAATACCAGGGTCGGAAAATATATTTGTGTGATCCAAAAAATGTTTATTTCGGAGTTTGCGTGTTTGCTATGTAAAATATGTATGTGTTTAGAAATGTGTTAGTATGTTTATCTGTCATCTAGATCCCATAACACAAGCTTATGTTAACTTAGTTTGGGTTAGACGGCATTGTGTGAAAAAAGAATATCCCATTATGGTTATTATTTATTTATAAATTCAGATTTATATAAACTTATTTACAAATGCTATCTTCCGCCAAAACTCATTTCCCAACTTGACCGAGTAGACTCAAAGGCAAGAATTTAAAACCGGCTACGCTACGCGACTCTTATATTTTACAACTTTTAATATTAAACTCAACTCTCTCAAACTTAAACTTCTAAAACTTACCTTAACATTAAAAGCAAGTATTCTCGTTCCCGGGAACTTGAACCCGGAATATATAGAAGCCTATTTATTATTCTGATGTGTAAGCTATACGATTGTAAAGTTTCATCAAAATCCATTCAGTAGTTTGCACATGAAAGAGTAACTAACATTTTTTTTTTTTTTAGGCTTTCTTATGCACCATATATCCACCGTTGCGAAGACGGTGGACGGGTCGGCAAATGGGAGGAACCCCAGGAACGCATCAGCGGCTTCTGGGGTCCTCCCTGCCATGCTCCATGACTAGAGCACATCTCGGCGTGTATAACATCGCCCATGGGTGGGACACAGTGTACCGCCTCATACTGTACCCATAACACTAGGAACAGTATGAGGCGGGACAGCCACCCCTTTTTGCAGACACCCCCGGCCACACCGGGGTATCCCCTTCCTCAGGGTCTCCTTAATCACTAGCATCGTCCCAAGATGCGAGTCTAGCGACTCTGGGTGGCAATAGCGGAGCTAGTGAGATGATCTACCACCTCCCCTACGCCTTCTCCTTCGGGCGGGATCGGTCCGTTCTCGATCGCGCTCTGCGGCCTCCTTCTGGAGCATAACATTCTCGCAAAAGGAGACGACTACTTGCCAGCTCTCGTCACTTGACAGCATTGCCGCGATCAATGCTGGCGGTGATAGGTCGCTTCCAATCCGTCCGTTCAGGACTCGACGTTCGAATTCCCATGTGGGACAATCCTCCAGAGTGTGCTGGGCTGAGTCACGCTCGTAACCGCAGTGGTGACATTGTGCTGTGTCCTCCCGCCCGATTCGATTCAGGTACTCACCAAAACTGCCATGCCCGGTGAGCACCTGAGTCAATCGGTAGGTGACGCTGTCTTTCCTTCCTACCCACGCTTCGAAGTTTTTCAGAACAGCTCCAACCACACGTTGGCGAGCGCAGCTCTGGTTGTCGAGCCGCACCCGCCACTCCTGCAGAGCTTGCTGGTGTGCGTTCCGCCGAAGCATTCCGAATCCGAGTTCCGACGCTTCCACGTCGTCACTCCGACCCACACTGCGAATTTGATCGTAGACCATTGCGTCCATGTTAGCCATGGGGCGTTTGTCGCGCCAAGACCGTTTCCGTCTCGTATGAAATGGTGCGGTAACCCCGTACGATTCGTATGGCCACCAAGCTCTGCAGGCTCCTGAGTAGAGCTCGGCAACGTGAGGATCGCGCCAGGTCTTGAGACCAGACGGGTGCCCCATAGAGGGTCATGGAGCGAATGACGCCCCCGTAGAGACGGCGAACCTCTTCCCGTGGTCCCCCAAGATTAGGCAACAAGCGTTGTAGAAAACCTGCTACCCCACGGACCCGAGGGACTAATCCTCCGAAATGCTCTTCGAAGCTCCAGCGACTGTCCAGGATGAGACCTAGATACTTCATGTACCGACCTACTTGGACTTCAGCGTCACCTACCTTGAGTCGCGAGCTGGGTGGTTCCTGGCCTCTGCGAAGGCCATGGAACCATATTGCCTCAGTTTTCTGAGGCGCTATCCTGAGACCCAGTTCGCGAATTTTGCCTATGATACAAGTCATCCCGACCTCGGCGAGCCGAAGCACATCTTCGAAGTTTGATCCTCTGGCCAATACAAGTGTGTCATCCGCATAGCATACAACATTAAGACCAGTGGGCAGACCTGTGCGAAGAACCGCATCGTACGCGAGGTTCCACAATAATGGTCCCAAAACAGACCCCTGGGGTACCCCACAGTAAACGTTTCTTCGAAGTTGAACTCTGTTCCGACCTACAAACTTCACCGTCCTATCGCGAAGATATTCCCCTATGATGACCCGCAGGTAAGGAGGCACGTCATAGTACACAAGGGCCGCCCTTATTGTTGCCTGCCAGGGGAGAGTGCCGAAAGCATTGACGATGTCCAGGCTTATAGCTAACATCACTCCCCCCGACCGGACTGCCGTTTCCGACAGGGAGCGAACGCACCTGATTGCATCCACTGTCGATCGACCCCGCCGGAATCCAAACTGGCAGACCGATAAATCAGGGCCCACACGTGATAGATGCCCGTTGATACGATCGGATATAACTCTTTCAAAAAGTTTCCCGGATTCGTTCAGCAGACATATTGGTCGGTACGCGGACGGAGAATCTGCAGCTCTTCCTTCCTTTTTTATGAGCACAAGTTTCCCTTCTTTCCAGCCGAGAGGAAAGACACTGAGACGGAGACAGTCCGTGAAAGTTTGTCTCAGTTTATCCCCTAATACCGACAGAGCTATCACCAGTGCCCGACCCGGAACACCATCCGATCCCGGCGCAGTATTTCGGGATGCCAGTCTCCGTACAGCTCGTTCCAACTCTCCTTCTGTCACCTCGTACTCCTCGGACCAAAATTGTTGATGGAACTGTGATGGAGGAATTGAAAAACTGTCCTGGACCCTTGGGAACAGCGTGTCTAGCACTATTCTCAGGAACTCTGGGTCCAGTGTTTCCGTCAACGGAGGGAACCATGCTTTCAGCTTACCCAGGACCATTTTGTATGGGCGCCCCCATGGGTCCCTGTCCAGTCCCTGGATGAGTTCCTTCCAAGAACGAGACTTAGCTTCAGCAATAGCATCGCTAAGAGCTTTCACGGCAGCTCCATATTCTCGCCGTGCTCTGTCGATATCCTCGGCCGAAGCCCTCCGTCTTCTTCGGGCTCGCAGATACGGGCGCCTCAATCTTGACACTGTAGATCGTAGGCGCGATATCTCTTCGCTCCACCAGTACACTGATCCCTTTCTGGCTGGCCTGACGCGAGGCATCGAGGCATTGCAGATCGACACCATAATATCCCGAACGCAGGTAGCCTGACGGTTCGGATCGGCAGATATCGTCTCCCCCTCCCCCCATTCCACGACATCGGATGCGGCTAAGGCCATCTCTCGGTCGAACCGCTTGAGGGACCATCGTCGCGTAGCGTCATTATTCTGACGTAAGCGGTCAGGGCGGCCGGAAGAGACATTAAATAGGATATGTCGGTGGTCAGACATACTGACCACTTCCTCTGCCACTCGCCATCCCGACACCATATGCTCAGCACAAGGAGTCGCCCATGATAGGTCGACAACTGATTGGCCCTGCCACCTTACACAGGTACTAACCGAACCCCGATTCAAAAGACACAGGTTTAGTGCTGCCGCCCACTCCAGTATTGTGTTTCCTCTGGCGTCATCTCGGTTATCGCCCCACTCCCTTGAGTGGGCGTTGAAATCACCCAAGAGTAGTACCGGGCGGTTGACAAAATTGCGAATGCAATTTGCCAGCCCGTGCAGGTATGCCTCATACTCAGCAAGGCTGCGATTGGGAGAGAAGTAGCAGCCTATTACTACTAGTAATCCCCATTCGTCTACCACGTAGCCTTCACTCCTCTTCAGAAGAGAGCAATGGAGGCCATCTCCTCCGGGAACTAACCTATATCCAAGCCTTATTACAAACTTTCAGAATTATAATAATAGTAGGACGACAAAGCGTTTCAGGGGCATCTCACTTGCGGCGAGGTCGCCACAGACTTTTCTTCGCCCAAGACCACCGTCCTCCATGACTGGGGGCCTAAGGACGGCGGGTGGGCTGCTCGCCGTCCTTACAGAAGCAGGGCCGGTCGGTGGCGTGGTGTGAGAACTGCACGCACGCCCTTCACTCTCTCAAGGAAGTGGTATAAAACTTTTACTACTTATTACTTTCGTCTCTATAAGAGCGCGTGCGAGAGACCAAGTAGAATTTTTTGGTTCTGTGTTTACAGCCATATAAAGAGATATGAAAATCGAGGTGATTAGTATTAATAAAGTGGGACCTGGTGAGGCCTCTGGCCTAACTTAGGCATAAGAGTCCTGTAAAAAAAATAAAAAAAAAAACATTTGACCACGGGAACAGATTGTTAAGCAATCTGCTCACGTGGTCAAAAAGAACGGAATGGTCAAAAAAATACCTTGAATAAACAGACTTGCATGTAGGAAACGATTAATGAATCTGAGGGAAACGAAATAAGTATGCACAGATCGTGAGGCCCGGCGATCTGTCCTTTCTGACTACCCCGTAAGGGATACAGCTTCAAGATAGTCAGTTAGCAATTCTAGAAAGATCAGGCAATACAGGTCCAAGACACAAATCTACTATTTCCAAAATATGTAGAGGCAACAATCCATTCTAGCCAGTATTTTAGTAAAAGTTTAAATAATACGAGTACAAGCCAAAAATATCTCAAGTATAAAATCATCTCAATGAAAGAAATTCGCCATTCCGCATTTTTTTCTTATTTCCACAAACTGAGAACACTCGTAAATAATACTCGTTACCTTGCGTTCAAACATAAATTATCGCACTAAATAAACATTATTAAAAAATGTCCGTTCCTCACTTTTTAAAATAAAGTAACAAAAATAACGTTCCCAAGGGAATAAAGTGGGTGTCGAAATCTTGTAATTAATTACTTTGTTCTTTTAATATAATTCTTTAGGATTGTCCTATTTTTAAAGACCTCATTGTTGTGTCAATTGTAACACGAATAAATTGAGTGTTAAACGTTTTTAATCTTATTATATTGATATTGGATTTAGAACATATTACTTAGGGTTAGCAGAGGTATACTATACGCATACATTTCTAATTGTCGTCATAACAAATAAAAAAACTTTTGATATGACGACAATTTAAAATATTGTTTTACGAAGGACTGTTTATAACGCATTTTTTTAACCACTAGTAACCACAAACTATATAAAAATAAAAAAGCCTGTCACCACCTTGTAATAATAATACATGTTAATAATGGGGATGATGACTGCTAGGTCCCTGTTTATAAAATAAATGAATTGATATACAGTAAATGTAGTTTAAATTACCTTAACAGTACATCTAATCATGAAAGGAAAACTTACATTGTCTCATTACGGAGACTTGAACTAATAAACAAACAAAAGTTATAACTCGGTTCAGGCGCCAGGAGGATCAGTCCTACCAACTTTATGCGCACGGATATCGGCGATAGAGATTGAGCTTTTAATCATAAGAGCAGGAACCAAAAATAATAGAATACATCTCTAGAAGAAAGTTTCTATACCTTTATAGGCGAATTGATTGAATATACATTATATACGTTATCACTATTGGTATAACCTATTCAAGTGATTTAGGCCCACTTGCGTGATCTTGGGTTAATGTGTATAACTCGGAGGTATGGGCCAATCCCGTGTTAAATCATTAATTTGTCTCGCATCACCCCGAGTTAAGGGTATACCTAGGGTTAAATCGCTAAAATTTTAACTCACCGATTTCTGAGGGTTAATTCGTCAAACGTTGGGTTAGCAGCTGACAGACAATGTAGTGGCACTTGACACATGCGTAACACGGACTCCTCAAAGTGACACGCCGCGCAAACATAATACGATGAAAATAAAATGCACTCGGCTGTCATGTTACATTAATTCGAGTAAGAAAAAGTCTTATGTGGCAAACTGTAGTGTAAAAGAGATAAACATACCTGTTTCATTCTTTGTTCAATAATTAAGGTTTCGTTGGATGACATAGAGTGACATAAAATACTGGGTTAGTTAACCCGATGATATTTTTCTATGGTGCAAGACATGATTAAGGTTAAACAGTTATTTACTTAATTCCGAGTTAACTAACTCTATAATTAATTATTTAACCCCAGCATTCACGCAAGTGGGCCTTAGTAAGCTAAAGACTAACTATTCACAGGGTTGAGGCATGAAATTTAGAATCGTGAGATCCAGCATAAGTGCCAGATTATGAGTCAAAAACATACATTTACAACAAATTATTAAATAACCTTAAAATATGATAATTTAAAATATATTAATATAAGGAGTCCCTTTAGGCAAGGTTCCGAAGATACTGGCAGCGTTCCCCCTTTGAATAGCTAAACTAATTCTTTGGCCGAGGTAGATGGCAGCTCTTCGGTCTTCTGTGATGATGAGTCAAAATATATATCATAACATGATTCAAAACATGAGCCAAATCATTGAGTCGTAAATCGCTGAGTCTAATCATGGAGTCGTATCATGGAGTCGTGCATCATTACTGGATTAATCTACACAAAAACAATTTGAGTTAGATACCTGAGTCGTGGTTACATTACCACGGGATTCGAAATCACATCTGCAGACCGCAACAGGTGCCGTCTCCACGAGAATGACGAGCCCGTAACCACAGGTCTCAAAGGATTCACCAGATGGTCAGCATTTATGGCAAATTTTATCAAACAATAAAATTAAATAAAAAAAATGCTTTTCAGCTGCAAAAACAAAAATTAGTTCCAGAAGATTTGTTCGTGATTCGGACACAAAGAAAACTTACCACTTTTTTAAAGAAAAAGCAATAAATCTTGAAGGGCAGGCAAATATTACATTAACGCCGCTCTAAGCATCGTAATAAGCTGTAAACAAGCGAATAATCTTTCGTTAAACACACCATGTCATCGAGGTTAGAAACGTGGTTTCAAAAATCCAAAGTTCTTACCGAAATACAGGTTAACTAAGCATGTTCCCTTTATAGGGATCTTCATGCACGTTCCCTTCTAACATTATTGTACAAGATTTCTTCTAAATAAAGAAGTTTTAAAAAAATATATTTACAAGGCGAACTTCATGTTCCAATCCAGACGAATGACGTTCCAATTTTAAAATACTTTTTTTGTTGGCATGGCTGCCAAGACATTGACCAATTGACAAAACCATATTATTACATTCGTTCTAAGAACAGTTTTAGACATTCAAAACATTCTGCCTACTCAAAAAAGAGTCAACAATCTACTCTCCTCTCTCTCTAAATCCCAAGACTAACAATGACATTCCAATGTGACGTTTTACAACGTTACATCACACCCCAACCAGAAATAAAAGAAAGGAACTTTCTTTTTCAAACAATAAAGCTCTAAGAAATACTGACTGACTATCTTCACGCTGTATCCCTGACGGGGTAGTCAGAGAGGACAGATCGCCAGGCTTCGCGATCCATGCATACTTCTTTCGCTTCTTCGAGATTCATCAATCGCTTCATACACGCACGTCTGGGTATCCGAGTACTTTTGACCTTTCCGTTTTTGAGCAATCTGCTCACGTGGTCTTCTTTTCTTTTTCTTTCTTTTCTCTAAGAAAGAAATGGAAATAATTTCAATAAAGGAAATCCAAAATCCCTAAAACAAAATTCTATAACAAGAATAAATAATCAACTAACCATAAGTATAGTTCCAATAAAAATCTATTACACAAACCAGATCATTCACATTCCACGAGTTCAGAACAACTTCCGACTCTACCAACACTAAACTAAATACGAAAGTACGGTTGAGCACCATAGCCACCGACTCTATCATCCAACTCTTTATAAATAAGAATATCAAAATTGATACAACAAAAAAACTTAAAGTCAAAGCATTGGCTTAATCTAAGTATTAAAAATTAACAATAACAAATCCAACCAAGTTCTCAAACCAGGAGTTCAGTGCTATCTAGCCACTGACTCTTTCATCCAATCTTCTCCTTATATATACTGAAGATACGGTTGAGCTCTATCGCCACTGACTTCTTTCACTTACAATCCCATATAAAAATCAAAATATCAGCAAACAAAACTGTGCTGTAACTTGTAATCATTACAAAGTCAAACAGCAACTGTAAGTGTTGTGACAAACAAATTCCAAAGTCCAACAGCAACTCTATATAGAGCTGAGACGAAAAATTATTCCAGCAAAAATTAGTGTGGAAAAAAAAAACAAGCAGATGTGATCGGCTCAACACCACCGAACTCCCGAGCACAAACGCTGTTTCAAAACCAAACAGATGTGATCGGCTGAACACCACCGAACTTCCGAGCACAAATGCTGTAACAAAACAATATGACAAATGTGACCGGCACAACCGTACCGACTTTCCGAACACAAATGCATATATAAAGATGTGATCCTATAGTCAAAAGAGACAGATATCAACATCAAAAGGTATTTCAAAAGTCATATCCGGGTAACTTTGAATTGCTTAACAAACAAATTATATACAATATGCGTGGGTCAGCCCTACGACATGGCCTCGGGATCAGAAGAACTGAGATACAGCTACTTCTACCAACCCAGAAACGCAACATCAAAACTATTTTTTAGGATTCATCATCCCAATATAAGAATACAATATGTACAAAATTAAAATTTTAGAGTAATAACCTAAACATACAAACAAAACTAGGAAAATTTCCTACAAAACAGAACAATATCATTCCATAATATAAGTTAAATAATAATATTTTAATAACCAATAAAGGTTGCAATCAAACAAACAAAAAGATAAGATCTTTCGATGTGTATGACAGTTATTTGTGTGAAAAAGTTAATGTTATTTCTAAAAGGCAAATTTTGATAATTCCAAAAGGTAAATTGATAATTTTTTTATCAATTTGTAATATCCTAAGTTCAATTCTTCTAAAGATTCAGAGCTTGATTCCAATAAAAGTTGCGAAGCATCCTAACATACGTCCCTAACAAATAACCATTGCCGCCCATACTTCATTCTAACAGATGTTAATTCCTTCCCAACAAATACCATTACCAAGACCAAAGTTTGTAATATTCAAAACAAAATTATTTAATATTTAATTATATCCTTAACATGGAAGCGACCTATGGATCCTTTATTCAGGTCCTCCAGAAGGTAAACATTAGGTGAAACTTTAGAAACTACTTTACACTTAACAAACTTAGATGCAAGTTTCGCAGAAAAATATGCAGGAGCATTAGACTGCACAAAGCTTCTCCTCCACACAATATCATCAACACCAAAAGAAATGATTCACCTCAATACATTATAATAACTAGCATTTCGCTTATACGACTTCAACAAACAAGATTGTACTTTAACAAAGACTTCACTAAGTGAATTGAGTGAAGTTGCAAAAGAACTTCTATCTCCTATCTCTAGTTGATCTAAATTATCAATAGAGGTACCAACACGGTGCAAAGATGCATCAAAATAAGTTCTCTACCGAACATCAAATAGTGAGGAGTAAAATCTGTCGCAAGATTCACACTATTATTCAAAGCTAGTTGAACATCTCTCTCTCATGATCTCTGGGAGTTGGTAAGGCCTCACAAAGCTGTGATTTTAATATAGATCTCAATGAACTTAACAGCCATTTCTCAAGGTCTCCAGTCACCATCCCCAGAGACACTAAAACTTACACATTACATTTTCTTTCTAAACTTCCTTTGCCATTAAATACTTCTTTCTCATTTCACTCGGTTACGGAGGCGGAAATTAGGAGATGCTTACAATCAATATCAACAAAGGCTGTTGGGTACGATGGCCTACAGCTGCAAATGCTCCTGCCTATCTTTAACCATATAGTCCCTATCATTACTCACGTTATTAATTACTCTCTGCATAGCCATTTGTTCCCCTCATCGTGGAAAAAAGCTTACGTCATACCTTTACCTAAAGTATCGAATCCTTCTAACTTATCCCACTATCGTCCCATTTCCATTCTTCCATTACTATCTAAAATTCTTGAAAGTGTAGTTCAAAATCAACTATCTTCTCCTGTAATAGTCTGCTTAGTTCATACCAGTCGGGTTTTCGTCACGGTCACAGCACTTCCACTGCGTTAGTCAAAATTACAGATGACATGCGGCTGGCAATAGAAAATAAACAATTAACCATACTGGTTCTATTGGACTTTAGCAGTGCCTTTAATTCTGTTGATTTTAATATTCTCCTGGGAATGCTGGCCTTTCTTAATATTTCGTCTACTGTCATTGAGTGGTTCAAATCATATCTTCAGGGTCGCTCACAGTCTGTCCGCTATGATGATGCCTTTTCGGAATGGTGTGATTTGACTCCGGGAGTCCCTCAAGGTGGCGTTTTATCTCCTCTTCTCTTCTCCGTTTTTATTAACGCAATCACTTTAGTAATTTCTTCACAGTACCATCTCTACGCTGACGACCTCCAGTTATATCGTCACTTTAGAGTTGAAGAAACTGACGAGGCTATAACTGCTATTAACAATGATCTGAACAACATAAATCTAAGGGCAAAATCTTACGGGCTTATGGTTAACCCTACGAAGTCGCAAGCAGTCATTGTTGGTAGCAGATATATGCTAAATCTGCTAGATGATCAATCTCTCCCACAAATAATGTATGACTCGATTCCGATTGCATTTGCTCAGCACGCGAAAAATCTTGGTGTCCACATAGATTCTTGTCTCAACTGGGACGTCCAAATTGCAGAGGTAAGCAAGAAGATATTTTGCTCGTTTCAATTCCTTAAACGTCTCCAGAAATTCCTGCCTTTCGACACTAAAGTTACTCTTGCGCAGTCCCTCTTGCTCCCGATTTTAGACTATGCTGATGTCTGTTACCTTGATGCAAAGGAGGTACACCTTAATAAACTTGAACGTATGCAAAACCTGGGCATCCGCTTCATTTTCGGTCTACGTAAGTACGACCACGTGTCCGAATTTCGAGCAAAGTTGAAGTGGTTACCTATTCGGCAGCGACGTAACTTTCATATTCTCTCGCTTCTATTCTCTATTTTACATAATATAAATTCGCCTCCCTATCTGAAGGAACGTTTTGAGTTTCTTGTTCCCAGGGATAAACCCTGTCGTACTTCCTGTTCTCTTCTTCTTCGAACTCCTTCCCACATTTCTAACCGTTATGACGAGTCCTTCACTATTCGAGCAGTGCGCTTGTGGAATTCGCTGCCTCACATTGTACGCGATAGCTTGTCGTTGAGCGTTTTCAGGAGGAAAGTTAAAGAACTGTACCTATTTCAAAATGCTTAAGATCAGATTATCTATTTAAAAATATCTCTATGTATATATTTATATGTATGTATATGTTGTATTTATGTATGTGTGTATGTATGTATGTGTATATGTGTGTATATATCTATTTGTGTAATATATGTATATTTATTTTATAATACCTTCTCTTATTTAAATAAAATTGTGCACTTTTCAGCCCTTCGTTGCGCTTTATCCCATTCACCCCAAGGTTTGCTGGAAGAGAACTCAATTCTGAGTTAAGCTCGCCTTTGTACATCATAATATTAGTACTTATTTTATGTATTTGTATTGTGCAATAAAGAATAAAAAAAAAAACATGAGAATAAAGCTTCGACCACGTTCTATGATCATCTTTAACAAAACATGCTATACATGTCTCAACGGTTTTATTACATCTTTCAACTGGATTATTTTGAGGAGTATACAAGGAATTATAAAATATTTTATTTATATTATAACCATTAAGAAACGTAACAAACTGTCTAGCAGTAAATTGAGTTCCATTATCACAAGTAATAGGTAACAGCAAAGATCCAATAACCGCATGCGGTGTACCATCGGCTGTATTAGCAGAACTAACGATTGGATTCATTTGAAAACCTAATTGTAAAAATATTATGTGGCTATTAGAACCTAAGATACTAACAGTAGAACCACTGTCCAATAACCCAGAAAATGTTTTATATGTATCTTTACTTTTAACAAACAAAATAGGAGCTGAATTACTTGTAGTAATTATTTCATTTTTTACATTTTGGGTGTTTCCCATGTATAACTGTATGTTTTTGAGGTATATAAGTATGTATATCAGTTGTCTAGATCCCATAATACAAGCTTATAACTTAGTTTGGGCTAGATAATGCCGTGTCCAACAAAACATTTATTTATCTATATTTAATATTGTAAGCGCTCGTGGCCCCGCGGACTCAGTGTTCTGTAAACGATCACTGAGTTACGCAACTTTCACTATGGCTGGTCCTCGGATGGGTGACCACTTTGTGGTATTTACATTTGCGAGCGTTTCCGTGCTTCGGAAGGCACGTTAAGCCGTTGGTCCCGGTTGCCAGTAAAATATCGTCGTTAAGCCTGGTTGAAGGCCTTATGGGCGGCTTGAAAATTTCAACAGCAGGTAGCCACAACCTGCGTCTGTCTATTTCAACACGGCAATGGGCTCACTATCTATTACGTGGGACAGGAATCCACACGGTGAAAAGTGGGCATATAATATGCCTCTGCCAACCCTTCGGGGATAAGGCGTGATGGATATTTATTTATTTTTTTAATATTGTAAAGCTGAAGAGTTTGTTTGTTTGTTTGGTTGAACGCGCTAATCAACTCAGGAACTACTGGTCGGATTTGAAAAAATATTTTTGTGTTGGACACCCCATTTAACAAGGAAGGCCATAGACTATATATCATTACGCTACTATACTGAGGAGCAAAGCAGTCGTCATAAATCTCGACAATTCGGGTAAATAATACATATTTACCCGATTTGTCGACATTTATGACTGACAGCATCATTGTAGAATTTATAAGCGACGGGATTAAATAGGTGCGACGGGAGGTCAAAATATTCCACGTGCGAAGCTGTTGGGGTCATCTAGTTTATTTATAAATTGGATTTATTAATGGAAAAATTTATGTTTGTGAATATGTTTCTAATTGTTAACTATAAAAATAGCTTTTTTCAATCGATGTTCATTTAACTTGATTGTATGTTAATGAAGAGTTTATTATTGATGAAGAGAAAAATAGAGGCTAAAAGAAGTAAGTTCACTGTAGCAAATTTCCCCTCAATTTACTCTTCAAATTTGGAAGATATTTCAACAATTTATTTTATACGAATTGCCGTTATACAAAGTCGGGGGTATTTCTAACTTTATTGGAAAGCGGGGCATCTACACTTAGGAAAATGCAAAGATTTGTCTAATACTATGCAGAATAATCTAATTTAATGCAACTGCAATGCAATCATAACTATGATCATCACACAGCTGAAACTAGTATTATATCTAACTATAATGTAGAGAACGGAAGTGTTAATCTAAAATTTTACCTTGCGAGGTCAAAAAATATCAATGTGTTTTTTTTTTCAGCAATTCTACGTTTTTTGCTCATTTATATAATGCAACATATATATATCAATCATAACCTGTTATTTTATTCTACAATATTAGACAGAAAAAACAGCTAATGATCGCAGTTGTAATTACAATAAGTTTTAAATATAGCCTTCCGCAGAGCATTTCTCCTTGCCGGGACTCCTCCATGGGACCTGGAAGCGAGAGCCCTTGCGTCATTGTTTAAATGGCGCAAGGACGCGCGGGAGCAGGGCCATAGGCCTACGACCCGAGAAATCGAGGCTCAGCGGTCTCAGCTCCGACAGGAACTCATGGAGACATGGAGAGTGCGACTTAAGCATTCAAGGTGGGGAAACGCCACAATTGGGGCGGTCAGACCGGTCATGGATGAGTGGTTGGAGAGGAGCCATGGCAACCTCTTCTACCAGTTATCACAAAAACTTACCGGGCACGGGTGCTTCGGTAAGTCTCTGTGGCTTATACACCGGGAGACCACAGCCGAGTGCCAGCACTCCGTAGAACGCAGCGAGGACACAGCGCTTCACACATTGGTGGAGTGCTCAGCATGGGTGCAGCAGCGCCTAGACCTCGTGGTGAGTATGGACGTGGACATTCTCTCGTTGGGAACCATAGTGCAAGCCATGGTCTCCAGCTGGAGCAAGTTGGACGCCGCTGCGTCTTTCTGCGAGCAGGTTATGCTCGCAAAGAGGTGGCGGAGAGGGAACGGAAGAGGACTCTTCCGCCCGAGTTTCGCAATCTGCGGCGGCAACGCCGCAGACTTGTCTTCGCCCAAGACTACCGGCCTCCATGACCGGGGGCCTGAGGACGGTAGGTGGGCTGCTCTCCGTCTTTACAGAAGCAGGCCCAAGACGTCGGCATGACGTGATAATGTCACGCACGCCTCGTGCCCCTAGAAGCGGGATAGTACCCGAACCAACCCCTAAAGAAGCAGGAAATCATCCGAACCCTAGGTGAGGCCTCGGTAGTAGCCAAAGTCTGCCGAGAGCACTGGGACATCTTTCCGAGGAGTTACACGGGGCGTCCGGCAATAGACTGTTAAGCGGGGACTGTGTGGTTTTAACCGGTTTGAGTACGGCATAACATCCGAGGGGATTTCCATAAGTTAAAAAAAAATTGCCTACCACAGGGGAAGGGTCGGGTTTTGTTTGGAAGTTTTGATATTTACTTTATACGATAATGTATTTATTTAAAAATACATAAGTATTTTTAAGTTTTCTAGATCCTATAATACAAGCTTATATAACCTTAATTTGGGCTCAATTGTGTAGTGTTAGAATGTCCTAAAAAAATTGTTGGATAGCAAAATTATATAATATAAAAGAATTTTAGTACGCTTTCTTACTCGATCATACCCCTGCTAAAAATTCAAATTTTATTCACTTCTAAACGATTTTAACATTAGCAAAGTCCCCTTTCCTCCAAAGAATAATGGTTTGAAAAAGTCTTTAGTGTCACAGAGTTACCTTTTGTTCAATTAAGACAATTAAGGTTGAGTCCAACTTTTTTCCCGGGTGTACGATAATTCTTACTTTTGTGAGCTGTTTTATATAAAGGTGTGGGTATAGTTGACATTTAGCGATAGCGTGGCAATAGTTCTAAAATTTGTGTTGGCGATTGTAAGGTGGCCCCCGGTTGGACAAATTTGTAGTTTAATATACATAAACATATTTTATTGTTAAGTGTTTACATTACCTGTCTTTGCGTGCTTTTGATTTTTTAATAAAACGTCACCTAGAGAGCCATAGCCAAAAACTGGTGCGAGGCGACGTAAGTTCCCCTCTCAGTGCACATTACACGTTCGGTTAAGGAGCACTCGAGGTCGCTCGCGCCCTGTCTGTCTATGGACCACTAGTTAACTCCACCTTAGTGTGATTCCCAGTGACCACCAAACCCTACCTAGTCTTGGAGCCTGAGTCTACGTCTATTGGGAAGATAGGAACAGCTATTGATTAGCTTTAGTGTCAGTATTGTTAGGAGCGATTACCGTTTGACCTTTAAACTCCGTAAAGGTGTGTCTTTGTCTCGTCCGTTAGCCAGCAGGTGCATCACTTAGAAGAGGTCGCTTGAGTGCCTGATAAATTGGTACCTCACCAAGTTATCGGGCACTCAAGCTTAGATTACATATTGCGTTCAGACAAACGGATGCGGCACCGAAGAAATTTCATAAAGTATTTTTTTATTCAACTAACTTTTTAAATCAACAGATAAGAATATGGCAAACCTGTTCAAACGTGATCACCGTAGTAAGTGGACAATGTAATACCAGAGATGTTACCTTCGACCTGCTGATGCTCGTGTCTATAACCATTATTTTATAACCATTCACGCATCTTTGGAGAAAATCACATAACGTGCGTGCTTCAATTTAGACCAAATAAAATCGCGGCCCTGTACGTACGAGTACGAGTAACCAGATCATGCTCTTCTCGTAATTACAAAAGTTTTACATCAAATGCTTTGTTTTGTTTTGCTGATGTTACGTAATCCTGATTTTGATTGGAGCGGAACAAAAACAAGCATTTAACAGATTGGACGCTTTGTTGTTGAGAAATCAAATATTTTTGTGAGGATTAAACAAAGTGAACTCCTGTGAATCCCTTATTTGCGAATATTGGTACAAAAAGGTGTTACATAAGATTTAATGACCCCGTCACATTCCTCCTTTCGGCATGCAAAGTTTTTTACTATTAGTTTACAAGTACCTACCTAATTAATAGTACACCATACAATACAAAAAAATCCTAATACCTAATTTAAATAGTAAACCGATGGGCACAATAAAATTAAAAAAAAAACTAAAATAAACAATGTCAAATACAATCATGTCAATTTATGCAACAATACTCTTTGCGGAGAATATGTACTGTATGTTAAAATGTTATTATACATACATAGATACATACATAGTGTCAGGCCTTTATCCCCGAAGGGGAGTAAAAAATAGCCTATATATACTCAAAGTCAACACCTTTCTAATACAGGGGTTTTACAGTGACAGAGTTTTCAAAATAAATTCTGTAGATCCAGAGATTACGTAGTCCATATTCCCAAACTCTCAACATCACAAACTCCTAAACTTAACTTCTTTGTAATATAAGTATAGAAGTATAGATTTAATTTACTTTGACTAGATAATACTTTATCCGCGAACACGAAAACTTCCGTGTACTTAAGCGCCTTAAATACCCCAAGTCTTGAAAAGTATATTAAATACCATTATCCCTATTAGCCGTGTCCAAGAACTTATAAAGAGGCAGTAATTTAATTTGTTTTATCGTGTTCGTAGAGTATTTTGTATTCCAACACGGTACAAATAATGTTCTTGAGGCCTTAAATCTATTTATATTTAAGGAAATGTGACGGAAATACACAGGACGAATTTTCACAAGTAGAATTGTCTTGCCGTATACGTTTTCATTCTGAGCACCTATATCAGAACTGAAGTCTGAGAATCGACTTGGTGTAGTCACGAAAGTATTTTTACACAGATCCAGATAATTTAGAATAAAAAGAGTTAATTCTAAAACTTCATAGAATTAATATTTATAAGTTGATGCCCGTTTTCCCGTACCTATTTCCTACTGTTTTGAGTTAAAATAGCCTATGTTTGCAACCCCGTAGCAGCTATCGGAATACCAAATTGGTTCAGAAGAAGAAGCGTGATTGAGTTACTTTTGTTCAAAGATCGTCACAAACAGTCACATAGTATTTTTGTATTCTAACACCATCCAGTGTGTCAGCTTAAAATTAAATTACACCCTTCAAATACCTGAAAATCCACCCTATATAATAGGAAAACATATAAACCTTGCAAGAAATATTCGCAGAAAATATTTTCACTGGAGAGATTTTGATAGGAGAGACCAGAGGCGACGCTGAATAGCTCTTTTGACCACGACTGGTCCCATCCGCCAGAAACGTCGGGATATATAAGGTAGGTTTTGTATTTAATAACATACGTCGGGATATCGAAATATAATGCCGTACCAGTGTACCAACGAAACAGTCAATTAAAACGGTGTTTTACTAGGTTAAGTAATCAAAAAAGTAAATCACACCTGATAGAGAGTTATTTGCTTATCGAAAATAACTTGCGGAAGAAAACTATCAAATAACATAGTTCATTGCAGAAAGCGCGAAATTTTTGTTATAGAGCAACTGTCAATATCAATTTTCAAAATTGGTATTTGAAGCGCTTGTGGCCCCGCGGTCTCAGTGTTCTGTAAACGATCACTGAGTTAGCAACTTTCACTATGGCTGGTCCTCGGATGGGTGACCACTTTGTGGCAATTACATTTGCGAGCGTTTCCGTGCTTCGGAAGGTACGTTAAGCCGTTGGTCCCGGTTGCCAGTAAAATGGCAGTCGTTAAGCCCGGTTGAAGGCCTTATGGACGGCAACCTGCGTCTGCCTAATTCAACACGGCAATGGGCTCACCACCTATTACGTGGGACAGGAATCCACACAGTGAAAAGTGGGCATATAATATGCTTCTGTCACCCCTTCGGGGATAAGGCATGATGGTTATTTATTTATTTCTATAATAATTTTCAAAATTATTAAATAAATAAATAATTAGATTTTTCCACTACAAAAAATAAACTTAGAGCAAAAACAAAACGCAAGACAAAGCAGGTTTTGCTATGAAACTCAAAGTTTTCTCTTTAACAAATACACAGCGCCCTCTACAAATATGTTTTGGGTTTTCTTCCCCGACTAATGGTATTTTAGCAAAATATTGCTACGTTCAATTATGCTACAACTGCTACGCTCGTAGCATGTGTGGATAACGTAGCGCATGCGTTATTTCGTAGCAACTCATCGTACTTGTTTAACTTTACTTACTCGAGTCGCGTCTTGGTTTAAACCTCATAGTAATTACAATGTACATAATTACTCTGAGATTCAAACGCATTCGCTGTGAGCGTGCACTTGAGTCTAATTTGTACATAGGTTGTATTTACTGCACAAAAAGCATGTTTCAAGAAAAAGAGGAATATAATTAATTCAAGTCCTAGGAGAAATATCTTTCATAGTACCAGTAAATTTTATCACAGAGATCGGAGAAATGTGAATCAGATTTGTCCACCAATGGTTCCCAATTTATTTTGTAGGTACAATTAATACTAATTTCCTTCTGAATGTTTTTATTTTGTTATTCTTTTTTAGTAACATATTTTATTTTACTTACTTTTCAAACTCATAGTTATAGGTCAAAAGGGATACCCTTAAATTTGGATTCCATTAAAAATGTATAATAATGGGACTCTTTCCACCCGCATTCCCATTAATTAAGAATGTTAAGTATAGATTTTTGAAATATTAACGGACTTATTTGTTTATGTAAATAAATTTTTGGAGTATTAATTTACATAAACAAATCAGTTTGATTTTTTCACAGATACAAGGGACTCTAGACATAAGAATATATAATATAAACGGGGTGTCCGGAGCGCTCGCATACGTTAATAATAAGCTCCCTACCTGAACATTTACAAAACGGGGATCTTCAAAAAAGGAAGTTCTAAGAAAGTTTTTACAGGCTCAGCAGCGCCATTGCCGCACCTCTGATGTTGAAAACGTACATAGGCCACGTTGACCACTTTCCATCATATCGGCCGTGTGCTGGTCTGCCACCTTAGTGGTATAAAAACAATGGTTTTGTAATTTCATTGTGTGACCTCTACTCGTTCCCGAGATATAGAGTTTTGGCAGACGGACTTTTTTTTTATATGGGACTAATCCCACCCTCATTCCCATTACTGTGACTCCTGTAAACCAGGATCTACAGCAATGACCAAAACACCAGAAAAGTTACACCGAGCTCGGTCTCGGTGAAGTCCCAGGAGAAGTTAGCATGTCTTGGAACCCGCAACGAAATTAATCAGAAGGTAATGTGAGGAAGTAGGAAAAGAACGTAATGCCCCTTCCCTCCTTTGAAAAGCGGGAGACCTGGAAAGCAACTAGGTGTAAATCCTATAGAAATAGGGAAGCACCACGGTAATAGTAGATATAGTATGGGTCCTATGTGAGCTATGTTTGATTCCAGTAATATGTATGGCAGAAACGTTTAAAAGCACGAAAATTCACCGTCGATGCCACGAGATCCGCATTGTAAACTACTCCCGATGTTACTTGTAAACAATTAAGCATATTATATCGCTCGTTTTGCGAAATGCTACACTCCCAAAGTATATGATGGGCTGTCTGATCATATTTGTCATCAGCAGTTGAACACTGACAGAACGGTGACTCCACTAGCTTAAACGAATGTAATTTGCTCCTAAAGTTACCATGTCCTGTAAGAAATTGAGCAACACAGTGATCAACCTCCAGCCAGGATATTCTCAATCGTTCACGAACGTCTGGGAAAAACTGGTAGAGGTGGCGCCCTTTGATGGAAGTGTTCCAACGCAGCTGCCATTCGTCTAAAAGTTCTTCACGTACATTATCTCGAAACAGCCTGGCAATTCTATGGCGATCTCTTGCTAACAAAAACCTATCATCCATGCCATCTTTAGCCGAATAGTATAAAGCCGTGCGTCTCTGAATTTCGAGGTCAACCGGGAGGACACCTGCCATCACCGGCAGAGTCTCCGTGCTAACCGTCCTGCCTTGCATAAAAATATCAAGGCAAGGCGTTGACTTTGCAGTAACTTTAACCGTGCAGCCCCAATAGATGCCTTATCGGCCCATACCGGCGCCCCGTAACACATACAGCCTAGATAAGTGGCCCCGTAAACGAATTTCAGTGTTTTGAACGAAAGTCCCCATGTAGCAGTAGATATTCTCGACAACGCATAAAAGCTATTTTTAGCCTTTTCACCTACAGTTTTTATGTGTTCAACGAATGCAAAATTTCTCTCTAAAATCAATCCTAAATAGCAAACCGAAGTTTTATTTTTAATGTAAACGTTATTGAATTTTATGCGCGGTGGTACTTTCAAACTTCCTTTCAAAAGCAGCTGAAATGTTTTGTTTGGAGCAAAAAATAACCTATTCATTTTATGTTTTTCGGGTCTTAAAACCCGAAAAGACCCGAAAAACATAAACTGAGTAGTATAAGTCGTGTGAGTTTAAAAACATTATTAAAAAATAACCTGTTTCGTACGCCCCACTCCGCAACGACGAGCAAGCACGTGTGGGACAAGCTCTCGAGTCCCGCACGAGTATTTGACTGAACGAGTAACATACCGTCATCGGCCCAATCAATAAATAATTTATCTTTCTTGGTCTCTAAATGATTCCGGATCTCCGGATCCAACTCCACGCCAATCCACTTACGACCGTTGTCCAACCGACGCTTACGGACAATTTTTGAATTTTTTATAAAGTCGTCCGCGCTAACTTTTAATTCGTCGTTTATATTTTGACGATATAATGCTCTAATAAAGTCATGGTCTTCCATAGACCCAGGAACATCTTTTACTAATATTCTTGGTTTACGACCTTTAGGATTTTCTAAACGCAAGCCCGCTGATTTTATGGCGTCCACGGACTCCAGCTTCTTTAGCTGGTTTTCGCTCGCAACACGTAAGACTACACCCAATTTCGCGGTTTTTAACGCCTACTATTTGAAATCCGTCATTACTTGGCTTGATAACCTTCATAAAAGCCTGTTTAGTCGCAGACGATGTTGTGTATTCGCTAGTACGATCAGGTGCGGGGTAAGCTACCACGCCTCCACTGCGGCGGGAGCTGGGGCTGATTTTGTCGGCAAACGTAGCCTCAGTTTATCGGCATAAGTCATTTTCGGTTGACATTTACCAGATTGTAATTCTTTGGCCATATTTGCTATCTTAGTCTCATTGCAAGATGATTTTAATGCTAACATGGAAATAATACCGGTCAAGCGCTGGGTCATGTCCATGATTGATGTTTTATTACTTAGCGTGATACGAGATCCCTGATCGTTAACTAAATTATTGATTGACGCTAAATAGCAGTTAGCTTGCTCGACTAAAGTACAGTATTCATCCTGACTATGATGCTCCGAGAGGTCACTGTTGATTAATTTAACCGTCTGTACCCGTTTGTTTAAAGTGTCGGGTGTATGGTAACCCGGTGACATTTCACTAAATTGTCGCTTTGTCGGGGGCGACCTCGATATTGCACATACACGATTACCTCCCCCTCTATCAGGGGGTTCATTTCGTAGAGACACGATTTTTATAAAATTATTTAACGGCACAAGCAAATAATGTAAACAAAGTGCCCATTCAATCTCAAAGTTAAATTTATTCACAGATACATACACGTAAGAGAAAAATAATTAAAAACTTACCGAATGATAAACCACAATATTTACACGATTAACGACAATAAAAACTAAATTCCACTTACGTGCTACCGAACACAATCACTAATATCTTACTTAAACCAATTCACGAGCTGGGAAAACAAATTTAAACCAAAAAAATATGAAAATAATAACAGAGCGATTGCATAGACCCGCTTGCTAGGCCAGAGCGAGAGAGAAGAATGAATTGGCAGACGGACTGGCGAACAACAAAGTGATCTTATAAAGGATCTGATTTTTCCTTTTGAGGTACGAAACTCGAAAAGGGTAATTCAAAAAGATCCCCACCAAAATTTCACTTGTAAAAGCTATGATGAGATATACTAATATATTAGTATAGACACGCGGATAGACCGCGTGAGGAACTCACGCATTCGCAGCAGCCGTCACATCCATCCATCCATCACTTCCGTGACATTGCAGATAAGCAGAAAGACTCTCGCCTTCGCTGGTATGGTCACGTCTTGCGGCAACCGCGGGGCTACGTGGGAAATAAATGTCTGGTCATTTCAGCCCCACGGTCGCACTGGTCTAACTGACTTGACGTGGTAATGGTGGATGACATGTGTGCCAATGGACTCACTTCAGGGGATGCAGATGACTGTGCGAAGTGAAGTAGAAAAAATACGAAGGCGGACCCTGGGCGTCACGAGACGCTACTGGGACAGACACTCGGATGATGATGATGAGATACACTAATATATTGTCAACTTAGTTATATATTAGAAAGCGCTCGTGGCCCCGCGGTCTCAGTGTTCTGTAAACGATCACTGAGTTACGCAACTTTCACTATGGCTGGTCATCGGATGGGTGACCACTTTGTGGTATTTACATTTGCGAGCGTTTCCGTGCTTCGGAAGGCACGTTAAGCCGTTGGTCCCGGTTGCCAGTAAAATGGCAGTCGTTAAGCCTGGTTGAAGGCCTTATGGGCGGCTTGAAAATTTCAACAGCAGGTAGCCACAACCTGCGTCTGTCTATTTCAACACGGCAATGGGCTCACCACCTATTACGTGGGACAGGAATCCACACGGTGAAAAGTGGGCACATAATATGCCTCTGCCACCCCTTCGGGGATAAGGCGTGATGGGTATTTATATATAGTTATATTGAAACTCCTTCAACTTTCTAGTTTAGACAACCTAAAAATTATTGGCGACGAAAATTGTTATATTGAGTTTAACTTTATACAACTACTTCTAATTGTTTTAGAAGTATTCCAATTTCGTTAAAATGCAAAGGAATTTAAATAATTTAGTTATCATCTTTAACAATTAATAATATGATGATTTCTTTGATGCTTCTATTTGTTTTTCAAAGTAAGTGGTTGTACCTATAAATGATAGATAGTCATAGAATTGATAAATTTTCAATAAATTAAAAGCATAAATACACACACCATACTCCGTACCATACTCAGACAAGACACACACACAAACATAATACCCACATACATATATGTAGTCATGCTTTTATGTCCAAAGATGTAGGAAGTAATATTATTGTATACGCTAATATTTCAACAGTTGTACTCCTATTTAGTTACACTTAACGTTAACAGTTACGTTTATGAATAGACAAGTTATAGCTACCTGCTATTAAATTTTTAGGTTAAACTTCTTTATCGACGTTGAGAGAACTTTTTTAGCTGTAAAAAAATGTCGCAAAGAAGTTTCACTCATTACTTTGGTACACACACATATTATTTTTAAGCTTTCTACAGCCTTCCAGACCCGCAGCACAACAACCGACGCAAAAAAAGGGGTGTTTAAAGTTTGACGTCGATGTTAGTGTGTGTGTGTCTGCCTGGGGTCTCAATTAGAGGGACCAATTTTAATACAGTTTTATTTTTCATTTGAAAGTCAGATGACTGGCGATAGTTTTCAGCTTTGCTTAGTTAATATTGGTCTAGCAGTGTAAGAGTATCAGCTCAATTCCAAAATGATGTAAGGCATTTCTAACGTATGAATATTGAATTAATTAGTTAAGTAAGCATGAATGACCATTAATTTAAAACTTTGACCTAATGCTGCAATTGGATGGACTCCAGAGAACCCGACTCTTTAAAAACTCACAGCGGCGTATCGTATATGGCTTCAAAAGCTACTTTTAAAGGGTTGTTTACACTGTTGATTGATGGCACTTGGTGGAACTTGCTACACATCTTGAACTAAAACACTTGTACTGTTCCACTTATTTATTACTTAAACCTGACCGGTTTCGCCTTACGGCATTTGCAAAGGTTAGCACATTGTATGTACTTCGGATGTCATTGAGTACAATATGATAAGTTACAACAACAATGGTTTCACTGAGGGTAAACAAGGAAGTCATGATACCACTTAATAATTTTTCCCCAAAAATTAGGGAGAACTAAGAAATGAAGTTATACATTTAAACATTAATTAAATATTACAATTAAATTTCTTCATAAATAATGTCAACAAATATAATAAATAATAATAATAATCCTCGAGGACAGTCGTTAACTTTTATAGGATTAACGCAACCTTATGAGGGCATAGTAGATTCACTTTTTGATTTATCCTCTTTCTGGTACCAACAATAAATGTATCAGTAAGTTATTGAAGAGCTCACATCCGCAGGGCAGCTTGTGGCGAGCTGAATGTGCGTGGCTACACATCGGCCCCGATTCCTCAGAGTTTTGTTGCCCCTCTGCACCGGTTAGAATTTATTGACCTAACGGAAGAGCAGTGAGAGTGCTACTCCCGGGAGTGCAGCAAATCTCAACTCTGGCTTGCCTTAATTGGCCGGTCTGAGGGAGGGAGCCAGAGCTATATGCTCGGGGGTGGAAGTGTCATTTTCAAGGGCATAACTACGGGGAAGCCCGCTACGGACCTGTCCCGCGAAGGTGAAACCGGCGCCGCACCGCTCGACACCCCAAGCCGCTCACACCAGTGTTGCCCTCTGTCGCCTTACAGGCTTATCATGCCTATGGTGATTGTATAGGGAGCCCATCTAGTGAGTTGGCGAGTCACCGTCTGCCAATAGTTTATTAATAATATATTAAAAAGGCAGACGCCGTTTTCATCAATAGCTTAAATTACCAAATCCATTTAACACCCAAACCAATAGCCCATTTCATAGTTAGCACATTTAACAATAGTTTAACTCCCATTGGAGGTTATCCATTACCGTTCTTCTACATAAGGCGGGCGTGGACTATCTGCAGTGAGGGTCCCATTCTCCATGTAAGCCTACCAAAAGCCCGGGTATCTTCAAGAAAAAAAAAGAAGATACCCGAGAAAAGAAGAGACATAATAAAAAAAATAATAATAATAAAAATAGAAATAAATGTCATGAGGTAAATACGTTTGTCAATACTGTGTCAGAATATAAACTATTATAAATTACAATTTACACATGCCAATGTCATTTGAATTAAGATTAAAGAAATTAAAATATATAGATGTCACCACTTTACTGTAATAAAGGTGAACGGCTTATATCTAACTGTTGATTTAGGATCATGTTTCTATCAGTATTAATTTATTTATTTATTTCAAGAGCTTCAAGGGCTTTCATTTTTCTACCTTTTTCACATGCATCTAAAACTCTAAAATTTATTTTCGGTTCAAATGAATGTTTCTCTGTTATGAGATGTTCCGCGAAATTGGACTCGGTTTTATTGAGTCTCCAGCCAAAGCCAAAGCTTAAAAATTATTAAGTGGTATGATGACTTCCTTGTTTATCCTCAGTGAAACCATTGTTGTTGTAACTTATCATATTGTACTCAATGCCATCCGAAATACATACAATATGTGCTAACCTTTGAAAATGCCGTAAGGCGAAACCGGTCAGGTTTCAGTAATAAATAAGTGGAACAGTACAAGTGTTTTAGTTCAAGATTTTAAAGGGTTGTTTCTTAAACTATAAGTATTTTTGGTGAAGGAGATTTATAATGTTAAAGGTCTATTACACATTTCATGCACTCAAATGTCTCCAGCCGTTTTTGCCCGTAGATATCAAAATCTCGCTTTCTCATACTTTAATACAGCCCATAATTGACTATGCGGACTCCTGCTACTTGAATGCTACCGAGGAGCTGTTAAATAAACTTGAGCGATTGCAAAACTTATGCATACGGTTTATTTTCAATCTACGCAAGTATGAGTCTCGGAATTTCGTAAGAAACTCAAGTGGCTCCCAATCCGACTCCGTAGGAATGCTCGGATATTATGTGTCCTATTTGATATCCTACACAATCCCTTATGTCCTTCCGACGTACGGGAGCGTTTCTCTATTATGAATACACCCAATGCTCCTTGTAGATCGCATCTTAAACATCGCCATACTTTTCCTTCTCACAAAACTGATTTTTACTCTTATTCCTTCACTGTTCATGCAGTAAGGCTGTGGAACTCCCTCCCGACAAAGGTACAATCTTGCCAAACTATTTTATTGTTCAAAAAGAAAGTAAAATAACATTTCCTCTCCTCTTTGCCATAACTACCTTGACTTAAATATTATAATTACTTATTTATATTTGTATAGCTAAGTAGAGTATGTATATGTTTTATATATTTATATGTATATGCGTATGTTTTATATATTTTGGTATTTAATATGTATGTATTTGAATATGTATGCCATTATTATTTATGTATGTTAGTTAACCTGCACACACATTTAATTATATCTAGCCTTAACATCTCCTATCTCAGGCCTACTTGAAGAGATTTCCGTGGAAATAAGTAGGCCTTTGTACATTGTTGTCTTCCTTATTGATTTCTTTTATTACCACTTGTGTGTACATAAATTAATAAATAAATGTTGTTAATAAAATTTAGTTATACTTAACAGTAACTAGCTGACCCCCGCGGCTTTGCCCGTGCAGTACTTCTAACTTCCGTCGATTACTTTTACGAATGAAAGTTTTCCCGATTTGTTGACGTTTATAATTACTGCTCCACTCTCCTGGGTAGTAGCGTGATGATAATAGCTTATAACCTTCCTCGATAAATAGGCTATCCAACACAATAAGCATTTTTCTATTCCAATTAGTAGTTCCTGAGATTAGCGCTTAACAACATATTTTTTTTATTTATATAGATGTACGTATATCATAAGCATTTCTGTAAACAATCACTACGTTAAGCATCTTGCGCTATGGAGTTTCTTTCTAGAATCTTCTTCACAAAAGGTTGGCTGCCCTTAGAACTAGTAACTAGAATTGCTCTCATTTTGATTTGGTTTTTGATTTTGTTTCTTTTGCACGGTCATCGTACGGTGAAATTTGGGCGTATAGTATGCCTCTGCCGACCCCTTCGAGGATAAAGGTGTGACAATATGTATAAATGTATAAACTCATTACTATATAATTTGTACAAATGTCATCTAAATTAAACTAATGTAATAACTGGCGGCTAGAAAACAGTGGCCATCAGTTTCAGGCTCTACCTATTGCTTTGCAAATCTGGCAGTAAATGTAAAAGCAATAATAATCAATAAATAATCTTGACGTTCACAAGTGTTACTTTTAATGAATAAAGATTTTTCATTTCATTTCACGTCACACATCTCAGGACCAGTGAAATCATTGTCACGTCCATAAATTAATACCCTGAAGTTATGGTGTGAAGGTAATATATATTAAAACAAACGGTCAAAAGATTGGTCCTCAGGTATCGTCACAAAATAAACACATTGAAATTTCAAATATAATAAAAAAAAGATGAATGACCGCTTTTCCACTTATAAGCCTTTCCGTTTTATTGGCGGGAGCCGCTGTGATTTGGCTTATTAATTTTGGCATCCTCGGAAGCGACTGACCTTCTTAGTTACCAGGTGCATCGCTAGCATGATAGGTTGCTTACACCCCGGATATATTGATGGGGCTCATTGAACCCTATGGCCATTTATATTTTAATAAGCGTAAAAAGATCTGAAAAATATATCTAAATCATTGTTATTAAATACATTATGCAGACATTAAGCCCCTTTTACGCCTAAAGTGTGCAAAGAATTTAATAATATTCGTAATAAATTGTCGGTCGAGTATCTAATGTATTCCTTTGGTAAGTAATAAATCTCTGGAAACTAAGCGATGTAGCTATTGAAAATGAACAATTTCAGCGTTGTTTGCTCATTATGAAGACTTTGGGGAAATGTTACTTAATAGTAGTTTATGATACTGTTGCATAATAAGGGTTCTTATAACATGAGTGTGTTTTAAAATAACGGGCCGTAGGCGAGTTTTTTTATAGTATCACACGAGTGTTATAAGACAAGTTATGTACAGTGTCTTACACTACTTTATCTACTCTCATACATACATACAAAATTGCAAATAAAATGATGAATATAACAAAATATTTATTTTTTAAATGTCAAATGTTGGCGCCAAGGCGCAAACATTGATTGCGCATGCGCGCTTGCGTCGCGGACTCGTTCATTGATACCAATGATAGAAACCTTTTTTTTTTTAAGTAGAGTTTCTACCTCCTTGGTCCAGCTGGAGGTTGTATAGGTGTATCGTTATGATTAAAAAGTTATATTATGATACAGGTGTCCATAAAAGACATTTTTATTATTTTTGGCCTGTACGTAATGTTTGTCATAAGAATTTTGTTATCAGTTTTATAATCTTTGTATTATAGTATCAGAGTAGATAATAATAATAATTACGCTGTTACTTGTGGTATAAGAATTATAGTATGTTATCTGTGCTTATACTATAGCTACCCATTACTCACAACTTGGAAATAATTTTTTGGTTATTCAAAGGTTACCTGTGAGAAATTGGTCTTAGCGATAAGACCGCCATTTGTACATGCTTATGTACTTTTATTTGATGTGCTTAATCTAATTTATATTACAATTAAGTTTTACTTAGGTTCTTACTTACTTGTAGTAAAAAAAAATACGGAAGTACATGATGTAGGTACTTAGTGCAATATAATGTTTTATAATTAACAACTTATTTAGCATTCAAATAAAGCATTCAAAAGTGAAGGTTAAAAAAAATGAAAAAGACTGCTGCCGATTCTGAACAAGAAAATTCCAATTTTAAGTTAAGTTGACGGTTCAAGCAAGAAAATCACATCACATCACCCCACCAGGAACTTGCTTTAACACGAACAATAGAAATTATCAAAACTTTGCGGGTATTCTAACAGTATTATGAAAAACCCTACAGAGAAGAAAACAAAATGACAAAACAATCGAATAGAACGACTTTCTCCTGGGACTACCCTCCGCACGTAAGTTAAAAGATATCAAAACATTTGAGGAAAAAACGCATATAAAATCCTCATCTATATAAATATTTGAATGGTTTTTAACAAACATCGGAATAAAAAAGCTTTTGCAACCCATACTGGGTTCATTTAACTGACAATGTCTCGAAAGTTTCCTAAGTATATAAAAATTATGATAAGTAAATACTTCAAATCCTACTAAAATTATAATTGTGAAGTTTGTATGGACTTGTGAATGGATGTTTATCATGGATGGATGATACCACGTGAGCAGATTGCTCAAAAACAGAACGGTCTAAAGTATTTAGATACCCAGACGTGCATGTGTGAAACAATTAATGAATCTGTAGGAAGCGAAAGAAGTATTCATGGATCGCGAAGCTTGGCGATCTGTCCTCTCTGAACACCCCGTCAGGAATACAGTGTGAAGATAGTTAGTTCAATAAATATGTATATAAACAACAGCAAATATTGTCTATTCTGGTCAAATTTGTAAATAAAATAGTATAACAACATTGCCTTATATAAATAATTTACTGTAGGTCTCAGCACTTGAAAAAGTTGTGCGCACTTGAAACTCGGTAATCACACAAATGAGAAAGAAGGGTTAACTCAAGGTTTTTTTTCATTAATTTGAAGGTACTTCACATTTATAATATACTAGTCTAACCCCGCGGCTTTGTCGCATTTATTTTATCCCGTGACTTATTTTACAAACTAAATCAAATTTTCCCTATTTGCTCCACTCACCTGGGTAGTAGCGTGATGTTATATAAAATACACATACGCCTTTCTCAATAAATAGACTTTCCAACATAGAAATATTTTTTCCATTTGGACCAGTAGTTCCTGAGATTAGCGCGTTCTACTAAACAAACTCTTCAGCTTTATATATTAGTATAAATCTACTAAACACTTCAAAAAGTTTTACTCACTTAAAACTCGGTAATCGCATAAATGAAAAGGAATAACAACCTCAAGAAGTTTCCTTCTCTTATCCCATTTTTCTCTTATTTATTTAAAGGTGCTTAACACTTATAATAAAGTTTCAATTTTATAAAAATATGTTACGACAGTCTTGTGCTTTGTCCCCCCACCCTTTCTATGCTGCAAATATTCCCTTACATTATTAGTATGTATACATAAAAAGAATTTTTCATTTCGGACTAGTAGTTCCTGAGATTAGCGCGTTCAACGAAACAAACTCTTCAGCTTCATATTTTAATATAAAATTACTAAAGGTACTCTGCATTTGAAAAAGTTTTACGCACTGAAAACTCGGTAAACGCACATTTGAAAAGGAAGGGCAAACTCAAAAAGTTTCCATCTCTTATCCCATTTTTCTCTTCTTTATTTAAAGGTGCTTCACACTTATAATTAACTAGCTTTCCCGCCCGGCTTCGCCCGTGACATTATTCGAACCCCGTGGCACCCATTTAATCCCGTCGTTTATTAATTTCACACGGCATCGCCCGTGTAAAAAAGTTTTTCCGTTCCCGTTTCCCACAGGAACTTGTTCCCGGGATAAAAAGTAGCCTATGTCCGTCTCCTGCTCTAAGCTACCTCCCCACCAATTTTCAGCCAAATCGGTACAGCCGTTGTTGAGTTATAAATAGCGTAACTAACACGAATTTCTTTTATAAATAAAATAAAATAAATAAATATCCATCACGCCTTATCCCCGAAGGGGTGGCAGAGGCATATTATATGCCCACTTTTCACCGTGTGGATTCCTGTCCCACGTAATAGGTGGTGAGCCCATTGCCGTGTTGAAATAGACAGACACAGGTTGTGCCTACCTGCTGTTGAAATTTTTTAAGCCGCCTATAAGTCCTTCAACCAGGCTTAACGACTGCCTTTTTTCTGGCAACCGGGACCAACGGCTTAACGTGCCTTCCGAAGCACGGAAACGCTCGTAAATGTAAATGCCACAAAGTGGTCACCCATCCGACGACCAGCCATAGTGAAAGTTGCGTACCTCAGTGATCGTTTACCGAACACTAATACCGCGGGGCCACGAGCGCTTTAAGCACGAATTTCTTTTATATTTATAGATTTACAATTCTTTAAAAATACGTTTCGTTTATCAATCACGCCGTATCTCCCCCTTCGGGGATAAGGCGTGATTGATAAACAAAATGTAACGCCCCCCCCCGCGGAAGGTGCCCGAACTACACCGCGCACGGAAACTTAAGGTGTGGAGAGGGAAGATGATGGATTCTAAAATCCCTCGCTAACCGTGAGTTAAAATTCTAGCTAATGAAAGGAATACCTAAGTGATGCTATTGAACATGTTACGTAATATATGGCCTTGTGATCCGTAATCGTCTAGTGGTTAAATTTATAAAAAAAAGTAATTGTTTGATAATATTTTATAAAATCTCTGAAAAACACAATGATCGAAACATACAAAAGATGAATGGTGAATTGTTATCTTAAAGTAAAGAATAGTTTGTTTACTGCAAATAAAGTCTCATGCATTCTGACCTGATATAACTGGCACGAACTAATTTCTACTTGTAGGTGATTCGGGCTCGATTCTGGATCCTGTAAATTTTAATTGACCTATGAGACTAGCCTTTGTCCATACTACAATACCCCAATGTGCGTCCCGTAATTTATAACACAATATAAGTTTATTCCGACAGATTTTGGTCCAAAAGAATATTTCAAGTAGAAATCGCAGAATGAGTGAGTGAGTTGTTTGATGTGAAAATTTGTAGTCCTCTTGACAGCAGGACGAAGTGACCAGAATAAATGTACTCAACATTAAATAATGTTTTTGAAGCATAGCACTAACATGTGCTGATGAGCAATCTAGGGTATCAATCCCTGTCTGGAGTCTAGTAGTTTGATGTGGAAGGATAGGTCATATTGACTGAGCGTACTAAAATAGCTTAATAAACATAGCTTCCAAAGTGTCGTATTTGAATTCAAAGCATGTGTGTAATTGGAGTTCAAAGTAATTTTAATCAAGTTAATCATGACTAAGCCAGATAACATCACAGCAAGGAACTCCCCTCGGTGCGAGGATTTTTTGTCATCACTACAGATCGGCCAGACTGTGCTAGACTTTCCCCGGAGGTATTTGTTTAACCCCATAAGTCGTCCTGTCGTGTGAGTATCATTAGCGTCGAACACCATGGCTAGAGAAAAATTAAATGAACTCGCATTACTTCACAGCCAATGAGATAATTTCGAGTAAAGTTGTAAATACGCTCTGCCATATATATATCGCCTCGAAGTGTGACTAATATCTAGTAGAATTGACACTGATTAAATACATTCAGCACTTAATTCAGTCTTTAACTGAAGTCTAGCACTTACACGTACTAGCGTGAAACCTCATATTAAATATGAAAGGTCATAGTTGGATAGTTGGATGTATGAAAGGTCATATAAAAGACTAGCGCATTATAGTAGCTTAAATAAATTAAGCTTACTAAACAATACATTTGCAGTCTAGGCACATCTGTAAGCTGGAACTCTGGATCATATTCATCAAGTTAGTCATGACTAAGCCAGATAACATCACAACTAGGAACTTCCCACGTTGCAGGTTCAATCTTAGATATCCCCCGAGAACTTATTTACAGCCTCATAAATCGTCCTGTTTGTGTGAGTATCGTAGCGTCAGACGCCATGTCTCATTAATATTAGTGTGTATTCGAATTATATAGGTTTGTAGTCGTTGAATAGCTGTGCACGTCGACTCAAATAGTAGTGTCTGATGGTGATATACGCTGGACTATCTATATTTTCTCGAAGTTAGCCGAAATCTAGTATGATTCAACACTGATTAAATGTACTCAGCATTTAATTCAGTCAAAAGGAACAATTTTGTAACGTATGTAGTACGCTACATTAATTCAGTAGTCATTTGTAATCGCCAGCACGTCGCATCGTCAATAATACTTGTTCTTATAATGTTTAGACCAAAACCAAACCGGATAAAGTATATTGAAGTTATCTAATTAAATCAGCTAATCGTTCTGTCGTTAAGCTAAATTTAATTATTCCTTATTTACTAACACTTTTTACGATGTTGTAAATTACTTAATCAATGTTTTAAATTATATAAAATTTGAAGTCCAAAAGATTACAAATATATATAATAAGCAAATAGATATCTAAAAATAAATTCTACATGCACAACCTCTTATTCTAAAAATCACACACATGCACATAAACAAATTTCATACATTTCAGTACATATGATACATATATTTTATTATACTATAATCTGTTTAAATCTGACCCGTTGAGCCTCATAATGATGCTCACTCAACGATATCTTCGTATTTAATTAATTAATTTTAGTATTTAACTTACATCCATGAGAAAATTCATAATCAAACACTAAATAATCTCAATAATTGATGAATCTCGAAGAAGCGAAAGAAGTATGCATGGATCGCGAAGCCTGGCGATCTGTCCTCTCTGACTACCCCGTCAGGGATACAGCGTGAAGATAGTTAGTTAGTTAGTTAGTTTTTTTAAATAATCTCAGCTTATTAATTTTATTTGCACACTGAATTATCTAGATATATTTTATTAAATCAAAACCAAATCTATTAGTTAATCTTAAAAGCATTCGAATAATAATCCATCTACCTAGAAAATAATTAATTTAATTTGAATAAAAGAATATCAAAGAAACAATAGATGATTTCAATAAGTAATCATACTTAATAGGAATAATTTGAAACAAAACCAGTCTCAGTAAATACAAAAGGATAGTCTCAATAAGTAATTATAGGTACTTAATAGAAATAATTATAAACAATCGGCAGTCTCAATAAGTAATTATACTTAATAGAAATAATTATAAACAATCGGCAGTCTCAATAAGTAATTATACTTAATAGAAATAATTATAAACAATCGGCAGTCTCAATAAGTAATTATACTTAATAGAAATAATTATAAACAATCGGCAGTCTCAATAAGTAATTATACTTAATAGAAATAATTATAAACAATCGGCAGTCTCAATAAGTAATTATACTTAATAGAAATAATTATAAACAATCGGCAGTCTCAATAAGTAATTATACTTAACTTATAAGCAGCTAGTCACTTTCACACAAACACTAGACTTTGATTCGGAGGTCTTACTCCTAGTTAAGCAGATGTGCCTGAATACGCGCCCGGTTTGCAACTGAATAAAACTTTTCATAATTTGAACTCATGGTATTTTGGCCCTTTGTCCTCAGTTTTGTACAGAACAAAAAAAGGTATCCCTTTTTTTGTTTACAAAATGCGCGCGTCCTTCAGAGAATATTATTTTAACACAAACATGTGTCAAGTGGTCACAAGACAAAATCTCAGATATCAACACAAAAGTTTAGCAGAAAAACTGTTTAAATGGTTTAGTTCCCACTTATGCGGCCAATTTTAACTAGAATTAATATCATTGTACCCAAAGCACTTATGAACTGTCACCCGATATTACTATTTATGTGCGTATTTTTAAATGAATACCTCTTAGCATTCGTCTGACCCAAAGTTAAAATAAGTACAAAAAATATAACGATTTATGGCCCGAACCGCACTTGTATGCAAACCCAACGAAGTTTTTCGTAACAACAAAAAATTATAAGCCATTTATGTACTCCACTAGTTACTTTTATTTATTATTTAAAGGGGGGCGGTAGAGGCCGTCACATCTCCCCCCCTGAATGTGTGCGGAAAATGAACCTGTTCACCTTTACGAACACATTCATAATCTTTTTATAGCTCCAAGCCCAGTATCTTCTAAATTCTTCTTCAATTATATCTTATATTACATAAAACTAGATCCCGTAGCTTCCATTACGCTAAACGTCATCAAAGTTTCTTTACCTGCTGCTGATCCAAAGAGATTATGAATTTGATTTTTATTTCTCCGTAGAGATTTTACATACGAGCTTTCCCCCCCAGGTAAGTGCTCCCAGCAAGACCTGATAATATTAGAAAACCACCCTCACGTGCCAGTGGAACACAAACCACCTCACCTGTTTATGATAAATAAGCCACATCACCTGCATACGGTATCATATAAGTCACCTCACCTGCCAATGAATATTATATTTAAGGTTGGACTCCTTGACTTCTCTAACGCTAAACGCGAAGTTTCTCTACCTGCTGCTAATTTGGAAAAGCTATGAATTGAACTTTTCTCCTTAGAGATTTACTTTACTAGCATTACCTTTTAGGTAAATGCTTCTAACAAGCCTCTAAATTATATCTCCTGCGAGAGGTTTATAAGCCACCTCACCTGCTCGTGTTACTCAGGCAACCTCACCTTGCTAGTGATATAAATACAACCAAACCTGCTAATGGTATATAACATACTGCTGATTTGGAGAGATCTCATTTACGAGCATTACCTCTCAGGTAAGCGCCCCTTAACAAGCCTTTAAATGACCTCTCCTGCAAGTGGTTTATAAGCCACCTCACCTGCTAGCATTATACAAGCAACCTCACATCGCTAATGATACAAATACAACCTCACCTGCCAGCTATAGAAATGCTGACGGACAGTGTCTCGAAACAGTTTTAACAATAGTTATAAACATTGTGTAAGGGTCCAAGCCACCTCACCCCTCTAGTATTTTTAAAGCAACTTAATCTTGCTAGTGGTACAAATGCAACCTCACCTGCCAGTTATACAACTGCCGACTGACAGACTGAATGGCATATTTATAAAATTAAGTTAATACTAACTTACTAGAATACTACTTGCAACATCGAAATCGTGTTCCCCAAAGTGACGAGTGTTTCCAAATAAATATATACACGGTGTCAAGGACCGAGTCACCTCACCCGCTGTCGATGTACCTGCTGACTAGCAAATGCAGTAACGATGCCAAACGATTCCATTGGCGTTACATTAAAATAGCTGGACTAGCTAAGTGTACACTATGTTACTAATATTATAAATGCGAGAGTTTGTAAAAATGGATGTTTGTTACTTTTTCACGTAAAACCAACTGAACGGATTTTAATGACCTTTACAATAGTATAGCTTAAGCATCAGAATAACACATAAGCTACTCTTTATCCCGGGAACAAGTTTCTGTAAGAAACGGGAACGAGAAAACATCTCTACGCGGGCAAAGCCGCAGGCGTCACCTTGTAATAAATAAAGATAAAACCGGATTATTTGAACTAAAACATGATGAGTGTCTCCAATCCCGTCTCCAAATTCATTCTAATATAAGGGGCCAATCAACCTCGCCTACTAGCGAGTACTTACTGATTATCGGACGAGTACCTGCTGATTAACAGACGAGTACCTGCTGATTAACGGATGAGTACCCGCTGATTAACAGACGAGTACCTGTTGATTATCGGAGGAGTACCTGCTGATTACCGAACGAGTACCTGCTGAATATCAAACGAGTACCTGCTGATTATGGGATGAGTACCTGTTGATTAAGGTACTAGACAACGACGTAGGTGTCCTTACAGGGTTGGTAAGTCAGACGACAGTCGTTTCAATCAATGCCGGAAGTAAAAGTCAAACGCTAGTTGCTTTTAACAACCAAACATAAACAAACTTCTAAGCTCTAACCCCAGGTAGAATTTGGAATTCCCCATGTGTGTTTTTCTGTTGACAAAGAATTAATAATGCCAGTGGAACCATTTTCTAACTTATCAATACTATTCTTAGTCTCATCAATTTCTTGTTACGAATACTCAGATCCGCATTTATAGCTAATGGGTCACACCGCTGGTCGCACTAAATCCACATCAATTTGCTTGGAATAGCCGCCGCTTTTTTTGTGAAATCTGTTCCTTCTGCGCTTATCAAACATGAAAAAAATCCTCTTTCACGTAGCCTATATAAGGATTGAATTCATTTCGTTGTTTAAAATAAAGACAATAAATATATAATATGTACAAAATCCAAAACAGATTGCATGTGACTCTTTAAATGCAGTTTCAAATTTATAAAATAATTTATTTTTTTATAACATTTCTCTTTTTTCAAAATTCACCATTCATCTTGACTGTCTATAAAATGTCTTGTAACAAAGCCTATTATTTAACAGATTTGGCCATTTATTTTATTACAGGGTTATATTGTTGTTACGAACCCTTAAACAATAAAATATCTATTTCGTTTGTTCGTTTCGTCTGAAAGTAATCAATGTTTTTTCTAAAACACAGATGTTAGTAAGTTACACAAATGTATTTCTAAGACAAAGAGATATCCGCTATTCATTGAATTTGCTGTGGGAACTATTTAAGTAAAAATCCTTTTTTTTTTTTTTTGAATAAGGAATTGTTATTGTAAAATAACAGACCCAAAATTTCTATTTTATGGCACACCAGATGGCGAACCCGCCTTACCTAAAGGCGACAGACTCGACAATTTAGTATATGAAACCTATGTACATCTTTAGATATACCGTACTGCTGCTTAACCTCTCATGGCCTAATAGCATGAAGATATTTAAGCAAACTTAAATGCCTACGTTGGGTATTTTTTTGATAAAAGTTTGTATAGACATACAAACATACATACAAAATATTTATAGTGTTTATATTGAACCTATGTTCGACTAATATGACGTATAGTATCTATTATTAAATATAATATCAAACAATTTCTAAATTTATTTATTTGACCCTTTATTTGTTTTTAAACGTTGTGTTAGTAATTACCAAGTTCTTTGATACTTCGTTGCAATAATTTTAATTATCACATTTTTAAAGACGAATGTATCCTGGTCAACACGGTACCAGATGTAACGCCCCCCCCCCGCGGAAGGTGCCCGAACTACACCGCGCACGGAAACTTAAGGTGTGGAGAGGGAAGATGATGGATTCTAAAATCCCTCGCTAACCGTGAGTTAAAATTCTAGCTAATGAAAGGAATACCTAAGTGATGCTATTGAACATGTTACGTAATATATGGCCTTGTGATCCGTAATCGTCTAGTGGTTAAATTTATAAAAAAAAGTAATTGTTTGATAATATTTTATAAAATCTCTGAAAAACACAATGATCGAAACATACAAAAGATGAATGGTGAATTGTTATCTTAAAGTAAAGAATAGTTTGTTTACTGCAAATAAAGTCTCATGCATTCTGACCTGATATAACTGGCACGAACTAATTTCTACTTGTAGGTGATTCGGGCTCGATTCTGGATCCTGTAAATTTTAATTGACCTATGAGACTAGCCTTTGTCCATACTACAATACCCCAATGTGCGTCCCGTAATTTATAACACAATATAAGTTTATTCCGACAGATTTTGGTCCAAAAGAATATTTCAAGTAGAAATCGCAGAATGAGTGAGTGAGTTGTTTGATGTGAAAATTTGTAGTCCTCTTGACAGCAGGACGAAGTGACCAGAATAAATGTACTCAACATTAAATAATGTTTTTGAAGCATAGCACTAACATGTGCTGATGAGCAATCTAGGGTATCAATCCCTGTCTGGAGTCTAGTAGTTTGATGTGGAAGGATAGGTCATATTGACTGAGCGTACTAAAATAGCTTAATAAACATAGCTTCCAAAGTGTCGTATTTGAATTCAAAGCATGTGTGTAATTGGAGTTCAAAGTAATTTTAATCAAGTTAATCATGACTAAGCCAGATAACATCACAGCAAGGAACTCCCCTCGGTGCGAGGATTTTTTGTCATCACTACAGATCGGCCAGACTGTGCTAGACTTTCCCCGGAGGTATTTGTTTAACCCCATAAGTCGTCCTGTCGTGTGAGTATCATTAGCGTCGAACACCATGGCTAGAGAAAAATTAAATGAACTCGCATTACTTCACAGCCAATGAGATAATTTCGAGTAAAGTTGTAAATACGCTCTGCCATATATATATCGCCTCGAAGTGTGACTAATATCTAGTAGAATTGACACTGATTAAATACATTCAGCACTTAATTCAGTCTTTAACTGAAGTCTAGCACTTACACGTACTAGCGTGAAACCTCATATTAAATATGAAAGGTCATAGTTGGATAGTTGGATGTATGAAAGGTCATATAAAAGACTAGCGCATTATAGTAGCTTAAATAAATTAAGCTTACTAAACAATACATTTGCAGTCTAGGCACATCTGTAAGCTGGAACTCTGGATCATATTCATCAAGTTAGTCATGACTAAGCCAGATAACATCACAACTAGGAACTTCCCACGTTGCAGGTTCAATCTTAGATATCCCCCGAGAACTTATTTACAGCCTCATAAATCGTCCTGTTTGTGTGAGTATCGTAGCGTCAGACGCCATGTCTCATTAATATTAGTGTGTATTCGAATTATATAGGTTTGTAGTCGTTGAATAGCTGTGCACGTCGACTCAAATAGTAGTGTCTGATGGTGATATACGCTGGACTATCTATATTTTCTCGAAGTTAGCCGAAATCTAGTATGATTCAACACTGATTAAATGTACTCAGCATTTAATTCAGTCAAAAGGAACAATTTTGTAACGTATGTAGTACGCTACATTAATTCAGTAGTCATTTGTAATCGCCAGCACGTCGCATCGTCAATAATACTTGTTCTTATAATGTTTAGACCAAAACCAAACCGGATAAAGTATATTGAAGTTATCTAATTAAATCAGCTAATCGTTCTGTCGTTAAGCTAAATTTAATTATTCCTTATTTACTAACACTTTTTACGATGTTGTAAATTACTTAATCAATGTTTTAAATTATATAAAATTTGAAGTCCAAAAGATTACAAATATATATAATAAGCAAATAGATATCTAAAAATAAATTCTACATGCACAACCTCTTATTCTAAAAATCACACACATGCACATAAACAAATTTCATACATTTCAGTACATATGATACATATATTTTATTATACTATAATCTGTTTAAATCTGACCCTTTGAGCCTCATAATGATGCTCACTCAACGATATCTTCGTATTTAATTAATTAATTTTAGTATTTAACTTACATCCATGAGAAAATTCATAATCAAACACTAAATAATCTCAGCTTATTAATTTTATTTGCACACTGAATTATCTAGATATATTTTATTAAATCAAAACCAAATCTATTAGTTAATCTTAAAAGCATTCGAATAATAATCCATCTACCTAGAAAATAATTAATTTAATTTGAATAAAAGAATATCAAAGAAACAATAGATGATTTCAATAAGTAATCATACTTAATAGGAATAATTTGAAACAAAACCAGTCTCAGTAAATACAAAAGGATAGTCTCAATAAGTAATTATAGGTACTTAATAGAAATAATTATAAACAATCGGCAGTCTCAATAAGTAATTATACTTAATAGAAATAATTATAAACAATCGGCAGTCTCAATAAGTAATTATACTTAATAGAAATAATTATAAACAATCGGCAGTCTCAATAAGTAATTATACTTAATAGAAATAATTATAAACAATCGGCAGTCTCAATAAGTAATTATACTTAATAGAAATAATTATAAACAATCGGCAGTCTCAATAAGTAATTATACTTAATAGAAATAATTATAAACAATCGGCAGTCTCAATAAGTAATTATACTTAATAGAAATAATTATAAACAATCGGCAGTCTCAATAAGTAATTATACTTAACTTATAAGCAGCTAGTCACTTTCACACAAACACTAGACTTTGATTCGGAGGTCTTACTCCTAGTTAAGCAGATGTGCCTGAATACGCGCCCGGTTTGCAACTGAATAAAACTTTTCATAATTTGAACTCATGGTATTTTGGCCCTTTGTCCTCAGTTTTGTACAGAACAAAAAAAGGTATCCCTTTTTTTGTTTACAAAATGCGCGCGTCCTTCAGAGAATATTATTTTAACACAAACATGTGTCAAGTGGTCACAAGACAAAATCTCAGATATCAACACAAAAGTTTAGCAGAAAAACTGTTTAAATGGTTTAGTTCCCACTTATGCGGCCAATTTTAACTAGAATTAATATCATTGTACCCAAAGCACTTATGAACTGTCACCCGATATTACTATTTATGTGCGTATTTTTAAATGAATACCTCTTAGCATTCGTCTGACCCAAAGTTAAAATAAGTACAAAAAATATAACGATTTATGGCCCGAACCGCACTTGTATGCAAACCCAACGAAGTTTTTCGTAACAACAAAAAATTATAAGCCATTTATGTACTCCACTAGTTACTTTTATTTATTATTTAAAGGGGGGCGGTAGAGGCCGTCACAAAAACATATTTAAATTTAATAAGCACACGGTGAAAAGGGGGCGGTTATATTATACGCCCCTTTTTACCGTGTGATCCATAAGTACGTCAATAACAAAATACACATATATATAACAACTTCAAGTTTACTCCCAGTTGCTTCAAAATCTTACCTAGAATTTATTTACTTTTTTAAATATTGTGAGACACTTCACACAGCGCCATCTAGCCCAAAGCAAGCTAATATTAGCTTGTGTTATGGGATCTAGATAACTGATAAACATACTTACATATTTCTAAATACATACATATTATAGATAAATAACACCCAGACACAGAATAAACCATCGTGCTCATCACACAAAGTTTTATCCTGGGTAGGAATCGAACCCACAACCTCTTGCGTAGCAGTTGGATGCACTCCCACCGCGCCACAGAGGCAGTCAATTGAAGCCTGATATTAACTTTTTTGTTACTGCTTGAGTGGCAGAGGCATATAATTCGCCCGCTTTTCATCGTGTGTATTTCTGTAATAGGTGGTGAGCCATTGCCGTGTTGAAATAGACAGACGCAGGTTGTGACTACCTGCTGTTGACAATTTTTAAGCCGCCCATAAGGCCTTCAACTTGGCGTAACGACTGCCATGTTACTGGCAACCCAAACCAACGGCTTAACGTGCTTTCCAAAGCACGGAAACGCTCCTAAATGGAAATACTACAAAGCGGTCACCCATCCATAACCAGCCATAGCGAAAGTTGCTAAACGCAGTTATCGTTTTAGGACCACTAAGTGCTCGGAGCCACGAGCGCTTAAAGCTAGCTTAGAGAACATTTTGATCATAAATGTAGAAAAGTTATTCTCTTTTAAAATAAAATGAAGCCAGTGTCATTCCACAAATGGTGTACGAGTATTGCTATGTCAGAACATGAAACGTGAATTTCTAGGATTTCACAACTTAGCTAATAAAGCGCTTGTGGCTTAAAAGCCTGACTTAAAATGCAATTCTACAAATAGTTTACCATTCTTCGTGTGAGTTTTTAACTCCATTTCGCTGCAAAGCAATTTGTGCTTAACTTCGTACTCGCTCTTGTTTCTTTCATGTATAGTACACTAGCAGCTGGTGTTAAAGTATATAAGTATTTTGTTGCCGTCTTACTCAATAAGCGGATTGTGTGGCTATAAAGTGAGCGATGAAAAGCAATTCGAGATATTTTCTGTTTAGTCTGGTAAAATCTACGTTTGCCAGTCCATTTCAACTCTGGTAATGGGCTCATCACCTGTTACTGAGATGAAAATCTTAATATTAATAATATTATAAATGTGAAAATTTGGATGGATGTTTGCTACTCTTTCACGTACAAACTACTGAATAGATTTTAATGAAACTTTACAACAATATAGCTTATACATCAGAATAACACAAAGGCTACTTTTTATCCCGGGAACAAGTTCCTATGGGAAAGGAAAAACTTTTCTACGCGGGCGAAGCCGCAGGCTTCAACTAGTACATAATAAGGAAATGTCAACATCAGCTATCTACTAGCGAAAGTCCCGTTAAAATCAATCTAGCCATTTCATAGATTAGTCAGAACAAACAGACGACTGTCTGTTTGTGGCGGAGAAAAATTTATAAAATATTTTTTCCCATATAAGTTCTGTATATACTTTCACATTCATTTAATGAAAAACTGTTAATTCGGAAGTAGAAAGAGACTCTTCAATTTAATTTATTTGTATAATATATGCAGAAATTCTTACTCATCTCTGACTTAATGGCCACATTCCATCAATAGCTAAGAACACAATAAACGACAACGCTGTTCCACCCATTTACCCTTTGTTTCGCACTTAAACCAATTTCCGAGCTCATAGGTATTTTATCCACCTTCGAATTGCTTCTTAATTTTAAATATTTAAAGGAATGAACAAATAAAACTTTGTTAGAAAGTGGAATAGGGTATATCTTTATAGACCCAGAAATAAGAGTTAGTTTTTTTTATTTGACTCAGGTATGTGCGCGTTGCATGTGTGTATGGATACGTATGTCAGTGTACAAACACATTTGCGGATTGCATAAATATTGATGTACCCGAAATCTAAACCCATAACCTCTACAACGGTCACATATATATTCACCATTGTACAACCGAAATAGTCTACACACTACAAGTAGACAACTTACATAGATTGGTAGATAACTAACTAAACGGTAACTTAGTGGATGCGCCGGTATACAATTCAAAAGTTAACGCGGCAACTTTTGAATCGTTGTATTTTTTTCTATGTTGCATCGCCGATCTCCATTTGTTTTTAATTAATTAGTTGTCGACACTCCCACCCCGCTTCCCTTTATTCCATTTCTCTTTCGCACCTACCTTGTCTCGCATAAAAGAAGAGCGAGACAGCTGTATTACGCGCCATCTAAAACTCCACCGCAGCGCTGTCAAGACATAGGCAGCGAAGACGCATTGAAAGATAGTACTACAATGGCCGCGCGCGCGTTCGCATCAACTTTTCGCAATAGTTGTGTTTTCCATGGATAAATAGTGTTTTCGTGCGTCCCCGGCAGCCTTCACCTCAGCATCTCGCACCAGTAGCAAGGTAGTGTGCCCATTCCTGTTTCCATTCTTTTTCGTCGACAACCGCGTGTAAATTTCATTTTTGTCTTCCCCCGCAAATACAGTCCACTTCGAATTTATTTATCTCGCCCGTTCAACCATTTTCTGGTCCTAAGGATCCGGATTTTGATCCATTCGCTTTAGTAGTTTGCCAATAGAAACGCAATAGTTTTTATTCCATAGGGAATAAACGCATAGGTATAGGTTATAGTTTTTATTCTACCACGGAATAAACGCATAGATTAGGTAATAGTTTTTATTCCATAGGGAATAAACGCATAGGTATAGGGTATAGTTTTTATTCCATTTGGAATAAACGCATAGATTAGATAATAGTTTTATTCCATTAGGGAATAAACGCATACTTACCTACTGTTTTTCGCATAGGTAGGTACTAAATAGTTGGTAATTTCGACTGCACCGCATAGTAATAGGTAGACCACGCGGGCAGGTTCTCAGGTCCTACGCTCGTTCGCGCCGCGTCTCGCTGTTCACCACCGCTTCCATTTTGATCGTTCGTTAGTTTTGCACGGAGTAGCGAAAAAAATAGTCCGACTAATCGTAGTAAGCCCACGAAGTCCACGCATTCTTTTGTTAATTTTGAACCCACAACTTCGCAATCGCAAGTGTTGCATTCGAAAAATTGTTCTTTGTGTCAAGGTCACCATGACCAACTTTATAAATGTTCGGAGTTCAATAAACTCACTCCTAGCGATCGCTATAAATTTGTTCGTTCTAGTAATTTGTGTATCAATTGTCTCAATAAGAAACATCGTGTTTCATTCTGTAATTCGAATCATTTTTGTCGCAAGTGTAATGGTAAACACCATTCATTATTACACTTCGAAATACAATAATGCCGCGTCCAATTTATACTCAGTTGTTACCTCGCGCGTTAATAGTAATAATTCGCCTGTAGTTAGCAATGCACCTGCCATGTCCGGTAGTTCGTCCGTCGATTCCAGCTGCGCGATCTTCGTTCCTAACCGTCCATCCGCTGTGACTTCACAGCCACCCGCGCCGTTGAGTCGCGACTGGAAGCGCTCTCGCGTGTTTTCGTCCCCGTCCGCGCGCCTCCGGCCTTTTTGGCCGATGGCCAATATGGCCTTTGGCCGTTGATACTTACGCCGTTCCAGGAGATATTGATTTGTTAGTTGGCGCTTCGATTTTCCCGCACCTCCTGTTGCAGCATAAGGTTCCAGGTCACGCATCGCACCCCGCGCCACTCGCCTTAGAGACGGTTCTTGGGTTTGTTACTGTTGGTTCCGCACCCGCTTGTTTTGATTGTAACTCGACAGTGTCATATTGTTGCGCCGTCAAGCCGCTAGACTCCGCTGTCCGTAAAATCTGGGAGATAGAAGAGGTGACCGTCCCTCCTATTATCAGCCCGGATGATAAACTTTGTAATGAGTTTTATATACTCGCGATAGTGATGGTCGTTATGTTGTCGCACTCCCCTTTAAGGGTGATGTTAATTCGCTTGGAGATTCGTTTCAGTCAGCCGAAAAACGCTTCTTTTGTTTAGAACGGAAAATGCAGACATCTCCAAAGTTGAAGGAGGCTTACGATAGCGTAATTGTAGATTATTGGGAAAAAGGTTTCATTTCGCCTCCCGAAACCGAAGAGACGAAGCACGCTCCTTCGTATACCATACCGCACCATGAAGTAACCACCAAGTTGGGCGTTGTTTTAGATGGCAGCGCCAAAACTAGTTCGAATGTTTCGGTAAACGATATTTTGCACAGTGGTCAAAATCTCCAAGGTACTTTGTTCGAAATTATAGTTAACTTTCGCTTATTCGCTGTCGCGCTTTCAGCCGACATTAGACAAATGTTTCTTTGTATTGGTGTTCACGAATCAGATCGCCGATTTCAACGCATTTTGTATAGATTTTCGCCGCAGGAACCTTTACAGGTTTACGAATTTAATCGCGTTTGTTTTGGACTTAAATCCAGTCCCTTCCACGCTCTTCGCACTGTCAAGCAGCTACCCGAAGGCTAAGGAGACTGTAGAAACTGGTCTGTACATTGATGACTATATTTATTCTGTGCAGACCGAAGATCAAGCTGTCGCAACAGCGGCTGAAGTAATTGATCTGAAGGCTGGTAATTTTGATCTTGTAAAATGGACCAGTAATTCGCAAACGATCTTGGACTCGATTCCACCGTCGCCTCGCTTGTCGACTGTCAATGAGTTTGATAGTAATGATACGCACAAGGTTCTCGGTTTGCGTTGGTCACCTTCGTCCGACATGTTTAGTTTGAAGGTTTGTCCTACACCGTCAACCTGCACTAAGCGCACCATATTGTCGTGTGTCGCATATGGGATGTAATGGGATTTGTAGCACCTGTCGTCTTGTACGCAAAGCTTCTCATAAAAGAACTTTGGCTGTCCAACTGTGACTGGGACGACACTCCTTCTGACCACATCATTAAATTGTGGGACCGCTTTAGAGCCGAACTTCCTATGCTCGAGCAAATTAGAATTTGCGCCGTTCATATTGAGTTAGCTGGTGATTTGAGCACGCCATGCTTCATGGCTGCATTTAAAAGATTTTTGTCGCGTCGGGGTTCCGTATCTCGAATGTATTCGGACAACGGTACGAATTACGTCGGAGCTCGTCGTAACCTTTCCGAACTACATAATTTTTTGCGTGCCAAACACTTTAACACGGAATTTGCCTACGTCTTACCTGAAAACCGCATTGAGTGGTTGTTCAATACGCCCGCCGCAAGCCATTTTGGTGACAACTGGGAAGCTCATATTAAAAACTTAAAGTCGCACCTGTTTCGCGTTATAGGTGAACAGATACTCACGTTTGACGAGCTGAGCACCGTAATCACTCAAGTCGAGGCCGTAATGAATACGCATCCTCTTTGTAGGACCTTGTCTAGTGATCCCTCGGAGCCGCTTGCACTGACTCCAGCGCACTTTTTGAATGTTACACCGTTAAAATACTTACCCGCCTTTGAAATAGAGGAAGATCGACTTCATCTTCTCTCGCGTCATGCCTTATTGGATAAACTCGTTCACTCGTTTTGGAGGCGTTGGAGGACAGACTATTTGCATACGCTACAGTCACGTCAGAAATGGAATACTCCATCGAACCCTATTACTGTCGGTACTGTCGTAGTTATTTTAACTGAAAATATGCCACCATTACATTGGCCTCTTGGGGTAGTAGAAGAAGTTTTCCCTGGGTAAAATGGGATCACCCGTATAGTTCGCGTTAAAACCGCAACTGGATCGTACTTGCGACCAGTTATTCGTCTTTGTCCTTTGCCAAATCAACAGTAACTTCAATAACAAATTTAGCTTGTTCGATTGGTTTAGTTTAGTTTAGTTCGATAGCATTTTGTTTAGTTAGCAGCTAAAGCTTAGTGGCAACTGTATAGTCAGTTGTTCTTTTTTCGAAGGTAACCCTTCAAGCCGGGGGGGAAATGGTTGCGCCGGTATACGATTCAAAAGTAGCCGCGTTATTTTTTCTATGTTGCATCGCCGATCTCCATTTGTTATTAATTAATTAGTTGTCGACACTCCCACCCCGCTTCCCTTTATTCCATTTCTCTTTCGCACCTACCTTGTCTCGCATAAAAGAAGAGCGAGACAGCTGTATTACGCGCCATCTAAAACTCCACCGCCGCGCTGTTAACACACAGGCAGCGAAGACGGACTGAAGACGTAGCACTACAATGGCCGCGCGCGCGCGCTCGCATCTGCTTTCAGCAATAGTTGTGTTTTCCATGGATAAATAGTGTTTTCGTGCAATGGAACCAGGGATCCAAGTCCAGGGACGTCCCCGGCAGCCTCCACCTCAGCATCTCGCAGCAGTAGCAAGGTAGTGTGCCCATTCCTGTTTCCATTCTTTTTCGTCGACAACCGCGTGTAAATTTCATTTTTGTCTTTCCTCGCAAATACAATCCACTTCGAATTTATTTATCTCGCCCGCTCATCCACTTAGATAATAATAATATGTTGAAGTTTTACATTTTTGTCAAAGAAGTTTTAAATTGTGCGTTTTAGAACAATTAGAAATTATTAAACACGAAGGGGATACATTGTTGAACGAACAGACCGATTTTCACACTTCTCCATTACTCAATTTATTTTCGAACTGGCAACACAGATCACATATTACCTAGGTGACTATGATAGTGGGGAGATAGTATTATAAAAAGGCGGAGCGGAACGCGCTGAGCACACTTGCTGTCAAGCAGTCTTGAGGATGCCTCGTGTGTAGGCGAAACACGTGTCGACTTGTCCAAAAATGAAATGCACCTTGTAAAGCGAAATATTGCAAAAGTTTTGACAACCTGGAGGGTAAGGTTTCCTTTTACCTATCCTACATCCCTTTCCTTGAGGAGTTCAGTTCGTCATTCCTCCGTTACAATTAGTAGAGGTTATCCTTGACCGTTGTGCGTTAGGATTGACGAATCGAGGGTGTGTGGTGGGGTCCTCCTCCCACCCTTATTATCGTTCTACGTTGGATTTCCGCCATGTAACGCCCGATTCAATTAGTTATGATAACTAAACAAACTAACTAACTTTTTCAAGCTGTATCACTGACGGGGTAGTCAGAGAGGATACATAGGCATACTTCCTTCACTTCCTGCAGATTCATTAATCGCTACATACATGCACGTCGGGGTTTCTCAGTACTTTTGACCCTTCCGTTTTTGGGCTCACGTGATTTTCATACGTAATTCTCGGCATACCCTGACTCCTCCTACTACTTTGGCACAATATATATTCTTCGTAAATCATTCCTCACTCATTCTTTGGACGTGTCCATACCAATATAGCACACCCTTTTCCAGCTTAACGCTGACATTTTCATTCAAACCTGCTATATTGCGTATCACTTCAATACGTCGTAACGTATTTGATCGGCTAAAGTTACGATTGGTAAATTTTGGAAGTAATTGGCTCACGTACTGAATAAATGTGATTAAGATTGTACAGAATCACTGTCTGCCTCATTAGTACTGACCGTACAACAACAACTGAGTACTAAGTGGCAATAAAACTGTCCGGAACTCAAAATAGCTTTGTCTGCAGTTGGGAATAATCTTGTTGAACCTTTTCAGCTTAATAGAAGTAATCAAGCTTTTAACTGCACTTAATTAAAACTTTAAGTCACGCTTTTATCATCAAGAGGCATACAATACGCGTACAGTAGAAGCGCTCGTGGCCCTATGAAATCAGTGTTCTGTAAACGATTATTGCGTTAAGCAACTTTCACTGTAGCTGGACCTTGGATGGGTGACTACTTTGTGGCATTAGCATTTGTGTGTGTTTTCTTGCTTTGGAAGGCATGCTGAGCCGTTGTCACCGTTGTAACCCGTTGGTCCGGGCTGCCAGTAAAATGGCAGTCGTTAAACCCAGTTGAAGGCCTTATTGTATTGAGGAATTATTTGATTGAGGAAATTGAGAAATGATGCGGGTTCAAATATAGCTCGAGCATTTTTTTAGACACATAATATTTCTTCTATAGACAAAACACAATTGGTGCAACGTCATCGGGTGTAAAGGGACCCCACCCATATCTCTGGAGTCTAAACGACCTCATCGGCTGGCTGCTAGTGGTGCTCCTGATTACTAAGGCTACAGGCGCTCTGAGGTCAGATGGCAGTCGACCCTAAAAATGCCGAATAAGGCTTGAAAATTAGCAACAGCAGATCGCCACAGCCTGCGTCTGTCCATTCTACACGGCAATGGGTTCACCACACATGGAACCAAAATGCATAATGTGAAATGGGCGTATAGTTAAGTATTTGTTACTTTATTAAAAATACCTGGACTCTCAAATATACTGTCCGGGAGCGGTCAGGGGTGGGTTATTTGAATTTGGCAAGTGAATATGTATTGAATTGACATTTTGTTTATTGATTTTATAAAGTATATTGTATAGTATATATATATATATTCTACTAAAATTGTCATTTCCATATCTATGCGTTACAAATCGCTCTGCACACCATATGTTCCACATAATTATCACACTTGGCAGTCAAGTGGAAACTATGAGTGTTTTATTAATATGGTGAATAAATAAAGTTTTATATTTACTGTATTCAACTATTCTTAATAAAAAAAAACAATAGCGAACAATGTAGGCAAAAACGTTAACAAATCGCCCCTTTATCGTTATAAAACTGTTTTATGGGCAATTGAGCTATCAAATGTATTGCGTTACGAGCTTTACTGTTACCACAACAATCCCTTAAGATTACTCGTTATTTGTAACGCACAGGGCCGGATTAAGGACGGGTGTAAGGGGAAGCGGGTGGCGACCTTGCGTCGGATAGAAAGCGTAAATGGGTGACCCTGTCGGATTGTATTTAAATGTAAATTTATGACTACTTTAGTGTACTATTGTATGGAAATCTCGAAGTGATAATATATGATTTTATATATTGCTTGGACTTGACAATTACTTTCGCTGGTGAATGCGTTACGAAAAGTGAGTTGAGAAAGATATATAAGTTAGTGAAGGTAGAAAGACAGAGAGTAACATATCGTATATTACTATAGTATAACGTTTCCCAAAGTGGGCGATAACGCCCCCTTGTGGGCACTGCAGGCCTAAAGGGGGGCGGTAAGAGACCCAGAAAAAAAATGGGGGTATTGTGTAGGCTTCGGGGGGCGATTTGTAATTTCATCTAGCTAGGAAAACTCTTAGACACCGACAGAGCTCTCGACTCTCGGCTACAACTTGTGAACATCAACTAATATTAATTAAGAGATTGCTCAAACTCGGTTCGATATTTCTCTCCGCGTAGTTCATGTATCTATCCTGTTTTATTCAATAAATAGAAGAAAAATCATGTCAATCGGTCGCTCCATTTCGGAATGAAAGTAGACACAAACAAATAAATAAAAAGGCAATTGACACACTTTCGCATTTTAATAGTTATTAGTATTCCTAGATAGGTAATTTTTGTAGATAATAGACCGCGGGCAATCATGTTTTAACAAGTTTTTGTTAAATAACCCGATTTGTGCATTCCTGTATCAATCGGCTGATTCATAGTATACTTGTTCTTACTTGTTGAGTACAATTGAGCGTCGATGACCGCGAACAATCATGTTTTAACAAGTTTTTGTTAAATAACCTGATTTGTGCATTCCTGTATTAATCGGCTGATTCATAGAATACTTGTTCTTACTCGTTGAGTACAATGGAGCGTCGAATGAGATAAACGAGTTAATGCATGTTTGTCTTTTTCCTGTCGGTGCGTGCTGCTTATGCAATCCTATATAAACAACGGAATATTTATTTTATTTTCATTTGCGGTTTCGCGCGTAATAGATATCCAGTACTTAAGTTCAACACTTACTTACGTATTTCTTAAAACAAAACAGTCGGAAGTAAAAAAGAAGCGACGGCAATGCTCTGTGGAATATATTAAATTCGGATTCATTGAAAATCCCACAAACCCATCGTCGCCTCAGTGCCTTCTATGTCTAAAAACATTTTCGAATGAAGCAATGAAGCCTTCAAGACTGCAAGATCATTTGAATAAAATGCATCCAGATAAGAAAGACAAGAATGTAGCATATTTTCAAGACCTAGAGATGAAGTATAATACTCAGCCAAGTGTAGCAAAACTATTTTCGGCAGCTGCTAAGCAAGATGATGACGGACTTCGAGCTTCGTACAATATCTCTTTGTTAATTGCTCAAAAAGGCAAACCACACAACATCGGAGAAGAGTTAATTTTGCCAGCAAGAAAGAAGGTAATAACTACTGTGCTTCATAAACCGGCCGCAGATATTTTCCGAAAAATTCCTTTGAGTAATAATTCTGTGCAAAGACGAATTGATGAAATGGCTGAAAACATTAAAGGATCATTGTGCAATCAACCGAAGACTAGTCAATTCTTAATTCAGCTCGATGAGTCCACTTTACCTACTAATGAAGCATTGTTGCTGTCTTACGTGAGGTTTATTAAACATGAGAAAATATGTGAAGAACTATTGTTTGCTAGAAATTTAGAGACCGATACAAAAGGCGAAACCATATTCAATACATTGGAAATGTTTTGTGATGAGAAAGATTCCCTTGAAAATATTATATCAGTTGCTATGGATGGCGCTCCGGCTATGACAGGGTGCCATAAAGGATTCATAGCGTACTTAAAAAATAAAATTCCAGATGTTCTTGCTGTACATTGCGTTATTCATAGACAACATTTGGTTGCTAGAAACTTAAGTGAACGACTATTTCAATCACTGCAATATGTCATCAACGCAGTCAATAAAATCCGTACCAGCTCTTTAAATAATAAATTATTTCATCAGTTTTGTGTTACTAATGACAAAGATTTCAACCGTTTGTTGCTTTATACTGAGGTTCATTGGCTATCAAGAGGCGATTGTCTGACTCGATTTAACAACCTGTTTGACTCTGTGATAGAGTTCTTGGAAACTAAAGATACAGGAGATTGCGCAACAAGCTCATTACATCAAAAAATTATATAGCTTACATCAGACCTGTATAAATTGTTCAACGACATGAATCCCCAACTGCAAGGCGATGAACTAAATTTAATTAAAACAAAAAATGTCGTTGCTGCTTTCGCAGCCAAACTGCTTCTACACAAAAAGAATATGGGCAGACGTGAGTTTCACAATTTTCCGAATTTATCAGTATCCTGCAGTAACGACGACTTGTTTGCGTACTGCCAACATTTGGAAAACCTCCACATTGACTTCACCGAACGATACCAGGACATTTTGAACTTGGAAATACCAGTCTGGGTGTTAGATCCGTTTTCGAATGTCAACACAGCAATCTCACCTCAGCTGGAAGAAGAACTTATAGAATTGACAACAAACGAGGAAATAAAAATCAAGTTCAAAAATGGCTATCAAGAATTTTGGCTACAAAAATCGATCCCGCAATTGTACCCTGGATTGTGGTCAATCGTTCAACGATTCTTGATAGCATTCCCATCGTTATATTTGTGTGAACGTGGATTTAGTGCTGTGGCAGCGCTGCTTACTAAAAAGAGAAATCGTTTGCATGTTACCGAACGTGGCGACTTGCGGCTGTTCTTGAGTAAATTGGAACCTGATATCAACAAACATATTAAACAGCATCAGATTCATCCTTTACATTAGTTTTTATATAAGAATCGATTATGTTTGTTTTATTTTGAATATAAGATACTCTGTCTGAATACTATAAAGTTGCGTTTCAATAATCATTCTCATTGGCAGGTAAGAGTTAACGTGAGACCTGAGCGTCGTTATGTACTACCTACTGTGCTCAGGTCTCAAGTTAACTTTTGCGGAATATAGTAAAAGTCTATTTTAGAATGAATGTTTAATCTCCGGTAATATAGCTCACAACGATTAATTAATTTAATTTGAAGTTATAGTGGTTTTTAAGTAGGTGAAAAAATGGGGGCGCTAAAAATTTATTTAGTCTTAAAGTGGGCAGTAGACATAATAAGTTTGGGAACCTCTACTCTAGTAGCAAGAGGGACAGGTGTACGAGAAAACTTCACTACGCAGTACTATATCAGTACTAATATTTGGAAAAGGCAATAAGTTTGCGTGTGTTTTTTACTTCTACACGTTCAAACGGCTGCATCAATTTAAATAAAATTTAGTGTGGAGATAGCTAACTCTCTTATTTTTATTTCATTTCATATATCGTATAGAAATAACTAACACACATTAACAAACAATTTTACCTTTTTGGTACCACACCAAATTTTGACATCCTGAATTAATACAGTTAACTTTTTATCCGGGAAGAGGTTCTTGTATTACACGGGACTGGCAAACCATCCACACGCAAGTGGATCATCGGTTGTCATCTGGTTTTCAAATTATTTCCTATTATAATGACAATGTACCTGATATCCATTACATTTCTCATAAATAGCTTGTTAACTCCACATTGTAGTACCTACTGATACTGATACTATTGTAGACGCCATGTTCTCTTGTTACTGTACAATGTAGGTGTTTTATGCGAGAATACAAAGATTTATCTACCCACTTACTGTCTCAGTTTATGTGCCGAGTACCGTTACAAAATGGCGGTGGAAGAAGAGATCATTAAATGTATAATAAATTATAGTTTTAGAGGCGTTTTACATTTTTTTGACAGCAGACTTTAAAAAAAATATCAAAACATTTAATTGAAATAAAAAAAGCGTGAAAAAAATTATTTTGTAGCAGCGCTGTATACCATGATTATTAAGTTTATTTATTTATTTACCAAAACTTAACACTATACTTTTTTTTTGTCCCCCAATGCATCAGTGAAGCCAATATCTAAAAGAAAGCAGCACCAACACCTATTTTATAACTATGCATCTAAACAATATCTAAAAATCTAAATTTCATAAAATAATTTGCAATGCTACTTTCGTAAATTCACTCATACATCGTAATAGATTAACATATCAACTATCAAAGTTCTGTTTATTATTACCAATTGAAATCACAATTGGCAATAAACCATGGGGCCAAGTCTATTATTTCAATCGGGCCGAAAAAGATCAAAAATAGTCGCTCAATGTTGTTTTTATTCGGGCTTTCTAGCTACTGGTACAATTTTGACAGTTTTTCGTACAATCGTACTCCAACAGACTTCTGTAGGTCGGCCGACAGAATTCTATAACACATACCACGCTAGTGATCGCTAGTCTACTAACATTTTGACAGGTATAAACAGCGATTCTGGTTCTATTCTACGGCTTGTTAATAGTATACTTGGCCCCTAGATGGTTTCACCCTCGTGCCATTTGGATATGTGCTTGGTGTCGGACGCATCCATTAGCGCCTTTGTCGCCTTTCACCTGTCTCCGGATATAGCTGACACCTTGAATTCACACATAGGTTATTTTTATCACGGGGACAAATTTCTGTGAAAAAAAGGGTTTGGGAAACCATCACAACGCGCCCGGAGACACCGCATAATATAGCATGCATAATCTAATGAAATATATTTAAAAAAATATCTTTTTAACTCTAAGTTTTCCACAATTTAAGCCTGTAGACGTCCACTACTTTTCTATTAGTGAATATTTTTGTAAAAAATATAGCAGTTCTGTCAAAATATGTACAAGGCCTCTAAGGTAGTTACTTTTGCTGTGAATAAGTTTACTCATAATGTAAGCTTGAAGAATGTTGTATTAGTTTTCGTCGTTAGTTGTAGTAGTTATAGTGGCATGTTCAACCGCTAGAAATGGTATACGGTACTGTTGCGGTATTACTTTGTGCACAAATTAGAATACAAAATCATGATTTTATGTACACCTGTTTATAGTCACAAAAAATGGGTACGTGTATCACAGTTTTGCAAAATTTTACCTATGAGGGGGTTGAAAGTTTATATGGAAAATTCTTCATTATCAAACATAGCAACACCGAATTTCCTATACCTGCATCTGTATAAAAAAAAAACCTGTTTAAGAATTTTGATAAATTCTACCCCTTAAGGGTAGAATTTATCAAAATTCTATAGAAAAGTCTCTAGAATTTTGATAAATTTCACCCTTGAGGGGGTAAAAGATTGTATGGAAGATTGTCATTTTCAAAGTTACTAACATTTACTTACGTACCTACACCTGTTTGGGAAAAATCTCCTAAAGCCTGTATTACCAGCGAGTTTGGTGTTCCCACGGGAACCGAAATTATGTCAGTAAACCACGCACAGCCTAAACATTAAACATGGAAACTTGAAATTTGGTTAATGTTTACTTTAAGTCTTTGGATAAGCAATTAAAACAGGATTTCCGATATTTCCTTGGAAAACTACGCGGATGAAGCCACTCACAGTCTAAAACTATCAAACATAGGTACATGCCTGACATTTGGTGAAAGTATTTATTAGGTATCTACCTTGAATCAGCACTAAGAAAGGAATACCCGGTATTCCCACGGGAACGGGTACTACGTAAGTAAACCCATACACAACCTAAAATTTGGTAAACGTGTTTTTATTACGTACCTACGTTAGATGAGCACCAAGATAGAATTCCCAGTATTCCTACGGGAATGTAATCTTACTAATATTAAAAATGCGAAAGTTTGTAAAGATTTCTCTATTATTTGGACGTTTGTTATATAATTACATTTTGATGAAAATCAGCATATAGGTAAAACATTTCCGAAAGTTGATACCTGCAGCTCCGCTCACGTGAAGTCGTTAGTACACAAAAAGGTTTTTTTACGAGAAAAGGATGTTTTCCCGGGATATAAAGTTGGTACCCTATGTATTAATTCAGGAAATGTCTCGCAGAAAATATTCAGTTCAAGCAGTTTCGCCCACGTGTGTATTATGTAGTTGTAACTCATCAACAAGTATTCCGATTTCAGTCGGTTCTTTGTTGTTAAAAGGTAAATACTTCAGAAGTTGTTTCATAAGAATAGCCTACGCATCACCCTTTTTAACTAATGCTTCTTTTTTGTCTGTTTCTCTTATGTGGCGCTATCGAAGTTGTGCGGGTCAGCTAGTAATATTATAAATTGCGAAAGTTTGGATGGATGTTTGTTACTCTTTCACGTAAAAACTACTGAATAGATTTTATTTAACCTTTACAATAATATAGTTTATACATCAGAATAACACATAGGCTACTTTTTATCCCGGGAACAAGTTCCTGTGGGAAACAGGAACGGGAAGCTTCTCTACGCGGGCGTAGCCGCGGCCGTCAACTAGTAACAAATAAAAATGAAACAGAAAACGAATGCAAAATTCTATCACGAATTATAGATTTTTCCCGCATTTCTGTCCACATGTGATAGCATCTCCAGAAGACTGGCACTTCAGTACTAATACTATAAAGGCTAATATTATAAAGGCACAACTCAAAACCTAGTTACTTCTACACAATCAAACGGCTGGACCAATTTAGATTAAGTTTGAAGTTGAGGAACCTTGGATTAAACACATAGCCTACTTTTTATTGCAGGAACAGGGGCCTGTGATCTCACAGGACCCTGCTGTAGAAGTAACAAACCTACACACTCATAAACTTTCTTCGAAATAAAACTTCACGCCGATATAAAGTGTGTGTAGGTTTGTTACTTCTACACGCTGAAACGACTGGACCAATTACCCTGGAATAACACATAGGTTACTTTTTATCCCGGGAACAGATATATGAAGTGTGAAGTGAAACGAGTTCTGGAAAACTTAACCACGCGGGCAAAGCTGCAGTCGTGTTCTAAATAAAGTAATACCTGACTTTAAAATCAGTACTTTGATGCAGCCGAGAACAACTTTTTTCTTATTCAACTGAGGTGGCTGGCTCACCTGATAAAAAGTGAGTACCGTAACTTTTGGACATTTTAATGTGAAGCTTTCAAAAATCCGCAATAATAAGCTGTGACTACCTACTGTTGAAATCTTTCAGCCAGCTTTAATGCCTTTAACTTGACTTAAAATTAGATCTTCCAAACAGCACAACGAATTTTAATATAATTTTTAGCAATAGATAAAATGAATACACACATTAGTCTACAGTGCATCCGGGCAAAGCCAGGACGAGTTGCTAGTAATATCTAAAACAATTACAAATCACCAATCTGTATATATTTACGGGTCCCATTTAGTAACAAACTATCCAAATCCCGCCCAGTCACTTAATCCGACACTAACATATTATCCTATCTTAACTCTGTCTCTCTATCTGTCTCTCTCTCTCTCTGGTCAAACGCTTCACTCTAATGAAACAATCCATCTCTGTCCGTTTGATGTGACGTCACGACAGCCGTATTTAATTGAACTTCGCTGTTTTTATTTCCGAACGGTGTACGGAGTGATCTTTTAAGTGTAGATATGTTTTTTGCGTTGGATGAGGACCTTTTCGTTTATTATATGCTTTTTATGAACTTGCAATTTATATATGTTTGTTGAAGTAGAATATTTTTTTATATAATGTCTTTGTTTTTTTTTCCAATATGGTTATGTTTATGGTTATGGTTGTGTCGGCCCTTTAGACCCACCCCAGTTCCGTGCTTCGGAAGGCACGTTAAGCCATTGGTCCTGGTTGCCAATAAAATGGCAGTCGTTAAGCCAAGATGGAGGCCCTGGTGCTTAAAAAATTTCAACAGCAGGTCGATGCAGCCTACGCCTGTCCATTTCAACACGGCAATGGGCTCACCACCTGCTACTTGGGACAGAAATGCATACGGTGAATCTTGGGCGTTAAATATGCCTCTGCCTACCCCTTCGGGGATAAGGGCGTGACAATATGTCGATGTCGATGGTTATGTTATATATAATATAGGTATTTCTTTTCCGTCCAACTAACCAACTTAACTTCTGGCTCCAGTAAGTAGAAGCTACATAAATAAAATAAAATCTAATCTTACTTTTTCGTAGCTTCGTCAACTCTTATATTAATTAGTTCATATCGATCACGTGTCATAAAAGGGCAAGTACTCCATTACTTTAAAACAAAAGAATAGGTAAGCGTGCTTCGAAGCAATCGGTGTACAAACATTGAAGCTCATTAAGGATTCACAAGACACCTAATACCTTCTAACTTTAATACGAACAAACAAACACTATAGTGTATCATGTATCCGAGTACGCTTTTTGTAAACGTGCGACTAAATAGTCAATAATTTATTAAATTTTTTGAGCAGTTTGTCCAAAAGTAAAAAAATGGCTAGTTGAAAAATACTTTTACTCAACGAAGGATTTTCTGAACATGTATGGAAAGTATTATCTACTAAGTAGTAAGATGAACAAGATCCTGTTGTGTGCTTATTTAAAGACTGTTTTTATACCCATTATTATATTATTGTTTTGTTTGTTTTTTTTCTGTTTTTATGAGAAAAACTGTATCGAATGTTTGCATGCCAGATTAGGCGGAACATAATGTACCTATAATAATAAGATCTTTATAACAATGTTCTGGCAAATAATGACATCTATCTATTTACACCTCTATGAAAATCACACAATAGACGTTATCAGTAGTCTTTTTCTTTATGTATTTTATCAGTTGCTTTGAAACCTTATCTGGATTTAAAGTCACAGGACGATTTTATTTACTTTACACTTGCAGCACCTAGCAGGTAAGATCGCTTGAATGACGGAGACCTTGGTAGGGTAGGTAGCTCTACCATTCTACTAATATTACCGTTACGGACCTTAAAGAATCTGCTAGACATTCTGTGGCAATCCAAAGTTTCAAGAGGCAACATTTGTTTGGTCCCACCGAAAACGATTAAGGTCATATCATAATTTGGAATACATGTGATGTCTATATGGATGCCTATGCTAAAGCGGAAGATGCATCCATATAGACATCACATGTATTCCAAATTATGATATGACCTGACACAGTACTCGGAACACGATTTAGGGAGCTGTGAGCGCTTCATACATAATCGTCACGCCTTTATCCCCGAAGGGGTAGGCAGAAGCATACTATACGCCCCCATTTCACCGTATGCATTGCGAGCGCTTTAATTACTTATATTCCAAAATATTTATAGTTTTCTATTCTATTCTATTCTATAGTTTTCAATATTTGTAATAATGTCATAATCTGTTATCACTGACAGCATCTGCTCAGCTTATTCCAATACGTTGTTAGTGAAGCAACAATTTCTTTTGTTTTCTTTCAGTTGGGTTTCATTCAAAATATTACGGCAAGCCTCACCAGTGTCCCTGGGTCTTCCTATCCAGTATATACTTGATTTCCTAGCCACACGTAGTGACAATTTTCAACATTACCACCTTACTGTTTGCCGACGGGATGAAGCTCAAGATTATCCACATGTGAGATGGTAACATCTCACATGTGGAAAATAGTTAAATAATATCAAGTGTAGAGATGTGCATGAATATAATCTTCAACAAATCGAAGCGATTAGTCGCACGTCTACAAATCTAATTCAAATAGGCAAAGCTCCTAAGGTATGTATCACAACTTCGTGAGATGAATCTGTAATTCACCGTCTTCGCAGAAACTGAAATCCAAAGACGGCCAGGTCTATCAGTCTGGTCAGGTATTACTTGATAAGATTTGCATGTACTTGACAAATTTGTCTTTAGCATATTAAACTGAGAAATATAGTTACCCTATTGAAATGAATTGGGTCCCATTTTAATCATCTATGAATTTTGTCTGAATAAATGTTATAAAATTATTGAAATAACAATTTTCTCATTATTTCTATCGTAGAACGCTCTATGGTAGAACAAGTACAAAGGAACCGTGTCTAGTATTTCGTCTCATTGGTCACGCCTTAATCCCCGAATGGGGTGCAAACAGGTAGTGATTTATGGTTTGGCAATTAAAATAAAAAAAAACGATGATGCATTGTTGTAGTTTAGCTATAATATCGGGAAATATGAAACAAGCATTTAAGCTAGTCAATTTATATTGTGGGACATTATATTACACAGCGCCATCTAGCCCAAAGTAAGTAAATATAAACTTCTGATATAGGATAAATACACACATATATAGGAAATGCCGGAACTCCGAAAGAAACATTTGCGAATCACACAAATGTTTCTTCTGAAGCAGGTATCGAACCTGAGACCTCAAAGCGACAGTCGCATACACCACTTACGCCACCGACGCAGACAAATCTATCTGTACTAAATCATCTAAACAACTGATAGATTATGTTTAGCAGATAAAAAATCAACAAAAAAAATTTTCCGTTCTAACTCCATTATACCGTCTAGACAACGTTTATCAAAATAATAACCTTTCTATAAACTAAATATCACTTATACACAATTCATATTTTTCAGTGTCCTATAATGGGATATAATTATTAAGTCTGCCGCTGTTTCGATTTATTTTTGCATCATCGTACAAGATCAACAAAAAGTCTATACAACCTGTAATTGGGAATGTTCTCCTATATATATAAATCCTGTTACAAACCCTGTTGTAAATAAATAAATCGTATTAATATTATATAAATGTGAAAGCGTTCATAGCCTAACTTGGTGTTCTATAAACGATCGTTAAGCATCTTTCACTATGACTGGTTCTTAGATGGGTGACTGTTTTGTGGCATTTAAATTTACGAGCGGTTCCGTGCTTCGAAAACCACTTTAAGACGTTGATTCCGGTTGTCAGTAATAAAACAGTCGTCAGGATAAATTGACGGCATTACGGGCGCCTGAAAATTTTCGGGGAAACGTTTGCGTATAGTATACCTGTGCCTACCCATTTGGGGTACACTTCTATTAGGCTGCAGCTTAGCGACTTCGGACTTGGCGAAGTGAAATATGCATGAATCGCAAAACCAGGCGATCCGTCCACTCTGATTACCCCATCAGGGATACAGCGTGAAGATAATTAGTTAGTTAGAGTCTCAAATTAAGTCAAATACCACTATCAATATTTAGAACAAACGTATAGGACGCCAACAGCAAGCAACACGTGCATACGAATTATTTTATAATGGAACTAGTTGACGCCCGCGGCTTCGCCCGCTTAGAGAAGTTTTCCCGTTCCCGTTTCCCACAGGAACTTGTTGCTGGGATAAAAAGTAGCCTATGTCCGTCTCCTGGCTCTTAGCTACCTCCCCACCAATTTTCAGCCAAATCGGTACAGCCGTTGTTGAGTTATAAATAGTGTAACTAACACGACTTTCTTTTATATATACTTATAGATAAGGAATATAGCACCGTAGCACATACGAGAATAAGCTGGTATTGTTACAGTTATTTATACCAAACTTGTTGGCTCGCGTTGAAGTTAGAATTGGTTTGATGAATTGTAGAGATACTAATTCGTTTGTGTCATATATCTATACTAATATCTATAATAAATAGCTGAAAAATTTGTTTGTTTGTTTGGTTGATCGCGCTAATCTCAGGAACTACTGGAGAGCGCAGCAATAATCATAAATGTAGAAAAATCGGGCTATTTATTTATAAACGGCGGGATTAAATAGGTGTGACGGGAGTTCGAAGTAAAAGACAGGCTAAGCCGTGGGGGTCACCTAGTATAATATAAAAGGTATAGGCGAAATGATTGATTTTGGTAAGCAGGTACATTAGCGTGAATTAAGTTAGTACTAGGGATATAAAAATAGTTTTTGCCCTATTCTCAGACGTAGTCGAAGAATACACAAAAAAATGACAAACAGGTTAGGTTGTAGCTATTATTGATTTCGCACTAAAGCGTGACATTTTACTTATCATATCCGTAAATTTAATATCTCTAAAGCGCGTGCTCCGTTGGTTTGGACACTCCAATGAATAAAAGAACGATTGACGAAGAATATATACTGTGCGAAAATAGAGGGTAGAAGGAGTAGGGGTAGGCCGAGACCTGGACTTCATATTATGAAGTCCACGTGAGCAGATTGCTCAAAAACAGAAAAGTCAAAAGTACTCGAATACCCAGACGTGCATGTATGAAGCGATAAATGAATCTACAGGAAGCGAAAGAAGTAGGTATGCATGAATCTCGAAGCCTGGCGATCTGTCCTCTTTGACTACCCCGTCACAGATACAGCGTGAAGATTATTACGTTTAAATATCTCTAATCGTGTATTCAGATTTTATCACAAGTTGAGCAATACTTGAAATTAACAAACTTCTGAAAGCTGACATTAATTAGTTAATGTTTACTAAAGTATGGGAACACAGTTCCTAATACACATTCGTAGTTTACGGATACGTTGATTAGATACAATGTGTTTGATTTGCATAGCAAACATGAAAATCATTTTAAGATTTGAACGTGCGTGGGTTCTATTTGGTTTCTGAAGTAATATGTCGATTATTACTTCTGTTAGGGTGGATTCGACCAATTTAGAATAAGATTTTACTCGAGAGTAAATTCGAGTTTATTCTTGGAGTAAAATGTTTTTTTCCATTTTACTAACTACTAAAAAAATAAATAAATAAATATCCATCACGCCTTATCCCCGAAGGGGTGGCAGAGGCATATTATATGCCCACTTTTCACCGTGTGGATTCCTGTCCCACGTAATAGGTGGTGAGCCCATTGCCGTGTTGAAATAGACAGACACAGGTTGTGCCTACCTGCTGTTGAAATTTTCAAGCCGCCCATAAGGCCTTCAACCAGGCTTAACGACTGCCATTTTACTGGCAACCGGGACCAACGGCTTAACGTGCCTTCCGAAGCACGGAAACGCTCGCAAATGTAAATACCACAAAGTGGTCACCCATCCGAGGGTGACCACTTTACCACTAACTACTAACCCAAGCATAAGGTAACTATCCTTGAGTAATGGTGAATTCGACCAAATTAGAAAAAGACTCGAGAGTAACTTCTTTTTATCGTAAGAATAAAATGATTTTCCATTTTACCAACTACAAACCCAAGCATAAGGTAACTATACTCGAGAAGGGTGGATTCGACCAAAATTAGAATAACATTTTACTCGAGAATAACTTCTACTTATTGTAAGAATAAAATCATTTTCCATTTTACCAACTTCTAACCCAAGCATAAGGTAACTATACTCTAGTAAGAGTGGGTACGATAAAACTAGAGTAAGATTTTACTCAAAAGTAACTTCTACTTATTGTAAGAATAAAATGATTTTCCATTTTACCAACTATTAATCCAAACCTAAGGTATTATTTCCATAATAGAAATAATTACTCGATTACATATTTACACCGATGATTTTGGCGGTGTAAGTACTTATTATAAGGGCTTAGGTCAGGTTCAATAAATATACTCTTGTGTTCACAAACTTAGGTTTATTATCCAGAGTACTCAATGCATTACTTAACACACTATTCCTTAGGCGAGAGTTGAACAACGAATGCCACTGATTTTGCCACCACTCGCCGAGTAACCGCCATGACACATATTCCAATGTGGGGGCAAAATCAAATTAGTGATTTATAAAATTAATATTAAGTACTAATAATAAATGTAACAAAATATAAATGATATTCTCCTACTAAATTTAACAAATATCAATTGTAAATAATTAATGTATTAAATAGTTTATTATCTTTCTAACTCTGTAAAAGAGACAACACAATAACTTAATATGTACCTAACATTATACCAAGAATAACAGCTGTCAAAGCACCAGATGACAAATAAATCATAACTGACATTTACCGTATAATCCTATAAAATTAAATTGTTATGACGTTTCAAGTCAAAGTGAAAGAAATAGTAGTACATAAATTTTTGTCCGGTAATACATTCGTTCATAATTCTTTTTAAACCGCAGAAAAAAACACCAAGTTTAACGTAATCCTCTAGTAATTTAGAAAAACGAAACGAAGTTATCCCAAGGATAAATTCAAGGTGTAAAATTATTACCGTACTAGTCTCACTCGTGTAATTTCGTTTTTTGGTCGAATTCGGCCTTAGTTGAATAATTTTCATTAATTCAGAACTCATTATATCTCGAACTCTTTCGCACCCATTAAACCCATACAATCAGTAACTTATAAATTTTACAATTATGTATAGAAAAATTTGCTCGATTTTTTGATATTTATAATTTCCACTCTGTTCTCCTAAGAGTCTGACTATCTAGATAGTGGCGTCATGATCTATAACCTATAGCCTCCCCGATAAATGAGGTTTCTAACTCAAAAAGAAATTTTCAATTTGAACCAGTAGTACCTGAGAATTGCTACAACAAATAAATTACAAACAATCCCTTTAACTTAATAATATTAATATACATAAGTGTGAAAGAACAAGTAACGCGAACTTTATACGAATACGAATTTTATAAACGACTTCTAAACCGAAACTAGTATTAAAACTTTAGAAGAAGCGCTTTTAAAGAAGCGCTCGTGGTCCCGCGGACGTAGTGTTCTGTAAAACGAGATACGAGAAAGAGAGAAACTTTCACTATGGCTGGTCCTCGGATGGGTGACAACTTTGTGGCATTTATATTTGCGAGCGTTTCCGTGCTTCGGAAGGCACGTTAAGCCCTTGGTCCCGGTTGCCAGTAAAATGACAGTCGTTAAGTCTGGTTGAAGGCCTTATGGGCGGCTTGAAAAATTTCAACAGCAGGTAGTCACAACCTGCGTCTGTCTATTTCAACACTGCAATGGGCTCACCACCTATTACGTGGGACAGGAATCCACACGGTGAAAAGTAAACCGATTGTCTCTATCTCCTATGGTTCCTGAGAAATAGCTGCGTACAGACGGATGGACATACTGAGCCGTTTTACGACTTTTCTAAACTTAAGTGTTTAGAAGTCTGAACTTTAAGTGCTCAAGCCGATTAACGGATAATGATGTAGTGGCCGTAAAAGTCTGAGAGGTCAGATAGCAAATAATGGAGATTGCATACCCCATGCTCCAAGTTCCAGATGTTGGATGCAGTTGGAACTTTATGCTCAATATGCAGAAAAAGAAGAAACAAAGTAAATAAGTAAATAAATATCGTTCGGGACAACTCATAAAACGCCATCTGATTCCAAACTAAGCAGAGCTTGTACTATGGTAACCAGAAAACTGATAAACATACTAATAACTAACAAACAAACTGTCTTCACGCTGTATCCCTGACGGGGTAGTCAGAGAGGACAGATCGCCAGGCTTCGCAATCCATGCATACTTCTTTCGTTTCTTCAAGATTCATCAATCGCTTCATACACGCATGTCTGGGTATCCGAGTACTTTTGACCTTTCCGTTTTTGAGCAATCTGCTCACGTGGTCTTCATATGTAAGTCTCGGCCTACCCTGACTTCTTCTACCATCTACTTTCGCACAAAATATATTCTTCGTCAATCGTTCCTCACTCATTTGTTGGACGTGTCCAAACTAACGGAGCTCGCCCTTTTTCAGCTTAACGCTGACACTTTCATTCAAACCTGCCATATTGCGTATCATTTCGTTACGTATTCGGTTGGCCAAATTAACGCCGCATAATTTTCGAAGTCATCGCATCTCCACAGCATTCAATTTACTTTCATGCATCTGCTGACATACCCAGGTTTCGCTGCCATAAAGCAAAGTTGCCAATAGCACTGGGTTTTGAGTCGCCAGTCGTACTTCTTTTACGACGCTGTGTCGCTTTACTAATTGGGGCAAAGCACCGTTAACTCTGTTTCCGGCACCTACTCGCCGTTCTACATCCGAATCACATCTTCCATCCGCGCTAAACATACTTATATATTTCTAAATACATACATATTATAGATAAATTACACCCAGACACAGAATAAACCATCGTGCTCTAAACAATTAGGTCATCCTCACAAGTTCTTTGCCTCTGTGGCGCGGTGGGAGTGTATTCGAGTGCTACGCAAGAGGTCGTGGGTTCGATTCCCATCCAGGATAAAACTTTGTCTGATGTGAAGCGGTTTTATTTATCTTGAAACCTTTAATATGTTCTTGCACAACACCTTGAAAATTCTTTAAATTTGTTACAATTTACACGTCTTGCCACCGTTACACCTTAGACGTGATCTCCCATCTATATTCCATTCTATCTCATTCATCCATCTCGGTCGCTCCTCTCACTCACATATTCTGTACTACTTTAGTACTATATTCAAAAATTTTGTTGCATGCATCAGCGTGATAAAGGAACATTGCGGTATGACAGAAGACGTAGTGACTAAGATAGAAAAAGGGATGCTTAGATGGTTCGGACACGTGGAGAGGATGGATGAAAATAGACTGACGAAGAAAATTTATGCGGTGAGAGTAAATGGGCAAACTGGTAAGGGTCGACCTCGACGTACATATACCGATCAAATTAAAGATCTTTTGACAAAAGGCCAGGTCAAGAGTACCCTTAATCGGCGAGCGTGTATGAAAACAATTATGAAAGTTGACGAAGCGAAAGTTGTATGCCAGAATCGTAGCAAGTGGAAAGCCATAGTCTCTGCCTACCCCGATGGGAGACAGGCGTGATGATATGTATGTATGTATGTATCACGCTTACAATCATTCCCACATACATATAAACATAAAACTGTGCAAGCATTGAACGCTAATAACTCTTATTCTCGCGATTCTGATACAATGTCAATTAGTACTTTTTCCATTTATATACAAATACCGTATTGTCTATACTAATATTATAAAGAGGAAAGATTTGTAATGAATGGGCTCAGAAACTACTAAGCCAATTTATTAAAATTTTTTCACCATTAGTAAGCAACATTCATCGTGAGTAAAATAGGCTATATTGAATTTTCAATAACTGTAGAACGAAATCTCGAATAGGAAAACGTTACCATACACCAGCTTAATTTTATGTTTCTATAGTTATTGCATGTTTTAGTTGTTATGCTTGTTAGTTAGTAAGTAACTTGGACTCATGACAGCACAGGTTTAAACCTCTGTGGTTTTTTGCTGCTGAAATATGTGTATGTATAAACAATTAATAAATAAAAAATATCCACGCGGACAAAGCTGCGGGCATCAGCTAGTTGTATATAAAAGTCCAGATCAGAACATTCATATACTTTATAAAGGGTCAGCAGCGCTAGTGCTTCATCTCTGGTGTTGCAAACGTCCAAAGGCTACGATGACCACTTTCCATCAGGTGGGCCGTATGATTGTCTGCCACCTCAGTGGTATAAAAAAAACTTTAATTTTTTTATCGAAACGAGGAAAACTGGGTACAAAATACTTCTTCAACGATAAGTTTCTTGAGGTGATATCGTAGTTGTACAATGCGAGTGTGTTGAAACTTTTACAATGCTGCAAAATTGTAGAGACAACTTTTCAAATGCCACGTATATCCTCGGGGTTCTACCCGCACAGTACTTGTTCACAAGTTTAGTAAAAGACGAGTGTTGTCCTAGTTTTGTTCTGATATCAGTTCTTAAAGTTTGTACTACTATAATTTTACCAAAAGCACTTCTCATGGTAAGTACTAAGGTATGAATACTAAAAATTCTTAGCTTTCCACGGATTCATCAAGCGAGGTTCATTGGGTTGTAAAAAAAGAAAGTTACAAGATAAACGATTAGTAGAACGCGTTTAGATAAAATTGGTAGATTCAATACCTTGCTACTAAATAATATACTCATCATCATCATCTAACGTTGATCCTGGTCAGCTACAGGTCTTACTAAATAATATTGTGTACCTAATCAATTAACTCTTTCAGTGTAGATTTTTTTTTCATCATCATTAACGTCGTTCTCGGTCAATTTTTGAAGTCTATTTAAATAATTATTTATAATTTTTTTTTTTACTTATGCAGGCACTACCGGAGTACAACCTGTAATTTTTTAGTATGGACTATAACTAGGGAACTAAAATTATTATACTTTTACCAGTTAGTAAGTTTATTATGAAGATATATAAAGCTACGGCTTGAAAGCTAGTTATAATTTACTCTAGAACTGTTATGTAAAATTATTACACAAATAAATTTACTTTTATTAGCATCACTGACTTCATTATTTAAGACAAACACCGTAGCTTAATAGGTCGTTAAAAATATGTCCCGCCAAGCCATTAGTGTTTTATTACTTGTTGTGTAGAGTCATACTGCTTACCTCTTTTTAGTATTACCTACTACCACATACTAAATTGCCGTAGTTTTAATCTCGAAATATTTTGTTTTGTTTTTTGTTGACCAATTTCGAACTTTCAAAGCTTCCTATTTTTTTTCCCTTTGGGGATAAGGCCTGATAGATAAATAAATATTGTAAATATTGTGGGACACTTTTCACACAGCGCCATCTAGCCCAAAGTAAGCTAATATTAGCTTGTGTTATGGGATCTAGATAACTGATAAACATACTTATATATTTTTAAATACATACATATTATAGATAAATAACACCCAGACACAGAATAAACCATCGTGCTTATCACACAAAGTTTTATCCTGGGTCGGAAGCACTCCCACCGCGCCACAGAGGCAGTCATAAATAGATCTACACTTTTCACCATGTGTATTCCTATCCCAAGTAATAGGTGGTGAGCCCATTGCCGTTTTGAAATAGACAGACGCAGGTTAGGCTACCTACTGCTGAAATTTTTCAAGCCGCTCATAAGGCCTTCAACTTGACTTAACGACTGCAATATTACTGGCAACCGGAACCAATGGCTTAACGTGCCTTCCGAAGCACGGAAACGCTCGCAAATGTAAATGCCACAATGTAGTCACCCATCCGTGACCAGCCATAGTGAAAGTTGCTTAACACAGTGATCGTTTACAGAACACTGAGTCCGCGGGACCACGAGCGCTTCTTCTAACTGAAATAAATGACTGATATGAATGTGGAACTAATTTTGAGAAAATAAAATAATGCTGCTATGAACATTAAAGGTGTAAGAACCCACCAAGATCTCTGGGGCCCAAGAGACCTCACTTGCTAGCGGTGCACCTGCTGACTCACGGGCGAGGCGAAGATGCAGGCGCCCTTAAGGGTTTGGAAGGTCAGGCAAAAGTTGCTCCTTACAATAGCGACAACATTTTTTTTTTCACAGCGTCGTCTAGCCCAACTTAAGCTAAGCTGTTGGTTAGGATCTAGACGACTGATAAACATACTTATATATTTCTAAATAGATACATATTATAAATTAGAAACACCCAAACTCTGAAATAAACATTTGTGGATCACACAAATATTTTTTCCGACCCGGGAATCGAACCCTGGACTTTAGTCGCAGCAGTCGCATACACTACCACTGCGTCACCGAGGCAATCAATAATGTCTAACGATAACTGCTTCTCGTAGCCAATAAAAATGAACCCCAGACTCCAAATCCAGTTAGGATTTAGAATCAACTGGGAATATGATAAAGTAGGAAGAAGCTACTACACGTGCTACAACAAGTGCCACTCTCATACAGTGGAAAGAATTTTCGCCAGAACTGAGCGGTTCAAAAGATCGTTTCTCTGAACACAATATAAATTTGGAATGCTCTGCCAGCGCACGTGTTTCCCGTCTCTTATAATCTAGGGTTCTTCAAGCGGAGCATGAAGAGGCACATCATGGGGCCGCCAACTTGAGAGCCACTGTTAACAGTCCTGTGGATGTGACAGTGGCTTTCAATTTGCTAGATGTCGCCATGGCTTTCCATCAGGCGGGTGGCGTCACTTTGGCGAGCTAAACAAAATATAGATATTGCAAAAAGAAGTTGATATGATTAATACTTAGGTAAATCATTTGTTAATGAATCTGTGATATTTTGTGAAACGAATATCGTCTGGCAGAACACATCTCTATAACATGCCAGAAAAATAAAAGATACACTATAGTATATGGTGAAATGTGGGCGTATAGTATGCTGTCTACCTCTTTAGGGATGAAGACGTGAGACAAATAACAGCACTTGTTTTGAGTATATATGGTCCATTTTTTTTTTAATAATTATTTAATGGCCTGGTTTCTAAGACCTTTTAGCCATATCTTATTTTTTATATTATATTTCTTCAATCTTATCTTCTAATTAGTCCTGTCCAGTCGATGTCGTGTCCTCAGGCTACGTCCTGGTCCTTGCCCTCAGTATAATGGTGATTCTTATACTAAGGTTGTCAGTGGACGTTTCGCGGCAAGAGAGAAAATAGCATTTCACTGCATATATATCATTGTCTTTCACTATAGCACGTTAACACAACTTTTATGTCCAAGAAACCACCACTCCGCACATAAAACAAGATAAATGCACTAGTTTTAGAAAATAATATAAAGCAAGCGTCCGCACTTGTCACTCTTCCCGCCAAATGTCTATATGGTCCATAATCTATACAGATCAATAAAATTTAGCTACGAGCTACGAAAGCTTCTAAAAGTTTGCTTGAAGTGTATACATTAATACCTCTGCGGCGACATGACGTTTAGTTCCGCAACGTGCCACTAGAGTCGAGACGCCTTTTCGGTGACTCGGACTCTATGCTAATATTGTATGATTATAAGATTAGATAATCTGTGAATGAGTGGTAGATAATCTGTGGTTCTAGGACAATCTTTATGTTATGTTATGTACGTCGACTTATTAAGAGAGTTCTTAGCATTTATAGTTCTTTTAAATATTACATTCTGTACCAAGAGCAGGTATCAATAAACGCATCAAACATAGTGTGAGTCGTATTAATATAGGTGTTCGACGTATCAACGAACCACGAAAACATCCTATACCTCAATACACATCACCCTGATAACTGACACTCACCGGTTTTATATTTAGGGACAACGCAGAATTACTTTTGGCGATTTGCATGTTTTTAAGGTTCCATACTTCAAAAGGTAAAAATAGGAACCCCTAAAATATCCTGCTCTTATCCGTCTGTCTATCCGTGTGTCACCATGGATTTTCTCAGGAACAGGTGGATCTAACACGTTGAAATTTATACTAGATACTGGGTGTCTATAGTTCCTATTAGGTTAATAAAAACAAACAGTCAACACGATAAAAATATATGGGCAAATTTTGATTTTGGCGAAAATGTGTATCATAATTTACCTAAAATTTGCTCAAAAACGGAAAAGTCAAAAGTACTCGGATACCCAGACGTGCGTGTATGAAGCGATTGATGAATCTTCAAGAAGCGAAAGAAGTATGCATGCATGGATCGGGAAGCCTGGCGATTTTTCCTCTCTGACTACCCCGTCAGGATACAGCGTGAAGATAGTTAGTTAGTTAATTTTTACCTTAATTTTCAACTTTATAATTTTTTGAGTTTTTTCCTTTATTTGTGCTATAAGACCATGCTTTTAACAAAAAATGGGTAGGTACTGAATTGTCGATGCACAAGTTCGACTCGCGGTTGACCGGTTTTATTTAGAAGCTAAATGTGACCGAACCGTCCGACCGTGTAAACATTACGCTAATAAGTTAAAAACTCCAGTCACGGCGATTGAATCGACAAAACTCGCGAAACCAATACCATATCCGAACATAAGAAGTCGTAAAATTGCGATGCAAATCGGATCAGTCGCAAAATAGCCGGTCGCTCAAGCTACAAGATAAGATAAGATAATTTTTATTACAATATAAATAGGCACAGTGCAACAAGCAAAAAAAAAACCTTATGTAATAATAATAAAAGTAGCTTAAATTGTATAACAAATATAAAATAATCTGTTGGCAAAAAGTAGGCAGTTTGCTGTGTTCGTTATTTAAAATACATAGTTATACTGTCTAACCGTATTAACTATGTATCCATTATTCACTGGAATTATAAATTAATAACCAATAGCATAGTTACCCCAGACAGCGACATCGTTAATATAAGTATTCCCTATTTCGTTCCGTTCAACCGTTCGAATTCAGAGGCGTCAGAATTCGATTAACCATCTGACCAAGACCAACTAGACCGGCATAAATTTGCTCGTTGCTAATGCTAATAAGGAATGCTAACAACTTCGTCCGCATTGGTAAGTACTTCAGTTAATAATAGTTTTATTTTTATTAGAATAAGTAGGTAGAATGGTTTAAGAAATGATGTACAAAATGATGTAAAATTTAATCTCCTATGTTACACCCTTAAGGGTAGAATTATTGAAAATCCTGAAGCACGTGTTTTTTTTTAATCAAAAGAAGAATTCGAAAATTAGGTGTTGCTATTTTTAGAAATAAAGAATCATCCATATATACTTAGAATCTCTATTTTACTCCCTTATATATAAAACTAGATGACCCCTACAGCATCGCACGTGGAATATTTCAACCTCCCGTCGCACCTTTTTAATCCGCTTATAAATTCTACAATGATGCATAAAAATTTGCCCGAATTGTCGACATTTATGACTACTGCTCTGCTCCTTAGTGTAGTAGCGTAATGATATATAGCCTATAGCCTTTCTCGATATATGGGCTATCTAACACGAAAATATTTTTTCAAATTCGACCAGTAGTTCCTGAGATTAGCGCGTTCAACCAAACAAACAAACTCTTCAGCTTTATAATATTAGTATAGATTAGGTTTAACTGCGAAACACGTATCCATTTATTTGTAAATCACGTGGACGTTATTTTTTTTGTTTCCAACTTTGTAAATGGCGAACTTCCACAAAACCATTTATCTCTTATTTTACCCCCTTAGGGTTAAAATAACGAAAACCCCTTTTTAGTGGGAATCCTCTGTATAAAGATAGCTTACCCTACATTTAAGGTCTGTTAGTCCAAGGGCATCGGTGGGACGTTAATTATTAGAATGAGTTACCCAGTAATTTTATAATTAAAAGACAACCTCTTATTTACCCCTCTATAGGTAAAATTGTGTAAAACCGCGATACACGTGTTCATTTATTTGTAATCCGAAATCAGTATACGTAATTTCATGTCAACTTTGAAAATGTCAAACGTTCATACAACTGTTTACCCTTTATTTTACCCCTTTCGGGGTGGAATTTTTAAAAATCTTTCTTAGAAGGTGCCTACATTAGTAGTTTACCCTAAAAAAATCAAGTTTTTAGGTAAAAGGGTTTCGGCTGGGTTTTGATAGATGAGTGAGTCCACACGTAATTTTATTGATACGATATATCATTTTATTAATAGATAGATAGATTTACTCTATTCATATTTCATTTCCCAAACTTATATGCCTAGTAAGCCTGCATCTTGCAACTGCAGAAATGTAATAAGATGCTTATGAATATGTATTGTCCAAGGTAACTTATCATTATCATATGGATAGGGTTGATGAGTAAATTTGTATCCAATTCTCCGTTATTCTGGTTATGTACGTGCTTAGAAGTAAATATTGTAAAATGTTAGATACCTTCAAATGTGTATAATGATATACATTCAAAGAAACCCCTGCCTTTCAGCTAAAAAATGTATCAGGTGTAAATGAGGTAAACGACACTTATTGTTTCGAAGCTCAAAGACATTTATTTTTCTTATATCTTTTGAAAAGATTTAACCAAATATTCACGCGTAAATATTAAACCTCAAATTATTTGCTCCAACGAAAATAAATTTGAAGAATGTTTTTACATTATGGTAAGGCGCAAGGTTGACGATCTCAGATGAAGGTATTAAACTTATTGTGGGGGAAACATTTGATGAAAGTGTTTGTTTATGTACCATTAGAGTGGAATAATAAGAGAATAAGTTATAATGCCACAGCGTTGAGTTATAGGTAGTTGAATGAATAAATGAATGAATTGAATGAACGGTTGCAAAGGGGTTTATCAATCTATCTTCGGCACCTATGAGATTAAGTAAATTGCAAAATGGCTGACAGCATTACACTTGCTGTAAATTATAATTATTTAATAGTTTATGTACCCACATACACATTACAACAAAACTATATAGGAAAAAAGAGTACAATGAAACTGCTTATTTCTAAAAGAAATCTCTTCCAGTAGGCCGGCGAGAAGAGAGTAAGAATTAAAATAATTGAAAAAGGTAGAAGTGTGAAGATAACTAGGTAGAATCAAGTGTTTATACATACTTTACAAACTAATACACACATACAAAAAAATACATACATATACATATACATACAAATACATATATACATACAAAATACCTACATGTAAATACTTGTGCATCGTAGCAGTAAAATACACATACGTGTTATTACCATATGAAAAAAAGGACATTAGAAGTTATGAGTGAAAGAGAGATAGTATACACGGACTTTGGTTTTCAACTTCATTAAAGAGTCAGTGTCTCTGATGTTTGGCGGCAGAGAATTCCACAACCTAACCGCATGAACTGAGAAGAATAGGAATAGAGGTCAGAAGTTATATTCAAAATATAGTGCAATTTATTTCGTTTTATTTGCGGGAGTGGTGGTTTCTTGGACAAACACTTGTGTTAAGGGCAGGTAGGCCAAGTTGCGTAGGCACCAAAACGCTTCCTCAGCCCCTGCCAAGATAGATTGACGATGTATTTTCTGCTAGTACGCCACAGTAAAAATGATTGGCAGTAGCAATTGAAATGGAACATCTCTGTTATTGTGTTGAATTTTGATTACATATAGGTTTATGATATACTAGTTGACCGCCGCGACTTCGCCCGCGTGATGTAGTTTTTTCGTTCCCGTTATCTAAAGGAACTTGTTCCTGGGATAAAAAGTAGCCTATGTGTTATTCTGATAGATAAGCTATATTATTGTAAAATTTATTTAAATTCCATTCAGTAGTTTTTTAAGTAAGTATCATCAAACATTCATACTTACAAACTTTCGTGTTTATAATATTAGTAGGAGTTAATGATGATATATTTAATAAAAAAATTATGCTTTATGTACAAGTAATAAATAAAATGTCCCGTACTCATTATACTCATCTTTTTTTTTAAATAATATAAAAATAAAAAAATCATAGTGTTATGTCGCTTAGGCAGCTAGTCACCGTATAGAACCCATCTTTACTTCGCGCTAAACATTCTCCATAAGTATATAACTTCATTTAATTGCTCTAAACGTTTCCGGTTTACCCAAATCTTGCTGTTAGTTCCTACTTTTTCTCTTTCAAATACCCGATTCTTAGTTTAACATGCAGCGAAGACTTCTACTTTCATATTAGTGACTAATGCCTGAAGGTCGGCTTCTGATGAGACCATCACTACCGCATCATCAGCGTACAACAGACAATGAAAGTAGAGTTTCCAATTTTATAACATATCATAATCTTTTAACTTTTGCAGCCAACTAACTATTAGATACACTATGAAAAATACAACCAAGGCGGACATAACACAATCCCGTTTGACGCGCGAACGGACCTCTAAACGAGGCACCAGGTGAACATCCCCCTTGGTCGCACGCAACCTTTATAGTTCGTATAAAGTGACTGTATTGTCCGCAGCAGCTGGCCGTTCACACCATATCCTGCCCGGAGATGGTGTGGACGGCCAGCCAAGTCACACGGAGGAGTACCACAGAGTTTCTCTCACAACGTTAACAAATGCTTTCTCCAGATCCACTAAAACGCAGAAAACCTTCGGGTTAAAATGTTGGGATTATTAATTATTAGTTACATGAAATGTTATACATTATTTAAGGCTACTAACATAAAGTAAAAATATAAATATAAAAGCGCTGGTACTAACTACCCTACTGGTACTAACCCCACTAACTTAGTTCTCTGTAAAATATCACTGGTTTAAGAAACTCTCTCGGACTTTGAATGGATGACCGCTTTGTAGCATTTTCATATACTAGCGATTTCGTCCTTCGAAGGACACGTTAAGCTGTTTGTCCTGGTTGCTAGTAACATTGCAATCGGCACTCGTTAAGTCAAGTGAATGCCGTTTCAGCGACCTAAAAATTACAACAGCGAGTCGCCACAATCTGAGCCTGTCCATTTGAACACAGGCATTGGGCTCACCACAATATGCCTCTGCCACACCTTCGGGGATAAATTCGTGGCTAATAAATTTAAAAATATACTTAAATATTTTATAGTTCAAGAATAAAACAAAGGTCTTGGATACAATTTAAATAATTTATGCGAAGCGAAGCTTAAATATAACAACTGCACTGATTACTTCAGCCAGTGGCAGTCGGTATGTTAAAGCTTCAGAATCTATTGATAAAGTTATTTAGAACCAAATTGAAAGTATACGTTACACAAAAAAAAAAAAAATTCGTCAGTAGTTAGCGGAAAAATAGGTAAACATACATTGAACAGCTCACTGGCTCAGTTAATTACATAACTGCCTTCTAACCTGTGGGTACCGGGTTCGATTTTATACTACTTACAGGGATAATTCTAACGCTTCTGTGAAGTGTACGTAGATCATTTATATTAAAACTTTTATATACACTATACAAAGCGAAATCCGGGGGTCGCGAGATGCAGCTGGGACAGACGCTCGGATGATGATGGAATGCTCACTGCTCTGAAAAATATACTGTGCCATTGCGAAGAAATAACAAGGGGAGCGCAACGAAAAAACCTGACACAGGTCCTACCGCGACAGGCGCTTACTGCCAGGGCGCGGCTGATCAGGCGTCAGCGGCGTGAATCTGGTAGTATTTAAACATTAGTACTATACAAATCACTGTATATAGTCAAAGTAAGCGATTATGTCTATAAATATTTAGTAGCTATAGTTGGGTATAAAAATTTCATAAAAATTATCTGTTATTTAGATTTGGCGTTGAAAAAACATTTCGAAAGGGGACAACTTTGGAATGTTTTTTTATCAAATGAAATTTATTAGATTTTGTAACAGAAAGCAATTTGACTAGATTAAATCCTTTACTATCATATGCATTTTCTTCAGAATCAAAAACCCTTTTTGCTATGATTCGCATTGTTTTAAAAAATATTTTGCTCTTGAGTCATAGGTACTCTTCTTTTCATCTCCTTCAATGAGAAAATAAATAAGAGACGCCATAAAGTAATTAATGTATTTCTTTAATTTAAAAGAAACAAATTAATATAAAAAGGTGTCTAACAATTAGATATAGCTACAAAATATTCCAATATTTTTTTTTTTATTTATATTTACATAGAAATTAATTGCCATAGGTTTATAAATATGTGTCCAGGGATTTTGTGGGTAATAAATATTGAATGACGTTATTAAATTCCATTTTTATTGTTTTAAGAGTTAATGCACTGATGCACTGTCACTTTCATAAATCAGCGAATAACTATATTTTTACAAAATTTAATCAAATCCTATTACAAGAACAGAGACGTAGCACGCGCTCTTTTTGGCTCGCCTCGCCGCGCCGTACAGCCAACAATTCAAATAATTTGGTTCGATTTCTATGAACAATTCATGTTCCAATTCAAATCTCATTTTTGCCCGCTAAAAGTTACTTGGAGAAAAGAGCTACGAGTGCTTTCATCCCGCTTATAGAGAAACAAAACGGCAATTTTCTAATAGATTGTATCATAAGGTAGCAAAATAATGTTTTTACGGCGAGGGCGCTTTTAGAATCCGAATGAGAGCGAAGTGAGGAATTCTAGAGTAGAATCCTGAACGTAACGGATTCAAAGTATATCGCCCGAGCCAAAATATATTTTGCGCTCGAGTGATACACTCTACTTTTCATCACCCTCTATGAGAAAATAAAAGGCACCTCATATTTTATTGTAATATTATAGTTTAATAAAACAAAGAGTATTAACTAAATCGAAATTAAGTAGTAGGTATCTAATAATAAAACAACTAAAATCTTATAATAAAATTGACGAAAACGCAGGCTGTAGTTCGCACTTTATTTACTTTGATATTTCTTTTTTTTTATTCAGCCGGTGCGGCGGCGGTGCGACTATGGGCTATGGGCCGTCGTATCAGCCAGTCTTTATTCAAACAATTGCGTTTGATTTCTTTGGCGATGAACACTAAGATGTTGCAAATTCAAAAATTGCAACATCTTATGAGATTAAAAACTCATTACTGCCCGCCAAAACCTTTTTATAGACAACTAGATGACATTCTCTGCATTTCCAGTGTGCCGGTATTACAGAGGCTGGCTATCGTAAGTTAGGGGATAGAAAACTTACATGGCGTTGTAACAAGTGTAGGCAGTTATCCAGCTCGCCAAGATCGCCCCAACCTACTTACGATTCTTCTATACTCGAAGAGATACGAAGTTTGTCAGCTAAACTTGCACCTATGGATGGCTTGAAGGACGAGATAGTGGCACTAAGGTCCGTATTCCCGAACGTTTTTTTAATACTCAATCAACGCTTAAGACTAGAATTTGCCTTATAAAATCTACTCTCAATTGTTTCTTGAGTATTGATAAACGTTCTGGAATACGGCCCTAAGAGGCGAGTTTGCGGAGTTGAAGTCCTCCTTGAGCTTCCAAATCAAAAATATGCTTGGGGAGTTCACCGCTCAAATCACCAGCTACAGGGCAACCTGATCGCGAGCCACTTCTAAGCCCACTACACGTTGTTCCACAGCGTTGATTTGATTTTGCCCTGTAGCTGGGCAACCTGATCGCGAGCCACTTCTAAGCCCACTACACGTTGTTCCACAGCGTTGATTTGAGCGGTGAACTCCCCAAGCATATTTTTAGGCTAGAGTGGATAAGATGGAAGCAGAAGCTGGTGAAAGGGTTCAGTAGTCGCGTATGTCCAACATCGAAATTAAGGGGGTCTCGCAGGAGGCTACTGAGAATCTATACGATGTTGTACACAGCATCGGTTCGAGGATAGGTCATCCCATCACTAAGGCGCACATTAATTATTTAACTCGAGTACCAACTCGTGAAAAAGATCGGACCAGACCTATTACAGTTAGCTTCTGCAGCCGCAGCGTGAAAGATGAGTTTATTGCAGCTTCGAGATTGGAGTTTAAGACCACACCCCGCACAGCCAGACAGATCGGTTTGGCTGGCCATGACAGGATATATATAAATGATCACTTAACTATAAGTAATAAAATACTACTTTCTAAAACAAAGAAAATTGCAACAGAGTTGAATTTTCGGTATGTTTGGATCAGACATGCCAAAATACATCTGAGAAAGATGGACTCATCTCCAATTATAATCATCAGGTCGGAGAAGGACTTAACAAAGTTTGCTTAAACAATTTTATAAATTTTACTTTGTGTATCATACATTTGTCTGTAAGTGTTACTTATCCAAAATATGAATTATTGTGTTACTATCATTCAATGTCAATAATTTGCCCAGTTTGTATATAACGGTTTGAAAATCGTTGGCCTATCTGTGCAGACTGTTTTTTCATGAACATTTTGTGTCGATGCACTGTGTATCGAAGTCAGTTGCAATTTCATTGTTTCTATGTCAGTGTCACCAGTTGCGGTAATGTGGTCCTAATATCAATGTAGATTGGTCATATATTTGGGTGCAGTCGTTTGTGTTTTGTAATCGTTGGAGTCTGGTATTCCGTGTCGATGTTTCAATCGTCACCTTTGGTTTGTAATAAAAACTAGTTTAAAGTACTTCTAATGACAACTTTTGCCGTGCACTGTGTTTTGCTGTATTCAATAGATGGTTCTATCAAGCAATTCCATCTTACCTACTTATTTAAGTATTATGTTAACCTAATTTAATATATTTTATTCTTATCGTGTCCCATTATCTTTAATTTGGTGAATTATGTGGTTGCATTGAAGCTTTGCCATGGCTAATATAAATATATATTACCAAAACGTACGTGGTCTGCGCACTAAAACTTCTATTCTGTATCGTAATGTATGCCTTAGCTCGTATGATGTTATCGTACTTACTGAAACCTGGCTGATGGATGGTATTTTCGATGGTGAGTTGTTTGATGGTCGGTATCATGTCTGGAGGAGGGACCGTGACTATTCACGCACTGAGCAGGAGGAGGGTGGTAGTATTTTGATAGCGGTTAAAATAAACCTCTCTGTACTTGAGAGATTACAATGGCGTAGTTCGGCAGAGGATATGTGGGTGACCTTAAAGATACAAAAATCTAGACCGCAAGTCTCCTATAACATACATATTTGCGTTGTATATCTATGCGATGAAAATAAAGGTAACTTATATACGGCCCAACTACATAGTTTCATCGATAACGTAAATCAGCTGATTCTCGCACATCCTCTGGATAAATTTATAGTTGTGTGTGAAGTGAAGCAACTTTATGTGCAAAATTAAAGTCACCCACTTTAATTTTGCACATAAAGTAATGTGGTCTAGTGTATATCCTGGCAGTGCTGAACTTCTCCCACATGATATACTGTGTTCTCATATAGCTGATTGTTTGAACACTATTCAAATATCAAGCCTATCCCAGTATAACTGTTAATAACAGATTATTGGACCTAGTCTTTTCTAATGATTCTGTAACAGTTTCTGAATGTATTACTGATTGTCTGGTATAGTAGTAGTATCTGGTATTGATGATCACCATATACCTATCACTATTGAGGCGGGATTCGTTGAAATTCATGCCCTCGTCGATAGTTCAACTCATAAGTACCAATTCTCACGTGGCAATTATGATGCCATTAAATCTGATCTAGACAGCGTAGATTGGGTTGGATTACGCTACTAGTACTTTTTATGGCAAATTATATGAGTTGTGGGATAAGTATATACCATTAAAGACGGTGCGGAGGTCTTCGCATCCTGTTTGGTACAATGCTGTGCTTGTCAAAATTTTAAAAGAAAAAATAAGTACCACCGGAAGTTTAAAACCTATGGTAATATTTCTGATTACCATACTTTTACCATACTACGTAGTAGGGCTAGGGCAATGGAGAGATCTTGTTTTAAGGACTACATGCAAAGAACCGAGGCCTCCATCATAAATAATCCTCGGTATTTCTGGAGGTATGTGAAAGACCAGAAAGGTGGGGGATCTTTTCCTACAGTTATGCAATACCAGAGTCAAACAGCATTTACAGGTGAAGATAAATTTCTTACGTAAAATAATGCGTAGCATACAAGAACCAAGTATTAAAAAGTATTATACTTATTTAAGGGCAAGCCAGCACGTTGGCGGCAGTAACGGAGCGTATTGAAAGTGTTTGTTTTCAAACTTTTCACTGCCGTTTCCGTCTACACAGGAACAGGTGGCAGGCGTTTAATATGACGGTAGGCATCATAATACTGTCGCTCTGACGACATAGTTTCGTAGTTTAGAAGCTGTACGTGAAGCTTATAGTACAAGAACCTGCAGTACATATGCCGCACTGGATAGTTGGCCTTACAAATGGATTTCTCCAAATCGTCAGAAAAAGGTTCTTGTGTATAAAAATATCTATACGTGTAGCTACTGAGTAAATATTCTATACCGTAATGAAAAAATCTACTTAAGCCCTACCCTATTCTATATATACCTGTCATCTCCACGCGAAATTGCACATAAACATATTTCTCGCCAAGCTTGACCTCGTTATGTCAAGCGACAAGTATTTCTTTCTTATTTTATGAACTGACTTACTGCGTACACTTCCACTGTGGCTTACTGGCTTACATTTATTTTATATAGATGCTAGATTATGTTATAAGAATACCACGTTGCGTCCCTTTTTACTATAAAAACTTGAATTGTCAATTTTGGTTAAAAGTAAGGTCTTATAGCACAAGTAAAGGTAAAATTCCGAAAAATAAATGTTGAAAATTAAAAAGAAGCGCTCGTGGCCCCGCTTACTCAGTAATCTGTAAACGGTCACTGCGTTAAGGAACTATCACTATAGCTGGCCTAGGATGACGTGACCACTTAGTGGCATTTACATTTGCGAGCGTTTCCGTGTTTCGGAAGGTACGTTAAGTCGTTGGTCCCGGTTGCCAGTAAATTATTAGTCCTTAAGCCCAGTTGAATCCTTATGGGCGGCTTGAAAATTTCAAAAGGTGGTCGCTACAGCCTGCACCTGCCCATTTCAACACGGCAAGGGGCTCTCCACCACGTGGGACAAAAATGCATATGGTGAAATGTAGGCGTATAGTATGCATCTGCCTACCCCTTCAGGGACAAAGACACATGGGTTCATTCCCATAGTATAGCCAAAAGTAATTGAGAATTATGCTATTAAACTGGTATAATACTATATTGGCATAAGCCGACCGAATCATATACTTGTAAAAGGCAACATTGATGGGGGGGGCTATAGATAGTATTCACTTATATAGTTGTATTCACCTACTCCGTTTCGACTTTCTGTTATAAAGGAATCTGCCTACTTGATCTTCATAATGTAAGTCTAGGTCTACTCTGACTCCTTCTACCCTCTAATTCCGCACAATATAATATTCTTCGTCAATACTTCCTAACTCATTCGTTGGACGTAAGAACCAATGGAGTACCTACGCCCTTTTTGCCATATTGCGTATCACTTCGTAAGGTTTTCTAGCTACGGCTACAGTTATATCTCTTGTAACCAGCCTATCATTCTGAAGAGTGTTTGCAGAGAATTTGATTTGATAGTATAGTTAAGGTATCCAGCCGAACCTCAAGTACAACATTAACTTTGAAGAATAAGTACGTGCAGCTTTTATTACTAAACAACTATAATGGTCTTAAAATGAAAGAGTTTATTATGTCACTGGGTTTGATAGTGGCCCTCAATATTAAAATCTATAATCTTTCTATACTAATGTAAAGCCAAATAGTTTGTTTGATTGAATTGAACATAATTTTGTGTATTTATCAAGTACATACATATTGTCACGCCTTTCGCCCCAAAGAGGTATGCAGAGGCATACTATATTTGTCCTACCTAACAGGGCTTAAAATAAATAAACGGCGGGAATAAATGGGTACCTTGGGATTTAATAAGTCACGGGTGAAGCCGCAGGGGTCAGCTAGTCTATACTTATCACAACTAAGATATACGTGTCATAATGCGGATCTTGTAAAGTATTAAAAAAAATGTGTGTACCAGAGTACACAGGTAAGAAGTGAAACTTCTTTACTACATTTTTTACAGCTATAAAATTTCTCTCAACGTCGATAAAGAAGTTTCACTTGTGATAAAGAAGTTTCACTTCTAAACAACATGGTGAGTAACCGAAAATCGTGACGATTTTTAAATTTCTCTCAACGTCAATACAGAAGTTTTACTTCAATAACTTAATTTATTGTGACTGTTTATTTAACTCTCTAAATTTAGGCTCCTTAAAGTTCTCTAACGTCACAATCTTTATTTACAAAAATACATAGTCTTACGGAATTATGACTGGCTTAAGTAGATTTCATTAGGAGACAGTGGTGCGATCGTTAAAACTTGGAGACGTTAATACCTCATGAATAAAAGTAAAATGAAACTTCTCTGGTAAGTGATAAACCAGTAATTCTGGTGATATTGTGTGGTCTTATTACAAAAATGCTGAGGAAAATTCTCAGTCAGATTATATTATTTTATGATACGTGATTTAGGCGACTTGTGAGACTACATTCAAGTAGGACTCAAAACCCCGCTAGCTCTGTATTTTTTTTAATATTGTTAACCACTTTTTACATAGCACCATCTGCCCAAACTAAGCTATAAAGCTTGCACTATGGAATCTAGACAAATGATTTTGATTGAGTAGTTGGGAGGAGTTAGACGTTTAAATATTTTAAATAGGGTATGACATTTTGTAAGCGCCGTTAAAATGGTCTATGCAAAATAAAGATATTTTTATTTAAGTTTTTTAAGCGAAAAGCCAAGTCGGCGAAGAATGTATAACAATGACAATAATTTATAATAACGATTTTGTGGCATTAATACATTAGTTTTTTTTGTATGTGGCCTACCCTGTACAAATAAGATATATCTAATTTTATTTAAGTAAATAAAATTAGATATATCTTATTGTGTATTTATGTATCTTCATATGATATCATATTTAACTATGGCTGATCCTCGGATGGGTGACCACTTTGTGGCATTTACATTTGCGAGCGTTTCCGTGCTTCGGAAGGCACGTTAAGCCGTTGGTCCCGGTTGCCAGTAAAGTGGTAGTCGTTAAGCCTGGTTGAAGGCCTTATGGGCGGCTTGAAAATTTCAACAGCAGGTAGCCACAACCTACGTCTGTCTATTTCAACACGGCAATGGGCTCACCACCTATTACGTGGGACAGGAATCCACACGGTGAAAAGTGGGCATATAATATGCCTCTGCCACCCCTTCGTGGATAAGGCGGATTTATTTATTTATTTTATTTTATATTTATTTAGTACACAAGCAACATAATGTAAATCTGTCCAAATTTTTATATTTTTATAGTATCTGTGGCTCTGTTTATCTTTTTAATATTTTATTAGTAAGTACGATAAACTATAATTATTTTTAATACACATTACATTTATTTCGTGGCGAAAGGGTCGTTGCTCAAGCACGCCGTCGTTGGCATCCTCTGAAAATCAGCGCTGTAAAACTGAGTCTCCGGTGGAGACAGCATTACACTAAGAGGAGGCCAAATTCCACACAGTCTTTAGTATTTGATGTGGATTATTTTTTATTTGTTTATCGTGCATGTCTGTTTTCATACAAAATTGTTTCGCTGTTTTTGCGTTGAATAAAAAGGTTATTTTTAATATCTTTTTATTGGGAGATCTTAAATAACGTAGTATTCCAGTATAAGTCAGTCAGGTGTACAATCGAAAGTCATGTCAAGTCAGTGCAAATAAACCGTATGCTTGTCTAACACCTCGGTGGTATAATAAAACTCATTTTATAGTTTTAATTTTTATAAACTAAGCACCATTTCTAAACGTTATTTTCTTTTTCCTCAACCACAAATCGCCAACAACAGATGTTGAAATTGAATTTATAAGAACAAGAACAATTTTTAATAAGAACTTGAAGTGCTATTAATCAAAACAGGGTCGCTATGTTAATAAAAACTTGAGCCCAACCTAAAGCCACGACCAGGACGAGAGCGAGGCGTGGCGAAGCGAAAGTGACATTGAGAGCAGGGCGTTGATGCATTTTGCAGGTTTAAAATATTATGTATTTTGTCTTTTTTTGACTGCCTCTGTGGCGCGGTGTGAGTGTATCCGACTGCTACGCAAGAGGTCGTGGGTTCGATGTCAACCCAGGATAAAACTTTGTGTGAAGAGCACAATCATTCAGATGGTCTAAGTTTATTCTGTGTCAAGGTGTTATTTATCTATAATATGTATGTATTTAGAAATATATAAGTGTGTTTATCAGTTATCTGGTTACCATGAAAAGCTCAGCTTAGTTTGGAATCAGATGGCGTTGCGTAAGTTGTCCCAACGATATTTACGAAATTTATATTTTATTTATTTATTTTTGAAACTTTTTATTAGTTATATATATTTAGTAATATTTTCACAACAAATAATCAAACCAACAAATTTGGAACAGGGTTTTAAGAGGTTTATTGAATGGAAGCACTCGTGACCCCGCTGACTCAGTGTTCTGATTACATTTCTCCGTTTGCATTTTTGTCCCATCAATTACGATGGGACAAAAATGCATACGGAGAAATGTGGGCGTATTGTATGGCTCTGCCTACACCGTCGGGGATAAAGGCGTGACAATATGTATGTATGTATTAGTTAGATTAAAAAACCTCTTTAGAATTCGTTCAGTGTTTTTGACGCCTCTTCATTATAGTGTATTCCCAGTGGTTTCTAAACCCTATCTGGATTGGGAGCCAAGGGTCAATTTTATTAGGCTTCTGATTTTTGGTATTATGGGAGCGACTGATGTCTGATCTCCCAACCCCTTGTCTTTATGTTTGATATTACGAGTAAGGCTATATATATAATTTCCCTTTTACCCAGGAGAGCGTGGCAGTAATCATAAATATCAACGAATCGGGCAAATTAACATACACTGTATACAACATACTCGTAAATTATGAATGGGTTTAATGAATGGATTTGTGAAATGGGCAGGGAGTTCATAAAGTCTTAGTACGTATGTCGTATACCTACACTTTCAGAGCGCTTCGATTCGGCAGAAGAATAACTGTAAATTCTTTCTGAATGTGTGATTCAGTCTCGCAATAGAGATCTGTGTTATTGGCTCACACCTTGCTCTTGCCGCTTCCGCCTCCAACAAAGTGGTAGGTAGGGCTACCTACCACTTTGTTTCTGAACACGGCCTAAGACATTCTTTCCTCTTCAGGAGGAAAATTATGCGATGAAGTGGAGTCAAGTGAGACTGAAGTATAATTTAATACAAACTCCGAAAGCGTTTTCAATTAAATCCTAATTCAATTTTTCTGTAGATAACTCAATATGGTTAAATGAAAGGGTAAATTTATTTTTACTAATGAATTGTCATAATGAATACCTTCTATATTTTTTTTTCATTAATCATCTCTAATTTATTTAACAAATTAAATATCTTCAAATTATATATAGGTACAAATAAAATTAACTAACTAAACTAACTAACTATTTTCACGCTGTATCCCTGACGGGGTAGTCAGAGAGGACAGATCGCCAGGCTTCGCGATCCATGCATACTTCTTTCGCTTCTTCGTGATTCATCAATCGCTTCATACACGCACGTCTGGGTATCCGAGTACTTTTGACCTTTCCGTTTTTGAGCAATCTGCTCACGTGGTCTTCATATGTAAGTCTCGGCCTACCCTGACTCCTTCTACCCTCTACTTTTGAACAATATATATTCTTCGTCAATCGTTCCTGACTCATTCGTTGGACGTGTCCAAACCAACGGAGCACGCCCTTTTCCAGCTTAACGCTGACACTTTCATTCAAACCTGCCATATTGCGTATCACTTCGTTACGTATTCGGTCGGCCAAGGTAACGCTGCACAATTTTCGGAGTGATCGCATCTCCACAGCATTCAATTTACTTTCATGCATTTGCTGACATACCCAGGTTTCACTACCGAAAAGCAAAGTTGGCACTAGCACTGCGTTATGAATCGCCATTCGTGCTTCTTTTACGATGCTTTGTCGCTTTAATAACTGGGACAAAGCACCGTTAACTTTGTTTCCGGCAGCTACTCGCCGTTCTACATCTGAATCACATCTTCCATCCACGCTAAACATACTTCCTTAATACGCAATTTCATTCACTTGCTCTAGACGTTCCTGGTTTACCCTAATCTCGCATTTAGTTCTTACGTCACCTCTTTCAAATACTAGAACCTTAGTTTTACTTGCATTCAAGCGGAGACCCTTACTTTCACACAAATAAAATTAAAAGCATAATCTAACACTAAAAATAAAAAAAATCAACTAACTAAACTTAAATAAATATACATTACCTACAACGCGTCAAAAAATTCCTCCGCATCATCGCTGACCGGAAACGTTCCCAGAAGACTGGCAGCATTGCCACGTTGAATGGATTGCCATTCAACATGGCAATGCTGCCAAATGCCAAATGTAGTATTGACTAATCCTTTGTGCAATGTAAATAACCGGCCTTCTGGTCGCGAGAAGCGTCGATTAACCGCTTTGCTAAGTCTTTAAATAAAAAGCGGGCACTTGGACCCCAAGGTCCCAAAGTCTCAACCCCAAACGGCTCAAACATATAATCCCCTACTAGATTACAAAATTTGCACCGCTTGAAATATCTTCACGCTGTATCGCTGACGGCTTTCGTGGTTCACTATACTTCTTTCACTTTCTGCAGTCTCATTATCATGTAAAATTTGCATTTCTGCGTATCTGAATACTTTTGGTATTTGAGTTTTTGAGTATTTCATGTTTTTATATTTTTAACCTAATTTATTCTAACTTATAATTTTCCATATTCAGCACAAATTGTCTCCTCAACAGCTGCGTAAAGGACGAGGTCATGGCAAAATGAAGGAAATCTCATTATACCTACCCTATACGTCTCACTAGACAGTTGAGCAATAATACTAATCACCCTTCAAAAATTAAATTGCAATAGAGCAAATAATACTGTGATATTATATCGAAATATTTACAAAACATTTCGAAAGAAACTCCAATAGCTACCCCTTCTTTTAACACTGTCATTTATTACCATTTCAAGCCTTCAAATGTCTAAAAATCAACGCTTTACAACAATGGAAATAAACACCATTAAGGTGACAAAGCGACAATCTTGACGGTTGAACAAAATACAAAAGGAAAACTGGTGTCGTTTCAAATTTGCCATGATGGAACGACGAGAATGAATCGTGTTACCAAAACTGTCTGAAGTAGTCAGGTGTGTGGCACATTACAGTAGCGATGCTATGAACCATTATTGATTGTGTCGTGTGCCTGAGTGAAGGTAAGTAAAAGAAACATATTTTGGATTTGAATGTTGGGCCGTTAATAAGATTAGTAGAAGAAGATGCGCATTGCTGTTGTTGGACCTGCTGTTGAAATTTTTCAAGGCCCCCATAAAGCCTTCAACCAGGCTTAACGACTGGCATTTTACTGGCAACCGGGACCAACGGCTTAACGTGCCTTCCGCAGCACGGAAAATGTATTCAAGCTACCCTCACAAAGCTTTACCTTGACTTATGAATTGCCATGTTAAAGACAACTGGTGGCTTTATCTAGCTTCTGAATTATGGAAACGCTCATAAATGAAAATGACACCTCAGGACCAAGATGCATAATGCAGTGACTGTTTACAAAACACTGTTCTAGCGAGGTTACGAGCGCTTTTGCCTGATATAGCAGTGTCTGTTTTTATGTGCCACAATCCTAAGAGTATTCTAATAATACTGTTATCTTTTATGTCTATTTGCACTTAAGTTGTTTGTTTAAATTACTTGAATTTCAAGGTGTTTGGATTTCAGTAGGTTTTCTACAAGAAAAACAAATCTTGACGAAGAATGTACCTAAATTCCGCTAACTAATTACTTTTCTCTTTTTTAACTTTCAATTTATAAAGGTACTCATGGAATGCTGGTTTTACGCCTAAATTAAGTATATGTTAAAACTTACTATCGTAAAATAAAATTAAAAACTATAACAAGGTATATTCCAAGCTAAGTATTTCTTTTTTATGTTTTCTTACTTCTTTTTTTGAAGTGAAGCTAAGTCTAAAAATATGTGTTCTTTTAGCGCAGTACACATATTTTTATATTTGATAAAATCTCTGGACTCGGGACACCGTTACGAGACGCAGCTATAGTGTGTCCATATAGACATCTACATATAGACTGCGAACGAGTCTAGATAAATAAATTTGTTTGATAGTTAATTGGTAGATTCAATACCTTGCTACTAACTAATATAATCATCATCATCTAACGTTGATTTCGGTCATCTACAGGTCCTATTCGATTCAGTCCGAGACTACCAGGACTTTAATTGGTCGTGCTAATTAGTGTCTAGCACATAAGACTTTTTAGCCTTTTTGTTACCACCTCACTAAAAAGGCAACGGGTTCAAAATTTCTTCCAAATTTAACATCCAAAATAGACACATTTTATTATATTAAATTTATTTGGCCCTTTAGACCCACCCCAGTTCCGTGCTTCGGAAGGAACGATAAGCCGTTGGTCCCGGTTGCCAATAAAATGGCAGACGTTAAGCCAAGTTGAATGCCATATAGGCGGCTTAAAAAAATTCAACAGCAGGTCACCACAGCCTGCGCCTGTCCATTTCAACACGGCAATGGGCTCACCACCTGTTACGTGGGAGATAAATGCATACGGTGAAATGTGGGCGTTCAATATGCCTCTGCCTACCCCTTCGGGGATAAAGGCGTGACAATATGTATGTATGTATGTACAGGTCCTATTAAATAATATTGTGTAATCAATTTAGACTCTTTCAATGTAGAAATTTTTTTTCATCATCGTCATTAATTATATCGATCCCGGTCAATTTTTGAATACTTCTTTTAGCGCGGGATGCTAATTTTATAGATGAGATAAAATCTTTGGACTCGTGACTCCGTTACGAGGCGCAGCTATAGTGTGTGTTTATATGCATGTACATATAGCAGACCGCGAACGCGTCTAGATATATAAATTATTAATAAATTTAGTTTGTCGACACTCCCGAAGTGCAACCCGTAATTTTTTTTTGATCTCCTTTTTTCTTTGTCTTCCATCTTTCTTGGTTATTTTTTTTTCAATTTCAAGTATTACCTTATCAGGAATTTAGTTTTAATTAATCTCAAAAATTCACCAGTACAAAAAAGCGAGTTCATTAAAAAGTATGGTAAAAGGTAGAAATATAGATGTAATATACTCTCCAAAGAAACAAGAAGAGTTTCTGAGTTAGGCTGTGAACAGAAGTACGGTATGACAAAACTGTAAATTAAGTTTAGTCGACTGTTCTCACGTAACTCCAAAGGAACAATGTAAGTTTAATATTGTAAGCCTTACCTGCATTTTTAAAATAGCAGCCATTTGGTTTCTTGCGTCTTCCTCATAAGGTTGGGCTACCTTTAAAACTGGCAACTAGAAACAATCTCATTTTGATTTGATTTTGTTTCTTTTGTATAGACTCATTACTATTTAATTTGTTCAAATATCATGTAAATAAAACTAATGTAATTACTGGCAGTTAGAAAAGAGTGGCCATGAGTTTTATTGCCAAATTCTTCCTCAGGCTCTACCTATTGCGTTGCGAATCTGTCAGTAAATGTAAATGTAGAAGCAATAATCTTGACGTTTATAAGTGTTACTTTGTGACCTACATGAATAAAGATTTTTCACTTTCACTTTTCACTTTCACTGTAAAGGTTCCTTTTTGAACATGGAACCTTAACACCACTAGCAATCCAATATCTCCAGTTATCTTAATCAATATCGATACACTTTATACCAATATTATCTTTGAATGCTTTTGATATTGTAACGACCAATAACCTTTATGACTATCAAAATCGTGGATGTAAGGTCGTGCTTTTGAGAATTACATATATTGTTTCTGTTAACATATATATCTTTATCTATTATATATATATAACTAGTTGACGCCCGTGGCTTCATCCGCGTAGAGTAGTTTTCCCGATCCCGTTTCCCACAAGAACTTGTTCCTGGGATAAAAAGTAGCCTATGTGTTATTTTGATGTATAAGCTATATTATTGCAAAGTTTCATCAAAATCTATTCAGTAGTTTTTACGTGAAAGAAACATCCCTACAAACTTTCACACTTATAATATTATTAAGATTACTAGATGACCCACACGGCTTCGCCCGTGGCATAATTTCAACTCCTATTTAATCCCGTCGCTTATAAATTCTACAATAATGCAAAAAAATTGCCCGATTTGTCGACATTAATGACTACTGCTCCGCTCTCCAGGGTAGTAGCGTGATGATATATAGCCTATCTAGGGGGCCCCACCAAGATCTTCGGGGCCCAAGTCAACCTCCCGTGCTAGTGCGTGCACCTGCTGACTAACGGACGAGGCTCTGGCGCTGGCTTTCCCCTCTGGGGTTGGGAGGTCTGAGGGCGTCGCTCCCATAAAAGCCACCCGCCGAAACAAAAAAAAATAATGAACAGTCAGAAAAGGAATGCTGCTAGAGATAGGGCGCCGCCGCAAAACGGCACGCAGGAGCCCCGCCCGACTCCTGTGGCAAGTGGGCTAGGGCTGCCGTGTGTCGGGCCAGCACGGCTAAAAAGTTAGCCCCAACCCGAATCCGCTTCGCATCTTGGAACATTGGCACGCTGACTGGGCGTGCGGTAGAGTTGGCCGAAGTACTCTCCAGGCGGAGGGTGGACGTGGCGTTCCTGCAGGAGACTCGGTGGAAGGGCAACAGAGCCCGGCCCTTGCAGAACGGCTACAAGCTGTATTACACGGGTGCGCCTGGTGGGGAGAACGGGGTGGCCGTGGTGCTCTCTGAAGGGCTGCAGAGTGGCATCTTGGAGGTGAAACGCTGTAGCGGCCGGCTTATGATCGTGAGGGTGCTTATCGATGGGATTATTACCCACCTGATAAGTGCCTACGCGCCACAGGCCGGTTGTAGCGACGCCGATAAGATGTCGTTTTGGGGTCAACTCGAGGGAGTGCTTCGGAGCATTCCGTTGTCACAGGGAATCGTTTTGGGCGGCGACCTAAACGGTCATGTGGGTGAGAGCTGTGAGGAGTTTGAGCGTGTTCATGGTGGTTTTGGATACGGCACCCGCAACGCTGAAGGAGAAACTATCCTTAGAACGTGTGCGGCTGCCGATCTGGCCATTGTGAACACGTATTTCAAAAAGAAATCCGAACATCTCATCACCTACAAGAGCGGGAGGCGTACAACTCAGATCGATTTCCTACTCACTAGGCGACACAGCATCGGTAAGGTGGCCAACTGCAAGGTCATACACGGTTAGAGTCTTACTGCACAACACCGTCTCCTTGTCATGGACCTCTGCGTGAAGCCCAAAGGCAAACGCATCGAGCGGTGCCAGCGCCGCATCAGATGGTGGCTGCTTGATGAAACTAGGTCCCAGGAGTTCGTCTCAGCTGTCGGTGACAAGTGCACCGACACTGAAGGCGAACCAGTTCAAGATTACTGGGACAAAGTTCAGGCGGCCATCCTTGGAGCGGCGAAGGTGGTGCTCGGTGTGTCTAAGGGTGGACGCAAATGTGACAAGGAAACTTGGTGGTGGAACGACGCAGTTCAGAGGGAGACTAGGGAGAAGAAAGCCCTCTTTAAAAAGTGGCAAGCGACCGGATCTCCTGAAGACCGTGACGCGTACAGGGCTGTCAAGCGCGTCACAAAGAGAGCTGTAGCTAGAGCCAGACGTGACCACTTACAACCTCTGTATGATAAGCTGGAATCGTCTGAGGGGCAGAAGATCATCTATAAGCTGGCGCGCTCCAGGGTCAAAGCGGCACAGGATATATCCAAGTGTCGCTGTGTAAAAGACCCTGAGGGCAACCTGTTAAGCGAAGACCTCGCGGTAAAGGAGAGATGGCGCTCGTACTTCCACGAGCTGCTTAATAAACAGCACAAAGAGGTGCAGCCTCCGGAACTCCCTCCGAATCAGGGACTAGTGCCACCGGTAACGCCTGGAGAAGTCCTGACTGCGCTTCGCCGCATGAAGAATCGGAAAGCTGTCGGACCCGATGGAGTCCCCATCGAAGCCTGGAAGGCGATGGGTCCTCGCGGTGTGGGCATCTTAGTAAACCTTTTTAACCGCATACTCCTCAGCGGGTAGATCCCAAACCAATGGAGACTGAGTATTATTACTCCAGTCTTCAAAGGTAAGGGGTCAGTGCAGGAGTGCGGGAGCTACCGCGGTATTAAGGTGATGTCCCACACCATGAAGATCTTCGAGAGGATTATAGACTCTCGGATCCGGCAGGAGTGCACTCTCTCGGAGTGTCAATATGGGTTTCGCCCTGGTTATGGGACCACGGACCCTGTTTTTGCCCTGAGGGTTGTCGCAGAGAAATACAGGTCGAAGAACACGCCTCTGCACTGTTTGTTTCTAGACATGCAGAAGGCCTTAGACTGTGTCCCTCGTGCGATGATCTGGTGGGCACTGCGGTCCAAAGGGGTTCCAGAGGTCTATATTGACACTATCCGGGACATGTACTGTGACTCCGATTCAATGGTTCGGACTGCTGTTGGCGACATGAAACCCTTCCCCATCACCGTCGGGGTACACCAGGGTTCGGTCCTTAGTCCGCTTCTATTCAGTGTAATATTAGACGAATTGTCGGACAGCATCAGAAACCCACATGAGCAGTCTCCATGGTTGCTCATGTATGCTGACGATATTGCGCTGGCAGACGCGGACAGGGGCAGATTGGTGCGACGTGTAAAGGCGTGGAAGGAGACGCTTGAGAACGGCGGTCTGAAACTAAATGTGGCGAAGACCGAGTACTTGGCACTAAACTCGACAGATCCCACATCCGTCCGCATAGGCGGTGATTTGGTCGAGCGCACGGACCAGGTTAAATACCTGGGATCTGTTTTTCACACGTCCAGTGACATCGATTGCGATGTCAAGTCACGCATTGCTGCCGCGTGGGCCAAATGGCGGGAGATGACCGGTGTCATTTGTGACTCTAAAATGCCGATACGGTTGAAGGGACAGGTCTACAAAACCATTATTAGACCTGTTCTTTTTCATGGCAGTGAGACGTGGCCGATATTGGAGCGACACAAGCAGGAGCTGCGTGTCACGGAAATGAAAATGCTGCGGTGGATGTGTGGGGTCACGCGGATGGACCGCGTGAGAAACTCTCGCATCCGCGGCAGCCTTCACGTCCGTGACATTGCAGACAAGTTGCAAGAGCGTCGCCTTCGTTGGCATGGTCACGTCTTGCGGCAACCGCCGGGCTACGTAGGTAACAAATGTCTGGCCATGTCAGCCCCGCCGGGTCCCGGTAAGAGGGGAAGACCCAAGAAGTGCTGGCTTGACGTCGTAAGGGATGACATACGTGCCAATGGTCTCACAACAGGGGATGCCGAAGACCGTGCGAAGTGGAGGAGAAAATGTAGGAAAGCGGACCCCGGGCGTCGCGAGACGCAACTGGGACAGACGCTCGGATGATGATGATGATATATAGCCTATCTGTCAAGTTGGATCAAACTGCACACGGTGTGTAAATTTAATTAAAATCGGTTAAGTAGTTTAGGAATCCATCGCATAGCTTAATTTACAAAACTAAACATAGCATAGAGAGTAATGTTGTATAAATAGAGGTATACTAAAGTCTATTTATGGATCGTACTTGAGAGATAGTGATAACCTTGTCTAACCCCTATCTATTGACAACCAGAGTGAGAGTATTAACTGTTGCGATAAATGTATTTATAGTATGCCTCAGCCACCCTTTCGGGCATAAGGCGAGACATAGTTTTGTTTTTCATATGAAATAAATAAATATTGTGGGAGAATTTTCACACAGCGCCATCTACCCTAAGCAAAGCTTTAAGCTTGTGCTATCGAATCTACACATAAACGAATTTTATATTTCTTAACACATACATATTATACATAGCAAACACCCAAACTCCGAAACAAACATTTGTCGATTACGATTTGTTTATTCGTTTAACTGTAGGTACCTGTTTTACTATTATTATGTCTAATATGATATACACGTAGCGCCACGACAGGTCTATTTAAATTACGACTCGTAGATGTTTTCTTTGTTTCTAAGAACCGGCTACGGTTATAATCATACTGCGAACTCTAAAAAAATTGTTATTTTTTTCAGTTTTAACTAAAAAACTAACGTTATTATTACACATTATTAATAAGTAAACGGGATTACTCACGTTTTTACGACCAGTAATAGACCGACCGGTTTCAGCTGTATTTAGACAGCCTTTTTCAAAGGTGCGAACCGTTCGCCGAACACTCTTTAGTTCACTCTTTACACACACGCGCAGTGTGAGTAAAGAGTGCTCGGCGAACGGTTCGCACCTCTATTTTTTTCAGTCTTGTCTTCTGTGGAGTTAACAGTTAATAAAAAGAAACTTATTATTTATTGCCTTTATATGAAGCTTTATTGGCGTGTTGTCTTATATGAACGCCTATATAGATTCAGTGAAACGTGTATACTAAGAAAAAGTAAATAGACCAGTCTTTTAGCTATGTAAGTAATTAATCATATTTTTACTTTCTTCCTTTTATTATAAGTAAGATATAAATAAGGCTCCGGTCAATCAATCACAGCATAATTAGCAAGCGGTCGAGTTTAGTGAGAGATGATATATTCCTTGTACAAGCCTAAATCACAGTCGGTAATAAACTTTTATTTGTTTACTCTTTGACGCCCGCGGCATTGCACGCGTGGTGAAGTTTTCCCGTTCCCGTTTACCACAGGACCTTGTTCCCGGAATAAATAGCAGCCTATGTGTTATTCTGATGTGTAAGCTATAATATTGTAAAGTATCATCAAATCCATTCAGTAGATTTGCGTGAAAGAGTAACAAACTTTAGCGTTTATAATATTACTAGTTGACGCCCGCGGCTCCGCACGCATGGGTGAAGTTTTTCCGTTCCCGTTTCTCACAGGAACTTGCTTCCGGGAAAAAAGTAGCCTAAGTGTTATTCCGAAAGTGTAATCAATATTATTGTAAAGTTTCATTAAAATCCATTCAGTAGATTTTGCGTGAAAGAGTAACAAACATCCGTACTTACAAACTTTCGCGTTTATAATATTATTAGGATTAGTGATATACTTGGCTGAAAAGAATCTAGCGCTATTTCGTTTTCATCAAAAAGCTGATACTTTTTACCGAATGTTAATTAATATTAATATATTATTAGTGAGATAAAATTAAGATTAAGTAATCGAAGAAACTTCATCTGGTAGACCAGATGAAGGTGTATTTATTTTTATTTATTTATTTATTTAGCCTGCCAACAGTTGAAACAGTGAAACATTATAAAAAAAAAGTACACAAAAAGCTTACGTAGTATGAGCCATGGTTACTTACATATAGGAACTAACACAATGTAAGCCTAAGGCTAAATGCTCAACCTCTTACAGGCAAGCATGGCATGCATCATTGTATCTCAGTTATGCTAATCTAAATTCAAAAAACCTAGTGATAATGTACTTGTATTATACTATTTTTCTTTTACATTTTTATTTCACTATTGTTTATTGTATGTATGTGTGAATTCAAAGTTAAGTTAAGAGGTGCGGTGCTGCTTATCCTTTAGCCTACAACTAATTGCTTTCTTAAACCAGCATTGTGAACTAGTGTGAATATCTACAAGCTCACTGTGTTCATTAAAAAGCCTGCTCAAACGTGGTACAGCTGAATTACTGCCCAGGACCGTTCTTCTGAGTGGAGGCACAAGGGGCTTAATTTGGCTACGAGGCATTCTGGATGGAACGTTGAACTTGATTTGACACAGAAGTTGAGGACAATCTATTATGTTTCTTACTAACTTAAAAAGGAACATGAGGTCAAGCAAGTCTCTTCGTGAAGCAAGAGACATTAGGTTAAAAAGCTTCAGCCTGTCATCATAGTGCCTTTTCTTGCGATTGTCACCTTTATCTAAGTACCTGAGAAATCTCTTCTGCACACGCTCCATTCTTAGAGAATGAGCTGCGAAATGAGGCCTCCATACTACACAGTTGTATTCCAGAATGCTCCTAACGAGAGTGTTGTACAAAAGAATTTTAGTACTCGTTTTGTGGAACTCTTTTCCGTTTCTGATAATAAAACCCAACATTTTGTATGCCTTTGCAATGCAAGCTTCAATATGAGGCAAGAAAGATAATTTTGAGTCCATTATGACACCAAGGTCCCAGGTGCTATCCACTCTTTCTATGGGTTTGCCATCTACGCAGTATGATGTGGATATCCTTCGTAACTTTCGTGTGAACGTTATACAGAAACATTTACTGTGATTTAGCTGCATACCGTTGGTTATGCACCATGATGCTACAGAATCCTGATCGCGTTGAATCAACTGAGCATCATTTGTTGAGTTTAATATTTTTAAAATTTTTAAATCATCTGCGTACATAAAAGGTACGGTATAATGTAGATGGTTTGGAAGGTCGTTAACAAATATGTTAAAGAGGAGCAGCCCGAGATGAGAGCTCTGTGCAACCCCTGAGGTGATTTTGTATGGTATGGACTTAAATCCATTAGCGACAACAAAGAAGGAACGATTGGTCAAATAAGACTCCAGCCACTTAAGCATAGCATCAGCGAAGCCATATTTGGAGAGTTTTTGCAAAATCAGTTCATGCGGCACGCTATCGAACGCTTTACTGAAATCTGTATAAATAACATCAACCTGTGCCTGGAAGTCTATGGCACTCGATACTTACTCCGTAAACGTGACTAAGTTGGTGTTAGTAGATCTACCTTGCACAAATCCATGCTGGTGCACAGTAAGAAATCGGGAAAAATAGTTTTGCATGTGAGGACATATAAGAGATTCAAAAACCTTGCAAAACGTCGATAATATTGATATCGGCCGATAGTTACTTGCTATGCTTCTATCATTTGCCTTGTGTATGGGAATCACTTTAGCCTGTTTCCATTCGTCAGGAAAGCATCCAGTCTGTAAGGAGTCATTAAAAATGGTACATAAGGGAAAAGCGAGTTGTTGTGCACATGATACTAGCACAATTGGAGGTATACCATCTGCGCTTGCTCCTTTTGTTACATCCAAGGACCTGAGCTTATTCAAAACAGCCTTGTTATTCAAGATTAGACCTGAGAAGCAGTCGTCGCCACTTGGAACACACGAGTCGATATCATCGACTGGACATAGTTGCTGGTTGTTAGACTTATATACAGACGCAAAATGTAATGCAAAAACATTACAAACATCCGGCCCAGAGGTTGCAGTGTTGAGGCCATCTCTCATAGTATCTGGATAGGCATTTACACTGACACGCTTAGCTTTAAGGTAAGTCCAAAACATCTTAGGATGCCTACTGATGTTACTCTCAACTTTATTCAGATAGTTTTTATAGCATTCCTTGGCTAAATGATCACATCGTTTGGAGAAAATTTTCAGGGAGATCTGATCAAGGGGGTTGCGATAGATTTTATATCGCCTTCTAAGGTTTTCTTTTTCTCTAAGGACTCTTTTTAGATCCTTCGTGAACCAAGGGGCATAATTTGTTGTTTTTTGAGGATGCAGCAGGGGCGAATACAGTTTTATACCAGTCCATAAAATATCGTAAAAAGCATTTACCTTATCATTAACATCTTTACAATTCTCAAACAGATCATGCCTGTTTGTACGTTCCAAGTAATTACACATTAATTCAAAGTTGGTTTTATAAAAGTTATATCTAGTTTCAGTATTGTGGGTTAATGTTTTCAGAACGGGGAATGAAAGAAAAATGTTCAGAGGTGGGTGCAGAGGATCCACCTTAGATAACGGATCACTAACTTCATTAACAACTGCTTTAGGTCCTGCGCACAAGACCAAATCCAGTAATCTATTCATACAGTTTTTAATTCTGTTATTTTGAGTGAAACTATTGACATAACAAAAATCGACAAGTGTCTGCTCTAACCAGGATAGATGACAGTAGATTGCTGAATTTTTTAGGATATCCCAATTTATTTTGCCTAAATTAAAATCACCTATAACGCATGTATACATATCGTTTCGTTCTAAGACTTTATTGTAATTATTTGTGAAATTCTGTAGAGAGGTCTTAGTTAAAGGCGAGGGCAAATATACCGAACATATTGCTAGTTGTTTACTGGCGCTACTTGATTTTGGTTTCAGCAATATCCATATTTCGTCATAGTTTCCCTCCCACTCTTTAATCCTAGTGCAATTCAGAGACTTGGAAACAGCCACCAATACACCACCACCGTCTTTTTTAGCCCCAATTGTTATAGTGTCTCTATCTTTCCTAAATACAACATAATTGCTATTAATAAGTTCACTATCCAAAATGTTATCATTAAGCCAAGATTCTGTCAGTACAATTATATCATATGAAGAATTACACACATTCCTATAAAGATTTGTTGTTTTAGTTTTGAGCCCACGCACATTTTGATAGTAGATACTTAAGGTTGAGGAACTATTATATGTTGTGGTAGCCATTGTTAAGATAAATATTATACAAACCAACAGCAAACACTTGCACAGCCTAGGTACTTATTCTCGTTACGGGTCGAAACCTCGTTGCGGGTCTGGGCGTGGACATTCTCACGCTGGAGACCATGGTGAGAGCCATGATCTCCAGCGAAAGCAAGTGGGACGCCGCTGCGTCTTTTTGCGAGCAAGTCATGGTCGCAAAAGAGGCGGCGGAGAAAGAGCGAGAAAGAACTCTCCCTCCCGAGTACCGCAGTCTGCGACGAGGGCGCCGCAGACTTGTCTTCGCCCAAGACTACCGGCCTCCGTGACCGGGGGCCTGAGTACGGTGGGCGGGCTGCTCGCCGTGCTTACAGAAGCAGGCCAAGGAAGGTGGCGTAGCGTGAGGATTACACGCACGTAGCTCACTCCCTCAAGGTAGTGGTATATAACCCGAACCCCCTAACCCCCCAAAGAAGCGAGATAACACTCGAACCCCCCAAAGGGGCAGGATACACACCCGAACCCCCCCTGAAGGAGCCTGCGGTAGCGGACAAGGTCTGTCGGGAGCCCTGGGGTTATCCTTCCGAGGGCTCACCCGGGACTCCTGGCCATAGACAGATAGAAGGGTAACGTGTGGTTTTAGTCGGTAGGAGTCCGGCATAGCATCCATGAGGATTTCCACAGGAAAAAAAAAAAGGTACTTATTCTAATTTCTCTAAACATTCTCTACTTTTGATAACTATAGATTGTAGAAGCAAGAAAGGCATCTCGTGTGTCAGTAGTATCCAGCTTGACGACAATGGAGCGGGGTCTAACACTAGTGGAATTAATTTTAGCAATCCTGGTACAGTGAAGTATTTTCTCATCGGTTAGCTTGAATCCGACAGCGTTGGCTATTTGCTTCACAATAGTTGTTAGATTTTCGTTTTTGTTCTCAGGCATGCATTGTATCTCCACATTCGAACTTCTAGCCTCCTGTTCCAGATGGTTTACTCGCGCTGTTAGTTGACTTATTGATGTTTCCATCTGCCCACAGTTCTTCTTCAGGTGTTTTACAGCCTCGGTAATGACCCTGAATTCCTCAACGAAATCATCGTATTTCTCGCTCAAAAATTTAATTGAAGTTTTAACATCGTCCATTTGCTCCTTGATATCTTTAAATTTAGCATTCAGATTGCTAGAGATCGAGCCGTTGACTTGTTGAATTAAGTTATTCATTTCGGTCTTAAAGATGTCTTGAATTGCATTTCTAATTATTTCCTCCGATACAACCGCCTCAACCTGCTGTGGCGGTGAGGACAAAGCTGGTCTTTTTTTAGAGCGATTCCTGGTTTTGATTAGATTTTATAGAAGACATTTTCTAGGTGTGCCAATTAAGTGCTCCCAAAGTTGTAAAAATACAAAATTTTTGACTTATCGTTAAACCGCTACTCACAACACAAGCGACCACTTTTAAACCTCAAGGCCAGAATGACTCTAATTGCCTGCGTAAAATATTGTTCTAGGTTGTGAAATATGAAAGAACCAGTACTGGCTGCAGTTGTTTGTTTACCCACATTGACACTGAAGCAATACTTTAACTTGTCAACACAATAATTACTTTGTAATCTGTTTAGTAAATATATTGTTCACAATCGCAATCAGCATATTAATATTCACACTTTGATCACTGTAACTTACGTTAATGTGTTTACTTTCACGAAACTTTCAGTTTTTCTACGGATTTTAGAAATATTACGACAGACAAAAATTGCGACACGTCTACCCAACGATATTTTGTTACTGTCTTTATACTAGGACTTTATACTAGGATGCTCAATACAAAAAAGACCTTCAAAAGCAGGCATGAATAGTGACGTAAAAGTCAAGAGCCATTTAGATCAATCATATCAATTTAATACCTAAAATTAAATGAATAATTAAATAAGTATCGTTAGGACAACTCATCTGAAACTGACACACAACGCCATCTGATTCCAAACTAAGCAGAGCTTGTACTATGGCAACCAGATAGCTAATAAACATACTTAGATATATATTTCTAAATACATACATATCATAGATAAATAACACCCAGACACAGAATAAACCAACGTGCTCTTCACACAAAGTTTTATCCTGGGTGGGAATCGAACCCATGGCTCTTGCGTAGCAGTCGAATATCACCGCGCCACAGAGGCAGTCAAATTGATATGATTGATGAAACGTGTTTAATAGACCGTATTTACATCACTTGGCTTCGCTTTTATCTGACAGCAGATTGTCTGTGCGTTCATAGTCGCGTCGCTTCATATTGCCAACAGCTATTGTCTGATTATATCCTTCACACATAATGAACTACATTTCACAATGTATATTTGGAGCGCTCCTGGCCCCGATAACTCAGTATTTTGTAATCGATAACTAGTTTAGTAAGTTTCTCTATGGCTGGTAGAGATGGGTGACCGCTTTGTAGTATTCCGTTTACTAGCGTTTCCTTGCTTCCGAAGGCAGATTAACACGTTGGTCCCGGTAGCCAGTAACATGGCAATTTGCCATGCCAAGTTAAAGGACTTATGGATGACTTGAAAAATATCATCATCAAGTAGCCACAACCTGTGTCTGTCTATTTCAACACGGCAATGGGCTCACCACCTATTACGCGGGAATCATATTACACCGTATGCACAGAAGTGCATAATATGCGTCTGCCACCCCTTCGGTTATAAAGGTGTGACTGATTAACATACTACTAATATTAAGTTTGTAAGTTTGGATGTATGTTACTCTTTACAATAATATAGCCTACACATCAGAATAACACATAGGCTACTTTTTATCCCGGTAACAAGTTCATGTGATAAACAGGAACGGGAAAACTTCACCACGTGTGCGGAGCCGCGTGCGTAAACTAGTATTTTATATAAATATTCAGTTTCGGAAAGTAAGTTATTTTTTTCTGTCCTTTTAACACGTTGTCGTAATAATGGATAAATATTGTAAATAATGGATTAAAAATAGGGAATAGTTGTAGGTCTGGAGAGGATCTAAATGGACCCCAACAGGATTTCCAGGGCCCAAGTGGCAGTCAGACGGTAGTCACTCCTAACATCAAACAAGCCGACAAACAAAAAGTCAACCGATAGCTGCTCCTAGCAGTTACATAAAAGTGGATCCCAAGCTCCAAATTCAGGTAGGGTTTGAAAACAACTGAGAATACACTAAGAAGAAGAATAATAAGAATACACTAAGAGGAAGAGAGTTGTAGTTCTGGATGTAAAGCAGAGTGTTGCACATTGTTTTACAACCTGGGTCGCAAGGTTACGTATTACCTGTCCTACATGCCTTTACTTGAGGAGTTCAGTTCGTCACTACTCCTTTACAATTAGTAGAGGTTATCCTTGACCGGGTAACCCAATAATTAACCAAATGTGGAACATTAAATAATGACAAGTTATGACTATGTATAAATTTAATAAACAATATTTATTTACAAGTAAAATTATTAGAGAATGTCAAACATATGTTAAAATTTTAGCAAATTTTTAATTTTCAAATGCCAAATCACAGACATTGGAATTTGAATCCTATAAATAGTTGAGACTGATATTACCTAAATTTGCTTAATGTTATGGAATTGAATATTATTGAAATAATGATGTAAAGGAAAATGATTGTATTTATTTAAATTTGTAATTATTTATATTTGTATTTTGGGAATTAAAGGCTTTTATTATTATTATGTCTCTTCTTCTTCACTTTCTAATGAAGATACCCGGTCTTTTGGTAGGCTTATATGGGGACATATTGGTCCAACACGCAGAGGCCCTTTGAGAATTTTAATCTAATAGGAAATGGGACCCCCACTAAAGACAATCCACGCCCGCCTTATGTAGAAGAACGGTAATGGACTATCTCCAATGGGAGTTAAACTATTGTGAAATATGCTAACTATGAAATGGGCTATTGGGTTGTGTGTTAAATGGATTGGGTGATTTAAGCTATTGATGAAAACGGCGTCTACCTTTTTAATATATTATTATTAAACTACTGGCAGACGGTGACTCGCCAACTCACTAGATGATTTTATGTATGTATGATATACAATCACCGTAGGCATGATAAGCCTGTAAGGCGACAGAGGGCAACACCGGTGTGAACGGCTAGGGGTGTCGAGCGGTGCGGCGCCGGATTCACCTTCGCGGGACAGGCCCGGAGCGGGCTTCCCCGTAGTTATGCCCTTGAAAATGACACTTCCACCCCCGAGCATATAGCTCTGGCTCCCTCCCTCTGACCGGCCAATTAAGGCAAGCCAGAGTTGAGATTTGCTGCACTCCCGGTAGTAGCACTCTCACTGCTCTGCCGTTAGGTCAATAAATCCTAACCGGTGCAGAAGGGCAACAAAACTCTGAGGAATCGGGACCGATGTGTAGCCACGCACATTTAGCTCGCCATAAGCTGCCCTGCGGATGTGAGCTTTTCAATAACTTTTTGATACATTTTTTATGCGAGATTAGGGTAAACCAGGAACGTCTAGAGCAAGTGAATGAAATTGTGTATTTAGGAAGTATGTTTAGCGCGGAGGGAAGATGTGATTCGGATGTAGAACGGCGAGTAGCTGCCGGAAACAAAGTTAACGGTGCTTTGTCCCAGTTAGTAAAGCGACAAAGCATCGTAAAAGAAGCACGAATGGCGATTCATAACGCAGTGCTAGTGCCAACTTTGCTTTATGGTAGCGAAACCTGGGTATGTCAGCAGATGCATGAAAGTAAATTGAATGCTGTGGAGATGTGATCACTTCGAAAATTGTGCGGCGTTACCTTGGCCGACCGAATACGTAACGAAGTGATACGCAATATGGCAGGTTTGAATGAAAGTGTCAGCGTTAAGCTGGAAAAGGGCGTGCTCCGTTGGTTTGGACACGTCCAACGAATGAGTGAGGAACGATTGACGAAGAATATATATTGTTCAAAAGTAGAGGGTAGAAGGAGTCAGGGAAGGCCGAGACTTACATATGAAGACCACGTGAGCAGATTGCTCAAAAACGGAAAGGTAAAAAGTACTCGGATACCCAGACGTGCGTGTATGAAGCGATTGATGAATCTCGAAGAAGCGAAAGAAGTATGCATGGATCGCGAAGCCTGGCGATCTGTCCTCTCTGACTACCCCGTCAGGGATACAGCGTGAAGATAGTTAGTTATGACACAAAAAGCGAATCTACTGTGCCCTCATAGGGTTGCGTTTATCCTATAAAAGATAACGACTGTCCTCGAGGGGTTATTATTATTATTATTATCCTTGACCGTTGTGAATTAGGATTGACAAATTGAGAATGAGTGGTGGAACCCTCCTCCCCTTCCGAATTATCGTTCTACAATGGATTTCCGCCATTTCCGCAATTCAAGTGGTCTAGAGTGACAAAGACATACTATTGTTCCTGTAAACACATAATAACTGTCATGAATAAAGTCGATAGCCAAATTTCACGAGGGTGAAGCCGAAACCGATCTTGTTTAAAGAAAATGACGGGATAACACGGTTAGAAAAGGGAAAACGAGAACGAATCTCGATGTGATACCTCCTCATGAACAATTTATTTTCTAAATGTCTACCCATGTCACTGTGTGGTACAATGTGTATTGTACTAACTCTTATACAACTCCGATGAATGTATTGTACTCTAAAGGTGAGTATAGACTTGAACATTGATTTGTAACAAAACATCGAGTTTACGCGGTTGATTTTAAACAACCAATGAGCTTATTGATGTTTTGTGTACCATATAGTTACTATGTTTTTATTACATTTTCTTGTATACGAGTATCTGTGTGAATTTTAAAATTTATTTTAATCAACCTTCCCAATGTGCTACATAACTGAAACTTGGACCATTGCTCAGAAGTGGATGATAATGCATGAAAATGTAAAAAAAGATGAATTACTTTTTAGTTTTTTTTAAAGACATTTTTTTTTAAATTAACTTATAATGAAAAATGATTCAACGTAAAAACTTAACATATTCAGTTAAGTTTTTACGTTGAATCATTTTTCATTATAAGTTAATTTAAAAAAAAAAATGTCTTTATTTTGCATAGACCATTTCAACGGCGCTTACAAAATGTCATACACTAAAAGTAAAGAAAAAATTTGTATATTTAAAGTGACCAACGGTACGGAACGCGGCCCACCTGAGAAGAACCGGCAAAAAACTTAGGAAGGCTTTTTTTGATGACCTATTTACAATTTAATATTTTATGACTATAATATTTTATTTGCCAGCAGATCTTTCCAGGCATCCCTGTCCTGTAAATAGTCTAGAATAGAGTAATAACCTTTTTCACAAAGCTTTCTTTTAATATGCTTTTTAAATTTATTTAATGGTAAATTTCTCAGGTCACAGCGAAGCTTGTTGTAAAAGCGTATACAGTTACCCTGAAAAGAATCGCCAATCTTATGCAGCCGACTGTGGTGAACTGAAAGATTGTTTTGTTGTCTAGTGTTTATATTATGTATATCACAGAGTTTAGTAAACTGTAATAGATTTTTCTGGACATACATAAGATTGGCAAAAATGTATTGTGATGCTACGGTTAGAATATTTACTTCTTTGAATTTTTCTCGGAGGGAGACTCTGGGGTTCAAATTATATACAGCGCGTAGAGCCCGCTTTTGAAGAACAAAAATGTTATTTGCATCTGCAGCACTCCCCCAAAGGAGAATACCGTAAGACATAATACTATGAAAATAGCTGAAGTAAACCATTCTAGCCGTATCTACATCTGTTAGAGTCCTGATCTTTTTTACAGCGTATGCAGCCGAACTTAACATAGAGGCCGTCTTTTCTATGTGTGGGCCCCACTGTAAATTGGCATCAATAGTTATACCAAGGAACACAGTTGATTCCACAAACTCTAACACCATTCAGTTGAACATTGGCCGTAACTTGTTTTACATTTGGTAGAGTAAATTTAATACATTTAGTTTTGTTTTCATTTAGGCAACGATTATTTGAGCTGAACCAATGAACTACTCTTGCAATTGCATTGTTTACATCGAGATAGTTATCTAATTGTCTTTTAATTTTAAAAATCAATGAGGTATCTTCTGCAAACAAAACAATCCTATTCCTGTCCCCTACATAAAATGGTAAATCATTAATATAAATGAGGAACAAGAATGGCCCAATTATCGAGCCTTGTGGCACACCCATTGTAACCATGGATCCTACAGAACGTGTACCATTAATATCGACCCTTTGTATTCTATTCTTCAAATATGAAGACAGAAGGTCGAGAGCTTTGCCTCTTATTCCATAGTGATGTAATTTTTTGCACAATGTTTTATGTTGAACGCAATCAAAAGCCTTGGATAGATCGCAGAATATACCTAATGTATCTTGCTTGTCTTCCCAAGCTTCATGAATACATTTTAATAACTCAACACCAGCATCGGAAGTTGAGCGCCCTTTCATAAAACTAAACTGTTTTGTATGAAATATTTTATGAATATCAAAGTGGGATAGCATTTGATTCAAAATTATTTTTTCAAATACTTTGCTCAAAGTTGGCAGCACTGACACTGGTCGGAAATTAGACGGGTCTGTAGCACTGCCAGCCTTGAACAAGGGTATGACTTTGCTGTGTTTCATTAAATCAGGAAATATACCACTAGAAACACAGTTGCTAGATGGGGCGCAATGACCTCAATGATACATGATCAGTTTTGACTGATAATCCCCAAAGGTCAGCTGTTTTCTTAATTTCAATACATTTAAAAGTTTTTATAATATCCTAAGCGCAAATATCTGTGAATACAAATGCATCCCTGCTATAAGGTACAGATTCTTCTAATAAATGTTCAGAGGAACTGGAAGACGCTTGCAAAGATTTAGTCGTCAAACTAGGTACATTTTTGAAAAAAATTTCAAATTCCGTCGCCACTTCGTTGTAACATGACAATCATTTACTTTTAAGTGGAAATCCCTTTCTGTCATCAAATTTCTACCGCATTCAGAGTTAATGACATTCCAAGTAATTTTTATTTTATTCACAGAATTAGAAATTTTATTATTAATAAAGTTTGATTTTGCAAGATAACATGTTTGTTTAAATATCTTAGAATAATTATTAACATATTCCTGAAAAGTTCGGTTAAAATTATATGATTTTTCTGAATATAGTTCAAATAATTTGTTTCTACTTTTAAAAATACCTGGTGTGTCTATCTGGTGTGTATCACTGAAAACAGGACGACCACCAATCTGTTTTGAGGTAAAAACTTTGCCAAATTTCTACCGCATTCAGAGTTAATGACATTCCAAGTCATTTTTATTTTATTCACAGAATTAGAAATTTTATTATTAATAAAGTTTGATTTTGCAAGATAACATGTTTGTTTAAATATCTTAGAATAATTATTAACATATTCCTGAAAAGTTCGGTTAAAATTATATGATTTTTTAGAATATAGTTCAAATAATTTGTTTCTACTTTTAAAAATACCTGGTGTGTCTATCTGTTGTGTATCACTGAAAACAGGACGACCACCAATCTGTAGAGGTTTTGAGGTAAAAACTTTGCCAAACTCATCATTAATCAAATTAAATAAGTTTGTATATGACTGGTCTACACAAGTGAAGTCAGGTAGATATGGCAATCTCTTTACTATATTTTCTTTAAAAATATTGAAAACGACTTTGGTTAATTGGTACATATTTAATTTGTTTTTTGTAGACTTTATTACTAGTTTTAGGAAACTTTATCCATTGGCCACAATGATCTGACTCTACAGGATCCACAATACTTTTATTTATTGGTTTAATATCAGTAAAAATATTATCAATACATTTTGCACTGGTGGCTGTAATACGAGTAGGTACTAAGAATGTACTATGCAGATTAAAGGATTTAAATAATTTTTTCATTTTATTTCTCTCTGATCGAGTTAATGATGTATCTAGTTTTAATATATTATGGTATTGTTACGAGTAGGAATAGGGTGTGGCTACCTGCTTTTGAAATTTTTCAAGACGTTCATTAGGCCTTGAAGTTGTTTAAGACATAACATACTTTTCGAAGCATGAAATCTGTCCAGCCATAGCGTAAGTCTAGCGTAAGATGCTGAACACATAGTAATTGATTATAAAAATTTACAAAATGCACAGTGCGTTTCAACAAAGTAACGAATGTAATGTATCACAAAAAGGTTACTGTAGCCATTACGTGGAACAGAGTGTCAAGCTGTGTTCAAGTGTATAAACACCTTTACCTTAAGTCCCTCTTAGATCGATCGATATATCTGTGATTGCCTCTATTCCACGGACTCGCTTATTATTAGTTTTGCCACAGCACAGATACGTGGTCGCCATATATAATGTCTGATTGTCATGTTTACTACTTTTTAATGATGTCTTTCATTGTTTTGACTCAATTTTATCAATGTATGTCCATTTTTGTATAAGTGGTAGAAATCAGCTCTTATATGAAGGTTATTATTGACTAAGGAGACTTTAAGTCCTATTTCGATGATTACAGCTAACAGCAACTGCCCACAATACATGTAGAATACACGTAATGTTAGCAATTGTTGTCGGTATGATTGCAAACGTAGCAGCAACTGCAACATTTAAAAAAATAATAGCAATCGAACACATAACCTCCTCGTTTTTGGGAGTCGGTTAAAAATACTATAATTATTCATGTAATTATTGTCACTTGAGTCATTCATATCTTGAGTTCTATAAAATTTTGGAATTCAATAAATCAAATAAGTTCTGGACGTATGTCTTTCCCGGCTCTGGCCATAAGTCATAATTATGTGAGCCATCATTTTAGGAGGATTATTGGTATACCACTATGGCCAGACAGGTTGTTACCAGATAATATCTTTCTTCCATACGCCAAACCTCGTCTGTTAGTCAACTCGGTAAGATCCCATAGCATTTAGAAATTTGTCTAATTTAATTTCAAAGATATTCTTTTTACAAAATTTAAAAATAAACAGCTCACATGAAGAGAGAGAGAGAGGGAGTAAACTCTCGGGTCCCTGGTCTGCAGCTTCTGCCCACGTCACTTACTACTACCGTTACGTTCACGAGGTCTCTCTTGTAGAGTCACTAGTATTACAATAGGGTACATATATGGATATTTTTTCTTAAAGCAATAAAGTTTTAAAAAAAATCCATAAACTGAGTGGAGTCCATTGCATCAATGTTTAAAAATGGTTGTAACACTGTTCATTGGAATCGAGTTGTTCATTAGCTCGATAGATGACTCCGGTCATACTTTTAAAATGACGATTAAAATATGGTGGAGAATTTCAACTTGATTCGATACGGTTCGGGTAGTTCAGGTGGCTAGAACATTGCTCTGGTTAGGCAAAGGTCACAGGTTCAATCCCCGTCTCGAATCGAATAGTCATTTTCCACTTTATAAAAAAATTGGATACATAAATTTTAGTATGAAGGACATTTATTTCAATCCTACTAAACGCGAAGTTTATAAGAATATATGTATGTTGGTTTGTAACACTTTCACGCAAAAACTACTGAATGATTTTTGTTGAAACTTTACAATAACATATATAAAGTATAAACTTGGAGAATATTTTCTCAATCCGTAAAAACGATGTTTGATTGTGAGAGTTGAGCATGTTAATTAATTTGTCATTTATAGTTATAGTAAATTATAGTTATATTAATTATATAAGTCATTTATAGTTATATTAATATTAAAAAAACATTTATTCTACCCTCCTTGTAAAAATGTATAATGTAAACGTAGACTAAGTCACTCGTAAATAGCATAAAACCTTAATAAAATAGTATTAAACCTTAGTGTTTTTTTTTTTAACTATTAAGTTTAAAACCATGTAAATGTTTCTTTTACTTCATAAATAAATGAAAAAAAAAACATAGGTAATTTTTCATAATTTATTTTGTGAAATGGGAACGGAAAACTTCTCCATGCGGGCCAAGCCGCGGACGTCCACTAGTATTTATATTGGCTGTGATTGTAATCACAGCCAATACTTTAACTATTTTAATAACTTGTACAATTTATAGGAAAGTTTCAGACCCAAACGATTAAAAATGTTTCTAAATTACAAGTACCTAAATTGTAAAATTGTTCAAATACTCCGAATAAACTAAAGTAAAACGGCAACTTAACGGACTAAAAAATAGTCTATAATATCAGTTTCAGTTAATAGGCATAATTTATTACTTCAGTTTTAACCGGTTCTCTTTGTCCAACAAAGGCACTGAGAGCGATATTTGACAATTTCAGATAGATTTTAATTTAGTAGATAGTAGGTCAAATAATTGAAGACATTTCTACGCAAACTTCTGTGAGATATTAATTCTCCTTTGTTCCTATTGTTTCAAATAAGCGCTAAGTCAGCTGATATATCTATAAAGAGATAGACTAACAAATTCAAAAGGTACGCCGATTCGAATCTCTTAATCTCTTTATAGACAGAAATTATTTTAGAACTATCTACTTATGTGATAGGTATTAGTTAGTTGAGAATGTTGAAAAAAAAAATTATAACCTACTTGTCCCTGGCACTTGGCGGCAATATGACATAAATAAATAAATAAATATCCATCACGCCTTATCCCGGAAGGGGTGGCAGAGGCACATTATATGCCCACTTTTCACCGTGTGGATTCCTGTCCCACGTAATAGGTGGTGAGCCCATTGCCGTGTTGAAATAGACAGACAGGTTGTGGCTACCTGACAATATGACATGGTATTGTTAAAGTAAGTAAATTGTCAATTTCTAGTTAATGAAATGTTTTTTTCGGTAATTTATACACGTACAAAGTATTACCACAGCCGAAATAGGTTTTCTCTCTTTATACTGTGGTATTACCTGCATTTTTACACATCAGATTTTCATTAAACTCACCTAGTCATAAAACATTTCAAAACTCAATGCAACACTTTCAAGAATCCTTAACTTCGTTTAATACCACTGAGGTGGCAGACAAGCATACGGCCTGATGGAAAATGGTCACCGTAGTCTATGGACGTTAGCACAGGCACTGCTGACCCTGTAAATGCCTTCTAAGACCCTTTTAAAGAACCCTACACTGTAGCCGTTCGGGAAAACCCAGGCAGGGAGTTCATTTCATAATCTAAGCGTATGCGGAATAAAGCCCATAAAATGTGTCAAAAAGAACAAATGGTTGTACGTTTTTGGATAGATAGGATGAAAATAAATTTTCTCCATGACAACATTTCTTTTTTCTAATCCCTAAGAACAGAACACTTCGTAAATATTGCTCATCTCACCTTCAAACAAAAACAAATAAATTACAATTGCGTAAATCTACGTAACATAACTCAAAACCTTTACATTTCTATTCCACTTAAGTGTACGACTTCAACACGCTTATATTAAGCCTCCGTGACACTTGAACGTAACATAGACGCCTACGAATTGACTAACTAAATAAATGTTGCGCACATTTCCAAATTATTTTGTATTAGGCGTTTGTGATTTTATTCTGCGGAAAACATGACATATGCTTTGTTGTTTTTATCTTTCCCCTTTCGCCATCACCTGAGATAGACAACAATAGTTTTATTTCAATAACTAGAACTATTTTTGTGATGGCCTCAGGTGTGTATAATTCTAATATAGCACAAGCATACAATAGACAATTGCAACACCAGAGGTACTACTACACTACCGACTATGCTAATCTTTCAAAAGCTGTTTTTTTTTTATAAAAAAAATGTCTTTATTTTGCATAGACCATTTCAACGGCGTTTACAAAATGTCATACACTAAAACTAAAGAAAAAAAATGTATATTTAAAGTGACCACCTGTTCGGAACGCGGCCCACCTGAGAAGAACCGGCAAGAAACTTAGGAAGCATATTAAATAACACCACTTGTACTGTTCCACAACAAACCGGTCAGGTTTACGTGGACATCAGCCGTTGCCAGTCGCGCGTCCGGCGGCTTGTAGAACGCAAACACACGGATGGGGCGGCGATCGACGCAGACTTCTACGCCCAGGGCGTACGACGTCTGCAGCAAAACAGTTGGCAGCGGTTGGTGGACGACATTTCTCTTCACCAGGACTGCCAATCCCCTGAAAGCAGTCCCGGTCTGGGAGATTTGCTTCTCTCGGTACACATGGTACCCTGGTGCTCGGTGTGCTGAGGTCTTCCTGAGGCGTGTCTCGCAGATGAGGGCAATATGGACCTGCCGCTGTGCGAGCAGCGGCCTCAGGTGCCTGATCTTCACGGGAGACATCCCAACGGCGTTCCAGAAGATGATGCGTAGGCAGTTATCTGCCATAGGTACAGATTTTCCCTACGCATTGCAGGATGAGCTGGACGGGGTCCCGTCCCTCCTGGATGGCTTGGAGCACCTCGGTCAGCACATGGTCAAAGGGTCAGCTCTTCCGTTCCACCTTCGGCCGGCACACTAGTTGACGGTTTCGGGTGGGTGTCCCGCTTCGCCTTCATCCCTCCCTGGGGGGCGGCGACCACGGGCTTGGCTGGCACTTGCGTGGGCTGCTTCGTCGCTGCAGCCTTGTTGCGGTGTCCTCGTTTTCTCTTCTTGTTTTTCCCGCGTGCTCCTGGGGCTGGGTTAGCCTCTGCCATAAGAGAGTTTGGAGCATCGCCTTCCGCCACGACGGAGGTTGCAGGCTTCGCGGGAGCGGTGCGTGCGACGGTGCCGGCTTTTTTATTCCGTGCCTCCTTCCGGAATTTTTACTTTTTACTTACGCACCCCCACGGAAGACCCAGTCGTGTTTTCCCCGGGCCAAGTGCAGCGTATGATTCGCCGCACCCAACTGCGGAAAGCCCCAGGCCCTGACCGGATCCCGAACGAGGCCCTGCGTCACCTGCCCCCGTGAGCGATCGCATCGGTGACGCAGCTATTCAATGGCATCCTCCGCACCAGCCACTTTCCCGCAGCATGGAGACTCGGCAGAGTCATTATGCTGCCGAAGCCCGGGAAAAACGTACTGAAGCCCGAAAGTTATCGGCCCATTACGCTGCTGTCGACACTCTCGAAAGTCTTCGAGAAGCTTCTACTCCTGCACCTGACACCACACATTCAGCCACGCGACGAGCAATTCGGCTTCCGAGCCGAACACTCCACCACGCTGCAGCTCGCGAGGGTACTGCACCATCTCACCGTCGCTCTCAACAAGAGAGAGCACGGTCTTGCAGTACTCCTCGACATGGAGAAGGCATTTGACCGCGTCTAGCACGACGGCCTGATCTACAAGCTGGCCACGTCTACTACTCCGCGCCGAATAGTCAAGACTGTGGCCACCTTCCTCCAGGACAGACGCTTCCAGGTCATCGTGGACGGCGTCCTGTCCGGAGAACGGATCATCAGGGCCGGCGTGCCCCAGGGTAGCTGCCTATCGCCGGTGTGCTACGCGAAGTACACCGACGATATCCCAGCGCCAGATGGCGCGATGTTGGCGCTATACGCCGACGACGCCGCCTTCATTTGCACTTCTCTGACCGCCACGCACGCGGCGTTCAAGATACAGCGTGTACTGGATACGCTCCCGCCTTGGCTGGATGAATGGAGACTGACGGTCAACGTGGCAAAGACCCAAGCGCTTGTTGTGGGGGGTGCGTGGCAACCCGCGCCCCTTACCCTGCTCGGAAAAGCCGTCGACTGGTCCCCGACGGTGACCTTTTACCTTGGAGTGACCATTGACCGTCGTCTCACCATGCGACACCACGTGCATAACATCGTTGGACAAGCTCGCGCCGCTCGAGCTCTCCTGCGTCCGGTGATCTTATCGTGCCTCCCGCTCCGCGCGAAGCTGGGCGTCTACAAAGCTTACATTTGTAGCCGCCATACCTATGCCGCCCCTGCATGCGTGCGCAGCAGTCGCTGTCACTGCGACACGCCGTAGGCGCCCCTCGCTTCGTGAGGAACGAAACGATCGCCCGAGAACTACGCATGGAGAGCCTCGACGACTACATCGGTCGCTTGAGGGCCAACATGTTTGCTCGCGCCGGGGAGTCGAACTTGCGGGAGATCGCTCCGTACCTCCGGCGCCCCCCGGACAGACCTCTGCCGCGGGACTTGATCCCCGCTGCAGCACGACCAGACCAGACAACGTCACCCTGAGGCCGGCTGATGGGCGCCTGTCGGGAACCCTTCCCGACAGGCTCGACCTCGCCGACGCCCTCAGGGTGATCCCCAGATGATGAACTCAGCTGCCGCTGGCTAGTAGACCGCCCATCGGAAGTATCCGATGGGGTCAGGGCTCGCTAGCGGCACGCTCCACCACCGGACTTGACGCCCGGATTTGACGCCACGGTTTTTCACAAGCCAACCCAACGACCCGCCTGTATCGACAGGCGGCGCTGAAAAACTACTGTAAGAGGCCAATGCCTCGACCAGTCTCCCCCCAACTCCCCTAGGGGAGTTGTGAGATGACCAGTCAGATACCCTGGAAAGAATCGCCAATCTTATGCAGCCGACTGTGGTGAACTGAAAGATTGTTTTTAATCACAGAGTAAACTGTGATATTTTTTATTGGACATACATAAGATTGGCAAAAATGTATTGGTTAGAATATTTACTTCTTTGAATTTTTCTCAGAGGGAGACTCTGGGGCCCAAATTATATACAGCGCGTACAGCCCGCTTTTGAAGAACAAAAATGTTATTTACATCTGCAGCACTCCCCCAAAGGAGAATACCCTAAGACATAATACTATGAAAATAGCTAAAGTAAATCATTCTAGCAGTATCTACATCTGTTAGAGTCCTGATCTTTTTTACAGCGTATGCAGCCGAACTTAACCTAGAGGCCGTCTTTTCTATGTGTGGGCCCCACTGCAATTTGGCATCAATAGTTATACCAAGGAACCATTAAGTTGAACATTAGATTTCGATGATTTCTGATTGAAGATCTGATTGAAGATGATTGAAGATTAGATGAGAATCTCAAACAGTATACGTTTAAGAAATCGGAGGCAAGGGAGTTCATTCCACTAACTAAGCGCACCAGCTAGGAAGGTGTCAAAAATTTCTATATACAAGCACTCACAACTCTATGTGTGAGGATGAACACCCTATCAATAACTATATGTTTATATGCACTGTATATATGCACAGTCTGCTTGTGCAACCCAGTCGAATCGTCAAGCGAATTCAAGCTAAATGAGCATTCCTGTGTCTTGTATTTATGTGTATCATACAATGCGAAAATCTAAAAGGCATCATTTTAAACTCATCAGAGCATATATAATTGTATATTGGTACTGGTTGGCCGTATTTACTTTTGACGCGGGGAATGCATTTGTTGTCGTCGTCCCTGTGGCAAGGGCAGCAGGACCGGTGTGTGGTACTGCCGGCTCTTTGGGAGCCGTCCTACCTACTAAACTCCGCGGCGATCCGCCTTTTTTCAACCGGATCGCTGGATAGTCCTGAGGGCTATTCATTGCGATCCAGCTAAGGGAAAAACTAAGGGCAGCAGGGCAGCTAACAGCTAAGGGCAGCAGGACCGGTGTGTGGTATTTCCTGCTCTTTGGGAGCCGTCGTACCTACTAAACTCCGCGGTGATCCGCCTTTTTTCATCCGGGTCGCCGGATAGTCCTGAGGGCTATTCATTGCGATCCAAATGAGGCAAAAACTGATGGTTTGCTGTATTAGACTGTAAGTGGTTAGGAAAGTTTAACAAAATGCCAAGTACTTTTTTAAGTAGCTTCTTATACTATTTAGCGTCGGATTTGAAAATGGTTGAGCAAATGACCTACAAACTTCAGCATACAGAAGAGATTGTACACAATGATGATGATGATATTGTTTGAAATACAAAACCTGGAAAAATATATGTCTCTTAATATTTAAAAAGGACGTGCCCGAGGGAATTTAGGGTTGAAATACTCCACAACGGGCCATCGACAATTAACAAACTTTGTTCGTTTTAAAAAACACTCAGGATTATTGAATTAAAATACCTTAGAAAAAAATATAATCAAATTTGCCAAATTTGTTTTTAATTAAAATAAAATAGTTTTTTTTTATGAGTCTGTAGGGACTTGTTTCTACAAAAGAATTATTGTTAAAAGGTTGTGTATAAGTGTGATGTATGGAAGTGGAATATTAGCTACTAATCCATGCAGGATTATAAAAATTAAGTCCTTCCAGAGGATTTTTATAACATTAACTGCCAATAAGTACTTATTTTCCTACAGCTGTGAAATCGACGCAATTTAAACACAATCTTCGGATATATAACGTGGACAAAGCAAAAAAACTAACAATGAATATTTAATAACCTAGGATACGAGGGGGGAGATGAATTAATGTCTGTGATACTATAAAACACGCTGGTAAGTGATGAAGACGATGAAATTCTGATAATCTTTATTTATATATACCTTGCTAAAATAATGATCTTTTGAACTGCTTAGTTGTAGGAGAAATTCTCTCCACTGAATGAGAGTCTCACTTCTTCTCGGCACAAATTGGATTGCTCAAGAAGACTTGCATCTTAAGCATCAGCTTCTCTCATAGCTAGGGATGTAAAATGGTGGTAGAAAGAGGAAAAGTACTCACTGTTGACATTGCTCTATAAGTCCTAGAATACTTCGACCGCTACGATGTTTTTCTCTCATGAGACTCATTACAGAAAGCGATTTAATAACACTGTATTCAGTCTGTTACTTACCCTTGATACAGACAAGATACATAAATAGGTAAATGCTATTTTATCCTAAAGATAGAGCAGTTTATCCTATGGATAAAATGCTCAACAAAATAAGTTACCTCATTGGTTACAAACCTTTACTGGCCAATTACAACAAAACTATTAGTTTTATCCCACGCTCTCTCACCGAATCTAAATGAAAGCTCCGAAAACAGGTAAAAGTTGGCAACTATGACGTAGACATGTTTTTCTCAGCCGTCGTATAATTTACTACATCGTGCGTAAGGAATACTAATCAACACATGTACATGAGAACATTATGTAGTCTCTCGTGAGAATATTATAGCGAAGATATAGGCTAATCTTAATATATATAAATTACGTGTCACGTTGTTTGTACAATTTTATGTCCCAAAATCCAACACTCCCACACATAAAACATGATAAATGCACTTATTTTAGAAAATACTACATTTACAGTAAGCATCCGCTGAAGAGAATTATAAAAGAGATTCAATCAAAGAGTATCTAATAACTCCAGCGCGCCGTTTCATACAACATTGCTGGAGCGTTGTAATGCTCAAAATTCAAAAAATACTCCAGCAATTAATTTCATTTTCTTTGTCCGTAAATGCGATACTTCGCGTATAATTTTTTCGAAATAATGACAGTATTTCCATGCATGTTTGAGAAAAACTGTTTTTAGGCTGCTATAGTCGCCTTAACGTTTGAGTGGCTATAGATGTTTCACATTAATAACGGAAGGGAGGGGCAGGATTCCTTCCCTTTGCCTGCGTCAGTTCAACGATTTATACAGATAGTAATTCCTTCAATAGAGCGAATAAATAAAAGAGCCTTCAGATAGAATTTATTTTAAGCCAAATTGGCTTAACTGACACCTGACACTCAAAAAACTAACTTTGCCAGTGAAGTAGCCTTGAACGTCGGCACAGCTGATACGTTCAAGTTTCTGCCGTCAAGAGCGCGGCTGAACTTTTATTGTTTGGCCTCGAGGGTATTTGGTTTAGGAAACACTCAAGTGACGACCGAATACTAATGTCTATAGACTATATTTCACATATTTTCGGGTTCCGCACCTCAAAAAGAAAAAAATACTGAATGCTTAAAACATTACTTTCTTGGCATTCGGTCCTTCTGTTCTTCTGTCCTTCTGTTCTTCTCTCCTTCTGTTCTTCTGTCCTTCTGTCTTTTTATCCTTCTGTTCTTCTTTCCTTCTAGTCTTCTCTCCTTCTGTCCTTATTTCCTTCTGGGCTTCTGTATCTCCGTGTGTCGCTATTGATTTTCTCAGGAATGGGTGGACCTAGCAAATTGTCATTTTATACCAGAAACTGAGGTCTATTAGACCCCATTAGGTGTATAAAATCACGGTCCTGAGTCAACACGATAAAAAGATGGACAACTTAGACTATGCTGATGTCTCTTACCTTAATGCAAAGGAGGAACACCTTAATAAACTAGAACGACTACAGAATCTGGGTCTCCGCTTTATTTTTGGTCTCAGAAAGTATGACCATGTCTCAGAATTCCGAATGAGGCTGAAGTGGTTACCCATTAGGTAGCGTCGTAACTCCCACGTTCTTTTTCTTCTACTCTATTCTTTATAATCCTGAATCACCTTCTTATTTGCGTGATCGGTTTGATTTTCTGGTCCCGAGAGGCAAACCCTGTCGTACACCCTCCTCTCTTCTTCTTCGAACTCCTCCTCACACTTCTAGTTATTATGACAGTTCTATTACCATTCGTGCAGTACGCCTATGGTCTCTCCTTCACACTATACGCGCAAGCCCGTCGCTGAGCATATTTAAGAGAAGGGTAAAGGACCTGTTCTTATCACAGACCAGGTAGGTGATTTTGGTTGTTACTACCGACTTATTATTGTAATAGGTATATGTAATTATTTATGTTGAATGTAAAATAAGTGTATATATATGATTATATATTTATATATGATTGTAATAAGTGTATGTATGGTATATAGAATAACAATAATTAAAAAAAACTGTTCTTTGCGCACAATTATACCCATCCGTCGCAGCATCTCCATTCACCCTAAAGTTTGCTGGTAGAAAACTCAATATTGAGTTAAGCTCGCCTATGTACACTAATATAAGTCACCTTGTTTCTAATATTAGTTTACTGTGTACAATAAATAATAAGAACTTTAGATTTTTGCGAAAACTTGTAAGTACCAAAATTTACCTTTACTTTCAACTTTTTTATTTTCCTGAATTTTCCCTTTTGATCGATAACCTTTAAGGTAGTTCCCGTTGACCTAGAATCACGAAATTCGGCAAAAGGCAAGGTCTTACAGCACAAATAAAGAAAAGCTTCCAAAAGATAGAAAAAGTTGAAAATTAAGATGTGTCATACATTCATATATATACAATTAATATAGACCTATGAGTTGTATGGGCGCCTATACAATTTGGAGGTCTAGCTTAATTGGAAATATTAATAAGGCACTAATTATATTACGACGGTATAATGGTACGCACGGAACCCTCAGCGCACGATTTTTTACATCACCTCAATGCCTAGACCACAAATAAAAAAATTTAAAGAGGAAAAATTTTTTAGTCACGAGCTGGACTCGAACCAGCGTCTTCTAGTTCAACGCACCAGCAGCGTTTACCAACTACACCACCGTGACCTGCTCGAATCATGTTTTTCGTAATAATCTTGTCCTGGAAGAGTTTCACCACTAGCACGTGAGGTTGGCTTCGACCCCAAAAAGGCCCCTCACCACAAAATAGTAAGTAGGTGCTACTCTATGTTGTCATATCTAGGTTTAAATTGATTTAAAGCATGTAGTAGCTAGCTACTCAATATTACTTCAAATTAGATGTGATACTAAAGTGACAAGAAATCCCATTTAGCGACATCTCTTTACAAATGCATGTGTGGCCATCACCTTTATCTTATTTATTCTAGGGCCACGAAATCAGCTTCATCGCATGTTTACATAGTATAAAATTAAATCGCTTCCCGCCGTCTGTATGGAATTTATTCTGGTTCCTATTAATCATGTTCATCAATGACGCCTTCATCGGTGGCAGAAGTACAATATACGCCCACATTTCCCCGTGTGCATTCCTGTCCCACGTAATAGGTGTTGAAGTGTTGAAGAAGACAGAAGCTGAAGCAAGTTGTGACTACCTGCTATTAAAATTTTTCAATACGCTCATAAAGCCTTCAACTTGGCTTAATGACTACCATGTTAACTGGCAACTGGGACCAACAACTTAACGTGCCTTCCGAAGCACGAAATCACCATATCAAATTATAAAAACCATTAATATTATTAGATATGGTGATTTAGGAAGACAGCTATAGATTAATATAGTATTCGTATTAATTTGTTAAAATATAGCAACGTTTATATAAGTCTCTGCTGGGAGCCCTGGGGCTATTCTCCCGAGGGCTCACCCGAGACTCCTGGCCATAGACAAACGGACGTGTGATTTTAGTCGGTAGGAGTTCGGCATAGCATCCATGAGGATTTCTATCCGTAAATGGTACTGATACTGGTACCTGCTAACTAACGTACCATGTCCTAACCACCACTAATGGCCATGGCGACGAGAAGGAAACTCGTAACAAAACCTGTGGTACATTACTGTGGTGTGGTAAAACGTGGTACATTACTGGGAACTGAGATGGGTTGATTTAAAACGATACCAGTTACCACATTGCCATTTGAAAATTTTGTAAAACTGGTAAACCACTTTTTTGACCGACTTTAAAAATGTTAATGTTTGCCTAGAATTATTGGTGGAAGTTTGAACACTTTTTCGCGCCAATATTACTGAACTAATTTTAATTAAACTTTACAGTAAATTTTTATCACAGGAACGGTAATACTTTACCAAGCGGGCAGAGCCTCATCAACTAGTATTACATAATAAACAGACTATTCATTACAATATTATTTTTATTTGTATCTCGTTTTTTATGGCCCCTCCACATGTCTTTAGCAAAAACCACATTACGCGCGTGCTTCAATTTTAGACAAAATGGAATTGAGAGCTTGTACGAGAAACCAGATCACGCACCCCTCTTAATTACGTAACTTTTACATCAGGTACTTTTGTTTTTGCTGCCGTTACAAAATTCTGACTTTATTTGGAATGTTAGAGAACAACAACAATGCTTTTATGCAGATGGTACAGTTTGAAAGCAGTAACGCCTGTGAATAAACAGTTTTGAAAATGTAAATTTAAAACATTAAGTAAAGTTAGCATCAAAATGTGGTGAAGACTAGAATTTTCAAACTTATTCTAACGGTTTTGAAAATTTACGCTTATTTTAATTGCTATAGGATTTATATCAAAATGATGAGCTAAAACTAACTCAATGTAAAATACCTGATTGCATTGATTTGGTGTTTCATTTTCATTTGCTTTCATATTTCGTTAAGAAGAGCCTGTTAATATTAGAACGGTGGGCAGCCCAACTGCCGTACCCAGGTATATTTAATAATCTTTGTAAAATATCTTTAAAAGTAACTTGATTGTGCGTAAGGTTCTCTATTGATAAGAAATTACAATCACGTCAGTAATATCTTTTGTAAGTATAAGGAGATTGCTCATTAAGTGGAGCCGTCGAAATACATGAGATATTGCCAACAAGTTTATTTATAGCCTTCCTGGTCTCCCACTTTTTAAAGTTAGAAAGTAGTCCTAGGTGGTGAGTAGGACTGGATCCTTTGATTAATTTCGATGCTGCTTCTTCACTTTAACTTCGTAAGGTACCTACAGAGTCCGAGATGTAACTTTACTGATCCTGGGCATTGCTACTTTACTGGTTTACAGGACTCACAATTTAGAGAATATGGGTAGATTTAGTCCTATTAGTAAGTTTCAAAACTGAAGTTTAAAGAAGGTATGAAATAAAGGTTAATATTTATAATTAGGATGAAATTAATCTTATTTAAATACACACATAGTGAAAAATGGGCACATAATATGCCTCTGCCACCCCTTCGGGGATAAGGCGTGATAGATAAATAAATAAATAATCTGACTAGCCGTCGGAAAACATAACAGTCGAAAGTCTACAATGTGCTTATCAACGGCCTGTGTTATAGGTTTGTTATAGGTAGGTATTTAAATTTGTTCCTTGGTTCTAAATCAAGTTTGAAAAACGCGTTTATAATAAATAAACCACAAAAGTTATTTCACAAATGAAAAGTACCAATTATTTTCCTCCGGCTTATTTCTAATTCAAGAGTCGACATCGGCATCGGCACCTACTGCCCATTGTGGTCCGAAACTGAAACGCACGGCCGCGTAGCTACGAAAAGTTTCACTTATTTTTTTAAGACTTCTATATTTTATAGAATGAATATATATTGTTCAAAAGTAGAGGGTAGAAGGAGTCAGGGTAGGCCGAGACTTACATATGAAGACTACGTGAGCAGATTGCTCAAAAACGGAATAGTCAAATGTATTCGGATCTACAGAAAGCGAAAGAAGTATGCATGGATCGCGATGCCTGGCGATCTGTCCTCTCTGACTACCCCGTCAGGGATACAGCGTGAAGATAGTTAGTTAGTTTTTTTTCTGTAAATCTTATTTTATAAAGCCGAAAAGTATGATTATTTGAACGCACTAATCTAAGAAGCTACTAGCTCAAACGGAATTTTTTTTTGTATTAGTTATTAATGTATGCATACACTCAATGGTTTTAAATATTATGTTTGCACTGGGACTCAACGACTACGAAATTTTACGGACTTCTTTACTCGACGTGGGCTATCAAAATACTATACAGACTCACCTGGATTTGTTCACAGCCCACCTTCAAAAATGTTACATGAAAACGACGGTATATCACAGCTGAAGCCGCAAAGCTCAGCTAGTTTAGAAATACAAAGTACTCAGAATGGAAGAAGGAAAAGTAATAAAACCTTCTTTATCATGCAAATTAACAGGTGACAAAAGTTTGAGAGTAGCAAAAAAACTTAGTTGTCAAGTAAATTTTTATACAATTCATACTTTTTAATATATATTAGAAAAGAGAAAATGTATTTTTCACATTATCCTTTGTGCGAGTGCGATTTGATTCATATTCCAAAGGTCCCTAAAATTTTTGAATGTGTCTCTACCATTTTGATATTGTATAACTTTTGAGGTATCACTGTATTTGCTTTTGTCAATGATATTTGAAAGTATTAGAACTTTTTGACAAAATGCCGTCTTTTTGAAATACATAAATATGGTCTCACATTTTCCTGAAGGTGTAGGCAAATGCATACTTTTATGTTCACATTTTACCGGTTATTTTTTATTCCATTTAATAGGTGGTAAGCCAATTGCAGTGTACAGGTCTTGCTAAATTTCAACAGCAGGAAGTGGACAGGGGCAAGTTGACACTGCCTGCTGTTGAAATTTAGCAAGACCTTCAACTTAGTATAACGATTGCTTGTGATTATTACTCGTAACCGGGACCAACGCCTAATCGTGCTTCTGTAGCCACAAACGATCTCCCATCTTATGAGAAGCCGTAGCGTGAGATGCTTAGCGCCGTTTATACTTCTTAGAGCGTGATTTTTCAGGGCCAACGCAATTAGGTTTTAGTTTTTGAAATTTTACCTTGTTATCAAGCTGGGCAAAAATACCTAGAAAATGAAATCACAAGTAGGATCCCCTTGAACTGGGCAGCATTCAGTAAATTGCCTCGGGTTTTCTATTCGCCTATACCAGTGTATCCTACGAGTTATGACCTACGGTGCCGAAACGTGGTCAATTACGGTGGGTCTAATCCATGCCCTCAAAGTTGCACAACAACCTTTGGAGCGAGCTAAACTTGAAATACCTTTGAGGGACTCGGAATGAGTTTTTCTTAGAGTAGTCGACATAACGGGATAGTAAGCGAAGTAAAGTGGCAATATCTGTAGAATAACCGATGGCCGATGGAACAAACGAGTTCTGGAGTGGAGGTTGCAATGCAACAAACGTAAAGTGGGACGACTCCTATCTCCAGATAGATCGACAACCTGGAAAAGGTCACAGGAAGTGACTGGCTGCGGACGAAAGACATCTGCGTCTTACTAAAATTAGTCCATTACTGGACGTAGGCATCTCCCAAATTACGGCGAAAATTGGGAGAGGCCTACGTCCAGTAGTGGACTATCATAGCCTGATGTAATTGATGGATGAGTAATAATTTATGTTGTAATTTCAACTTGAGTTGGAAATCCTTTACGTAATTCAATGTCGCTTTGTAATAAATCTGTGTCTTCCTCAAATACAAAACAATGTAACGAAAATATAATATGAATTTTAGGGCTATTTGTGTAAATGCTTTTAATACCCGAATTTGTATTTCTAACTAGGTCAATGGGTAAGTAAATTGTATAAAGGTTGTATAACCGTTGTAATAATACAAAGTGTAATGTCGCCCTTCGATGCTTATGAATTTCGACCTTTTCTTTATCTTAGCATCTTACCGGTTACTTCCAACGCCTACTTAATTTTTATGCCCGGGATTCGCTAAAATTGGTTATTAACAAGCGATAAAATTTGGCTTATTATTATCTGCTTTGTTGGAAACGACTGCCCTCTTTTAGTTTTTGATCTTTATATCTATTCTGCTTGGCTAAAAAAACCTAGAAAAGGAAATCAAATAGGATCCGCTTGAGCTGGGCGGCATTCAGCAAACTGCGTTGGGTATTCTATTCGCTAATACCGCAAGTATGAAGTATGAAGTATGAAGACGAAAGTTTTCGACTGGTGAACCAGTTGTGTTAGATCGCCCATTTATCGAGGAAGGCTATAGGCCTCACTATACCTATATCATCACGCTACTTCCTTGGACAGCGCAGCAGTAGTCATAAATGTCGACAAATCGGGCAAATTTTAATGCATTATTGTAGAATTTATAATCGGCGGGATTAAATAGGTGCGACAGGAGTTCGAAGTATGTCAGCCGAGGGGGGGGGGGGGGGTCACCTAGTGATGTATGTAGTCATCATTTCTATTAGTTATTGGTTTTATTTACATGAAATTTGTTTAATTTTAAATAAATAAAACTAATGTTATTACTGTCGTTAGAAAAGATTGGCCTTGAGTTTTATTGCTAGGTTCTTCCTCAGGCTCTACCAATTGCTTTGCGAATCTGGCAGTAAATGTAAACCTAGAAGCAATAATCTTGACTTTCTTAAGTGTTACTTTGTGACCTATATGATAAAAGATTTTTCATTAATTCATGTGAGTAATATTGCAACATACGCAATATTTTACTTCAAAATGTTATTAATAAATAAAATAAATAAATAAATATCCATCACGCCTTATCCCCGGAGGGGTGGCAGAGGCATATTAAATGCCCACTTTTCACCGTGTGGATTCCTGAACCACGTAATAGGTGGTGAGCCCATTGCCGTGTTGAAATAGACAGACGCAGGATGTGGCTACCTACTGTTGAAAATTTTCAAGCCGCCCATAAGGCCTTCAACCAGGCTTAACGACTGCCATTTTACTGGCAACCGGGACCAACGGCTTAACGTTCCGAAGCACGGAAACGCTCGCAAATGAAAATGCCACAAAGTGGTCACCCATCCGAGGACCAGCCATAGTGAAAGTTGCGTAACTCAGTGATCGTTTACAGAACACAGAGACCGCGGGGCCACGAGCACTTCAAAAATGTTATTAAGTAGTTCATTCCACTCATTTATTTCTTTTTTCATCAAGTGGCGCTTATGAAGACACTTTCCTCAAGTCTTAAGTGCCTCTCAACTCCATATATTATTCAGTCACATTATTACTGGGTTATTGTGTTTTGAATATATACACGAACTCGTGTAAGTTAGACGTAAATGGATTTTTGGATTACATTCTTGGAGACGGAAATTATACATATAATTTGACAGCTGGAGATTAATTTTAATCTTAGTTTGATTAATAAAAAAATTGGCTGGACGTTGGACACGGCAATGGGCTCACCACCTGTTACGTGGGACAAAAATATTTACGGTGAATGTGGGCTTATAGAATGCCTCTGCCTACCTACCCTTTCGGGGATAAAGGCGTGACAGTATGTATGTGTGTATGTATTGGACAGGTCAGATACAACACAACGTCTGGTCTTCGGTCTAACCGTATTGGTATTGTATATGGTTTCGAATCCAGGGTCGAAACAATGTTTTGAAGTTTCAACGTTATTGTGTATAACTAGTTGACGCCCGCGGTTTCGCCCGCGTAGTGAAGTTTCTCGTTTCCGTTTCCCGCAGGAATTTGTTCCCAGCATAAAAAGTAGCCTATTTGTTATTTGACATCCGAGACGCATAAAAAAATGTGCCAAAACTTGTATTCCGTATTCTGAAGTCTAAGATATATTATTGAAAGGTTTCATCAAAATCCATTTAGCAGTTATTGCATTAAAGACACAAACCTACATCCATTCATTCTTGCAAACTTTCACCATTATTAGTAAAAGGATATGCCTGTATATTTATCAGTTACCTAAATCCAATAGCACAAGTTTTTAAAACTTAACTATCTTCACGCTGTATCCCTGACGGGGTAGTTACAAGTTTATATTAGCTTCTAAAGACATAAGCACAATACATTATTTGAATACATATAAATTACGACGGAAACTCGTAGGACATTACGAACAAAACCGGAGAGATAGTTATTTGCATATAAAAAGAATAATTCTACTACCATTCTCAAATAAAACATTCAAATTCAATTAAAAAGGGGATTCTACGAATGAAACTCTATATTGAAAATAACGACGGTTTGTGTACTACAAACCCAGATTAATAAAAATTTCAAACCGAAAAATGTTATGAAAGAACAAAAGCGAATATTGTATTTGTTTCTGCAAATATTTTTCTAATATTGAGTTGATAGCATTGGTATCGAAATGTGTGTAGGGCTAGCGCATATATACAAGTTCTAGTTGAACAACTATTTAGTTGTGTATCATATGTCTATAGGACTATATTGAAGCGCGCATACTGTCAACTCGATAGTTGTTCGACTACTACGACTACTGTTCGACTTTGATTAAAAAGTTGGACAACTATCATAAAACGCTTAATTTGTAATGCATTGTATTGATATACATACCATCGACTAAACAGTCGATCCGCGACAAAACAGTTTAGTCGATGCAAAAGTTGTAAATATGCTAGCCCTTTTTAACACACATTGCAGTGGAAAAAGAATGGGGGACTATTCCCCCATATTCCCATTACAGTAAATCTCAAAGTATTCTTCTCCAATACAAACTACAAATTAAATCAAATTGAATGTATGACTATTTGAAGTGGCTTTTCTGAATGTGGTGTATAAAAATGCAGTTATAAAAACGACACGTAGTTGTAATAAAATAAACTTTGAGGCATTAAAGGTTTACTGCCCATAATTTTATTCCTCTATAATACGGCAGGACGGATTTAAAGCGGTTATTGCCTTCATTCACTGGACTTAATGGAAGTCTTAGAGCCATAAGAACTACTATTGCAGGTGTAAAAAGAAAATATGAAATTTAGGTTAGAATAAAAATAAAATCTCGAAGTCCTACTAATTTTATAAGGATACTAGGTGACTTCCGCGGCTTCGCCTGTGGCGTACTTGGAACCCCAAGGCACCCATTTAATCCCGTCGTTTAGTAATTTTACAATACCTACTTCATACAGTTTTGCCCGAATTGTTAACATTTATGGTTACTGTTCTACTCTCCTGGATAGTAGCGTGATAATATATAGCCTATAGCCTTCCTCGATAAATGGGCTATCCAACACAAAAATAATTATTCAAATCCGACCAGTAATTCCTGAGATTAGCACGTTCAACCAAACCAACAAACAAATTCTTTAGCTTATATATTAGTATAGATTTAGGGGATAGAACGTGATTGAATAACAAAACCTGCCTTATACCAGTTTGGCTACAACTTAATAAGCATCTATATATACAATGTACCAAGGAATAGAGCATAATCCAGGGTATTAAGTTTTACCTAACACCCTGGATTACGGGCGGACCCGGGCATTAACTAGTATGTGATGCAGATCATAATTCTGATTGTAGACTGAGATAAGAACCTTATCATACTATACTTATAAACTATACTAGGTAGGCCTCAGTCACTTGTAGTACTGCTTCGATTGGTAAGTGCTATAAGCTAATATAAGCTTGTGTAATGGGATCTAGGCGACTGATAATAACTTTTATATTTTTAAATACATACATATTATACATAGGAAACACCCAAACTCCGAAACTAACATTTGTGGATCTCACAATATTTTATTTTTTATTTATCGCGCCTTATTCCCTTGGTGGCAGAGGCATATTATATGCCCACTTTTCACCATGTGTATTCCTGTCCCACGAAATAGGTGGTGAGCCCATTGCCGTGTTTATATTGATATTTTTTCCGACCCCGGAATCAAACTCGGGATCTCAGTCGCGGCTGTCGCATACACTACCACTGCGCCACTGAGGCACATAATTAGAGCGGAACATTTATCTAATTCTAATTTATTAAATTAAGCTATTTTGACAAATTATTTATGTCATTTTCAGGAATTACTGTTTCGTAGTCGAAGGAATACGTGGGTGACCAATACCTAACCTTACTTTAAATCCAATAAGGATTTAAAGTACTTGAGAAAAATCTTAAACTGAATATAATTATACTAGCGGAACGCTATGATGGCCGTTTTGACATATTACAATAGTGCTGATATTTTACTTGTATTACATAAGTACTAGTAGCGTAGTAACGTAGTATAAATACCCTCTAATGTGGTCGACTATTCATATATTTCTACAATTAATGTAATTATAATTAATACGAAACTTCATGAAAGGACAAACGTCAAAACGGCCATCATAGCGTGCCGCTAGTATAATAATTTAATCGTTTTGCAAAGAACTTTTTTTTGGAAAAACCTGTAAGTAAGAATCTGGCACCAAATCTCAAATAAGTCTTTATAAAACAAATGCTTCTTCATTTTCTGCGTTAATTTATAAATAAACAAACATTGTAACTCTGAATTCAATTTGTAAAACAAGATTTCATTCTCGTTTAGCTTTTCATTAGTATGATAGCACTCGACATAATACAATGTGCCCCAGTAAACACCTAAGTGCGAAAGGTACTCAAGATTGTATTTTATTTTTTGCTTTTATTTTACTGAATTCTATATATAGATCACATATGGACTTACATTTATAAAGACCAGGAGAGCAGAATGCTCAAAAACGGAAAAGTCAAAAGTACTCGGATACCCAGACATGGATGTATGAAGCGAATAATGAATCTGAAGGAAGCGAAAGAAGTATCCATGGATCGTGAAGCCTGGCCTGTCCTCTTTGACTACCCCGTAAGGGATACAGCGTGAAGATAGATAGATAGATATAAATAGATCAAAAATGACTAAAAAGCGGACTTGGGCCTACGCGAATCAAGGACTCAAGATACATTCAATAAAAATTGTCGTAGCTCAGTTAGCAGAGTGCTTAGTGTGGATGGGTGATCGTTAGTGGTTTTTATATTTACCAGCATCGCCTTGCCTCAGGAGGTACGATGTAGTGCATGGATACCGGCTGTCAGTATTATATCAGTAAACCAAAAGGGGGCTTTTTTACAGCAATTTTATTTATCTATTTATCTATCACGCCTTACCCCGAAGGGATGACAGTGGCACATTATATGCCCACTTTTCACCACGTGTATTCCTTACCCACGTAATAGGTGGTGAGCGCATTGCCGTGTTGAAATAGACAGACGCAGGTTGTAACTACCTGCTGTTGAAATTTTTCAAGCCGCCCATATGGTTGATTTAACGACTGACATGTTCCTGGCAACCGCGACCAACGGCTTAACGTGTCTTCCGAAGCACGGAAGCAATTCTATACTTTTTCCATTTCTATTCTGTTCCTGGTTTAATAGAGTATAAAATATGGACTTATAGTAAAACCTGTTAAAGGAATAAACGGGAACGGGTACAACGCAGAGCATCAGTGTGTGTATGCTTGCATTATTTGTTTTACTTCAAAACCGTCTTCTCTTGAAGTTTGTCCAAAATACCCCGCATTAAATTTCAGGTTCAAAAACAGGCTAAACAAACAGCTCCAAATATAGATAGAGCTACTAAGTCCAACAGAACCTCACCTAGTCATATCGATCACGGAGCGGCTTTCAGCTCGTCAATATAGGTCACGATCCACTTGAGCTAAATGCATCTGGGTGCAGATAAAATGCTGGTTTTAAATTAAAAATTAACTACAGAGTCGTTGGTTGTATTAAGAACTGATTTACTATAGGTTTGTTTTAAAGCGCTCGTGGCTCCGATGACTCAGTGTTCAGTCACTGTGTTAATCAACTTTCGCTATGGCTGGTTGCGGATGGGTGAAAGCTTTATGGTATTTACATTTACGAGTATTTCCGTGCTTCAGAAGCCACGGCAATCTGTGAGTCCTGGTTGTCAGTAGCAAAGCAGTCGTTAAGCCAAGTTAAAGGCCTAATAGGCGGCTTTAAAATTTCTACAGCAGGTAGCCACAACCTGCGTTTGTCTATTTCAACACTGCAATAACCTCACCACCTTACGGCAATAACTACACCACTCACCATTGATACGTGGAATAGAAATACATAGTATATAGGTGCCTGCCAATATGCCTCTGCCAGCCCTTCGGGGATAAGTGAGGTGATTAGTTAATTAGATCATTAGGTATTTTTGTGGAATCAATACGTAGCACTTTCTGAACTCTTATTTCTAGAGCTTTCCAGCTAAATACTTACGTATACTATTACTGTATTTGTGTGATTCAACAAATAATATTTTACGAGTAAGTCAATGGGGAGGATAAGTTTATATATTTTTCTATTGGAACTAAACCCACTCACAATTTTTTCTCACTCCTGTAAACCAGGATCTAAAGTTATGATCAAGACCAGAGAAGTAACTCCGACCCCAAACTTGGTGAAGTCTCAGGAGAAGTTGAATGTCTTGACACCCACATCGAAATTAATTTGAAGATAATTTGAGGGATAACGGGCACACCACCTATTGCGTGGGATAATAATGCATACGGTGAAATGGGGCGTATAGTATGCCTCTGCATGGTAATATGTATGTATTATAAATATTATGTAATTTGAGGGAGTTGAAAAAAAGAACGAAACGCCTTTTTATTTTGCAAAGCGGGTAAACTACAAACGGGTAAACTAACTAGGTTTATATATAAAGGGAAACACCACGGTAACGGTAAATTACGAGTCCTATGTGTGTTATGTTTGATTCCAGTAATATGTATGACAAATTCACCCCAGATTCCAGGAGCTCCGCATAGTAAACTACTCGCGATTTTACTGCTCGTCACATACTGTGGGATGAGCAGTCTGATATACGTATATACAAAGCTACGGTAACCACTTTCCATCAGGTGGACCATATGTTTGTCTGCCACCACTTAAAAACTATTACTTTCGTCTCTATAGGGCGCGAATGAGGGAAAGTGTAGGTATCCAAAGTTAAAACTAACAAATACTACTCAATATTCCAAGTGTCAGGTCGCTTAAGTGACCGAGCTACTTTATACCTAGTTATTTAGCTACTCAACTTGAATGAAAGCCCTCTTCATTCCATTGTCGGCTCTAACATAACGTTCCAATTCCACTGTCCATTTCCAGTCCATTGACTATTTACAAAGAGCCACTTGACTAGACTTTTATCATTCACACAACTGACATAAGTAGCTTCTCAACTGACCAAGATTTTACTGAATTATATTCTCATTCAACTTATACAACGTTTTTAAAGACTCTACTGAAAGCAGATTAAAAAACCAAACAGGTGGGGACTCATTAACCGCACGGGTTCCGTACAAAACTGTAGGTACATTATTGTAAATGGTTCAGGAATTTCGCAGTTCGCAGTTTATGGCTGATAGATTATGTACTTTAAAAAAAGACCATTTTAGAGTTCAATACTTCAATAATGAAAAAAAAAACGGGATCTTGTGATCTCTTTGTTATCCATCCGTGCGTCTATCTGTCAAGACCCTTTATCTCGGGAACGCGTGAAGGTATTGAGTTGAAATTAAAACTATGCATATAGGTACTCAGGTCTACGGTCCCTTGAAGCTGTGAAAAAATCAAATTACTAAGTTATTATAAAAAAAGGTTATGGCCGTTTATGACGCAAAAATTGTATCTTATTATATTATATTATATATTATAATTATGCAATTTTTTTTTTATAATTTATTTACAAATATATAGTTTTCAGACCATTCTTTCACAAATTTTGTAATTTCAAGCATCACAAAATTAAAATATTTTTTCGTCAAAATAATGTTGATGGAAAAATAGAGGAGTTTCTGTAATAATTCCCTTAAACCATCTACGGTAAAAACAATAAATTATATCGACCAACAAACTAACTACGTGTTACTACTGACCCAGTTAGAAATTACTTTGATATTAACGCATAGCATCTTCCCTGTGGAGCAAATGTTTCGCCATTTCTGATAATAAATCATGCTGATAAATACCTATTAACTTTCCACAGAAACGGAAAGTATTTTTGTTCAGTGAACAATTTTCTACGTGATTAGTGGAAAAATAAGGATTTACCATCTAAGGATTATATTTATCATCTGAGGATTGTATTTATCATCTACACTATTAAAATTGTAAAAGAGTAGTCTGTCCATTAGAGATTTTTTTTAAATAGAATGTTATATTATCGTTTCTAAACCGAAATTTATGATTCTATCTGTCTGATTGTCTGATTATAGGTTGATTAATTGATCTGTTTGTATTGTGTTGTCGTTTTAGCCTCTAAAAATACTGAACTGATTTTATGTTACGACTCATTTTTGGTTTTGTTTGACTGCAACTGTGAGAAGAAATATATGAGATGAAATGTTAAATCTTTATGAATAAAATAAAATAAATAAATATCCATCACGCCTTATCCCCGAAGGGGTGGCAGAGGCATATTATATGCCCACCTTCCACCGTGTGGATAAAAAAATAAATAAAAAATAAATAAATCTTAATAATAAATCTTTATGATATCTTCATAATTTGAAAATAGTAATAATAGTTTAGTTAATAATTGCGAAGCGCTCGTGGCCCCGCGGTCTCAGTGTTCTGTAAACGATCACTGAGTTACGCAACTTTCACTATGGCTGGTCCTCCGATGGGTGACCACTTTGTGGCATTTACATTTGCGAGCGTTTCCGTGCTTCGGAAGGCACGTTAAGCCGTTGGTCCCGGTTGCCAGTAAAATGGCAGTCGTTAAGCCTGGTTGAAGGCCTTATGGGCTGCTTGAAAAAATTCAACAGCAGGTAGCCACAACCTGCGTCTGTCTATTTCAACACGGCAATGGGCTCACCACCTATTACGTGGGACAGGAATCCATACGGTGAAAAGTGGGCATACAATATGCCTCTGCCACTCCTTCGGGGATAAGGCGTGATGGATATTTTTTTTAATAATTATAGTCTCCTATATTCCTATCTGGGTGGATTAAGGAACCCATATATAATTTATAGTATAATAATATAATTTATATTTTTTATGAGTTTGATTCCATGGAAGATGGGCCGGGTGCTGGTATGGGATGCAACCTGTTCAGACACGCTGGCCCCTTCCCATCTACATGGAACCAACAACAGAGCTGGTGCGGCTTGTGAAGCGGCTGAAAAAGCTAAAGCATGCAAATACAGGGTTCTAGGCTCCGAATATGATTTTGTCCCATTCGGTGTCGAGACCCTTGGTCCGTGGGGTCCTAGGGCTACAAGGCTTTTTAAAGAAATAGCAAAAAGGTTAGTCGACATCACAGGAGACCGAAGAGCTGGCAGCTACCTCGGCCAAAGAATTAGTTTAGCTATTCGAAGGGGGAAAGCTGCCAGTATCTTCGGAACCTTGCCTAAAGGGACTCCTTATATTAATATATTTTAAATTATCATATTTTAAGGTTATTTAATAATTTGTTGTAAATACAAGCATCATTTGTTTTTTATACTATAGAACATGTCATGTGATATCTTATATTGCAACTGTTTAATAAATATAGGACCTTCATAGTATAATTTATAGTAATCTCCTCAAATGGCTTTCACGATTTCTCTAGATTAATAAGATGTTCTCGCATATAATGTTAAACTGTCACTTCCCCTAGGATGAGAAAGGGATAGAGAAAATAAAAGAGTTCCGAAGCTCTGTTCACCCTATCAGATTAAAGTATCAGTAGGAAATATGACACATAAATTCAAGGGAACTATGTAAGTGTAATTTTAATGAACACAATATTGATTGTTTTTTTTGTATTAATTCATTACTATAAAATTGGTTAAATACCATGAAAATTACACTATTGTCATTACTAGCAGTTAGAATAAAGTGGCCATGAGTTTTATTGCCAGGTTCTCCCTCTGACCTATTCCTTTGCGGATCTGGCAGTAAATGTAAATGTATATGCAGTAATCTTGACGTTCATAAGTGTTACTTTGTGACCTACATGAATAAATATATTACATTTCATTTCAAAAGATTTGTGTAAGTTAACTGAACTTCGCAGCTGACTTTACACGAAGCGTCAAGCTGCAGCTTTAAATTATATAAGTTTCAGCCAAGGCTCATTTTTCTAAAGTGGCCATCAAGTTTCTAAACACTGACTGTACTTACCCTATATTGTTTACCTTATTAATATTGTCAATTTACATTAGTACCTATATTTAGTATGGATCACGTAATGCACAGAAACAAATTTATTTTGAAATTTCGAAGCCCGGCACGGAAGTTTAGAAAGCCACTAGGACTTTAAGAGTAGGATTAGAAAGATATAGAGAAAATGAAGAGAAGTTCCGAGTTTACCCTACTAGAGTAAAGTATCATTAGGAAAGTTTTGTGTAGGTAAACTGAACTTTGTAACTGACTTTACACGAGGTGTCAGGCTGCAGCTTTAAATTATATAAGTTTCGCCAAGGCTCATATTTCTCAATTGGCCATCAAGTTTCTAAACACTGACTGTACTTAGAAGCTCTCGTGGCCCGCGGATTCAGTGTTCTGTAAACGATCACTGCGTTAAGCAACTTTCGCTATAGCTGGTCCTCGGATAGGTGACAACTTTGTGGCATTTACATTTGCGAGCGTTTCCGTGCTTCGGAAGGCACGCTAAGCCATTGGTCCCGGTTGCCAGTAAAATGGCAGGCGTTAAGCCCAGTTGAAAGCCTTATGAAAATTTCAACAGCTGTTCGCCACAACCTGCGTCAGTTCATTTCAACACGGTAATGGGCTCACGAACTGTTGGCAGGGATTGATGTTGGACAAAAGTGCATATGGTGAAATGTGGGCGTATAGTAAAGTAAAGTAAAAATATCTTTATTTTGCATAGACCATTTTAACGGCGCTTACAAAATGTCATACACTATTTAAAATAATTAAAGCGACCACCGGTTCGGAACGCGGCAGTATGCCTCTGCCTACCCCTTCGGAGATAAAGGTGTGATTGATAACCGAATGAAATACAAAAAAATGTATGCAAGGAGGTTTTCGAAACGAATATCACTATCAACAATCCATTTTGTTTACTAGTTCATTAACTTGACTCACTTCATCGGTGCACGTGTTCCCCCTCCCCCCCCCCCTCCCGGTTCTTCAAGTGCAATATATAGAGGCATAACATAGAGCCTGAATTTAATTTAATAACATATTTAAAAATAACTTAATAACATAATTAAAAAATTGATAATTCTTATTCCCCGAAAACGTTTATTTTGGTGAACAACCACGGTTTGGCGCGGATATTTTCTATTGTTTGTATGTATTTAAATTTGAAAGTACATTCAAAATCACAACAACTACTCAGTTACTAAACAATAATAATAATTATCCTACTAATATTATAAACGCCAATGTTTGTAAAAATTGATGTTTCTTACTCATTTCGTAAAATCTACTGAATGGATTTTAATGAAACTTTACAATAATATAGCTTAAACATCAGAATAACACATAGGCTACTTTTTATCCCATGAACAAGTTCCTATGAGAAACAGGAACGGGAAAACATCTCTACACGGGCAAAGCCACGGGCGTCAACTAGTAAATCATAATTTTAAACTGTGTTCTTAAGTGTGCCACACTGTTCCCAAAAGTCCCCACAAAACATTAATAAATTAAGTTGCACCTGCGCTAAGGTTAGTTGCAAACAAATGCAACTTTATTCAAATATCGAACTGAAAATTACAGGAAACTCGGTTCCCAGTTGCAGAAGTTCAGAGAATATGGGAACTCTAAGAGAAATCGCTGTTACATAATTGGGTGCAGTCGAGTAGAATTCGCTAACTTCGCGCTAAATTCATACTTGACTCTTGTGTTGGTTTAAGGCTAAACCTTCACTGTAGGGTTACATTATCAGCTGATCACTTATTTATCTGGTATAAGGGGCCCAATCAAGATAGGGGACCCAAGCAACCTCACATGCTAGCGGTGTGCCTGCTAACCAACGGACGAGGCAAATATGCCGAAAATAAAAAGCTGCTTCTTTCTAAGAGTCAAAAAGACCATAGAGTCCACTTCTATTTGACTGCTAGACAAATCGGTATATAATACCGCGCAAATGTCATTGATACTCGAGTTCTATGAATATCGATGACATTTGCGCCGTAGCGGATTTGGATCCGAAATTTGTGAATTGCATTATAGGAATTGCATTGCAGGATAGGTTTTGGAACAAAATCAAGCAACTTGAGACACATTAAAATGAAAAAAAGAAGACTTGAATTATCTATAGCCCAAACAGTGTTTTGTTGAATTGAGTGTGATACGTGACTTAGAAAAGTGTAACACCGAATATCACGTCCCCGTAAGTTTACGAATACGAAACACTTAACAACGAATGCACGCTACCACGATAAACTTAACGCCGTAGCAATGCGATCTCGAATAACTAAATCTCTAATTCACCTATTCGAAACACTTAACCCAAAGAATGCACGCTACCACTAAAAACTGAACACCGTAGCCATGTGATCTCGAATAACTAAACCTCTAAAAGTCATCGTAAAAAGTCTTTATTCATATAACAATCAACCAAATAGGCGCGCTTGATATGAATATAAAAATATAATATAAATATTGTAGGACGTATTTTACACACCGCCGTCTAGCACAAAGTAAGCTAATATAAGCTTGTGTTATTAGATCTAGATGACTGATAAACATACTAATATATTTACATACATATTATACGAGTACTTAGGAAACACCCAAACTCCGAAACAAACATTTGTGGATCACACAAATACTTTTTGCGACCTAGGACCTCAGTCGTGGCAGTCGCATTTACTACCACTGCGCTACCGAGGCAGTCAGAATGAAAATCAATATTTTTTAAGACCACATCATTACATCATACCTTTTTACTTTTACACCTCAAGATTATATAAACAAAACTTATATATAAACAAAAACTTCTAAACAGCAAGTATATCTTATGGGAATATGAAGGGAACGAATTCGACGCAATTCTGTATGATATATAACTGTGGTACTTTTGGGACTACACACATAATAAGTTCTTGCAGACCTGACAGCTTTCTATATTAATATAGTAAGCATTTGTTGGAATATATTATATAGGGATCGTATAAAATACTCATTTGCAAAGACCTAAAGGCTAGGTCATACAGTAAGTGCCGTCATACACATTTTTCTATATATCTTTGCGATAGAATTTCGATGTACATGTGTTTCCCTTATAATTTTACGGGAAAACCGCTGAGTCGATATTGATTAGATAGCTTGAACCCTTGCTAAGGCCATAAGCTCTTCGATCACCCCAAACTAGTTTTTAATCGTCAAGAATTTTCTTAAAGAGTTACATTCGCCAAACATACCTAAAGGGAAGGTATTTACCCTTGAGATTTTTAGTAATATGCAGTACCTAGTCGACACGTGTATTACTTTCACACGAGAAGTGTAACAGTAAAAATTTCAACCAAAACGCCTTTTCTATTTACCCAACTTGACCTAAATAAACATTCCAACACATTCTAAGCCAGATAATCTTGATATCGTCACCGGAATAACCAGCAGTATCAACGTAACTGATGCATCCACTGGGACATAGCGATGTGTGCGTGAGTCAATTTTTGTGTACGATCCGTGCCAACCCTGGATTTATGGAAGCACGAAAACTGTCGAATTGATGTTTGGGGCTCTACTCTCAGCGGGAATAAAAGAAGCATTCCCACGATTTTGTAAAATTTATCTTCAGATTTTGTTTTTAAAGGTCCACTTGTAAGATACAAAGTATTTCACGCGAATTTTTAGAACCACGGTCTGTAGAGAGTCTTTTTTATCATTATCATCATCCGAGCGTCTGTCCCAGTTGCGTCTCGCGACGCCCGGGGTACGCTTTCCTACATTTTCTCCTCCACTTCGCACGGTCGTCGGCATCCCTTGTAGTGAGACCATTGTAGGGAGTCTTTTTCATATTAAGTTTTTATCCAGTTTCTTCTAATCCCTATCTGGATTTGGAGCCTGACTCCTGGTTGCTAAGAGTAGCTATTGTTTGGCTTATAATTTTAGGCATTGAAGGTAGTGACTGCTGACTGACCTCCCAACCCCGTAAGGGTGCCAGAATTATTGCCTCGTTCATTAGTCAGCTGGTATACCGCTAGCTGGTGAGGTCGCTTGGGCCTTCCTGAGATCTTGATGGGCCCTTTACACCCTACAAGGAATGTCATACTATTCGCATTTCACGTCCAACTGTGTCAAATTTTCATTTAATGGAACTGTTTGGAGCTTTGTAACATTGCCGCCATTATGCACTATATTGCGTAAAAGTGCTATATAAAAGTACTATATTGCGTAAAAGTGCTAAATCAAATTATTTACTACTAGTTGACACCCGTGGTTTCATCAACGTAGAGAAGATTTTTCGTTCCTATTTCTCACAGGAACTTGTAAGGCTTTGTAAGTTTTTATCAAAATCTATTCAGTCTAATTTGCGTGAAAGAATCACTAACCTACACTTAGATGTACGTTTGTTACTCTTTCTTTTGTTGTTTGTTTTCACGTAAATAATGTTAGATGGAAATCAAATTGTGAGATTTTCTTATTTTCGGCCTCAAAATCAGTAACCAGAAACTAAGTATACTCAGCTTTTTTTTCTTTGTGAACCAGAATGACAATTCTTTTTGATTTTTTTTTAAAGTTGCAAGCCTACTAGTATTGTGCCTTACTTAGTTGATTTAGTTTGTGTATCGATCACTCGACTAATAGGAAAGGTTTATTCTTAATTAAAATTTATTTATAAAATCTTCTTAAAATACCATCAAAATATCAAAAACAAAACTTTAAAAAATATTTTATAACATTTATATAATATTTTTAAAGGATTATATTTTGGAAGTGGATATTCTCTTGTTGGGGACTCCAGTCTCCAGTGGGAGCAAGTGGGACGCTGCCGCGTCTTTCTCCGAGCAGGTCATGCTCGCAATAGAGGCGGCGGAGAGAAAGCGGGAGCAAAATCTACCGCCCGAGATCCGCAGACTGTGGTAAAGGCTGCGCAGATTTGTCTTCGTTTAAGATTACCAGCCTCCATGACCTAAGCCTGAAGACGACGGGCAAATAAACCTCCAAAGAAGCGGGATTACACTGAACCAACCTGACTTTTGACTGCCTCGGTGGAACTGCTCCACTGAAGTGTTTGCAAAAATGTTTAATTAAGAAACTTAGTTTCTTATCAATAGCCATTGACGATGTTTATCCTGAAAAGGTTTGATGTCAATATTAAATATTTCCGCCACTCTGTCGAGGGTGCCGTTTTATGCCATTTGCGCGTGCCGTCAACCAGGTATCAAACCATCAGTCTGGAACACGATTGGAACATAATCATTTTATTCTGGTGGAGACATTGGAGAGCTGGGGGTGCGAGGCTAAATGCCTCACAGAAGAGTCGGCCGCCGGATAAAAGATAAGAATGAAAATGAGGTTTGCTCCGAATCGATCCTTGCTCAGAGGGTAACCATTCCATTCAAAGGCAAACCTGCCTGGCTAAGCGGGACGGAGTAGTTTGACTTAGACGAAGTGCTAAGTTATTGTATTTTATTTTACATTTATGTTAATTATTTTAATAAATAGTGATCAAGACCTCTGTTTCAACTCGCACATCAGATACATTTAGGGTGTATTGGCAAAAAACATTCCACGCCACCGAAGTCTCGGGCGTCTGCTAGCCTATATTCGAATAAAACGTATGACTTAAATTAATTATATTTGATAAATCTCATTCAATACTCCTTGAAATTGCATAATTATCTATTCATTTTACAGCCTTCCTATCTTCTGTCCATAGTTCAGCAAATCTCATAAGTAAAATTTTAAGGGCATCCCCTTCAAACTTTGAGATTGCGGCCTTGGAAGAAGCTAGAAACGCCTTCTTAATTGCATGCCCAAGTCAAAATTTTTCAGATTCTCCAAATTTACAGAGGAGCTGGGACGATATACATTGTAAATTGATTTATAACAATCTTTTGAGCTGTAGTACAGGTTCAGCGCGTGCTAGGCTTTTGGCTGTGGGTACGCATGAGGCCGGCTACTGGCTTCACGCGTACCCTTTGTAATACAGGAACATTTCTTGAGCCTGACACGCTTCGAATTGCAACCTGCTTGGGGTTCCGGTCTGCGTTCCTCATAATTGTCCCTTTGGCAGTGATGTCGACAAGCTAGGACATCATGGACTGTCATGCCAAAAAAGTGCAGGCCGCTTCTCGAGACATGCCGCACTAAACGATATCATTCACCGGTCTCTTGCCACCATCAACGTGCCAAGTCTACTTGAGCCGACTGTTATTGCAAGAGACGATGGCAAGAGACCGGACGGTATGAGTTTGATTCCATGGAAGATGGGCCGGGTGCTGGTATGGGATGCAACCTGTTCAGATACGCTGGCCCCTTCCCATCTACATGGAACCAACAACAGAGCTGGTGCGGCTTGTGAAGCGGCTCAAAAAGCTAAAGCATGCAAATACAGGGGTCTAGGCTCCGAATATGATTTTGTCCCATTCGGTGTCGAGACCCTTGGTCCGTGGGGTCTACTACACTACTAATACAAGGCTTTTTAAAGAAATAGCAAAAAGGTTAGTCGACATCACATGAGACCGAAGAGCTGGCAGCTACCTCGGACAAAGAATTAGTCTAGCTATTCAAAGGGGGAACGCTGCCAGTATCTTCGGAACCTTGCCTAAAGGGACTCCTTATATTTTAATATATTTTAAATTATCATATTTTTAAGGTTATTTAATAATTTGTTGTAAATGTATGTGTTTATTCTAATATATTATGGGAACTCATTTCATATGTATTATGTATTTAGTATCTTGAAATGAAATGAAAATATATTTATTCATGTAGTAATCCTTAATATTTGCTTCATTCCAACAAACCCTTAAAATATTTTTCCTTTTGACATTTATCTGGTTCGAAAAACAGAATGACGTTTTAAACGGTCAGTGTATTATAACAATTACTTTTACTCACATAAAAAACTGAAAGTAAATCGAAAATAATTATTGACTTTCCGCTACAAATCGCACTGTACCAAATTAACACGTTCCACGTATACGACACCACAGGTGGCTGTCGTTGTATAATTTACGGACGCAATTCCCGAACCCAGACACATACTGACGTGAATTGTTTTTATTTCGTTTCTCTGATGAAAGATTAAGTACCAAATACAAAGTTTGAAGCGCTCGTAGATTACGATCGCTAGATGCACTATCGTATGCAGGATCATAGCAAGTGGAAAGCCATAACCTCTGAATACCCCGATAGGAAACAGGCGTGATAATATGTTTGTATGTATATTGTTAGCAGCGCGGGTATAACAGCTTTGTGTTGCAAACATCTAAAGCCGTATGTGTATAGACAGTCGGTTTCAATCAGCATTGTAATAATGAAATTTTTACAGTTCATGTCCGCTTTGCTTTGGTTAGATTAACACCGTGCTTTGAAAGCAGCTGCCAGTTAAGTGAAATTATTATTTGCACAGAGCAAGAATTCAATGTTACACACACGAGGGTTGCAAGGGGTGTTTATGGAATGCCATGTTGTTTGCGCAAAATTTCAAACTTTTCACAGTGTTTAGCATATTATCATGTAAGTAAATTATTCTGAGTTGTATTTGATTTCAATTGTATTACTATATTATCATGGTCATAGGCCTATTTAAAAAAAGATGAAAAGTACTCTGTAATTAGAACCCATCGATCGGTCCTGTAGGTACAAAAATGTTCAAATTTTTTTTATAACCTATGTGCATATAATATATAATCGATCGAAAATGTTCTAAATGCTCAAACTTTGTGACTCTCTATTACCACAGAATAAGTAATAGTACTACGTACAGAAGTGTCACTCCCTAACAAAAGTCAGTTTTAGGTATGAAAACATACCTAGACTCGCCGCCTGCAAGCAAAATAGAAGTTTAAATAAATAAAATAAATAAAATAAAATATATATTAATATATTTAATATATAAATAAATATATATTATTATATTATATTAGTTTTCTTTGACGCCAGAATTTTATGACCGAGCTGCGAAGACCGCGAGGGGGTTGTCACTTAATTTTATAAGTTTCTGTACCAAGTTGATTTATTTAGGCGCGACAGTCGTGCGAACCGCGCGGCAGCGGCAGCCAACTGTCATTAGCCGCTCTGAGCGGTGCGCTGCTCGAATATACCTAAACTGCGTAGCTATTCTCTTTAAGTCAACTTAAAGTCACTCGTGGAGGCAACGACCACAAGTAACAGTGATGGATAAATTTTTAAAGCAATTAGTATGCTAACTTTGACATAATTTTTTATTAAAGGGAAAAGCGCTCACGGCCCCGCGGCCTCAGTGTTCTGTAAACGATCACTGATTTACGGAACTTTCACTATGGCTGGTCCTTAGATGGGTGACCACTTTGTGGCATTTATATTTGCGAGCGTTTCCGTGCTTCGGAAAGCACGCTAAACCGTTGGTCCCGGTTGCCAGTAAAATGGCAGTCGTTAAGCCTGATTTAAGGCCTTATGGGCGGCTTGAAAACCTTCAACAGCAGCTCGCCATTTGGACGGGGACGGGGATTGAACCCGTGATCTTTGCGTAACCAGAGGGCAATGTTCTAGCCACTAAACTACCCAAACCGTACCGAAACAAGTTGAAATTCTTCATTATATTTTAATCGTCATTTAAGAGTTAAAACCATAAACGGGGTTTGCGTAAAAACACGTATTGTCGATATCGATCGACAATTGTTTCGGCTTCATCCGGAAGCCTTCATCAGGATCATGAGTGCGGGTCGCACTCATGATGTAAGTGTTTTTACGCAAAATAGCCGTTTATGTTTTTAATTATTTACAATGTGCATGAGTTTTAATAAAATTAGTCATTTAAGAGTATGACTTATTTAACTTAATAGTGATTTTTTCACATTAATATAAATTTCAGTAACAACGACAAAGTAAGGGTATAAAAATATTAACCTATCATTACAAGTTCATACGAAAATTAATAGATTTAAAGGCTATTTAAACCAACCAAGACTCAATAAATCGACCGCATAATAGTTCCTTTTCATAAATTCTACAATTACGCGACTCGCAGAAGCTTTTGGCAAAATCAACTTTCTTTGAAAACCTTTTGAAATCCATTGATGAAATTCATTAAAACAAATTTCACGCGTCAAAGGACTATCGGTACTAATTTATTAACCTGATTGCTAAGACCTTTGAGCCAGAATGACGTCATCTCAGTTGTCCACTGAACATAATACAGAGTGAATTTTCCAAGTGGGCCTTCGGAGCCAAATCTCAAACTATAAGGAATATCAAAAAATGCTCAAAGGAGTCGCGAGCCCGATTTTAATGAAAATCAATAAAATAGGTTTTTGATAAATCTGAGTTTTAAAAAATCAACAAAAATTAAAAAAAAATAATGCAGCCGGTATTATTACACCATTTGATAATGTTGTTAATAATGATCAATTGCTGGGAAGTAAAAATTACAGTATTTGTAAGCAAATATTATTTCTTAATTTGGAGTCTAAAATTGACACTCATACTTAAAATTTATTAATATGCATTATTTTCCATTTTTTCGGGCACATACATTTATATATGAATATGAAATTTCAACTCAAGTTCCATCCAGACCATAGAGATTCCATAGAGATCATGACTTTCTGTTTTTGTGACTTTAAACTTCGGAAACCCAAAGAAAATCACCGATTCATAAATTCGGACATACCTGTTTATTTTATTAGCGGACGCTGCTTTACTCGGGTCTTGTCAAATTTACAACGACCAATTTATAAGCGAACTTGTCAAAATTATCATCCTATATTTGACAAAGTTTAAGTTACTTTTTGTAACATTAGGTGTCTGCTAGTGAAAGTCCCGTTGAAATCGATCTAGACTTTTCAAAAATTGAATTGCATTTATATGTATAGATTAAATTGCATATAAAGGTTGTTAAGTTTAAGCGTCAGGTGCTTGAACAGTTCTTCTAACAAATACATAGCTATTAGTGTGGAAATATTAGCGTTAGCAATCATATTTAATTACTAAGACTCCATTCGCATTAATTTAATGAACAGTACTTGCTAAAATTAATTATTGCTGAGACATCGATTACGTAACAATTGTCAATTCGTCACGAACCCACAATCTCCCTCCAATACATGAATGACTAAGCGCATCGACGTTCGCGCCGCTACTGAGTGGCGATGCTAAATTAAATTGCTAAAACTCATAATTATAATTCACGACAAATTCATATCGCAAGCGAGCTGTGAACGCTGCGTCGCTGCGACGACTAAATCATGAGGCAGGCGAGCTGCGAATGATGCGTCGCTGCGATTGCTAATATTCATTTTCACGTCTAATTCATGAATGGATCGTGTCATTGTGATATTGCGAAATACTCCGTGTTTTAATGAAAAAGTGCATGGTTGATATTCAGCCCATTATTTTTAACTATTAAATGCTTGTGTTTGGGGTTATTTATTCCATTATAGTATAAATTTTTTTGACAATCTGTGAAGGCGATTGAGTTGAGTAAGAAGTCGAAATTCGTACGTACTTTTTACGAGTTGTAGATACTTTGTTTTTTTTTTGTATTATTAATTTATTGTGAATATATAAACCCTAAAATCGTGTGATTGTACTTTATTGTGGAATAATTAATGTAATACAAAATGTATTTTTTGGGTTCCGTCTCTCGAAAGGAAAACGACGGAACTAAAGTTTTATTTTTTTATTGAATTGAAAACTTCTTTTAGAGGGGTACGCATATTTTTAGATGAGATAAATCTCTGGACCCGCAACACCGTTATGCATATGCATGTACAAGCAGACCGCGTCCAGATAAATATTTTGTCTTGATAGTTAATTGGTACCTAGATTCGATTCGATTACAATATCTTGCTACTAAATAATAAAATCATCATCATTATCATCTAACGTTAATCCCGGTCAAAAGGTCTTATTAAATTATATTGTGTAATCAATTAAGACTCTTTCGGTGTAGAATTTTTTTTTTCATCATCATCATTAACGTCGATCCCGGTCAATTTTTGAAGAGAAATCCGCGAACGAGGTTAGATAAATAAATTATTAATAAATTTGCAGAGTGCAACCCTTATTTTTTTTTATTATGTCCGTCTGGACGTCAGTCCGTCTGTCTATCCATGTGTCATCATCGATTTTCTCAGGAACGGGAGGATCTAGCATGTTGATGTTTACTTCATTGATGTTCATATTATCATTTAGCATAGCAATAGTACGTCGCTTGCTAATAGATAAAAATTAGCACGCTATTGAAATTAATAAAAAATAGCATTAATTTGCATCACTAATAGCTATCAAATAGCTATCTTCATTTCGAACACCAAACTAGCAGAGCTGCGAGCACTTCAAATATTGTATTTGATAATGGAAATTAGTTGGGGTTATCTTTGATTGTTTGCGCTCTAGAATCTGTATTCTGAGGAACGAAGCTTGTGAGTTTGCGGTGGATTGCTCCACTCTCTCTTCTTTCATTTATTTATTTATATATCACGCCTTATCCCCGAAGGGGTGGCAGAGGCATGTTATATGCCCACTTTTCACCGTGTATTCCTATCCCTCACGCCTAATCCCCGAAGGGGTGGCAGAGGCATATTATATGCCCACTTTTCACCGTGTGGATTTCTGTCCACACGGTGAGGTTCCTATCCCACGTAACAGGTGGTGAGCCCATTGCGTCGTTATAATAGACAGACGCAGGTTATGGTTACCTGCTGATGAAACTTTTCTAGCCGCCTAAAAGGCCTTCAACTTGACTTAATGACTGCCATTTTACTGGGGACCGGGACCAACGGCTTAAAGTGCTTTCCGAAGCACGGAAACGCTCGCAAATGTAAATGCCACTAAGTTGTTACCTATCCGTGACCAGCCATAGCGAAAGTTGCTTAACGCAGTGATCGTTTACAGAACACTGAGTCCGTGGGACCACGAGCGCTTCTCTTTCATTATCTCTCTTTCTCCCTTTTATTTGAAGACATTATGTTTGTATAGATATCTAAAATATATTGAGCTAAATAAAGCGTCATAGACCATTCGACCAATCGTAGATGATTATAATAATGATAATAATAAAACCCCCAACCCAATAGCCCATTTTGTAGCTAGCATACTTTACAATAGTTTAACTCCCATTGGAGGTGGTCCATTATCGTTCTTCTACATAAGGTGGGCGTGGATTGTCTGAAGTGGAGGTCCCATTTCCTATTTGATTAAACTTCTCAAAGGGCCTCTGCGTGTTGGACCTATGTCCCCATGTAAGCCTACCAAAAGACCGGGTATCTTCGTAGAAAAAAAAGAAGATGCCCGTGAAGAAAGAGACATAATAATAATAATGTTTATTTGCCTCTAACGGTTTACAATATTTTTTTACAAACATATCCGTATCTTTTTGTTAATTTACTATCGGTACTACTGGGTCCCATACTATGCAAAATACCTGTATTTTGGGAAACAGTATAAGTATATAACAGGATAAGCTAAACATTGTTATTTATTTTAAATTTCTTAATAAAATGTTAAAATAAAAGTAATTGTTATTTTTTATAATTGAATGTAGTGGTAGATATTATGTATTTGTCTTAGACTAAGTATGTACCTCTAAGGTATTTGTGATATGATTGTGTGTTTGTAAGTGTGAGTGTATGTGTACCTGTCGTGTTTATATGGGGGTATGTATGAGTGTTTGTACGTGTAAATGAAGTGTACTTGATGTGTATGTTTGTGTGTATGTTTCAGCGTGTGCATATGTGTGTGCGAGGTTATGTATATTACCGATCACTCCAGAAACGTTAGTAGTGCCTCAGTACTTTCATTGTCCTGTTCAAGTAACCAATCCGATGCCGTGCTCATCAGCTCATGCCTATTTAGACCTACTATGGGTTTATGTTTGTTGAGTAAGTTGTAGACCTTACACCCCAAACTTTTAAATTTCGCCTAGCGAAGGCAGTTATACAGCGAACAGTGGTACACAGTGACTTCTTACTGCGGGTTTTGTCGGGTGTTAGGAGGAATTACGCTTTGGTGAATCTTAGAGATTGATCTGAGCACAAAGAGCTGTCTCACAGTTAGCACTTGGTTTTCAGCGTATGGTAGAGCAGTAGGATATCTAATTGGTTTCTTATTCAATACTTTGAGTACGGCTCTCTGTGCTCTCTCAAGCTCAAGAAGTTGTGTTTTGGATGCCACTACCCAGACAGGGATACAATATTGTATAACTGATTGGCAGAGTGCAATATACACCATTTTTTATTTTTGTTGGGATTGAAGCAATGAGAGTATGCGGTGGATTCTCCGTTACCCCTTTCTTTTATTAGCCCACTTTTCACCGTGTGGATTCCTGTCCCACGTAATAGGTGGTGAGCCCATTGCCGTGTTGAAATAGACAGACGCAGGTTGTGGCTACCTGCTGTTGAAATTTTTAAGCCGCCCATAAGGCCTTCAACCAGGCTTAACGACTGCCATTTTACTGGCAACCGGGACCAACGGCTTAACGTGCCTTCCGAAGCACGGAAACGTTAGCAAATGTAAATGCCACAAAGTTGTCACCCATCCGAGGACCAGCCATAGTGAAAGTTGCGTAACTCAGTGATCGTTTACAGAACACTGAGACCGCGAGGCCACGAGCGCTTCTAAAATAAGTTAAGTAAATAAAAATAAGTTACTCATATTATATGAATAATAATCGTCAAAGAAGTAATTTCTCTTGCAATTACCAAACCTTTTTTCCCTAAGTACGTTTTATTACCCTATAATAAGAGATGTCCAGACCTGCTTTTGTAAGGCATCATGACATCCACTTGAGGGTCCAACTTGAACTTTGCTTAGTAAAGTTTGTACAAGACTATAAGAAAAGTTTTATACTTGTTCTTTTACTTTTCCGTAGAAGTATGTTGATTCTTTATTTAAAATCGTGTGTATTTTCCATACATTCTGGCAAGATTTGGGCACAAAAGTATCGGGAATGAGAAGTTCCCAATACAAATTAAGTTTTTTTTTTATTTATTTATACAAATGTTTTCCCCTCCCTTCTTTCGTCCTTCCCATCTCCATATTACCTTTCTTGTCCAAAATCTTAGAACGGCTTGTTCATACTCAGATAAGCTCATATCTTACCAGAAATGATCTACTAAATCCTTACCAATCAGGCTTTCGTCCTGGCCACAGCACGGTCACTGCATTGACCAAGATTACTGATGATATTAGGCTGGGAATGGAGAATGGAAATCTCACTGTACTCTGCTTACTCGATTTTAGCAATGCCTTTAACACTGTTGATTTCGATCTCCTTCTCAGCATTCTATGCTCTATTAACATATCTCCGACAGTAATTGATTGGTTTCGTAGTTACCTGTTTGGGCGCCGGCAGCGTATTCATCTCGAAGACACCTATTCGTCGTGGTCTAATACTTCTGTCGGTGTTCCGCAGGGCGGCGTGCTTTCTCCTTTACTTTTCGCGATTTTTATTAATTCTATCTCCAACTTATTAACTTCATCCTACCACCTTTATGCAGATGATCTTCAAATCTATACGCAAGCGCCACTGTCTGCTCTATCCGAAGCATTCTCAGATATTAACAGTGATTTGACACGTTTGTCAAACTGGAGTAGGCTACATGGATTAGAAGTGAATCCCTCTAAGACACAGATTGTGGTGGTGGGTAGCTCCTGGATGACTTCTAGAATTGATTGGTCACTTCTTCCAAGTATTATTTTTAATGGAGTGCCATTACCTGTGAGCACTGAGCTAAAGAATTTGGGTATAATAATGGATAACACATTATCATGGCGACCACAACTACGTGAAGTTAGTCGTAAATTGTATGCATCGGCAGGTTCCATGCGAAGATTGCGAAATTTTTTACCAACTGCCACTAAAATTGCGCTTGCACAGTCTCTGCTTCTTCCTTTACTCGACTATGCCGATGTCAGCTATCTTGATGTCACGGAGGAGCAACTCGATAAACTTGAGCGCCTTCAAAATTTTTGCATAAGATTTATATTTGGCTTGCGCAAATATGATCACGTTTCAGAATTCCGCAGCATGCTCAGGTGGCTCCCAATTCGCCTTCGTCGGAATACTCATATTCTTGCTATTCTCTATGGCATTCTCTTTAATCCCTGTACCCCTAGATATTTAAAAGAACGTTTTACGTTCCTTCATGACACACATACAAGATCCTTGAGGTCGTCGGATTCATTGGAGTTGGCAATACCTATGCATTCCACAAAATTTTATGATAAATCTTTTACTGTACAAGCTGTAAGTTGTGGAATGCATTACCTGTGTCCATTAGGCGTGCGCAATCACTGCCTGTGTTTAAGAATATGGTCAAAGAATTTTATCTATGTCTTGACTGAATATTTCCTGTCAGTATTTAACGTTAATATTTCGTTCCTGAATGAGGTTGAATTTGTTTATTTATTGATGTGTAGGTCTGTGTGTTTATTTTATAATGTTATAATATCCCTGTATATTCTACTAATGCACTATTATTGTGGTATATTGTGTGTATTGGATAGATGTAGGTATGTTTATTTGTCTGTACCTTGGATTCTCTTAAAATTTTAGTTCAATGTATATTTATGATTTTTTTTTTCCTTTTTTTTTTATATAGGTCTACTTATTATATATTATTAATTTATTGTTTATTATTTCTTACACCAACGACTACCCACTAGGTATATTATTGGATTTTTTTGAATATGTGTCCATCCAAACGTTGCCTGTAAGAAATTGCTTTTAGCGATAAGGCCGCCGATTGTACATATCAATATATCTGTATAATCCTTTGCTATTATATTGTGATTGGTGTACAATAAAGAATATTCTATTCTATTCTATTCTAAATGTTGTTAGATTGGCACAACTGCTTATCGTTTTGGCACAGAATTTAATTTGCATTTAGATTAAGTACAGGGCTGTTTTTTAATTGGAATATAATGATCTAGTGTATATTTAATGTAAATTTCACAACGGACAAAAAACATCACAGGAAAATTTTAAATAAAATTTTGCATCATCAAAATTTGAATGTAAAAAAACGTGTGGCACTCGGGGACTGCCGCGGTAAAGCTATTCCATAGCATTTTTTATCAACTTATACAAATATAATTATATTTTTATTAATGCAATTTTTTTTTTTATTTAATCAAGTTTGTATTAAGAAAAAACGATAAAGGAAACAAAAGGTATTTTTAAAAACAAAAAATTAAAAAAAAAGAAAAATTTTCAATAAACAAGAAAAAAAAATAGTTACAATAAAAATTCACTCACTCACACACACTCACATACTCACACACACTCATACACACACTCACACACACACTCACGCACTAACGCACTCACACACACGCATTCACACACACTCACTCACACACACACACACATACTCACCCACACACACTTACGCACACACACTCACTCACATACACTCACTCACACGCTCGGCCGAGCTTTGACATGTTAAAACGTTAATAATCTCTACAAGTACTAAAGTTATTGGAGGTCACTTCTAACTTCTATTTTGTTCTGCAGTATAAGCATACGAAACATAAAAATTGTTACTCATTCTGTCTACTAACACAAATTAATAGAAATTTGAAATGAATAAATTTAAGTCAGATTTAAATATGCACTGAAAGTTTGTAACATACAATTATTATTCCAATTAAAGATGACCTCCCAAATCCGTCACTGAATATTTATTTTTCCACAAATCCAAGTTATTAACATTCTTTTTCAGGGAACTTTAGGCACTTTGTAATTAATCCGACTTAGTAACTTTGATTTCTTTTCATCTAGTTTTATTTTTTAATTCTGAGTGAAAATAAGGGAACATTGGGGGACATATTAAATATGGCATATGCAAGTTCCACCAAGCGCCATCAATCAACAGTATAAATAATCATTGGGGGAGACCTACTTTAGACTATGATAGGCTGCTTTGATTGATTGACGAGTACGGTTCAAAATTTATATAAAAAATTAAAACAAAAAAGTTAATTTAAATTTTCGTCTATCTGTCTGCTTGATCTCTGGCTCTCCGGCTAGTGTCTGATACGACTGCACCGATTTTAATGGGTATTTAGATGAAGTTATAAAAAGAAATTTACATTTTATTCCAGTATGCCAGAACGGAAACAGCACGGCCGAAACTGCAGGTCGTCCTAGTCCTATGGAACTGCTTTCTATGAAATGCTCACATTTCATATCAATTGAAATACATCTTAATAAATAAGAGATTCATTAATCTCTTATTTAATGAAAATGCTAACAGAAAATTTTCTCTCGCAAAGTTGAAACCATCAGCGCACAAAAAAAAGTAAAATTGTTCGAATAAGATTTCAGTCATGAAATCGTACCATGCGCGATAAGTCACCGATGTGTAAAACTGAATTGGATGGCTTTGTAAAATGGTGGACCAGATACAACATCCGAAAAGGTTTTGTGAGGCAACGAAAAACTTTAACAGGAAATCGGTTATTTCATAAACGTTGTTGTTCGAAAACTACTGCAAAAAGTTCGAATTCGAATGTATTTTAAAATGGCAAATACTATGGAAAAACACTGTGAAAGTCCAATTCGTTAGAAGATTCTAGCGAATTGGACTTTCACAGTGTGAATCGGACCGTCAGAATATTCGAGTTCTGTATTCAAAATAACAAAGACGTTACGATTTACGCTGTTAAAGTTAGAGGATTATTGAAATTATGCTTCATTTACGAGATGTTGGTAGCCACCAGCAGCATAAGAGGATACTCGTAATGACAAGTATTTCTGAACCGGGGTTTGATAAACACAATTCTAATGTGGGCACAAGTTACGATAAATCTGTACCTTTCAAACTGAATCGATAGTTGGAACGTGTATGTACAACAGTTTTACGTACATACATACGTATTGTCATGCCTTTGTCCCCGAAGGGGCAGGCAGAGGTATGCCTCTATTATCTATACGCCCAAATTTCACCGTATGCATTTTTGTCCCACGTAACAGCTGGTGAGCCCATTACAGAGTTCAAATGGACAGGCGCAGGCTGTGGCGATATGCTGTTGAAATTTTTCAAGCCGCTTATAAGGCCTTCAACCAGGCTTAACGACTGTCATTTTACTGGCACCCGGGATCATTTCCGTGTTTGGCTTCCCAAACACGGAAATCTAAATTTAATAAAATGTGTAAAGCTTTTTAGATGTTCAATTTGGAAGAAATTTCGAACCCGTTGCCTTTTTAGTGATGTGGTAGCAAAAAGCCTAAAACGTCTTATGTGCTAGACACTAATTAGCACGACCAATTAAAGTCCTAGAAGGCTCGGACAGTTTTGATGGATTTTAGAGTGGCTTTGCAAGATTTCGAAGTAAATCTAATTTTCCTGAAAAGGTTGCGCGTTATCTACAATATTTACATTACTTAAAGTGACTCTTAACTAAAATAGCTTTATTCAAGCAACTGCGTTTATATGTGTAAAAGAAAATATATTTGCAACCACTGTACCAGCCAGATAGCGAAATCTGATTTTCAAAGTGAACATAGGAGAATGTAGATTTCTTTTTTACAACCCAAAAGTTGGTTTCTGAAGCACAGCTTTATTATATTTGTTAAGTATATTCTCATCAATCATAAGCCATCATAATTCATAAAAAATTGTTTAAGCTTGTTAACTTCTAAAAATATGCCATTTTAACTTCGCATACTCTTAACGTATTCGCCAGACCCAACGAGATGATTGATGATAGGGGTCCAAATTGCTTTGGGCTTCTCGTACCAACTGGCCAAAATGTTGGCCTAAGCTCTTAACTTCTGTTAATGACCATGTCATAAGAGAAAGCGTTTTGATCATAGAAAATATTTGATACACTCTTACCGATTATTATTTTTTTGCCACTAATCCTGCTGAATAAAAAGACATGTCCAATGTCAAAAGCACACTGTCCCCATTTACATATCTTTGCCGTTCTTGTGTTGTCGTGTTTTGTTTTAATGGCCCCGTCGGTCGTCAAGGTGGAGAGTAGATTTAATAAATTGAGAAATTTTTAAAGCAATTATTTGCTAATGAACAACTCGATACCAATGAACAGTGTTACAACTATTTTTAAACATTGATGCAATGAACTCCACTCAGTATATTGATAAATTTTTAAAGCAATTATTTGCTAAATTTCTCATAAATTTTTAATAAATTGGAAAAAGACAATTTGATTCGAGACAGGGATTGAACCTGAGACCTTTGCCTAACCAGGGCAATGTTCTAGCCACCTGAACTACCCGAACCGTATCGAATCAAGTTGAAATTCTCCACCATATTTATATCGTCATTTTAAGAGTATGACCAGAGCCATCTATCGAACTAATGAACAACTCGATACCAATGAACAGTGTTACAACTATTTTTAAACATTGATGCAATGAACTCCACTCAGTATATTGATAAATTTTTAAAGCAATTATTTGCTAAATTTCTCATACATTTTTAATAAAGTGGAAAAAGACAATTTGATTCGAGACAGGGATTGAACCTGAGACCTTTGCCTAACCAGGGCAATGTTCTAGCCACCTGAACTACCCGAACCGTATCGAATCAAGTTGAAATTCTCCACCATATTTATATCGTCATTTTAAGAGTATGACCAGAGCCATCTATCGAACTAATGAACAACTCGATACCAATGAACAGTGTTACAACTATTTTTAAACATTGATGCAATGAACTTCACTCAGTATATTGATAAATTTTTAAAGCAATTATTTGCTAAATTTCTCATAAATTTTTAATAAAGTGGAAAAAGACAATTTGATTCGAGACAGGGATTGAACCTGAGACCTTTGCCTAACCAGGGCAATGTTCTAGCCACCTGAACTACCCGAACCGTATCGAATCAAGTTGAAATTCTCCACCATATTTATATCGTCATTTTAAGAGTATGACCAGAGCCATCTATCGAACTAATGAACCACTCGATACCAATGGTGGAAAATTTCAACTTGATTCGATACGGTTCGGGTAGTTCAGGTGGCTAGAACATTGCCCTGGTTAGGCAAAGGTCTCAGGTTCAATCCCTGTCTCGAATCAAATTGTCTTTTTCCACTTTATTAAAAATTTAATAAATTGAGGTCTAGTTGCGAGACACTTGCTCGGTCATTTAAACGTTTTGTATTATGAAAGAGCACGATACGAGCGTTTGTAATTTTTGTTAGTACATGAATCAAAATGAGGATATAACTACTGCTAGAATGTAACTTTGCCGTTCAAATTGTCCATAGTTAAACTATACTAATACCTCAAAGAAGTTACTGTCAGTGATACGTACGCACCTGGCGACATCTAGCAAATTGAGGGTGATTTTCATAGTACTTAAATTGACAATGATGCTAATTCTGTTGTTGAAACCACTAAACTAAATTTCTCTAAAATTATCTTATTTTTATTGAGAGATTGCCAAATGCTCTTCTGTTATTATGTCGAACTAAACTTGGTGATATCATAAACAGCACTAAATTTGTATTTGACATCACTTAAATTCCTTTTATGTAATAGTATTTAGATGCCGACTAACTTAGTGATTGAACTGTCTATGTACATTTTTCACTTTTTGTTGAATTTTATCACATAAAATGAATTTTAGTGATGTAAGATACAAATTTAACTTCACACAAAATTTAGACGTTTTCACTAAAATTAGACGTCACCTATTTAGGAGACGTCTAATTTTAGTGAAAAGTCTAATTTTAGTGGGACGTTTATTAATTTTTGTAACCGTTTGAAACGTGAAAACGAGTAAAATGTTGTAACGTGAGAATTATACATAGGCAGTTCAATCATCAAGTTAGTAGGCATGTATTTACATTCGACTGTCTATGTACATTTTTCACATTACAATGGCAATCTCTTAATAAAAATAAGAAAATTTTAGAGAAATTTAGTTTAGTGGTCTCAACAACAGAATTAGCACCAATGACCCTCAACTCGCAGCCCTGTTAAACGAAGCTTGAAGAACCCGGTGATGTTGTGGGGAGGAAAGCAAGTGCGCTAGCAGAGTGCTCTAAGTTTAATAAAATAACATACATACACGTCACGCCTTTATCCCCGAAGGGGTAGGTAGAGGCATGCTATACGCCCACATTTCACCGAATACTGTTTATTTTGTCCAAACAGGTGGTGAGTCCATTGCCGTATGAGCGCAGGCTGTGGCGATCTGCTGTTGAAATTTTCAAGTCGCCTATAAGGCTTTCAACCAGGTTTAACGACTGCCATTTTACTGGCAACCGGGACCAACGACTTAACGTGCATTCCGAAGCACGGAAACGCTCGCAAATATAAATTCCACAGGACTACGTATAGCAAATGTTGCTTAAAGCAGTGATCGTTTAGAGAACACTGAGCCGGAGGGCCCACGAGCGCTTCATAAATTATATTAAAAACATAAAATATATTGAAACAAAAATCTTCTCACTTATACCATCTCCAAGCACTTATATCAGTTGTGCCAACTTCAATTTGCATGCAATCAGTCAATTGTTTGAGTCAGTTGGGATATTGTGCTGGCACTACACAATAAACTCCTTTTACTGCTCTATTAGGCACTTTTCTTTAGCTTTTATGAATAGTTTTCACCTTAGTACGAAGACAGATAGACTGGTAGATGTGGTACGTACTATTTAGCCAAGTTGAAAGCCTTATGGGCGGCATGATACATTTAACAGTAGGTCGCCACAACCTGCGCCTGTCTATTTTAACACGGTCTTAGGGTGTTTTCGACGAACCGTTCATCGGCGAACGATTAAATGTAGAACTACGGACGAAGGGTGTTTTTAGTAAACAGTGTATCGGACTAGGGTAATTCGGTATTCGATTGTACACTCCTAGGGATCACTTATATGCCTTTGCCACCCCTTTGTGAATAAAGGCGTGAATCGTTACAAAATGGTAAAAGATTTTGTCGTGTACAAGTGCCCGGTGACGGCAATAGGCTTGCCCCCGATTACATGGAACCATCAAAACTACTGGCAAAGCGCAGGTGTTTAATTGACCTCTGCCAACCCACTTGTAAATATATAGTCGTAGTTATATATATCGCTTTAAATTTAAAATAGCTTAAAAACAGCTTGCAAGCTTGACTCGAACTTGTACACCGAGGGTTATTATAGCGCCATTTGTTTTATTATTTGAGGTGTCTGCCAATAAAGCTAGACCTCCAAATTGTAGAAGCACCCATACAACTCAGACATCTATGTTAATTGGTATTAAAGGGCGCTCAACTTCCGATGCTGGTGTTGAGTTATTAAAATGTATTCATGAAGCTTGGGAAGACAAGCACTAAGCATTAGGTATATTTTGCGATCTATCAAAGGCTTTTGATTGCATTCAACATGAAACATTGTGCAAAAAATTACACCACTATGGAATAAGAGGCAAAGCTCTCGACCTTCTGTCTTCATATTTGAACAATAGAATACAGAGGGTCGATATTAATGGTACACGTTCTGTAGGATCCATGGTTACAATGGGTGTGCCGCAAGGCTCGATACTTGGGCCATTCTTGTTCCTCATTTATATTAATGATTTACCATTTTATGTAGGGGACAGGAATAGGATTGTTTTGTTTGCAGATGACACCTCATTAATTTTTAAAATTAAAAGACAATTAGATAACTATGACGATGAAAACAATGCAATTGCAAGAGTAGTTCATTGGTTCAGCTCAAATAATCTTTGCCTTAATGAATATAAAACTAAATGTATAAAATTTACTCTACCAAATGTAAAACAAGTTGCGGCCAATGTTCAACTGAATGGACAAGTGTTAGAGTTTGTAGAATCAACTGTGTTCCTCGGTATAACTATTGATGCCAATTTGCAGTGGGGCCCACACATAGAAAAGACAGCCTCTAGATTAAGTTCGGCTGCATACGCTGTAAAAAAGATCAGGACTCTAACAGATGTGGATACGGCTAGAATGGTTTACTTCAGCTATTTTCATAGTATTATGTCTTACGGTATTCTCCTTTGGGGGAGTGCTGCAGATTTAAATAGTATTTTTGTTCTACAAAAGCGGGCTGTACGCGCGATTTATAAATTGGGCCCCAGAGTTTCTCTCCGAGAAAAATTCAAAGAAGTAAATATTCTAACCGTACCATCACAATACATTTTTGCCAATCTTATGTATGTCCAGAAAAATCTATCACAGTTCTCTAAACTCTGTGATAAACATAATATAAACACTAGAAATAAAAATAATCTTTCAGTCCACCACAGTCGACTACATAAGATTGGCGATTCTTTCCAGGGTAACTGTATACGCTTTTACAACAAGCTTCCCTGTGACCTGAGAAATTTACCATTAAATAAATTTAAAAAGTTTATTAAAAACAAGCTTTGTGAAAAAGGTTTTTACTCCGTTACAGACTATTTGCAGGACAGGGACGCCTGGAAATGATCTGCTGGCAAAGTGAAATAATATTAAACTGTAAATAGGCCATCAAAAAAAAAGCCTTCCTAAGTTTCTTGCCGGTTCTTCTCAGGTGGGCCGCGTTCCGAACCGGTGGTCGCTTTAAATATTTTAAATAGTGTATGACATTTTGTAAGCGCCGTTAAAATGGTCTATGCAAAATAAAGAAATTTTTTTTTTTTTTATTACTATGGTATAGGGACACCCCCTCAATTTCCAAATATTTTTAGTTTTTGGATTTTTGTCAAAAACGGGAACTTGGTTTTCGACCACTCCACTCCATATGGGTACTTCCAGTTAACCTAGAAATGTCAATTTTGGTTAAAAGCAAGGTCTTATAGCACAAGTAAAGGAAAAATACCGAAAAATAAAATAAGTTAAACTTTCGTACTTAAACATTTTCGCGAAAATCTGAATTTGCCCATATCTTTTTATCGTGTTGACTCAAGACTTTGATTTTTAAACACCTAATAGGGACTATATTATACCTCAGTATCTGGTATAAATCTCAACTTTTTGGTTAACCCATTACTGAGAAAATGGATTGCGACACACAGACAGACAGACTGACAAGAAAGTGATTATATAAGGGTTCCTTTTGGGGCAGACTTTATTATCTTTTGAGGTTAGGAAGACTAAAAACGGCTTTGATCTTTGACCGTAGTTTGACTGATTGAGAATGTGTGCGTATGCCTCTGCCGCCCCTTCGGGCACAAGGACATGACTAATAAACAATCTTCACCTTTAAATACAATCAAACAACGTGCTATTTGTTACAAAAAAAAATTCAACAAAAACTTTTATTTACAAACAAGAACATTAACCGACAAAGTTTTAAAAAGATGAAATTTTCTTATTTATATGCAAATAATTTAAAAGTTGCCGACCAATATCTTTTTTGTTACCTCGCAAAAGTTTTTGACAAAATTATTCCGGCGAAAGGGTTTATGTAAGCTTTATGTTTGTTTGAAAACGTATCTAAGTTTCGCCGACTCCAAAAAGATTATGAGCAAGTTTATTATACTTAAGTTTCAAATTTATTTCGGAAGTTTTACTGAAATTTTGTCGATACTAACTGTACATGTGATTACAATACACTTAATTAATTTTTATTTTTTAAAGCTGCCCGGTATTGTGATTTTTTTTTCACTTTGCACCACTCACTTGAACAGTAACATGCATATCAAAGATATAGGAAGAGAGTTATTTTTCCGATTAGAACTGTATTCCGATTTCTATGATACTTATAATACCTATAGGTTTTTTTCGAAAATAGAAATGAACTCATCAAGTACTTGACAGGTTGTTTAAAATAAAATTTATATATCTAATTTGTTTTAAAATATTGGTGAAGCGCTCGTGGCCCCGCGGTCTCAGTGTTCGGTAAACGATCACTGAGGTACGCAACTTTTACTATGGCTGGTCGTCGGATGGGTGACCACTTTGTGGCATTTACATTTGCGAGCGTTTCCGTGCTTCGGAAGGCACGCTAAGCCGTTGGTCCCGGTTGCCAGTAAAATGGCAGTCGTTAAGCCTGGTTGAAGGCCTTATAGGCGGCTTAAAAAATTTCAACAGCAGGTAGCCACAACCTGCGTCTGTCTATTTCAACACGGCAATGGGCTCACCACCTATTACGTGGGACAGGAATCCACACGGTGAAAAGTGGGCATATAATATGCCTCTGCCACCCCTTCGGGGATAAGGCGTGATGGATATTTATTTATTTTTATTTATTTTAAAATATTTATAAAAGATTCGTTAAAGTTTAAACGACGAAAATGTGCAAAGAATTAAAAAAAATTGTACCAAGATTTTTTTAAATGAGAAAGTTTTTTTTTAAACTTTCCCAGGATTTCATCAATATAATTAAACAATATTTTACCAAAGTGGTATTGCTATTTTCTATATTAGCCAAGAAAGGCACACCTGACTATCATAGGGCTGTGTATGACAAAAGGAGCATGAAAATAAAATTAATGCATTTTAATCTTAGTCATGATTTATTATTCTATTAATCTAGTATAAAACATTATGTACAATTAAATTTGATCAACTTTCTCAGTACTCCCTTAATGAACTCAAAATATGTTTTAATGCCTGAATAAATTAGTGTTGTTTCTGAACAAACCAATCCCACAATACCTTATAGCCGTATTAGGTAAAGTTACATAAATATATACAAATTTACATCGACATAAACCTATAAAAATAATATCATACACGTTTCAAATATTTTTACAATACAATTTTTAAAACATTAAATTATTAGCTTAAAAAACATATTAACACGATGTAATAAAGTGTACTCATGCACGTTGTAACATTGGAAAACGATGTGACGCCTGGTCGTGCACCTACACGTGCATGTCATCATGCATTACGTCATTGACGTCAGTGATGGATGCACAACTTGACTTCATGTGTAATGAAAATTTACGACATATCCAGAGAGCTTGAACTATGTCCATCCCATCTCAAAATTAACCTTCCATAACGTAGTTCTATAACAGATAAAGATGATAGGACTGTGAAATTCCATTTCATAACGTAGTTAAATAGGTAAATAATAATATAATAAAATAAGAGGAACGGTTAATTATGAGACATTTCTCAAAATATCTGAAGATTTCTCGGAGATCGTATTCCATCAATATAGGAATATAGTTCCATCAGAATGGTTCTCCAACTTTATCGTGGGTGGTGGCGGATCCTTCTCTAGCAGATACGCTCTGCTCTGGATAAGTCCAATGTTAGCTATTGAACATAACAGCGCTGGTATCAGTAACCTGTGAAAGACAAACGTATGTAGAAGCTGTATTAGGTAAGTTTAGGGTATCAAACGTAGGTGATTACGACTAACAGTTAAAAACGCCAGTATTCTTCTTCTATTTTACTAACTTACAATATTCTATATTCCACTACGTTATTTTAATGTAACTAGTTGAATATTTTTGAAGTGTGTTCTTTAGGTTTAGTGGGTATTTTTTTTTTGGTGCTGTCTCGTATTACAAGGCTATATTTGGCTAGATTGTAAATTACAATCTAGCCAAAAGACTAATTAGTAATTACACTTTAACCTACACTGCAAATATAGGGTAAAATATAAGAATGTTTCTATTAACACGTTTCTTAATGTCTCTATTAGAAGTCAGTTTGTTTATATGTTTTTTAAATGGGTGGGTATTTTTGAGATGTGAAAAAACAATTGAACTCAAGACACTGTTGTCGTTACTACCAGTTATTCATACCTGTCCATGACCATTTCATCACAGCGGTAGGGCTGACAGCTCAAGTGTCGGAAACGTCTACATATACCTAAGCAATGGTGACCACTTTCGATCAATGCACCGTATGCATATCAGCCTCTTCGGTAGAATGAGAAAATATGGATGAAGAGTAGAAGCGTGCACGGCTGCAATTCTACTCCAACACGAGCACCGCAAGGGCGAATTATGTTAGGGCGTGCCCCCGAGTTCGTCCCCGCTGGTGCGAAAAGTGTGTGCCAGAGCGGCGTAGGGGACCGCCACCCTACACGCGCGGCCCGACACGGCGGCGGCGGGAAGTGGAGGATGGAGTGCAGGGTAGCTGCGTGGAATGTTAGAGGAGAAATGGTCGATAAGATGAATGAGTTGATGGATGTTATGAATGAGAGAAAGTTAGATGTAGTGTGCTTGACAGAGACCAAGCGCAAGGGCAGCGAAGTCTTGGAGCTCCCGTGTGGGGGTGCTCGTTTATGGTCTGGAGTACCAGAGAGCGAGCATGGCAGTCGGGGGGTTGGAATTTTGTTGTCCTCGCGATTGGACTCCGGTATATATGAGTACAAACTGGTAGGTCCTAGAATCCTCTGGATCCGTCTAAAACTTGGTTTGACGAAGATTTTCCTGGTAGCTGCTTACGCGCCAGTATCTTCGTCGAACGCGAGTGAGCTAGAGGACTTCTGGGAGAGTATGAGAGAAGCTCTAAATGTGATAGAAGGAAATGAAAGACTTATAGTATGTGGAGACTTGAATGGATGGGTGGGTACCTGGCGATGGTTTTGAGTCGGTACTCGGGAAGTATGGGGATAAAAGGGTGAACGACGCTGGCAAGCTTATACTGGCATTTTGTAAAGAAAAGGATTAGTTTGTGGCGAACACAATGTTCAACCACAAACAAATTCATATGTATACGAGGAGATGTAAGTCAAAGAGACGCATGATAGATCTATTCCTAATGGACAGTCGGCTCCGTGAACAGATGATGGACACAAGGGTTTATCGAGGCGCTGAGCTGGGATCAGACCACTACCTAGTAATAAATAGGATTAGGGGTCTGTTCGCGGGTTGGCGTCATCGTACCAAGTGTCCTGAACCTGAGCCGACTTATAGCATCAAAAGCTGAAAGCTGCAGGATGCATCCATTAGAGATAAATATAAAGAAAGGGTAGCCGAAAAGCTTGATGACGTCAATGTTAATAGTGAGAATGTGGAAAGTGTATGGCAGAACCTTAGGGATAGTATGGTAAATGCCGCTGTGGAAGTGTGTGGAGAAACGAAAAGAGGCAGTAGTAATAAGCGTGATGCATGGTGAAATGACGAAGTGAATGAAGCAGTCGAATGAAGAACAAAGCATGGTTAGACTACTTAGCCTCGCGGAATGATTTTAATATGAAAGAGAGATACAAGCTGCAAAAAGTTAACACAAAGACACTGATAGAAGAAGCTAGTGAAAGGTGCAGAATGAAAGCGGTTGAAAGCTTGTCGTCCAATTTCCAGGCTCTTCTGGAAAGAGGGTGGCAAGACCCGGAGTTGTTCGGCAATCTGCAGTATGAATAAAGTGCTTAGTGTTAACAATGACGTCCTAACAGACCCAACTGACGTCCTGCAGAGAGGGAGTGAATATTATGGAAAGATGTCTGCAAGAAAAGACAGAGATGCCACATCGGGAAGTGGAGCTCACTTCGATGCTCCGGATCCCGATGTCATTGAAGTCATTAGTATGAAAGAAATTGAACAAGCGATAAGAAGTATGAAATGAAGTAAGGCTGCGGGAAAAGACAGAGTTACTGCTGAGATGATCAAGTACGGTGGGTCGCGCGTCTGGGACACTCTATGTCTGTTATGCAACTTGTGCTGGCGGACGGGTGAGGTCTCAGATGACTGGCGAGTAGCAGTTGTAGTACCTATTTACAAAGGGAAAGGCCCGCGCCTAAACTGCTCCAGCTACAGGGCTATACCCAGACGTGCGCGTATGAAGCGATTGATGAATCTTGAAGAAGCGAAAGAAGTATGCATGGATCGCGAAGCCTGGCGATCTGGCCTCTCTGACTACCCCGTCAGGGATACAGCGTGAAGATAGTTAAGTTAAGTTAAGCTAGTTTAAGAAAACATGGAAATAATATGTTGTAAATATTAATTCATCGTCATCAGCAAAATAAAAGCAGCACATATAAGGAATCTGTTCACTCGCTATTAACCACAAAACTTTGAATAATTGAGATGAAGTAATGACAGAGAAGTGACTATCCTAATTCTCTTCAAAATGACGTCACTAACTTTGTTGGATATTAGGTTAAAAGTTTTATAAGTGATACAGATCAGTGTGCAGCATAAATGGATAAACCACGAAGCATAATTAAGCAGTTTGTTTGGATAACTTTTTCAGACAGATTGCTGTCAAGCTGTCTGTGAAGCTTTTATGGATAGCTGTCTAAGTAATTGAAGTGAACCTTCTTTATCGAGGCTGAGAGAAATTTTATAACTGTAAATAAACTAGTCACGTTTTTCAATTACGCCATGTTGTTTTGAAGTGAAACTTCTTTATTGTGTGTAACTTCTTTATCGACGTATGAGAGAAATTTTATAGCTGTAAAGAAAATGTCGTAAAGAAGTTTCACTTCTTACCTGTGTACTCTGGTACACACACATATTTATTAGACAGTATACCAAAAGGACGGAGAACATTTGCTCGAGACAGAGATAAGTGGAGAAAAATGGGGGAGGCCTATGTCAAAGGACAACCTGACTAACAGTGGTTACTAAACTTTTAAACTTTTAAGTTTAGACACAATTAGATTTAAGATAAAGTGTTTTATAAGTAGTTTTAAGCCAAGTGGTCAGTGAATAAAGGCTTTTATCATTATATTATTATACAAATAACAGTTTTGAATTAACTGAATCAGGGGGAAGGGGGTTAAATATGTTTTTAAATCGTGTAAACGAAAGGGGTAAGATTTAAGTTAATAGGTTTCAAAGGTTACTTATTTATTTTTAATAAATATGAAATTAATAATTTAATAGTTTCAGTTTGAAGTGGGACCACTTCAAACCAAAAGAAATTAAATTTTGTTAAAATGTGTCTAGTTAATTGCACAAATCCTGAGGCGGTCACTGCTTTTAGACTTCATATTTGCGTGAGCGTATATAAAGTTTATTTCTTTGTTTTTCTGGCAGAGTATTTTCAGGCTACGGATTTGAGTATTGTTAAGTTGGTTATTAGACTAGTTATTAAATTGTAAATAGGCCATCAAAAGAAGGCTTCCTAACTTTCTTGCAGCTTTTTCATAGGTGGGCCGCGTTCTGAACCGGTGGTCACTTTAACACATAATAAATTTAAATAGTGTATGACATTTTGTAAACGCCGTTAAGATGGTCTATATGCAAAAAAAATATTATATTTATTTATATTTATTTACTAATCAGTGAATTAAAAAAAAACAAAAGTTTGTGAATTATTATATGCATAGTTCTGTCACTTATTTGTGTTATAATAAATATTGATACAATGATGTAGATAATATATCAGATGGAAGGAGAAAGAGTAGTTTGAGTCTGTAGAAGTCCAGCATAGCATCCATTCATTTCCATTTTCACTTGTAAAAACAAAATAGCAAAGGAATAATAACTGTATGTGTTTGTAACTTAGACCATAACGTCAAAAATACAATAATAAAATATTTTACCAGTAAGAGAACCCTAAGCCTGGTCCTGGCACGAAGAATCCAAGAGCGATGTACGACAATGCGAGATGTTCGTTCAGACCCGATACCCGCCAGTAGATGCCAAACATTAGAAGAGATATAAGGCCCAAAACCGCAGTTATTATATTCGACCAGAGACATCCTGCAACATTACATTGTACATTGTTAACAATCTGGACGGAAAACTTACCTGTCCTACATTCTTATCCTAGAGGATTAATCACTAACATGAAAGAGGAGTGTGAAAGTAAGGGTCATCGCTTGAATGCGATTAAAACTTAGGTTCTAGTATTTGATAGACGAATAATATAGGTATATTCTGCGAAAGTTGAGGGCAGACGGAGTCAGGATAGGCCGAGGCTTACACATGAAGACTACGTGAGCAGATTGCTCAAAAACGGAAAAGTCAAAAGTACTCGGATACCTAGACGTGCATGTATGAAGCGATTAATAAATCTACAGGAAGCGAAAAGAGTATGCATGGATCGCGAAGCTTGGCGATCTGACCACTCTGACTACCCCGTTAGGGATAGAGCGTGAAGATAGATAGATAGATAGATAGATAGATAATATGTCTGTACTTAGAAATATATTAGTATTTTTATCAGTTATCTAATTCCACGAAACAAACCCAATTTGGGCTAGATGGGGCTGTGTGTGAAAAATGTCCCTAAATATTATTTATTTCTTTCGTGAGACCGTGTAGACATGTTAAGAAAATGCCTACTTCGTAGAATGTCTCTCTTCGTCTCACATTTAGCCAATGGACAAAAAGAACTGATGTAGGACTCATACGATTCGAAGGCACACGTCTCTTTCGCGTCTGTTTTATACTAAATGTTGAGACGCAAAGCACATAATAAAGTCTGCGTTCTATGGTAAAACACAAAGAAAGGATACGGAGCAGACGTAAGCGGGCGTAGAAGGGCAAAAAAAAGTGTGGGCGCGGAGCCGTATGGTCGGCCGGAATGGAACGGAACGGAATGTCGAAATCGTCGCTCAATTGAAAGTCAGCGGTACAATTTTGACAGATTTTCGTAGTCAACTATTACAATCGTACACCAATAGACCTCTATCGGTCGACCGATAGAATTCTAACAACACGTACCGCGTCAGTGGCCGCTAGTCAGTTACATTTTTGATAGTCTACTAACATTTTGACAGCTAAAAACAGAGATTCTAGTCCTATTCTACGGCTTGTCAATAGTAGACACGGCCCCCAGGGGGCCTAGTCTGCTTTTCAATCATGTCGAAATCGTCGCTTAACAGAAAGCCACCGGTGCAATTTTGACAGTCTTTCGTAGTTTACTATTACAATCATTCTATTCTACGGCTCGTGAATAGTAGACTCGGCCTACTGGTCTCTCGCATCGCTCTCACACACAAAAAGCCAGACTGTCAGCGTCACGTCCGTGCCTTGTCTTTTCTATGTGGTTTAAAAAGTCGCAACCGCGTCTTTTCCATGTGTCCAGTCAATTAAAATTTATTTTTAAAATGAGAATTTCTTTGATACTATTAGACACCATCAAGTATGGTACTCACCAGGCAATCCAAAAACTGGTTCTGTAGGATTCCTCGTAGCGTTTATAATAGCCAATATTGCAGAAATGGCTGCAAACGTTAGCTGGAAGAATAGTATCACCATCACGCTAACGTACAGCGCATATGATATCACTGGAGGTCTGGGCACTGGAAAAATGCATGAGATATAAAAGAAAATGAGATTGACTTGATATCATTATACTTCGAGAGTTAGTATGTAGTCGTTTTGGAGCATGACTTGCTCGTAAGAAGACGCAGTGGCGTCTCACTTGCTTCCGCTTGAGACCATGGCTCTCACGATGGTTTCTAGAGTGGGAACGTTCTACGCCCAGACCTTTTTTTACGTGAAAGAGTAATAAACATCCATTCTTTCAAACTTTCGCTATTATAATATTAGTAGGATTTTCAATATAGGGTGGTAAAACAGATACCCACAATACTAACTAACTAAAACTAAACTAACTATCTTCACGCTGTATCCCTGACGGGGTAGTCAGAGAGGACAGATCGCCAGGCTTAGCGATCCATATATACTTCTTTCGCTTCTTCGAGATTCATCAATCGCTTCATACACGCACGTCTGGGTATCCGAGTACTTTTGACCTTTCCGTTTTTGAGAAATCTGCTCACGTGGTTTTCATATGTAAGTCTCTGCCTACCCTGACTCCTTCTACCCTCTACTTTTGAACAATATATATTCTTCGTCAATCGTTCCTCACTGATTCGTTGGACGTGTTTAAACCAACGGAGCACGCCCTTTTCCAGCTTAACGCTGACACTTTCATTCAAACCTGCCATATTGCGTATCACTTCGTTACGTATTCGGTCGGCCAAGGTAACGCCGCACAATTTTCGAAGTGATCGCATCTCCACAGCATTCAATTTACTTTCATGCATCTGCTGACATACCCAGGTTTCACTACCGTAAAGCAAAGTTGGCACTGCGTTATGAATCGCCATGCGTGCTTCTTTTACGATGCTTTGTCGCTTTACTAACTGGGACAAAGCACCGTTAACTTTGTTTCCGGCAGCTATTCGCCGTTCTACATCCGAATCACATCTTCCATCCGCGCTAAACATACTTCCTAAATACACAATTTCATTCACTTGCTCTAGACGTTCCTGGTTTACCCACAATACTAGGTAGTTATATACTTACTGAGTTTTCCTGGATATCTACAGTCCATTATTCTCAATAGGTATAATAAATAAATATTGTGAGATTATATTTTACACAGTGCCATCTAGCCTAAACTAAGCTAAAAGCTTGTTCTATGAGATCCAAAAAACTATTTTTTATAGATCTCATGGAATTTTATATTAATTTCTAAATGCATATTATACAAAGAAAACACCCAAATTCCATTACAAATGCTTCTGCATTACACAAAAATTTGTTCCGACCTGGGAATCGAACCCAAGACATCAGCGCAGCAGTCACATACACTACCACTTATGCCACCGAAGCAGTTAAGGGTCGACATCGCTAGAGAAGCACCGTCTATAGGCTACGTTGTCCACTTTCGATCAGGGGAGTAAGTCTATTATACTAGAGGTACGCTATGATGGCCGTTTTGACGTTTGTCCTTTCATGAAGTTTCGTATTAATTTTAAATATATGTTATTTGTAGAAATTTGTGAATAGTCGACAAACATTAGAGGGTATTTATACTACTGTAGAAAACAGAGTACATATGTAAAACAAGTAAAATATCATCACTATTGTAATATATTAAAACGGCCATCATAGCGTGCCGCTAGTACAATTCAATCGCGTTAGAAGAGAATAGAAATCATCGTTCAATCGAGAGCCGACAGAAAAAAATTACAGTTTTCGTAGTCTACTTTTACAATAGCAGTCCAATAGAATTCAATCGGCACGCCGATAGAACGTTATTATCACGTGTAGCTCCTGTAAATAGCTCTTTAATTTTGCATTTTTGGTAGTCTCTATTAATATTTTGATAGCTTAAAACAGCTATTTTGTCTCTATTCTGCAGCTTGAGAAGTGTGATTATGAAATATAAATAATAGTTTTTTAGGTAGTTTTGAACTAATAGCAATAAAACTGCTATATAATAGAATTAGAACGGCTTTCTATTGAAAATAGTAGACTTGGCCCCAGGGGGAGCGTATGTTGTAATCTTAAATGGTTTAAAAAAAATACTTACAAGGATTAGACTCATCTACTTCTGTATAAGATTGACACGGAAGACTGGGTCGGAAACCTTGAGCTAAGGCTCGCACCTAAAAACAGTAAATTCATATTGTGTATCAATCAAGCCTTATTCCCGAAGGGGTGGCAGAGGCATATTATACGCTCACGGTTCACCGTAATCAATCTTGTCCCATGTAATAGGTCACCACCTATTACATGGGACAGAATTAATCACGAGGGCGGCTAAAAAATTTTCAACAGCAAGTCGCCACAGCCTGTGCCTGTCCATTTTCAACACGCCAATGGGCTCACCACCTGTTACGTCGGGCAAAAATGCGTATGGTGAAATGTGGGCTTATAATATGCCTCTGCCTACCCCTTCGGGGATAAAGGCGTGACAAAATGTATAAATTAAATCCCAACCTAATATAAATCATTGTGCTCATTCTACAAAGTAATTTGTCATGGTTGAGAATTGAATCCACGACCTCCAGCTTCGTAGTCAGTTACTTCAACCACAAGAACAAACCCATCAAACAACGGCTTTCAACATAGGTCGTGAACGAACCCGTGGACCGTAAGCTAGTTATAAAATAATATGTACAACCCTACTCTCTCAAAAGCTAACGTTTATACAGCATGTTGTACCACACACCCGGGCACGGGAGCGTAAATGCAAATATCATTATTTACCTCCTCCTGCCTTGCCTCCGCTTCTGTTTTACAGCTGAGAGCACACGCGTTCAATCCCGCGATGCATGTCACTGAAATACACGGAAAGATTTTTTTGGTTAAACATATGTCTAGTCACAAATTGAGGGCTTAAAAAGTTGTATTTTCTCTTTACGCTTATGTAATCTGCGATTGTAGGTAAAATAAGCTTTCTATATTATATATATATAAAAGTGTTAGTTACACTATTTATAACTCAACAACACCTGTACCGATTTGGCTGAAAATTGGTGGGGAGGTAGCTCAGAGCCAGGACACGGACATAGGCTACTTTTTATCCCGGAAACAAGTTTCTGTGGAAAACGGGAAAGGGAAAACTTCTCTACGCGAGCGAATCCGCAGGCGTCAACTAGTAATAAACTAAAAAATATTTTTTTACCTTTTCATGCATTATCACAAATGTTGCTCTCAAATAGCGACGAAAGTGATAATAATACTGCTTGCCAAGTCCTAAATATTTGTTATCTAGGATTTTTTGTCATAAGTATAACTTTGCTATGTTGCTTAGGATTTTTTGTCATAAGTATAACTTTGCTATGTTGCTTAGGATTTTTTGCTGTCGCGGGGAAAGCTGTTAGCACCGTCATTCCTGATGGTGTGTGGGACTCCCGGCCCTTTGATAGCCATCCTACCTACTAAGCCCCGCGGTGTTCCCGCCTTCTTCCCAACCGGGTCGAGGGTTAGGCCTGAGGGTTATTCAGTGCGACCCGGCTAACAAAATGCCCCAAGATGAGGCTCTCCTCAGGGGCTAGATGTGCTGCCCCCACGATCTGCCGGAGGAGATTAGTTTGTGTCCGCTTCGGGCCGTCCCCAAACGTCCCTCTGAGAACAGAGAGGGGTGGAGACCGATCGTGCGGGCACTTGAAGGCACCCCGGAACACGAGGGGTTTGTAATGAAATTGTTAATTGTGGTTCCCCAACGCAACGTACATACTTTAAGATTGAGTTGCTTTTATTATTTTTTAATTTTTAAAGGGAGTTTATGTTGTTGAGTCGGGTTTATTTTTGAATTTTAATAAAATTTTTAGATTTTCCTTTTTATTGTTTTTTGTTAGATACCTACATACTTATTATAGTGTAGATTTCGTTAAGTTGTAAACAGCTTCTTTTTGAATATTTTCTCTCACCCCCTCCCCCCCATATATTTGCAGACATTGAGTATTTTCCCAACTTTTAACCCCCAGACTGTATTCCCAGCTCAACCGATTGTTATTGAACATATCATTTTGTAATGTGCAAGTGATACGCTTTCATTTGAGACCGCACTAGGGTAATTTTGTAGACATTTGGTTATTCTTCCCTACTACGTTTCACACCCACAACTTTTAAAAGGCTCACCTGATTTTCATCAAACATGTCTAAGAACACTCGCACATAAGTCACCATTAACACAAAAAAAAACAGAAATCGCTTCATCCGTTCGGGAGCTATGATGCTACAGACAGACAGACACACAGACACGTTAAACTTATAAAAAAAAAATAAACTTATAACACCCCTCTTTTTGCGTCGGGGATTAATAAGAAATTCCTGTGTGTAGAAAGAGTATGCGAAGAGTCTAATCGTACACCAAAATACTTTTGTATCTATTAGGGAGCGAACAAGAGGGAGATAGTAATATTCCTTGCTTTATGCTATAGACAGTGGCCCTCAAATTGGAGGCCCAATAATGTGTCACCTCTCGTTCCGCTTGAAAAAACCGGGATTGTAAAAAGAAAGAAACATTTAAGCTGACATAGCGTTCCAAGTTTCTATATTCATAACACATTTGTAAAGGGACGGTATAGTTTCCTAATTTCGTAATACCTACGCAGGCGAATGATTAGTGAGTCCGAAGGGATCGTAATCGATATTAATTTGTCTCCACCTGGGACATATAGTTCATAGCTTTAGTTAGATCCCTAATTAGAATGGTGATGTATCTAACCAATATCATCCCTTTATCTTAAAGGATTCTCAGCTGCTTCCAAACCCAACCAACAAAACCCTGGGCTCTATTTGTTTATGGTTTTTTTTTTGTTATTATTTAATGGCCTTTTTACCAAGACCTGTTAGCCAAATCTTAATACATATCTCTTCAATCCTCTTTCTTATTAAGTACATGTCTAGAATGTCTCCGTCCTCTACGTCTTAGTCAAGGCTAGTCTTAAGTAAAGGTCAGTCTCACCCCAGTATAATAGTAGAAAATCGCATTTTACTGCATATATATATGTATATATATATATATATATATATATATATATATATGGAATGGAGGCTGAGTATTATTACTCCAGTCTTCAAAGGTAAGGGATCACTGCGGGAGCTACCGTGGGATAAAGGTTATGTCCCACACCATGAAGATCTTCGAGAGGATTATTAACTCCCGAATCCGGCAGGAGTGTACTCTCTCAGAGTGTCAACATGGGTTTCCCCTTCGTCATAAGATCACGGACCCTGTTTTTGCCCTGAGGATTGTTGCGGAGAAATACAGGGTCAAGAATACGCTTCTGCACTATCTGTTTCTAGACACGCAGAAGGCCTTCCACTGTGTTCCTCGAGCGATGATCTGGTGGACACTGCGGTTCAAAAGGTTCCAGAGGTCTGTATTGACATTATACGGGACATGAACCGCGATTCCAATTCCATGATTCAAACCGCTGTTGGCGACACGAAACCCTTCCCCATCACCGTCGGGGTACACGGGTTTCAGGTTTGGTCGTTAGTCCGTTCCTTATATATTAGACATTTTGTCAGACAGCATCAGGGTCTCGCATGAGCAACCTCCATGATTGCTCATATATGCGGACGATACCGCGCTAGCAGACGCGGATAGAACAGCCGTACGTAAAATTCTTAAACGTATAAGTGTAGGTGTGTAATATGCCTCTGCGTACTCATTCAGGGAAAATGCATGACTATAATATGTATGTACCTTAAATGACTAGATTTATTTTGAAGTGAGTTGTAATTAGATTCGCATTCTTCCCTGGAGTGCTATAACTCTTATTTACTGCCACCAGTTTCTTTAACGCACTGCTAATTCTATTTAAAAACTTACTATACAAGGTACTGATTTCGGGTGTTGCCAGCTCGTATATCGAAAGTTCTCCCCGAAACAGTCCGTATCTGAAGTGGCTCACTGTTTGTGTTGCTGAGGTCGCTGTTGATACTACCTGAAATAAAAACATTAACAATCATACTTTATCGGTCAGCAACGGAAATGGTTTAGAACTTTTTCTATTTCTTCTTATCGAAATGAACTATCTTCAGCGGACTCAGTGTTCTGTAAATGATCACAGCGTTAAGCAAGTTTCACTATGGCTGGTCCTCGGATGGGTAACCATTTTGTGTCAATTACATTTGTGAGTGTTTCCGTGCTTCGGAAGGCACGTGAAGCCGTTGGTCCCGGTTGCCAGTAACATGGCAGTCGTTAAGCCCAGTTGAATGCCTCATGGGCGGCTTGAAAAATTTCAACAGCAGGACGTCACAACATGCGTCTGTCCGTTTCTGCACGGCTATGGGCCCACCACCTGTTACGTGGGACAAAAATGCATACGGTTAAATGCGGGCGTATAGTATGCCTCTGCCTATCCCTTCGGGGATAAAGGCGTGACAATATGTATGTATGTATCCCTGACGGGGTAGTCAGAGAGGACAGATCGCCGGTTTCGCAAACAAGGTGTACTTCTTTCGCTTCCTGCATTAATTCATCATTTCATACATGCACGTCTGTGTATCCGATTACTTTTGATCTTGCCGTTTTGAGCAATCTGCTCACGTGGTCTTCATATGTTAGACCGATGTACCTCAAGTCTTTGAACCCTCTACTTGCGCACAATATATTATTCTTCGTCAGTCATTCCTCACTCATTCGTTGGAGGTGTCTAAACCAACGAACACGCCCATTTCCAGCTTTTTTTATATTGTGTGGGGTGTGGTAAAGATAATTTGAGATAAATTGGGCTAATGGATGCTCTCGGATCTACTATTACAATTGCGCTCCAATAGAATTCTATCGGCCGGCCGATAGAATGTTATTAACACGTGTAGCGCCTGTAAGTAGCTCTTAATTTGCATTTTTGGTACTCTATATTAATATTTTGATAGCTAAAAACATCTATTTTGTCTCTATTCTGCAACTTGAAAAGTGTGATTGTGAAATATATAATAGTTTTAGTAGATCACCTAGTTTTGGACTATTCGCAATAGAACCGCTATAGAATAGAACTAGAACGGCTTTCTATTGGAAAATAGTAGACTCGACCCCCTGAAGTGCACTGATAGCAGGTGGGGTCGTTTGGGCCCCGGAAAAAAGGTCACGATATCTCTCAAACTCTCACCTTTTTAATTTCCTCTTATTTTCCTTTTGGCTTAGAGATGGTTGATCTACCACAAGCCAACCTTAACGTTAGAATAAAGTTGTCGTTTTTTACATTGATATGGGCATATAATGCACACGGCGAAATATGAGCGTATTATGTGCCACTACCACCCCTTCGGGGATTAAGGCGTGATTGATTGATAAATATAATTGACTGCCTCTGTGGCGCAGTGGGAGTGTATCCGACTGCTACGCAAGAGGTTGTAGGTTTGATTCCCAACAGACATAAAACTTTGTGTGATGAGGACGATCAAAGAGTAGCAAATGTTTTTGAATATTTCGTACCCAACTCGAGGCTGGGATACATTTTTTAAAATAGAAAGTGAATGCAAAAGAATCTTAGATTTATAATGATCAAAACTTTAAAATATAATTTTGTGGAGCGCAATTAATGTGAAACTTAGGTAGTGTTGATATACCAGCCCCTGCTTCGCTCTAGTAGCAGATCATGTACGTTTTTTTTTATACCACTGAGGTGGCAGACAAGTAAAGGTGGGCCTCGTATTGGAAAGTGGTCACCGTAGTCTATGGACGAATTTGCAACACCATGGTGCGGCACCCGCAGTGTCAAAGTCTTAGGTATCAGTTATCATAAACGACACATAAATGACCATTGTTATCCACTTTTTATGTCTTAGGTTACCATTACATTTATTAAGATACGCCCGCGTAGTGATGTTTTTCTGTACCCTTTTCTCATGGAATACGAGTATAGTTAGCTATCCTTTAAACATAGACAATGCCATCGAAGACTTATCTGTAGCTCTATAAAAATAAATAATATCGTACAATATTTTGTTGTACTTAAGTATTTCTCAGGGTATAGGTAGCGTTTTCGATGAGTCTAACCTAAATAATCCTCATATATCAACCAATTTGCATAAAACCTTGACAAAGGCACGAAATCCCATAAATCATTCTCTTCTTCTTCTTCTAAGTATTTTCCCAGTTGCTTCCAAACTCTCCTGGATTTGGAGCCTTTATTTGGCCGCTAGGTGCAACTATCGTTTGGCTTTTAGTTTCCGTTATTTCAACCTCAAACACCTCAACATCCGCCCGCTTTGCCACCAGGTGACTTACATAATCTCCTATGTAATGTACTATCATCTGCATACAAATGTACATATGCATAAATGGATGATAGTTGCCTCGGTCTGACTATGCCCTTTATTGGGGATCGGTTAATGTTGCACGTTATCTTCCTTCAAAGGCATTCGGCTTGCTACCCGTAGAGTACAACAGGTAGTACAGGCGTATTAGCACTGGAGCCAACTTCGCACAAACATCACAGCACGGCACATCTCATAAAAACCACCGCAGGAATACTATCGGGATCACTGGCCGTACGGACGTCGAGCAACTGCAACACCCTTCAACGTCGTACTGCCTGACAATTATTATATCAGGCATTTCGTTGCCACAACTCGTGATTGTCAGAGGCTGCTTGACACGGTCGTCGATCCGGGAGACTTTCTTTCTTTCTTTCTTTTCTTTCAAGGTTGGCTACCAAGTCCGCCCTATCTCAGGCCTTGTAAACCAGGGTTCCGTTAGAGTACTGCAGCGGTGGCAGCAAAGGTTAGTTAGGGCGGTTAGGTTGCACCGCTTTGGCTAGTTGCCAATATCCTCGGCTACACATGGGGTACCAGGTGAACTCCTGGCCAAACCGCATTATGCTCTGGATATCCGCTCTAATGAAGGCCTTTTTGCTGACCTTTGCTCTGTTGTGGCTTTGAGGTGGGCCACGTTCGGGTCACCGGGTGCCCAAGCTCTGATCTAGGCGCAATACGCTGACGACTTATGTTGAACTGCATCAGCGCACTCACGCCCGAACCAGGGAAGGGTTGTACTGATGCTGGCGAAAACAGTGTAGGGAATGTAGTATTCCATCCCCTGACTGATTTCCCCAGTAACAGCAGCGGCGCTCTCCGATGGGACCTTTCCTCTAAAGCAACGTTGATCCTTTTGGACGGACGCTAAAAAATCAAGTAAGCCGTCCCAATCTGCTGACGCGTAGTGCCACAGTCTCCGCGCTGCTACCGCAAGACAAACAGGAGATAACACAAACTACCGATACGCTATCCTGGGCTGGGCTGTTGGACTTGCCACGTCTAGTATCCTAGTGGTCTGGTGTACTAACTGTGAAAAGTCATGCGAATGAATGTGTGCTTTGTGCCGCATGGTCAGTTTTGAGGGAGCCCAGCCATTCTAAATGGTGTGCGTTAAAGTCCCTAAAACACCAATTCTGCGTTCGAAAACTACACCATCTGCCGCCCTACCGAGGTAGTCAAAGAGACGAGTCGTCTCTATATCCCCTTTGTGGGAACGATAAAGTCTCACGTACGGTTGGTTAATATAACCATGATCGCGCAGTTAGATAACAGAGAAGGATTGGTCATCTAGGCAGCGTAGACGGCGATCACTCCCAGCCATTTTATCGAAGCAGTCCTCGACAATATTTCCGGGGTAGCTCAAATACGACGTATTGTCAGGGCGACGTATTGGCATCTTCGTAAGGAACAACAATTCGGGCCGCGCCGTCTCCAGATGGTGGTGGATGGCGTTGAAGTTTGTATGGGGTCTACAGATGTTTGTGAACTCCACCTCTAATAGCGTACGTGTGGATTTTATGTCGGCCACTGAAGAAATTTGCCTTGCATTTTGTGCTGCCATGTTGATGAGGGTGCAATGGGACCTTACCAAGACCTTTGGGACCCAAGTCAACCTCACGTGCGAGCTTATGCACCTGCTAAATAACAAACGTGGCTCTGACGTCAGTTTTCCCCTTTTGGAGTTGGGAGGTCTGTGGGAAGTCGCACCTCTAAAAGCCCATCTGCCAAAACAAAATAGGAAAAACGAAAAAGAATGATGCTAGGGATATGGTGCGGACACCTTGCAGTACAGGAAAGGCGGCGCTCGTATTTTCACGAGCTGCTTAATAAACAGCAGAAAAAGGAGCAGCCTTCGGATCTCCCTCCGAATCATGGACTTGTGCCACTAATAACGCCTGGAGAATCCCAGAAAAACTGTCGGACCCGATGGAATCCCCATTGAAGCCTGGAAGGCGATGGGGGAATTTTAGTAAACCTTTTTAACCGCGCACTCCTCTTATGGCGGATTCCTAACCAATGGAGGCTGAGTATTATTACTCCAGTCTTCAAAGGTAAGGAGTCAGTGCAGGAGAGTGGGAGCTATCTTGGTATAAAGGTTATGTCCCACACTATGAAGATCTTTGAGAGGATCATTGACTCCCGGATCCGGCAGGAGTGTACACTCTCGGAGTGTCAATATAGGTTTCACCCTGGACATGGGACCAGAGACCTAGGTTTAGCCCTAAAAGTTGTCGCTGAGAAATACAGGACGAAGAATACGCCTCTGCACTATCTATCAATTCCTAATAAGGCCTTCGATTGTGTTCCTCGAGCGATAATCTGGTAGGCACTGCGAACTTATGGGGTTCCCGAGGCTCATATTGACATTATCCGGGACATGTATCGTAATTCTGATTCCATGGTCCGGACCGCTGTTGGTGATCCAAAACCCCTCCCCATCGCCGTCGGGATACACCAAGGTTCTTTTTGTCCTTAGTCCGTTCTTGTTTAGCGTAATATAAGACGTGACGCCAGACAGCACCAGGGACTCACATGAGCAGCCTACGTGGTTGCTCATGTATGCTGATAATATCGCGCTGACAGACGCGGACAGGGTCAGGTTGGTACAACGTGTGAAGGCGACGCTTGGGAACAGCCGTCTGAAACTTAATGTGGCGAAGACCTAGTCCCTGGCATTAAACTCTACAGATTCCACATTCATCCGCATAGGCAATGACTTGGTCAAGCACACGGACCAGGTTCAATACCTGGGATATGTATTTCCGCGTCTAGTAACATCAATTGCGACGTCAAGACACGCATTGCTGCCGCATGGTCCAAGTGGCACGAGATGGCTGGTGTCATTTGTGACTCAAAATGCCGGTTAGGTTGAAGGGACAGGTCTATAAAACTGTTATTAGGCTTGTCTTTTTACATGGCAGTGAGGCGAGGGCACTACTGGAGTGACACAAGCAGGAGCTGCGTGTCACGGAAATGAAGATGCTGCGGTGGATATGCGGAGTCAGGCGGATGGACCGCGTGAGGAACTCTCGCATCCGCAGTAGCTTTCACGTCCGTGACATTGCAGACAAGTTGCAATGTGTCGCCTTCGTTGGTATGGTCACGGTAAGAGGGGAAAACCCAAGAAGTGCTAGCTTGACATCAAAGCAAAGTGGAGGAAATAATGTAGGAGAGCGAGACGCTACTGGAACAAACGCTCGGATGATGATGATGTTGATGAGGGTCTTACCCTGGAGAAAGCGTGAAACGGAGTGATATTTGACACAGCAGTGAGTGACAAAGCGTGACAGTTAGTTTTGTCCAGGGATGTGTAGTTAGCCTAAGCACCCGTGGTCCCGGCGACCAAACTGGGTTATGGTTTTTTGTCGATGAGAAGGATTCAAGAGCTCATAGGGTTGTGCCAGTGTGTCTCTAATGGCTGATAAAGGATTTTGGGATCTCTCTTTGCCTCTAACTCGACAATGGACGACGAAATTCACCCAGCGGAAAGTTGGCGGAAGATTCTGTCCCTCGCCGTTCGTAAGTCGAGTGGGCTAGTCGTTATACCCGCGTGGTACTTAGCAGTGTGGTCCCGCGCTGTGTTCAGAACTAACACGTTTTTTTAAGCTTACGTCCTCCATGAAATAAGTCCCGGCACCATGGAAGACCGCGTAAGTACATCCTGCGCCCAAGATTCTCTATAAGTCACAAGTGTGATCGCATATGGAGTGCTGCTGTGTAAAAGTAACAGTAAGCGCACCTAAAAAGTGGTGAGCCCACAGCCGTGTCCCCTTTCTACAGAGTCGAAAGGTCGACGCTGGTATTCAGGTGCACCATTCTAAAGGCGACAGCAGTACTAGTAGCAGTAGTCGTATTTGCACTCCATTAAAGTACTACCGCACCCTGTTAAGCACTCCAAGCCGACCTGGCGTCAGCTGGACCTGACGTCCAAAGAGCGTACTTGGCCTTGTCCTCTAAATTACTAAGATATTGGATGTTACTTATACTAAAGACTATACTACCGCTCCGCTCTCCAGGATAGTAGCGTGATGATATATAGCCTATAGCCTTCCTTAATAAATGGGCTATCCTATAACTAAAAGAATTTTTCAAATCTGACCTTTAGTTCCATAGATCAAACAAACAAACTCTTCAGCTTTATAATATTAGTATAAATATAATAAATGAATAAATAAATATCCATCACGCCTTATCCCCGAAGGGGTGGCAGAGGCATATTATATGCCCACTTTTCACCGTGTGGATTCAAACGCCGTTGACTCCACGCAAGGCCAATGGCTCTCGGCCGCACCCCGTAGGTACCCCGCAGATATCACAACACAACTCATATGCTGACCCGATTGAAGATAAAACGTGGATGCAAGAGGATCATATACATGAATTGATAAAAACTTTAAAATATAATTTTATTAGACGCAATTAAAAGTGTAAATTAAACGTAGTAACTATATACTCGCCCCTGCTTCGTTTGGGTAGCAGAACATTTACATACCTACGATCAGAGAGCTATTTCTTTGCTATCTATCTATCTTCACGCTGTATCGCCGACGGGGTAGTCAGAGAGGACAGATCGCCAGGCTTCGCGATCCATGCATACTTCTTTCGCTTCGTCGAGATTCATCAATCGCTTCATACACGCACGTCTGGGTATCCGAGTACTTTTGACCTTTCCGTTTTTGAGCAATCTGCTCACGTGGTCTTCATATGTAAGTCTCGGCCTTCCCTGACTCCTTCTACTCTTTATGTCCTTCTAGTCTACATTTTATGCCTAAGGTTATCGTTATATTTGAAAAAATGTCCTTAAAACCCCTCAGAATTTAAACATACTGTTAAATTTGAAAAATATAAATAAGATATTGTGATATAAACTTATTAGTCTATGTTGGTCTTCCACATAATTGCGTATTCAATTAAAAATCAATAAAGCTCCGCAATATCAAACTGTTTATATTTGAGAATTCATTACGCTAACTTATTCACGTCTCGTTTGGGTGTCAGATTGTCTTAAGCGTAAAGAAATATACTTATACATAATCAAAAATATACGCTCCGTTGTGGCGGCCTCAAAATTTCGTGTGGCCGATGGCTGAACTAAGAAATACGCTGAAAAGTGTTTTCGCGATCAAATTACGTCTATGCCAAAATTTTGTCCATCGATTCTAGACGTGATATAGTGTCCAATGTGTAAAAATCATGGCTGGTTAATCTTGCGTCCGTATACCGGATGCAACGGTCGGACGCCGTATCATTGATAAAAATCGCTATATAGAACGCAACATGACAACCAAGTTTTATATATATATACGTATACATATATATTTATCCCGCAAACAAATGGCCATCCCCTTAAGGCGAAAGTGCATTTAAACTGGCGTCCACCTGCTTTTGGCGTCATACCGGACGCCACTTTTTTAGCCGGTGGCATTTAGGTCTTAGTGATCCTAGCTAGCCGTAGCACAAATATCGACGGAAGGCTAAAATCGCTTAAAATGACTGCAATAAAATATTGAAGACTTCCCGAAGAACTCAGCGCAGGGGAAGCGCTGCTGCACACACAAGTTGACGCTCGCGGCTTTGCCCGCGTAGAGAAGTGTTCCCGTTTCCCACAGGAACTAGTTCCTGGGACAAAAAGTAGCCTATATGTTATTCTGTTGTATTAGCTATATTATTGTAAAAATTCATTAAAATCTATTCAGTAGTTTTTACGTGAAAGAGTAACAAACATCCACACAAACTTTCGCACATATATTATCTTTAAGATTAAGCTATGAAACACCAAACAATTATGAGAATAAAAGTGATTTTACATTGTTTTTCTGTTTTTGTTTGCGTACCTAGGACAGGTAGTTTGTTACCCTATATCAATCAATCAATCAAAAATTGCTTATTCAACGTAGACTTTTACAAGTACTGGTTGACGTCATACATACACAACTTATAATATTATTTATACTAAAGCTAAAGCTGGTTTGAAAAATGAGAGAGCTTACTGAAAAGATAAATAGAAAATCAATACATAGAACTAAAGGAAATAAGTCATTTTTATGTGTCTTAGGATTAGGATTTTGCAACCGTAATATTTGGTACGAACAAACCGACGTAAAGCTTTGTACTTTGTACAGAAGCCCAACAGCTGTGTGCGGACGTTCAAAAGCCCAATATTATTATAGATATTTACGCCCAATAGCTGTATACAGACGCTCAATAGCCATTTCATTTACGGACGTCCATATTTGTGTACGGACGTTTAATAGCTATATATGGACGCCTAATAGCTGTATGCGGACGCCCAATAGCCATATCATATACGGACGCCCGATAGCCATATCATATACCGACGTCCAATAGCTGTATACGGACATTCAATAGCCATATACGGATGCCCAATAGCTGTATACGGACGTTAAATAGCTATATACGAACGTTCAATAGCATATCGATGACATTAATGTAAATGTGAAATGTGGTAGGTAGTTAGACAGATACTAGTAGATTTATTATAACATATAGGAAAAACAAAACACAGGAGATGACAAAAACAACAACAATTTTAAAATGAGCGGTCTTATCACTTTCATTCCAAAACAACAGACTTTTTAACAAAATTATATTGGAAAAAATTATCTTTGAAACTGTCTACTACAGAGAGGCGATAGGAAAAGAAAGAGATAAAAAACCCAAAGCTGGCAACGTCGCAATCCCAAATACCGTCCATCCTGTGAGGACGTTAAATAATCGATGGTATAGGTAAATTACGATCAATATATTTAGGATGCCTATAATGTATCACTATGGTTCGGGGTTCAAAAATGTTGGGGCATGACTGCAAGACGAATATTGCGAAAAAAATAAATATCGGAAAACGACGTATCCCAAGGAGCTGGAAATCAGAAAACTAAGCAATATTCATTAAGACATTTTAAATAAAGTAAGGGGAACTGGGGGACGTTGTAATGATGCACCACATGTATGACGCCAAAAGGATTGTAGGATGTATATATATGTGTATATTAGTATTCTAACCAGACCTACCTAACCCTCTTAGTCATTTACAGCAAGTCTCATTACTTACAGGCCATTGTACACCTGAGTTCTGAAAGGTTCTGTCTATAAAGTTTATACTCGTAGAATGTCATTGAGGATGTTTGGGACATCCCATCTCTCGGAGCGTAATGGCAAATATTATTATGCTAAGTCTTTATCACTTCATTTGGACGTAAAGTACAGGATGCTTTTAACATCACTTTTTTTATTTGACTTGATATTTTCGCTGTTTAGGTAGATAAATTAAAACTGTCATAGTAATTACCATTATCTAGTATTAGCAGACGACTCGCACGGACGAATCGGGCACTTATATACCTAGTCAGGTCATAAGTATTGTCACACAGTAAAAACTTTTCTTTTAGAATGCTGGCCACAAAAAAAATTATTGAATTCGAATTTCGAATTGTTCATGAAAATAAAAATGTATACTTTTTAGAATTTTACTCATTTTTAAATATGGAGTGGACGCTTAAAGAAGACCGTGTTGCAGTTATTGCGTTGCATCGTTGCGGTTACGCGCCAATTCAAATTTTTGACATACTGAAAAAATTTAATATAACCAAAAGATTCGTTTATCGTACCATCAAACGATACAATGAAGACTCTAGTGTAGATGACAGGTCAAGAAGTGGTCGCCCTCGGTCTGTTAGGACTCCAGCAGTGATAAAAGCTGTGAAGGCGCGAATTCAAAGAAATCCCAAACGTAAGCAGAAACTGTTGGCCCTTCAGATGGGGTTAAGCAGAACCACGGTGAAAAGGGTGTTAAATGAAGACTTAGGGCTTCGGTCATATCGAAGAAAAACAGGACATCGTTTAAATGCTCGTCTAATGGACCTGAGACTGAAGAGATGCCGCGCTTTGTTGAAGCGGTACGCGGGAAAAAAATATCGGGAAATTCTTTTTTCGGATGAAAAAATTTTTACCGTAGAAGAGAGCTACAATAAACAAAATGATAAGGTGTACGCACACAGTAGTGAAGAAGCGAGCAACCGTATTCCGCGTGTCCAACGAGGTTATTTTCCACCCTCGCTCATGGTATGGTTGGGAGTTTCTTATTGGGGCTTAACAGAGGTACATTGTGAGAAAGGTGTAAAAACGAATGCAGTTGTGTACAAAATACAGTCCTGACGAACCTTGTGGAACCTGTTTCTCATACCATGTTCAATAACAGGCACTGGGTATTCCAACAAGATTCGGCGCCAGCTCATAGAGCGAAGAGCACACAAGACTGACTGGCGGCGCGTGAAATCGACTTCATCCGGCACGAAGACTGGCCCTCCTCCAGTCCAGATTTGAGTCCGTTAGATTACAAGATATGGCAACACTTGGAGGAAAAGGCGTGCTCAAAACCTCATCCCAATTTGGAGTCACTCAAGACATCCTTGATTAAGGCAGCCGCCGATATTGACATGACCTCGTTCTTGCTGCGATAGACGACTAGCCGCGCAGATTGAAGGCCTGTATTCAAAATCACGGAGGTCATTTTGAATAAACTTTATTGTCATAAGAATCTATGTTTTGTTAAGTACATTTTGGTATATAAATGGTTACATAATGAATAAACTTGTTTTAATTATTTTATATTAAACATGTGACAGAATTTATGACCTGACTAGGTATATAATTAGCATTTCTGTTCCGGCGTAAAAAACCGCCTCACCCCGTTAAAGACTCCGAGCTTGCGAGAGGCCAAGCTGATACACCCCTCGATGTAATTTTTATTTTTAAGCACTCTACGAACGTCCAACCCCTGAATGCTGAGGTAATTTTGCAGTGCTAGTGTTGTGTTCTGAAGAGTTGGAAGGGAAAGGAAAGAGGATAATTTTGCAGTGAATGCACACGCCTGCGTTTTACTGGCATTGAATTTGACCAGATTATCGAAATCCTCACCGAGAGATGCGGTCTAGACTCCGATCGAGTTCCGCCTCAACTTTTTCCCTCTTAGCCTCAACATCCGTCCGCTTTGTCGACGGGTGACACCGTCGCATTGGACCCGAATACGGCGCACGTGCAGAAAGCTGGCGAGCCATGTGCAAAGTTGAGGTGGCAGGCCATATGCCGGAAGCTTTGAAAGGAGTGATGCATGCCAGACAGTATCGAAAGCCTTGGCGATGTCCAGGCTGATGGCCAAGGACTCGCCATGCTTGTCTATAACCTCACCCCAAAGGTGTGTAACGTATGCCAGAAGATCACCCGTTGACCGTTTCGGCCTAAATCTTAATTGCCGATCGTTTATTAAGGAGTGATCTTCCAGATAACGCATGCTGCACGCAGCTGCGTGTTTATGATGAGTTCAAAAACCTTACAGATGACTGAGGTGACGGGCATGGGCGATAGTGGCCTGGGTCTGACCTATCCCCTTTCTTGGGGATCGGTTGCACGTTAGCCTCCTTCCACGCATCCGGCACACTGCCCGTAGAGTAGGACAGGCGATACAGGCGTGTTAGCAAAAGAGTCAACTCCGCTGCACACCTCTTAAAAACCACCGCTGGAATACCATCGGGGCCACTGGACTTACGGACGTCTAGCGACCTTCTGAACGTCGCACTGTCTGATAATGACATCCGGCATTGCATTGCAATGCGGCTGCTTGCCACTGCTTATTACTTTTACGAAAATGTATGAAACTTTGCCCGATTTGTCTACCTCAATGCTCTTCTGAGTAGTTGCGTGAAGATAGCCTATAGCCTTGCTTGATAAATGGCCTAGCGATCACTAAAAGATATTTTCCAATTTGGCTCAGTGGTGCCTGAGATAAGCGCGTTCAACCAAACAAACAAACTCTTCAGCTTTTTATATTCCTAAGTATAGATTAGAACTAACAGGACATCTACCATTTGTGATTATATATTTTTGATATTGCACTTCACGGGCGAAGCGGTACGCTAGTTAGTTCATTATCGATGTAATTCATAAATATAGCGAGATTACACACTGAATTATGATTAATACATACATAATTATCCTGATATAACTAAGCATAACAATGATAATTTTAAATAAGTACTTACAAAATACAGAATGGATTCTTGAGACAGCACAAGAAAATCAGGTACCGTTAGAAACATGCAAACAATTCTAAGAGACAATCCTTAATTATATTAAATACTAGTTGACGCCCGCGGCTTTAGTCCAATGGTCTCACTATAGGGGTACCGACGACCGTGCGAAGTGGAGGAGAAAAAGTAGGAAAGCGGACCCCAGGCGTCGCGAGACGCAACTGGGACAGACGCTCGGATGAAGATGATTACGCCCACGGCTTTGCCCGCGAAGAGAAGTTTTCCCGTTTCCCACAGGAACTTGTTCCCGGGATAAAAAGTTATTCTGATGTATCAGCTATATTATTGTAAAGTTTCAATAAAATCTATTTAGTTGTTTTTGCGTGAATGAGTAACAAACATATGGATGTTTGTTACTGTGTTTTCTTACAAACTTTAGCATTTATAATATTAGTAGGATTGTAAACTGCGTTCAGCAGATTTTGAAAGAAGTTATACCTAGTTAGCAAAAAAATGTTAGCTGTCTACACACCTAACCCCGTCGGCACTTAATAACATAAAAAATTGTGCGATCGATCCTTTTCATGTAGAGATAAAAAAAACTTTTTCTGTAACTATATGGTATAAATATAAATATTAGCTTTGGAAGACACGTTAAGCCGTTGGTTTCTTTTATCAGTAACATGGCACGTCGTTAAGCAAGTTATAGCGTATGCCTTATGGGCGGTTTGAAAATTTTCAACAGAAGGTAGCCACAATCTGCGTCTGTCTTTTTTAACACGGCAATGGGCTCTCCACCTTTTACATGGGACAAAAATGCATACGGTTCAATGTGGGCGTGTAATATGCCTCTACCACCCCTTCGGGGATATAGGCGTGAAGAAATAAGGGTACTTGCCCTTACTGTTACGTTGCTGAAATCAATCCTGTGTAATATGCAGTATAACTGTAGTAACAAGCTATTTGTGTCTTTTAGCAATGATACGTTCCTGAATTGAACCTCGAAAACTAATCGGTCACAACCAATCAATACACCACCGAGGTAGTGAAAAAACGTTGTGGATTAGGGACTCCTCGTTTTTGGAGGTTTTTCATTTTTTAGATGTGGGGCACGTCGAAATGTCGTCGCCCGCCTGATGGTAATCAAAGACGATGACCCATGATTGGGGCCGCTATCTCAACCCGCGCACGGCTCTGCTCCGATAGCGACCCTCATCTTGACGGCCCAGAAATATGCCTTTTCACGCTTTTCTTAAAGAACCCAGGATTGTAAGAGGAGGGAAACACGTGCGCCGGCAGAGAGTTCCATGTTTTAAGAATGAAAATAAGTCGGCACTTCAAGGAATCTAGACTTCTTCTATGAATAATTTTTTTATAGAGTGCTAAAACGGGTGAACTGACTCGTATCAGAACTTAACGCGTATCAGAGCACGATATCAAGGGATCCGCGGTGGTAGAACATGCACTAAGCTCTGATATGCGTCATTTCATCCGTTTTGATAAGGTCGATTTGATCTTGTCGCGGGAGATGAACTTTGTGCCTTGAGAAATTCGAGAAGCCATAGAGATAGGGAGGCGGCCGAATTTTAATAGAGATGGGGGCTGGAGTTTATCTCCTACATGAAAGCCTTGCCTTCGTGGTGCTCGTTGTTGTGTGGAAAGTGAGTCTGTTGAAGACACAGTGAGCTATGCTTGCAGAGACGCTCGGAGTAATCTGGATGGGAGCGATAGTGAAGCAATCTCATGTGTGCTTCGGCGCAACCCTACGTCCACCGGATACGCCTACAAAAGGAAGCGAGCAGCGCGCGAGCGGCGAGAGCGAATGGTTCGCACCTCTGAAAAAGGCTGTCTAAATACAGCTGATACCGGTCGGTCTATTACTGGTCGGAAAACGTGAGTAATCCCGTTTACTTATTTATAATTTATGATTACTGCTCAGTGTATAGCAGTGAATATTATAGCTAATAAAATTAATGAACCTCACCAAAAGTGAAATATCATTTTAGTATAAAATGATATTTTATACGAATGATATTTTATAGTTTTTTTTTTATACCAGTAGTTTCTGATATTAGTGCGTTAAACCAAACACTTTAAAATCTGTTCTAATATATAAAGCTGAAGAATTTGTTTGTTTACCTATTACTAAATAAACAGTTTTACTCACGTGTAAATTTCGGCATAGCGCGACTAGTTTCGGACCTAATGGAGGTCCTTTACACACGCGAGTAAAACCGTTTATATAGTAATAATGAACATCGCTCACGAAAGTTATAATTCTAATTTGTTTGTTTGTTTGAACGGGCTAATCTCATGAACTACTAAAAAAATATTTACTTTTTTTTTCTATTCGTACCAGTAAACATATTGCTACTGCCCTGGAGAGCAGAGCAGTAATCATAAATATCATCAAATCGGGCAACATTTCATACATTTTTGTAAAAGTAATAAACGGCGGGATTAAATGGGTTGTAATGATTCCGAAGTATGTCACGGGTGAAGCCGCGGAGGTTCTAAGGTTCTAGGATTGGCCTAAATAGACCCATTCCGTCATGCCATGTGCCAAATTTCAATCATCACAGATAACAAAAACCTACCTTGGTTGAAATGTCAAACTTACCATTAGATCTCATAGAAACTTATGTCTACTAAACTGACTATAAAAGTATGGATACTTCTCGTAAAGTCGCAAATTCATTAAAACTAGTCTTATAAATAAAAAAAATATTTATAATATACGTAGAAATAATGAAGTTTTATTGTGAATACACGATAAAGCAATTCCTAATGTTTAATGTAGTGCCTACTTCACTTTACTAACCTAAGCTATCAACTCAAATGCAGTACACGGCAATGGGCTCACCACCTGTTACGTGGGACAAAAGTGCATAATTACGGTGAAATGTGGGCGTATAGTAGGTATGCCTCTGACGACCCCTACGGGGATAAAGGCGTTATAATATGTCTATGTATGTCTATGTCAAATGCAGTAAACATGACTTACCCAACTATCACTAGATATGGACACAACAATCAACAAAACGCACAGTACACTCAACAAAAAGGCACCGAAAATGTAACCCCGCCGCTGTACCGCCATTTTGTGAGTTTCGAACAACACTGGCGAGATTTAATTTATTATTATCAGCAATTATCACTGATATGGATAATCGGTTGATAATACGTAGATACACGATTTTATTTCTTACTCATTGACTCACTTATAATTTTGGGTTGATATACTAGATTAGATGATTAGATCTCAAACTTAAACATAAATAAGAAAATTATGAAATATAAAAAAAAAATTGGGGCTTAAAATCATTCTGCCTTTTATTTTTAAAGAGATATTACATGTAAATATTGGTTACGACTACGATTTAGATGAATACATGAATACCAAGTCCCTTTTTCAAGTATATCATAAATCATAAATCATTTATTTGCTCACAAAGAATATGATTTAAAATTAACATTTGGTGGTAATCAGTTGTTTGCATCCTCATATTCACCATATCTGGTATGTGAGACTATAGTAAACATGCCAAAAAAAATCCTTAGACTTACTGCAAATATTACATTAATAAATTATACTTATATAATACTTATTTTAAAAATAAAATGTCGCAATTTACTATTCTACAATCATACAATAGACCAGTCTTCAAAGGTAAGGGGTCAGTGCAGGAGTGCGGGAGCTACCGCGGTATTAAGGTGATGTCCCGCACCATGAAGATCTTCGAGAGGATTATAGACTCTCGGATCCGGCAGGAGTGCACTCTCTCGGAGTGTCAATATGGGTTTCGCCCTGGTTATGGGACCACGGACCCTGTTTTTGCCCTGAGGGTTGTCGCAGAGAAATACAGGTCGAAGAACATGCCTCTGCACTGTTTGTTTCTAGACATGCAGAAGGCCTTCGACTGTGTTCCTCGTGCGATGATCTGGTGGGCACTGCGGTCCAAAGGTGTTCCAGAAGTCTATATTGACACTATCCGGGACATGTACTGTGACTCCGATTCAATGGTTCGGACTGCTGTTGGCGACACGAAACCCTTCCCCATCACCGTCGGGGTACACCAGGGTTCGGTCCTTAGTCCGCTACTGTTCAGTGTAATATTAGACGAATTGTCGGACAGCATCAGAAACCCACATGAGCAGCCTCCATGGTTGCTCATGTATGCTGACGATATTGCGCTGGCAGACGCGGACAGGGGCAGATTGGTGCGACGTGTAAAGGCGTGGAAGGAGACGCTTGAGAACGGCGGTCTGAAACTAAATGTGGCGAAGACCGAGTACTTGGCAATAAACTCGACAGATCCCACATCCGTCCGCATAGGCGGTAATTTGGTCGAGCGCACGGACCAGGTTAAATACCTGGGATCTGTTTTTCACACGTCCAGTGACATCGATTGCGATGTCAAGTCACGCATTGCTGCCGCGTGGGCCAAATGGCGGGAGATGACCGGTGTCATTTGTGACCCTAAAATGCCGATCCGGTTGAAGGGACAGGTCTACAAAACCATTATTTGACCTGTCCTTTTACATGGCAGTGAGACGTGGCCGATATTGGAGCGACACAAGCAGGAGCTGCGTGTCACGGAAATGAAGATGCTGCGGTGGATGTGTGGGGTCACGCGGATGGACCGCGTGAGAAACTCTCGCATCCGCGGCAGCCTTCACGTCCGTGACATTGCAGACAAGTTGCAAGAGTGTCGCCTTCGTTGGTATGGTCACGTCTTGCGGCAACCGCCGGGCTACGTAGGTAACAAATGTCTGGCCATGTCAGCCCCGCCGGGTCCCGGTAAGAGGGGAAGACCCAAGAAGTGCTGGCTTGACGTCGTAAGGGATGACATGCGTGCCAATGGTCTCACTACAGGGGATGCCGAAGACCGTGCGAAGTGGAGAAGAAAATGTAGGAAAGCGGACCCCGGGCGTCGCGAGACGCAACTGGGACAGACGCTCGGATGATGATGATGATGAATCATACAATAGACCAACAGAAATTATTCAAATTAATGTCAATTAATAAAATTAACAATAATATAAATGCAAATACAACTATCACAATAAATATTCTCTGGCAAAATTTAATTCAAATCACTATTCTAAATATTCTTGGATACTATAGAAACACTTTTCCTTTAACCAATTATAAAGGGTTTTGCGGAAAGTGTTTGGAGGCAGGTCCTTTATATATTTTGGTAATTTATTAAATATTTTAATTGTCATGGGGTAGCAGCTTCTCTTATATTGTTCTGTTCTCATCGATGGTAATAATAATCTATCTGGGTAACGTGTATTGAAATTATAATGATCTTCAAACTTTTTAAACAAATACCCATTACCTTTAACAAAGTTACATCATTCAAATATATAGACTGATGGAGCTGTAAGTAGGTTTAACTCTATGAACAAAGGTTTGCATGATGTTTGATGTTGTCTTCTAGTGCTTGAATAGATGCTAGTTATCGATGTTTAGGAAGCGGTGACAGAAGTATATTATATGCCCACTGTTCACCATGTGAATTCCTGTCGTAATAGGTGGTGAGCCCATTGCCGTGGTGAAATAGACAGACGCAGGTTGTAGCTACCTGCTGTTGAAATTTTTCAACACACCCATTTGGCCTTCAACTTGACTTAACGACTGCTATGTTACTGTCAACCAGGACCAACGGCTTAACGTGCCTTCTGAAGCACAGGAACGCTCGCAAATGTTAATGCCACAAAGTGGCCGCCCATCCGTGACCAGCCATAGCGAAAGTTGCTTAACATAGTGATCGTTTACAGAACACTGAGTCCACGGAACCACGAGCGCTTCAGTATTCAGTCTTATGGTTGAGTACCTATAGTCACGTAGTCACGTTAAATAAGTTCTCATTTGACTTGAAAAATTCAACAACAGGTCGCTTGTACATTTCTCACGGCAATGACTAACTCAACACCTGTTACGTGGACAAAAATGCGTACGGTGAAGTATCGGCGTATAGTAAGCCGTTGCCCTCTAGGATAAAGGCGTAACTATACGTATGTATCTATATTTATTTGAATCCTATATTTAGTTTGTGTAGATAATGTTCCGCTAGGCTCAGCGACTTTCATTGCTGACCGTACTACTGTTTGTGAAATGAATTAAATGCTGCTCCATGAAGCTAATATTAAAAAAGGCAGACAGGAAACCTGGCTAACTCGAGAAGTATGCATGGATCGCGAAGCCTGGCGATGTGTCCTCTTAGACTACCCCGTCAGGGATATAGCGTGAAGATAATTAGTTACTTTTTCTTGTCAGTATATTCTCAATTGCTTCTAAACTCTACCTAGATTTGCTTAGGTGCCTAGGTGGTCTTTGGGCTTTTATTAGACTGCCAGGAACCGCTATCGTTTAGTATGACTTAACTGCCTCGGTGGCGCTGTGGTAGTGTATGCGACTGAGGTCCAAGGTACGATTCCCGGGTCGGAAAAAATATTTGTGTGATCCACGAATGTTTATTTCGGGTATTTCCTATGTATAATATGCATGTATTTTGAAATATATAAGTATGTTCAACAGTCGTCTAGATCCCATAATACAAGCTTATATTAGCTTACTATAGGCTAAACGGAGCTGTGTTAAAAAAATGTCCTTCAATAAGATTTTTATTTTCGGCATTGTTGGGAGCGACTCGTCTCAAGACTTAATCCCGTAAGGCCGCCTACGTCATTGTTTCGTCGCTTAATCAGCAGGTGCACCGATAGCAGGTGCACCGAAAGCAGGTGAGGTCGCTTGGGTCACGGAGATCTTTGCAGTGCTAATTACACCGCTTACTGGGGGGTTCAAAATGAGTGGATATAATAAAAAACACAAACCATAAACATTTAAATTATATATTTGTTACTTGCAGAAGCTTTAATTTAAAAATATAATAATTTCATTGCATAATTTTATAAAATATACATTTACTTACATTATAATACAATTCACAATTAATAAGACACTAGAAATATTAACACAGCGGTGTGAAAACCATTCTTACGCATTCCATAATAACTAAGCTATGTACTGAGTGATTATATTTGAAGAGCTGAATACTATTTAAAACATAATATAAGACCGAGCTATATTTGAAGTATTAATTGTGGAACCCCGAAACTACTACTGAAAAACGGCGTGCTCCGTTGGTTTGGACACGTCCAACGAATGAGTGAGAAACGATTGACGAAGAATATATATTGTGCGAAAGTAGAAGGTAGATGGAATCAGGGTAGGCCGAGACTTACATATGAAGACCACGTGAACACATTGCTCAAAAACGGAAGGGTCAAAAGTACTTGGATAGATGTGTGTGTATGAAGAGATTGACGAATCTGTAAGAAGCGAAAGAAGTAGCAGATTCATTAATCGCTTCATACATGCACGTTTGGGTATCCGAGTACTTAAGACTTTTAAATATAAGTGAACTTATAATATTTCACAGCACATTATTTACAAAATTTATTGCAATAGTTTTGACAATTCTTCCGAGATCTAATAAAAAAAAAACACTAGTGCCAGTGCAAAATGTGGATTTTTAAAGACAGTAGATGCTAAGCTGAGTTAGTTATTGAATCAAAACAATGTTATATCAAGTCCTAGGAACAATACGAGACTCAGATATGGTGACAGCTAGGGTATGACATCATAAAGAAATGAGCTTTAATAGTATTCCGAAAATTTTAATTTTTATATTGTGAACATTTACATTTATTTTTCATTTACATTTATTTTGAACAAAGATTTATTTTATTTCGTGTTTTTTTTTTGGTAGTGTCTACGACTGCCGCGCGGAGGTCACGGCTTAGATTCCCGGGTCGGAACAAATATTTTTGTGATCCACTAACGTTGGTTTTGGAGTTTGGGTGCTTTCTATGTATTTAAAATTATATATGTATATCAGTTGTCTAGATCCCATAGTACAAGCTTTATAGCTTGGTTTGGGCTACGCTGTGTAGAGTGTGTCCCACAATATTGACTGCCTCTGTGGCGCGGTGGGAGTGCATCCGACTGCTACGCAAGAGGTCGCGGGTTCGATTTCCACCCAGGATAAAACTTTGTGTGATGAGCACGATGGTTTATTCTGTGTCTGGTTATTTATCTATAATATGTATGTATTTAGAAATATATAAGTATGTTTATCAGTTATCTAGATCCCATAACACAAGCTAATATTAGCTTACTTTGGGCTAGATGGCGCTGTGTGAAAAGTGTCCCACAATATTTATTTATTAAATATTTATTGGAACAAAGTTCCTTATGGCAGGCTTGGAGGAGATAGGGATTTTGCTGCGCGACCGAACTGAAAAATATGTGATAGTAAAACCGTAAGAAAAATTGGGTGGAATAAAAGCGTTAAATGAGACGTGCGCAGGCGCGACAGTCGTTTGTTTTGCAAATTGTGTCGATTTTCAAACTGTCTTTTTACCTCAGTGTAATGAACACTAATTTAGAAATTGCAGTAACGTAGCTGTGTGGTTTGGGTGGTTTGCTGCTCGGCTGAGACGCAAGAGGCCCGATTTCGAATCCTAGTACAAACGGTGACTTGTATGATTAATTGAATCGTGAGCTTTTGTTAACTTCGTTCCTACCTGGTGTCCCACGACACCACATAATTTTTTTTTTATTTTTTTTTTATTTTACAGTAATTATCATTATTATAATAATATTTGTGAAACAAATATAAATTATTTTAAATCTCACTGATTTTGACTACTTCTATTAATGATGCTCCTGACACCGATAAGACACGAATAATTATTTTAGAACAAGTTATAGTTACAATGGGCTCACCACCTATTAGGTACGTGGGACATGAATACACATAGTGACAAGTGGGCATATAATATTATTTTCGAAGATTATTTACTTTTGAAGTTCCTATGGCCTCCTTCCGGTGTCCTCAACAGACAATTTCCATGGAAATAACCAATGGTTACTTACATATGTTATTATACATGACCCGCGCAACTTCGTTAGCGCCACCAATTTTTTTTTATTTTTTGCCTGATTTTGTGCAAACTTTAGATAAACCATTTACTAAATAGTCCGAACAAAGCCTAAACATTTGGTTTGGATAGGTAAGCCCGTTCTTGAATTATAAAATTACAACGACAGGTGGCATTGATTTTTATATATATTGATGTTAACTTAAATCAAATAGGTACGGAATCCAATTTTTCAAAAACGATTAGTATTAATTGACATCAACTTAAAACTATTTAATATATTAAAAATAAAGTATTGAAAATAAATTGATATCAGTGTATCGACTTTTGAGTTTGCTAACAGTGCAACAGAAATCGCTATCAGAAACTTGTTCTTTTTTTAAACAGGTAGCTGACAAGCTTATGACAGTGAAAGTTATCACCGGAGCCTATAAGAGATGCTACACTCGATATTTCTAAATAATCGATACATCGACAATATAAAAATATATAAATTAATATCCATCACGCCTTATCCCCGAAGAGATGGCAGAGGCATATTATATGCCCACTTTTCACCGTGTGGATTTACCTGTCCCACGTAATAGGTGGTGAGCCCATTGCCGTGTTGAAATAGACAGACGCAGGATGTGGCTACCTGCTGTTGAAATTTTTCATGCCGCCCATAAGGCATTCAACCAGGCTTAACGACTGCCATTTTACTTGCAACCGGGACCAACGGCTTAACGTGCCTTCCGAAGCACGGAAACGCTCGCAAATGTAAATGCCACAAAGTGGTCACCCATCCGAGGACCAGCCATAGTGAAAGTTGCGTAAGTCAGTGATCATTTACAGAACACTGAGACCGCGGGGCCACGAGCGCTTCATTATAGACAATATATTTATCGATATATAACAACACTAACATTCACTAGCTTTTTAACTATCGCGTTGCATACTATAAGCATATTAGTTAGTGCCGGGACTAAACGCGGTTCAGTCAGCCTGGTCGAGTCAGGAAACTAATGGTATGAAAATCTAACTATCTAACTTTACTCTATAGGTAGGGTAGGGTAGGTTAGTCAGAGAGGACAGATCATCAGGTTTCGCGATCCATGCATGCGTCTTTCGCTTCCTGCAGATTCATTCTTCACGCCCTTTTCCAGCATAACGCTGACACTTTCATTCAAGCCTGCCATATTGCATATCACTTCGTTACGGGTAGGTATGACAATAACGACGTTTAGCCTCGGTAATAACTAAATATAATATAGCATTTACTATTCCAAACACGGCGCAACATCAAGCAAACATTCATTACTTTCACATAATTCTCTTAACCTTTGTAACTGAGAACCGGTAAAATTAGACTTTGCACTAACAATACACAACAGTCGTCTATCAGAAAACGACATTTTAATCTTATTATTAAGTAATTGTTCAAAAATACCCCAATATTTCGATATATCGGGGCTTTTATAAAAGCCTAGTCTTAATATATGGAAGGTTAATGGTGCTATTTTACGAATGTACTCGTTGGAACTCGCCGATACGAGAAGAGTCAGTAAGCAGTATGGTAGAAGATTGGATGAAATTTTTCCATTGAGTAGATGGCATAGAGCTTCAAATATCCAACCGGATAGTACTGGGAGTTGATCTTGAGTTATAGATGCTTGGAATACCTGAGAAAAAATGAGTTATGGTATATTGTATGACTTTTTTTTTTTTGATACATAACGGCGTGTAGCCCAAAATAAGCTAATATAAGCTTGTGTTATGGGGTCTAGACGACTAATAACATTCTAAATACATACATATTATACATAGGAAACACCCAAACTCCGAAACAAACATCTGTGGATCACACAAATATTTTTTCAGACCCGGGAATCAAACCCTGGACCTCAGTCGCGGCAGTCGCAAACACTACTACAGCACTTTTTTTTTTAGTTTTAGTTTAGACCAAGGATAGTGTAAGGGGTCTCCGGGGCCAAGCGACCTCACATGCTAGCGGTGCACCTACTGACTAACGAAGGAACCAACGACACAGGCATCCTTAAAGGGTCTAACGGCAGTCGCTGCTAAAAATTCGAAAATCAAAAGCCAAATAATAGTTGCTCCTAGCAATCAAATAAAAGTGGACTCATTCCTCAGGTTTGGAACTATATTAGTCACATTTGTTTTAATAAAGTGGTAAAAGACAATTCGATTCGAGACGGGAATCGAACCCGTGACCCTTGCCTAACCATTGCAATGTTCTAGCCACTGAACTACCCGAACCGTATCGAATCAAGTTGAAATTCTCCACCGTATTTTAAACGTCATTTAAGAGTATGAACAATATTAGCGGCACGCTATGATGGCCGTTTTGACGTTTGTCCTTTCATGAAGTTTCGTATTAATTTTAACTACATTTTATTTGTAGAAATATGTGAATAGTCGACCACATTAGAGGGTATTTATACTACGGTACAAAATATACTATTTATGTAACACAAGTAAAATATCATCACTATTGTTATATGTCAAAACGGCCATCATAGCGTGCCGCTAGTATAGTAGAACACTAAAATTAATAGAATAGTAAATAAATCTTCATCCTATAGAACAGTGTCAATTGAAAATTGGTACAAGAAAACTCAACAACGCGGGCGGACCCGCGAGCGTAACCTAGAATTGAAAAGTATGAAGATTTTACTGTTTGGTGATTAATAAATATTTATTAGAACACTTTCATCCTATGTCTTATCGTAAACTAATGTAGAGAAATTTGCCACAAACAAATAATCAGTTCTCAACCTAATTAATAAAAAAATTAGTTTTATATTATTTTATCTGTATAAAATACTAGTTGACGCCCGCGGCTTCACCCGCGTAGAGAAGTTTTCCCGTTACCCACAGGAACTTGTTCCCGGAAGAAACAAGTAGCCTATATCCGTCTTCTGGCTCTAAGCTACCTCCCCACCAATTTTCAGCCAAAAGGGTACAGCCGATTAACTAACACGATTTTCTTTTATATTTATATATGTATATATATAGATTGTGTGTACATTTGTTAATCAATAGCGAGGTATAGGTCCGTCAGAGACTCTTTGTGGGCTTCGGCTGAAAACCAGCGCTGTCATAGCCAGCATCATGATAGCCCGTGGCTGTTTAGGTTTACTATATATGTTTAGTGCTTTTTTTTATGTAGAGTGTCTAATAAATGTGTATTCTTTCTTACTTACCGAATGTATTCACTACACAAACTTATTACTATTGACGTGATATTGACCGTTTATCATTGTATTATTGGGTTTCCGATATTTCGGCACTGTTGCTCGCCATCGGAAACTCAATTATAGAATGCTGTTTATCAATCACATCTTTATCCCCGAAGGGGTGGCAGAGGCGTATTGTAAGTCCACATTTCACCATGTGCATTTTTGTCCTACGTAATAGGTAGCCTATTGAAATGAACAAGCGCAGGTTGTGGCGACCTGCTGTTAATATTTTTCAAGTCGCCCATAAGTAACTCAACTTGGCTTGATAAATGGAAAATATCCCATTAATGGTAGTTATTTGTATAGTAAAGACCATGTAGGTTTAAAATCATATATTGTATACACTACACTACCCTAAAATGGCAAAACAAAAACCAATTGCATCGAGTTTAACATAGGCGTTTTATACAACAATAGGTTAAAATAAAATAATCTTGAAGCGCTCGTGGCCCCGCGGTCTCAGTGTTCTGTAAACGATCACTGAGTTACGCAACTTTCACTATGGCTGGTCCTCCGATGGGTGACCACTTTGTGGCATTTACATTTGCGAGCGTTTCCGTGCTTCGGAAGGCACGTTAAGCCGTTGGTCCCGGTTGCCAGTAAAATGGCAGTCGTTAAGCCTGGTTGAAGGCCTTATGGGCGGCTTGAAAAAAATCAACAGCAGGTAGCCACAACCTGCGTCTGTCTATTTCAACACGGCAATGGGCTCACCACCTATTACGTGGGACAGGAATCCATACGGTGAAAAGTGGGCATACAATATGCCTCTGCCACCCCTTCGGGGATAAGGCGTGATGGATATTTATTTATTTATTTTATTAAAATAATCTTACCTCAAAAACAATTTCACATTTCATAACCGCACAATCTATCCATCTCTCTTTATCCGACGCTATATCCGTCTCTCTCTTCTCCGTATCCTTGCAACACTCTATAAACTCTATCACAACTCTACTTAAAGTCGCAGCCGGAGGGAGTGTTTCTCTTAAGAAATATTGTAGGGTAGTTGTGATAATTCGTTTGGTTTCTTCTAGTTTTGAGTGCCGAAGGACCTTGTACAGTAGAGTTATACGCTCCATAGAGTTCATAAGGATGTCTGGGTCCATATTTGATACGTCGGATGTCATTTTTGGACTGAGAAGCTTATTGTCGGCTGCAAAATAAAGTGGGTATTTTTCACAACCTTATTAAGTTTATTTTTATTTTCTTAATGTGCCATGTTTTTATAACGGACTGAAAAGTACTTCTTCTTTTTGTCATTTTCATTGTAATCGTAAAGCCTGGCGATCTGTCCTCTCTATCTACCCTGTCAGAGATACAGCGTGAAGATCCATTTCTGAGCAAAGTAAGGTTTCAAATACCAAATATCTAACTCTTCGAAAGTTATTTTAAAAGCTACACTAATATATAAAGCTGAAGAATTTGTTTGTGTGTTTGATTGAACGCACTAATCTCAGGAACTACTAGTCGGATTTGAAAAATTATTTTTATGGTGGATAGCCTATTTATCGAGGAAGGCTATAGGCTATATATCATTCCGCTACTATCCTGGAGAGCAGAGCAGTAATCATAAATCAGGCGAATTTGTATGCATTATTGTAGAATTTATAAGCGACGGGATTTAATAAGCGGTGGTAAATAGGATTAAACACGGACGAAGCCGTGGGGGTCACCTAGTATATTGTAAAAGAAGATAAGTAAGTAAGTAAGTAGTAGTTAGTAGGTACGGTAGGGTAGACAGAGACTTACATATGAAGACCACGTGAGCAGATTGCTGAAAAACGGAAAAGTCAAAAGTACTCGGATACCCAGACGTGCGTGTATGAAGCGATTGACGAATCTTGAAAAAGCGAAAGAAGTATGCATGGATCGCGAAGCCTGGCAATCTGTCCTCACTGACTACCCCGTCTGGGATACAGCGTGAAGATAGTTTAGTTTTTTTAGAAAAGTAGATACCTACCCGAAAACACATGCACCATCAATATTTGTACCGCATGATGCTCAGAATAATTCTTCATGTTATCCAAAAGCTTCTCTATAATATTATTCTTCAAGTCTTTGGGTAACACTTGCTGTCGGATCGTCGATATTATACCCTGTACAAAATATACAATTAGCCACCTTTGATCAATCGAATGCGTTCTCGAGATATCTTAACTAAAGAGATATGAAACAAGCCTGTTTCCGTGCGTTTCGGTGCTACGGAAGGCATGTTAAGCCGTTGGTCCCGGTTGCCAGTACAATGGCAGACGTTAACCCTAGTTGAAGGCCTTACTGGCTTGCAAAATTTCAAGCAAGTAGCCACTGCCTGCCCCTGTCCATTTCAACAGGTGTGGTACACGAAATGTGGGCGTAAAGTATCCTCTGCCTACCCCGTCGGGGATAAATACGTGTCAATATGTATGTATGTATGAAAAAATTGGTAGGTCAGTAGGTAACCTGCGTCTGTCTATTTCAACACAGTACTGGGCTCACCTATTACGTGGGACAGGAATGCACACGGAGAAAACTGGGTGTATAATATGCCTCTGCACTATAAATAAAAGCAGCAAACACGATCAATATGGTCAACATCTTAGAACATGATAATTAACTAATTGAATCAGGCGTTACACGGCGGAAATCCAAATCTATATATATAAAAATTAATCCCTATTTCCCTTAGTCACGCCATCACGCGTGAACGGCTAGACCGACTTGAAAAATTATTTTTGTATTCGATAGCCCATTTTTTGAGGAAGGTTCTAAGCTATATATCATTACGCCACTACATAGGAGAGCGGAGCAGTAACCATAAATATTAAGAAATCGGGGAAATCTTCATACATTTTTGGAAAAGTAATAAGCGACGGGATGAAATGGGTGCCTCGGGGTTGGAAGCATGTCACGGACGAAGCCGGGCAGGTCAGCTAGGAACCTATAATAATTTTGTCTTAAATGATATTTTTGCAATATTTGACTGCCAAACAGTCTTGATAATGCCTCGAGTGTGTTGACATCATACGACAATTTAAAAAGCGGAAAATTGCAAAAATGACATTTATACCAAAATAATTATAGTTTTTTAACATGATAATTATATTTTGTACAAGGTACAAAGTTTATTTCGGTTACCTTTACAACAAGATCAATGCAATAATGCCTAGGGTTCGCGAGTAAGAAGTCCACTGCGACATTGATCAACTCAGGATGCCCCAACTCTACTAACGTGAATAGCACCGTCCAGTACAAGCTTTGTTCGTACAAGGAAATTCTGAAAAATATCATTTATATTTCAGACACTAGTTGATGTCCGCCGCTCTGCTTTCGTGGTGATTTTTCCCCGTTTCCTATAATAATCTTTTTCTCGGAATAAAAATAGCCTATGTGTTATTCTATTGTATAAGCTACTTTATATACATACTATAGTGGTTCCAGCGAGCTTTGCGCCGCCTTAAAATTCCAGTTCCATAGAAAAGGTATGATATTTCTGTTTTGTTTTATTTTAATTATTCAGGACGACAAATTCAAAAACACCTAAATCATAATGATCAGCCCAACCGTTCTCGAGAAGTGGAGTAACTACCTCCTAAAATGCCGAAAACTAAAAGCCAAACGAAACCTGCTGCTAGCAACCTAATAAAAGTGGTCTCTAGATACCATATCCAGGTAAGGTTTGGAAGCTACAGGAATATACTATGATAAAAAAAATGAACTATCTTCCCGCTGTATCCCTGACGGAGAAGTCAGAAAGGATAGATCGCAAAACTTCGGGATCTATGCATACTTCTTTCGCTGCCTGCAGATTCATTAATCGTTTCATACATAGACGACTGAGTATCCGAGTACTTTTGACTTTTCCGTTTTTGAGCAATCTGCTCACGTGGTCTTCATATGTAAGTCTTGCTCTACCCAGACTCTTTCTTGTTTCAAGAGAAGATATTTACCTAGTATTAACTCCCAAATACTGTTTGACAGCAACGTTAAGCTGCGCCACGAGATCCTGGTAAGGATTGGGAACATGTGTGGTGGCTAAGTAGCGCCCTCTTCCCGTCAGTTGGAGCAAACAGCCTTGCAGCGCCGCCTGGCGGAGTGGGGCGTAACTTGACGATAAGGATTTTAGTAGCTTTTGATGGACCGTAGACAGCTCCTGTGTCATAAACAAAAAATATATGACGTGTGATTTTGTGATATTTAAACTGTTAAATGTGAAAAATTAAAATAAATGCGAAAAAGGAACAAACCAATGGGCTCTCTGGCACTTTCATAACATGTGTTATAAATTATAAATCATTTCGGACAATAAGGTTACTGACCAATACTTATAACTAAGAAATGGTAAATAATCAAGGATGATTAGTTTTACAGGCATACGTGAACAACTCTCATTTAACCTGCAATGACGTCATCATTGGCATTACGACGTAACACCTTCGCCTTGAAATGGCCTAGGCAAAGGCAAATAAAAAATAACATTTCATGACATAATGTCATAAATAATAACATAATCTCAAATGTCGCTTCGTCGCGTTGTTCTATATGTTAGTAAACGTTAAAATGATCGAAAAATTGCTATAGAGCATAATAATGAGATTTATTCTCTACTATCAGTATATTTGTCAATAACGGGGCTAAACGCGGTTATTTCCCATACCTTTTGTTTTATTCTCTACTAGTTGACGCCCGCGGCTTCACCCGCGTAGTGAAGTTTTCCCGTTCCCGTTTCCACAGGAACTTGTTCCCGGGATAAAAAGTAAAAAAAAACTTAACTTTACTATCTTCACGCTGTATCCCTGACGGGGTAGTCAGAGAGGACAGATCGCCAGGCTTCGCGATCCATGCATACTTCTTTCGCTTCTTCAAGATTCATCATTCGCTTCATACACGCACGTCTGGGTGTCCGAGTACTTTTGCGTTTCCGTTTTTGAGCAATCTGCTCGCGTGGTCTTCATATGTAAGTCTCGGCCAAAAAAAAATGTATAAACAAAATAAAAAGTAGCCTATGTGTTATTCTGATGTATAAGCTATATTATTGTAAGTTTCATTAAAATCCATTCAGCAGTTTTTACGTGAAAAAGTAGCAAACATCCATACAAACTATCGCGTTTATAATATTATTAAGATTTATATATGAAGTTATGTTATGAATCTAAATTTTATTTATTGTAGGTAAATTAATGAATAACTCTTTAAAAAATAAATATCCATCACGCCTTATCCCCAAAGGGGTGGCAGAGGCATATTATATGCCCACTTTTCACCGTGTGGATTCCTGTCCCACGTAATAGGTGGTGAGCCCATTGCCGTGTTGAAATAGACAGACGCAGGTTGTGGCTACCTGCTGTTGAAATTTTCAAGCCGCCCATAAGGCCTTCAACCAGGTTTAACGACCGCCATTTTACTGGCAACCGGGACCAACGGCTTAACGTGTCTTCCGAAGCACGGAAACGCTCGCAAATGTAAATGCCACAAAGTGGTCACCCATCCGAGGACCAGCCATAGTGAAAGTTGCGTAACTCAGTGATCGTTTACAGAACACTGAGACCGCGGGGCCACGAGCGCTTCAATATAATAAGAATATCTCTTTCTTTCTGTTTTCCTTTCTTATAGTAATGGTGACTGACCTGGAGTCCCTCAAATCCGTCCAGAACACACATGGCGTCTGAAAGTGCCAGCAGTAACGCTCTTCCCGCGGCACTGTACTGCGTAAGCTGCGCATGCGCAGGACCACTGAGGGCTACTAGGGTAGCGCCAGCCCAACACCAGTGACCCGCTGAAGAGTATACTGCGCTGCCTTGCTGCATGCATGACAGTAGAGCCACTCGGGCTGCCACGCCAGTTGGCGCCTGTAACACAGTAACATGCACTGTTTAGGGCCACCGCGTACTAGGTACTTGTATTATCCCCAACGGCGGTTTTGTCGTTTTTTTTTTTTCAATTTAGTTTTTAAAAATGAAAAATACGGGTTGCACTCCGGGAGTGCCCACAGTAATTGATTTATCTAGACGCGTTCGCGGTCTGCTATATGTACACACTATAGCTGCGTCTCGTAACGGTGCCGCAAATCCAGAGATTTTATCTCATCTAAAAATATGCGTACCGCGCTAAACGATAAAGTCTATTAAAAGCCGGTTGTGGATACTAAAAGAAGCCATAGTCACCGCAAGATGGCGTTTACATTTCATGATGAAGGAGGAAGATACACAGAGTAGTAGTAATATACAGAGATTATAAATTTAGTACCCGAACCGTATCGAATCAAGTTGAAATTCTCCACCATATTTATATCGTCATTTTAAGAGTATGACCAGAGCCATCTATCGAGCTAATGAACAACTCGATACCAATGAACAGTGTTACAACTATTTTTAAACATTGATGCAATGGACTCCAATCAGTATATTATTAAGAGTATGACCAGAGCCATCTATCGATGGCTCAGCTTAAAATGACGATATAAATATGGTGGAGAATTTCAACTTGATTCGATACGGTTCGGGTAGTTCAGGTGGCTAGAACATTGCCCTGGTTAGGCAAAGGTCACAGGTTCAATCCCTGTCTCGAATCAAATTGTCTTTTTCCACTTTATTAAAAATTTATGAGAAATTTAGCAAATAATTGCTTTAAAAAATTATCAATACCTAACAATTTTCAACATTAACTAATGTTAGGACAACTAACATCCCCAACACTAATGAACGGACGTATATCGTGACGAGAAGTTTTCCTGTTCCTGATTTCCACAGGAACTTGTTCCCGGGAAAAAAGTAGCCTATGTGTTATTCTGATGTGTAAGCTATATTATTGCAAAGTTTCATTAAATCCATTCAGTAGATTTTGAGTGAAGGCGTAACAAACATCCATTATTACAAGCTTTCGCATTTATAATAGGATAGTACTTGTACCTTGGGCTCTAACATTTGCGACGTGACATCCATAAGTATTTGCAAACAACTGTTTACATCAATATCCTTGTTCCTCCGTACACGTTTCGCTTCACGCCGTATTCTGTAGCTTGCCTCGTCTGTAATATCTGTAAAAAAACGGTTCGTCTTTTTTTAGTCCACTTTCAAAATCCACAAGAATTTAATCAGTGTCCCCTATTGGGCGGTCAAGTCGCCTTTTTAATGCTCCGCCTGAAGAAACCGGGGTTGTGAGAAGAGGGGAAACACGTGTGCTAGTAGAGCGTTTACAGTTTTTATGGTTCGACAGAGTAATTATCTTTTGAACTCCGTTCTCCGTAAGATACTCTCCACTGTATGAATCTAGCACCTGTACGGGCACGCGTGGTTTAAGTTCGAAAAGGAGATGGTAGGATTAAGTTCAAGTGTTATTTATAAAAAAACTACTTATTTTCACGCTGTATCCCTGACGGGGTAGTCAGAGAGGACAGATCGCCAGGCTTCGCGATCCATGTATACTTCTTTCGTTTCTTGAAGATTCATCAATCGCTTCCTACACATGCACGTCTGGGTATCCAAGTACTTTTAACTGTTCCGTTTTTGAGCAATCTGCTAACGTGGTCTTCATATGTAAGTCTCGGCCTACGCTGACTCATTCTACCCTATACTTTCGCACAATATATTCCCTAATAGTATTAGGGACTTGCCAGTATTACATACTCCTTAGGACGCACAGCTTAGATCTCTACTGTCTCTCTTCTTCATATTATTGCAATAAAAGTTGCTTGAAACCCCTAGATTTGGAGCCTGCGGGACACTTTCAACCACATGAGGGCGCTTGTGTCGTTGTCTCGTCCTTTAATCAGCAGGTGCACCACTAGCAGATCACTTGATCAGGCGGTAGAGAGATTCTACGCGGGAAAAATGGCAACGCGGCGGACGCTTGCTGTCTATTATTTACTAAACCGCAAAACCGCAGTATAAAAACCACTTTTATACTGGGGTGGGACTGACCTAGACACTTGACTAAGACGTAGAGGACGAGGACATTTTAGATAATAAGAAAGAAGATTGAAGAGATATGTATTAAGATTTTGCTAAAAGGTTTTAGTAACCACGCCATACAATAAACAAAAAAAACAGCAGGTAGCAGATTACTTGAGCCCCAGACCTTGACTAGGTGGGATCCTTTACACCCAGCAAAGGTCTCCCTGTCATGTATTACCCCATCCACTTGTCTTATAATGTTTCGTCTTCAGTAAGCATCGCTTGGCCCAATTTTTCCTAACAATTTACACCAACCTTACTTTCTTATAAAAAAAAGATCAATATATTTAGTGTTTTATAAAATGAGAATGTGAGTTTCTATGTGACGCGTTTACACTAAAATTACTAAAGAGATACATAGATCCCTGTGAAAGGTTAATGGCAAGACTTCACTGAAAAAAAAAAAAGGGTAAGCGCTAGGGACCAACCTACCTGCAGCTAACTTCAGGTACTCAGTATTGAATTGTGCGCAGTGATATCCAATAAATCCATCGTGCGCCATTGGCACCCGTTCCAAATTGATGTTCTCAAATATACTGAAAGCGGATGTGCCGACTAGTAAATTCCGCAAACGTTGCATTCTGAAAAATAATTTTGTAAATACTTTTAAATCCATTTTACAAGCCAACGCGAAAGAATCAATCGCAATCTCGAAAGAAATTTGAATAAAAAAGTGAAACATCCCAGTGTTATAGCATAATTTACTTTAGTTTCTCTTTTATTTAGTCAGACCTACGCCAATCCATAACTTCAAAAACAATAATAAGTGCTAGCTATCACACCCATCAGTTCGAAACGTGAACCTGGTAAGGTTTCCGTAAGGCTTTTAATAAAAAAATGTTTTTTATACCACTGAGGAGGCAGACAAGCATTAAGCATATAATGGATACTGGTCACCATATAGTATAAGGCCGTTTGCAACACCAGAGGTGCAGCACTCGCACTGCCGACCCCGTAAAAATCTCCTAAGACACCTTTTGAAGAACCCCATACTGTAGAGGTTAGCGGGAAAACCCAGGTAAATTTCGTATTGGCACTGATGACTTATAGTCAGTGTCTATGATACTATGATACTAATTATGACGTTTACTCTTCTAAAACAGATTAGAGGACGCCCGCGGTACATACAATGTGGAAGTAATTTTTTTACGGCGCAGACTTAAAATATGAAACGCACTATCTAACTACAGTTTTCGCGGCGCACGCGAAAAAATAATAGAATTTTATAGAACGTTTGAATTTTTTTTTATAATTTACAAAATACTTAGTCTTGTGGATAAGTTACATAATTAGTAAGTATTATTAAAACGCATTTGGAAGTTTTTGCCTGAAAGAGTAACACTCAGATTCAGATACATTCACGCCACAAATTGCCATTTCGGCACAAAAATAACTAATAATTGTTGAGTATTTATTTTATATTTCTTTTTTTATCTATCACGCCTTATTCCCGAACGGGTGGCAGAGACATATTATATGCCCACTTTTCACCATGTGTATTCCTGTCCCACGTAATATGTGCCCATTGTCATGTTGAAACAGACAGACGCAAGTTGTGGCTACCTGCTGTTGAAATTTTTCAAGCCGCCCATAAGGCCTTCAACTTGACTTAAAGACTGCCATTTTACTGGCAACCGGGACCAACGGCTTAACGTGCCTTCCGAACACGGTATAATTGTTGAGTATTACCGTGTATTTTAGTAATGTGGTTGAAATGAATGACACAACCATATATCATACCCATACACTTACCCTTCGCTAATTCTATAAGTATTCCTCGGCACATGTAACATCCCTTTTCTTCTGACAGTCGGTGCAGCGCTCAACAGTAATTGAGTGATACCCCTGACAGCCCAGTGAGTACCATTGCCTTGTAATGCGCCCAGTAAGCCTACCCACATCTCCTCGAATTGTTTCTTCGAGGTCCAGCCTATTAGATTGACCCTAAAATAAATTAAAAAATAAGTAACGCAAAAAGATTATACTAAACTGTGATATTGGAAAAAGATCGATTCTCTGTAGACCCCATAGTGCAAGGAATGTTGTTCACTCGAGAGGGAGTGTTGTTGACTGTGAGTTTGACTGGCTTGGTGGCGCAATGCTAGTTCATGAGGTCCCGGGTTCGATTCCCGGGTCGGAAAAAAAAATTGTGTCATCTACAAAAGTTTGTTTCGGAGTTTGGGTGTTTTCTATGTATTATATGTATGTGTTTAGAAATATATAAGTATGTATATCAGTTGTCTACATCCCATAATACATGCTAACTTTGGGCTGGATGGCGATGTGTAATAAAAATAATAAAACGAAATGTTCCATTATATTTTTAAAATATTTAAGATTTATTAAATTTAATGTGAAAAGCAACCAGTATAGTAAATACTAGATGACCCCCACAGCTTCGCCCGTGGAATATTTTGACCTCCCGTCGCACCTATTTAATCCCGTCGCTTATAGATTCTACAATGATGCATAAAAAAATCAGATTTGTTGACATTTATGACTACTGATCTGTCCCCCAGTGTAGTAGCGTAATGATATATAGCCTATAGCCTTCCACGATAAATAGGCTATCTAACACAACATTTTTCAAATACGACTAGTTGTTCCTGAGATTAGCGCGTTCATTCAAACAAACAAACTCTTCAGCTTTATATTATAAGAATAGATATAAATATATATACCATATACTATCGACTAATCGTATAATCAGACTAACGCAGTAATCGTTTACAGAATATTTTGATATTGCATTTAAAATGGCAATTCAAGACCAACGGCATATTACGAACACTCGTGCCCTACTAGAAACGCCTTATTCTATAATAATGATGGAAATAGCATAGACTTACCTGAACAGAAAAGCTTCAAGAACGTCCATATCTTGTAGAGCTTGTAGAGGAAGATCTATCTTTTGTAATTGGTCCTTTTTGGATAGCACTTGTACTGACGACCATGCTATTGGTGGTATGAGAGCAATATTACTGAGAATGTCTAACCTGGAAATAAATGGGGTATAAATATTTAGCTATTAGGCGAAGCGCTCGTAGCCCCACGGACTCAGTGTTCTGTAAACGATCACTGAGTTACGCAACTTTCACTATGGCTGGTCCTCGGATGGGTGACCACTTTCTGACATTTACATTTGCGAGCGTTTCCGTGCTTCGGAAGGCACGTTAAGTCGTTAGTCCCAGTTGCCAGTAACAAGGCAGTCGACAAGTCAAGTTGGCGGCTTGAAAAATTTCAACAGCAGGGATCCACAACCTGCGTTTGTCTGTTTCAATACGGCAATGGGTTCAACACCTATTACGTGGGACAGAAATACACATGGTGAAAAGTGGGCATATAATATGCCTCTGCCACCCCTTTGGGGATAAGGCGTAATAGATGAATGAATCAAGTACCGCAAACCTCTATCTCATATGGTTCGTGAGAATTGGGCACAGCCGGACGGACAGACTGAGTCATTTTATAAGACTTTTCTAAACTTTACGGTTTAAAAGTCTAAAAGTCGACAGTTTGATGAAAATATTTTGTAACTTCTATATGACCAGGTGACCAAGAAAAGTATTGACTGCTACTTTGGCGCGGTAGGAGTGTATCCGACTGCTACGCATGAGGTCGTAGGTTCGATACCCACCCAAAACTTTGTGTGATGAGCACGATGGTTAATACAGAATTAACCATCTAGTCTGGGTGTTATTTATCTATAATATGTATGTATTTATAAAATATATAAGTATGTTAATCGTTTATGGGGTACCATAGTACAAGCTCTGCTTAGTTTGGAATCAGATGGCGTTGTGTGAGTTGTCTCAACGATATATATGGAATGTAAATGTTGAGAAGATTAGTTTCTTACCTAGATAAACTGATGAGCAAGCTCTCCACCGGTTCTCTATAACACCTCTCTAAATATTCTGATGTCCTGTAACTATAGAAGTTCATTTCCCAATACTCCAACAGCGTTATTAGTTTGTCCCCAGTTATCACTATGTCCGGTTTAGGGCCGGTGTCATTAAATTGCATATATTGCTTTGGTGATAAAGGATTTGTATCCTGAAAGAAAAAATGGACGGACTGTGAGTGATATGAATATGAAAAGAGTGAATGATCAGATGACAAATAACAGGGATGAATGGAAGCTGCCACCGCTTCGGTGATAAAGGCGTGATTGTTTACTTGTAAGTGGTGAACCTGCTATTTTTATATACGAGGAGAGATCCGCTTACAGACTACCCACTGCTGGCTAGCAATGGGCTTGTGTGGGGGTCGCCCAGCACCTGATCGTGGTGGTACTGGGAATACCCACTAAAACTCCTTAGCTTCCTTTCTGCCCTAATAGAGATGTTTTGGGACCTGATAAACTCTCCAAAACAACTCCTGCTGACTCCAACGGACAAGGCTCTCGTGTAAGTACATTTACGGGATTATGAGGTCAGGCGGCCGTATCTCCCGATTCCAAAAATTAAGGTTTGTTATCTCGACATTGGTCTCGTTACAATCATTAAAACCGAAACCCAGCGCCTAAATCCAATTGTGATGTGGCAGTAACTGGGACGACGCTAAGATGTAAAAATAATGACATACTAACCTTAACCAAATACTTGACAACTGCATACAAGCAACTGACCGCCGACTGCGTTCTATTTACATTAGAATCTGTGTTTAGTTCCGTCCAAATTTCCCGAAAACTCAATGAATTGGCAACATTGTCGATAGTTACACTGATCACATTGTCTACAACTATATTTTCAGTTACTGAAGGATTTACTCTAAAAGATACATCAGTATGTACAGGCGTCTCAACAAGCTTTTTGTTTTTGATCAAAAATGACAAATACTGCAATGAAATAACAGCGAATATTGCAATGTTCTTCGCTAACGACGGAGGTAGAATAGATTCGATACATTTATCGAGCAGATCACAATCGATTTCATCGATAAACATTATCAATCGATTTAAAGATGACAGGTATCCTGTAAGTACAGTTTGTAAGACTATGAATTCTTGGTAGAACAGTTTGTCTTGGAAAACCTGATGACATCTTCTTGTATATCTGTCTAAAGTTTGTTCTACGTTTAAGCTGAAGTTTTCCGACTGACTCAGAGGTCTAATTTGTTTCGGAAACAGTCTTATAATATCAGTCAAAGATTTTTCTAACGTCGAAATTGCAATTTTGTACAAATCTGACAACTCAGGTGGTACATATTCAAAATCTTCGTCAGAAAATTGCAGATTTCCAAAATTTTCTTTAAAATTTTCACTGTCACTCATTGGGATGAAAAATTGTGATTTCGACTCTTTATTGTCGCTTTTCTTGAATACGTGTAGAGTGTTTACGAGTTTATTGCTATCTATAGATGAGATCATCTCGTCTCTTATTTTGATTTGCTTTTGTTCTTTTAATGACTCTCTACCAAACTCCTTCGCTTCTTGTACAGAGATTACGTTGAGTAATTCTCTGATGTAACTATCGCAGGTGATTTTAAAACAATTTGCGAGTAGTCTTCGATCGAATTCCGGACATGAGAAGACAGTTGTTATATCCTCCTTTGATAGGTTCGATAAGAAATGGGCCAGTTCGTTACGATTACAAGACTTTGGTATAGTGCAGTCAGTTTGACAGCATCTGCGAGCAAAATGAAACATATTACTCTAACAATAGAGTAGAAACTCCAGTTGAAATATTTATTTAGTTTAAATCTATACTAATAATATAATGCCAAAAAGTTTGTTTATTTAGTAGTACGCGCTAATCTTAGAAAATACTGGTTAGAATTGACAAAATCTTTTTGTGTTGGATAACCCATTTATCGAGGAAGGCTATCACAACGCTGCTGCCCAGAAGAGGCAATAATCATATAGTATGTCAATGTATCGGGCAAAATGTCTTTCATAATTGTGAAACTACTAAACGATGGGATTGAATAGGTGCTACGGGGGTTCGCAGTATATCGTGGGCGAAGCCGCGGGGCACTGCCAGTGTAATATACTCATTAAACGATTACAGAGGATTTAGTTTCATAACATTATAATATCATCTAAGATGGTATTTAACATTATGTAAAAGGTTTCTGTTTGTGCAAGTTAAGTTAGCTCCATTCGATCACTGATTATTTTAATCAACAAAAATCAATATAATCAACCTCTTCGGGGATAAAGGCTTGACATATACATAAATAGAAATAATAAAATATACCGACATTTATCGAGAAGAAATAAAAATTAATAATGCTTACAAATAGAAACTAATCACTTATTATGAACGTAGAAGAAGCGAAACTTGTACAACATTCACATTGTTTATACAACTTTCGCGTAGCAAGTGTCAATTCATAGTTTCTGCCTACCTCGATAGGAGGCAGGCGTGATGATATATATGTACGTATATAAAGAGAATTGAAATGAAAATTTTATTTTATCAAAATCTAGATAAATCTCCTTAATGTTTGTTGTAATATGCAAATAGACATAATTGCTACGTTCCATTTAACGCCCGCAACGTTTGTAACACCGTCTGTATCGTTCCACCCAAGGCTCGTGGTCGTTGCGAGCGATCGCTTGAAGTCATACATGACGTCACTGTTCGCGACTGCATTGCGCCCACTTCGCCCGCACAATATTGATGGGTCCAAGAGGACTTTCAAGCGCTGAAGATGTGCGTTCCACTTATAACTTTTACCCATAACACCCGTTGCCATTTTACGTTAGTGAAACGGCAATTTCAGCGGTGGCGGTCGTTAAGTGAAACGTACCTATTGCGAACTTACCTGCTTTTAACTTGATTCAATAGCCAATTAGCATCGACATTCGTGGTAGTTATGTACTGTGGGTTAATATCACGGTCTTGTGACAAGTCCAGAGGAGACAAATCGAATACACTAGACGCCAAGGAGTTCAATTCCATCACTAAATGCGAATATCTGGGGATAAGATAATTTTATTCTTACCAAAATCTCAGACTGAAAATGAATATATCTTTATTCTTTATTAATTTTTTTTTTAGGGACTCCTTATATTAATATATTTTAAATTTTCATATTTTAAGGTTATTTAATAATTTGTTGTAAATAAAGGTACTGAGAATCTTTATTCATGTCGGTCACAAAGCAACACCTGTGAACGTCAAGATTATTGCTTCTACATTTACTGCCAGATTCGCAAAGCAATAGGTAGAGCCTGAGGAGAAACCTGGCAATAATAAAAAAAGCGACCAAGTGCGATTCTGACTCGCCCATGAACGGTTCCGTAGCAGCAAGTAACATCATATAAAAGTTCTTGTATTTCGTTGAAACTTTAATCGATGTTTACGTTTTATGACGTATTAACCATTGATAACCAATTTTCGTTGGAAGTTTGCATGGTAATGTACATCGTATATTTTTTTAGTTTTCTCATTCTTTTACTTTAAAAGTTACAGGGAACAGACAGACAGACAGACAGACATGACGAATCCATATGGTTTCCGTTTTTTGCCAATTGGCTAGGGAACCCTAAAAATCCTGGCCACTATTTTTTAATCGTCAGTAATATTTACTTATTTAATTACATTAGTTTTAGTTTTTTAAATAATTAAAATGAAAATCTTCTCTTTTAAACAGCATTCAGTATATTTTTTATGTGTTATAATTTTTCTATTTGTATATTTTTGTGTGTTGACTTAAAGCGACTTAATCCGATGAATATTTATTTATTTAGTCTGAAATTTTATAATATGCATTGCTTCACAATTTGGCCTTGTTGAGTGCTGTTCAATCTTGATTGAACAGCACTCAACAAGGCCAACAAAAACTACTTGTAGTGGAGCATATTAAGAGATGCAAGTACCACATTCAATCCACTAGTGAATTGTAGTAACCAGTTATAGTTCAAATTGCCTCATGGAATTCATGCAAAGGGATACTGAACTTTTACTTACAACAAAAAAAAACAAATAATTTGATAAACATACTTATATATTTCTAAATACATACATATTATCCGTAGGTAACACACAAATATTTGTTCCAACCCGGGACATCACCGCGGCAGTTGCATACACTACTATTGCGCCACCGAGGCAGTAAATGAAGAATTACTAAATACAATGAACCTTAACCGTAGGGTAGATCACAGACGTACAAGTGTAAGCAGACCAAACATATTCCTTTGCATATCGAGCAATACTTCATCCTTTTTACTCTTGCCATTTGTCGTATAAAGCTGTTTTTGTTATTCCTGTGTACTGCGATTGTGAACAGCGCGTAACCAATTTTTTTTACTACAACTAAGCCACAAACTTGTAATGACAACCGCCGCTGTCATCTTTAAATGAAAGATTTATGTGTCAAAGTGAAAATATTACATAAAATTATTGTAAAATGTTACAAAAGTAGACAAATAATATACAAGAAGGTGTTGTGCATAGAGTGATGAAGTTTCATTGTCAAGAAATCACCCAAAATAACTAATTTAAGCTATCTGTCCATGTATGTGTTGCCATGTGTGCTACGCTATTTTTCGCTAACGTTGGGTCTGCTTACTGTCTTATGTCTGTGGGGTAGTTTTTATGACTGCCTGTACAATCACTCACCGAGTATGAACCTTATGCCGCTGCAGCAACTCCAAGGCCACTTGCACGTCCTCTTTAGACAGCTGTACGTGGATCTTGTCAACGGGCAGCTCTTGCAATATCTTACATCTATCTATTGCTAGTTTGGCAAATCTGTAGCAGATTCAGAGTTTAGACTATAGGTGAATGCATACAAAGAACCAATAAAAAGTAAGTTAATCAGTATGCAGATTAGGAAGCGATATTAGTGTAAATTTAATCTAGATGAAGGATCAACAAAATTGTTAGTAAACTTAAGTTAGAAGCGCTCGTAGCCAAGCTAACTCAGTGTTCTGTAAATGATGACTGCGTTAAGCAACTTTCGCCATGGCTAGTCCACGGATAAGTGACCACTTCGTGGCATTTCTATTCACAAGCGATTCCGTGCTTAAGAAGGCACGTAAAGCCGTTGGTCCCTGTTGCTAGTAACAACATAGCAGTCATTAAGTCAAGTGGAAGGCCTAAAGGGGTGCTTGAAAAAAATTACTTGTCTCTGGTATGCCACTATAACTCCGCATGGGATAACGATAAGTAAGTCAGATATTAACTTACCTCACAGCTATAGCAGGTTCCAATTTGCCAATAATCCGGCATATCAAGAATACTAATGGCCCTGATTGTCCTTCGTGACATAGAGAGAGTATTTTGTAAGTATTCATTGCAAATTCATCCTGAAATGTTAACCTATATTAATAACGAAGAACACAAAAGGATCTAAATATTACTGTCAAATACAGCTAAAATTATGTACTTTACATTATTTTTTATTTCACTTCAATACATGCAGTATTTCCGATGTTATACCGACGAGAAGTTTGAGTCCTGTTTTGAATTTCCGAGATTAGTCGCGCCCATTATGACGTCACAGCCTCACACAGACTGAGACAAGGCGCGGTGCGGCGTTCGGGTGCGAACGAGAGCGCGACTGTCAAATGGGCAGGGTTGTGACGTATGTGTTTACCCGCGCATCCACGCACTTTGATCGTAAATATTTCGAAATATATAAAAGTAAAAACATCGTTTTTCTCGTAGTTTTTTGTAGATTTATTTGGAATTAAAAGTAAAAAACGTTTGTCAGACAGTTATTTCACGAAAAATATACGTTTTCTTCAATTTAGCGTATTCCCAGTTGCTGCAAAATCATACCCGGACTTGGAGCCTGGTTCACTATTTGGCTGCTTAGAACAGGCAACGTTTGGTTTTTGATTTTTGTCATCGCAGGATTTTGCACTCTTCGCTCGTCTTTTGATCAACAGTTGCACCAATAGCATGTGAGCAGCGTCGATCTTGGTGGACCCCAAAATTCACATAATCTTTAGTAATATAAAAAAAACTTATCTTACCTTCAAACAGCTCTGGCATCTTGCAGCGATCGCTTGAAGTAAAAGCCCCGAAGCGCCTGCCGTCTGCTGCACTTTAGCAATAAGATTTTGCACGATTGGTTCTCTATACTGACTGACTAGAATATGTACTCGGTTCACCAACAACCAGGTTAGGTGGACCGCCTCTGAGAGGCCATTTTCAACCTGAAATTAATCCATACTAATATATAAAGCATAAGAGTTTGTCTGTTTAGTTGAACGCGCTAATCTCAGGAACTACTAGTCGGATTTGAAAAATACTTTTTGTGTTGAGAGCCGAGAAGTAATCATAAATGTCGACAAATTGGGTAATTTATTGCATTATTGTAGAATTTATAAGCGACGGGATTAAATAGGTGCGACAGGAGTTCGATATATGTCACTAGCGAAGTCGTGGGGGGTCACCTAGTATGAAATAAGAATATTGGAGTTTAAAATGCATCTCATTTCATAATAGATGGAGAGATCATCAGAGTTAGAGATTAGAGTGCTAACTATCATGAATCCAAAGTCTTCACTTCGAAGAACACGTTCAATTTACCTACTGTTTTGTAACCACTTCTCTCGATATACGGCCGGTCTCAATAACCTATCTATCTTTTACTATTGTCTAAAATAATGTCAAAATAGTTACCATCAGTATCTATCGACGAAAATTTCGGTTTCAATAACCAAAGATAGATACAAATATTTACCTACGACATTAAACTATCTGTCACAAGTGTTAAAAAATCAACTGTATATCTGTGGTAGCCATCTATGTTTAACTAAAGATATAAGATTGAAACCGGCCTTAAAAGAATCCCTGTTACAGTCCATTAGCGTGTTACTTTTCAAAACTCCTTAGTGGCTACGTACACCATCACAGCGATTTATTAGCCAAATTTGAGGCGAATTTTGTAGAGCGATTTAAGCTGTGCGCTAATAGATTACACAAAAATTGATATTCCGTAATCAAATAACTGGTCACAAATAAAAAAGTGTGTGTGTACTTATGTACACACGTTAGAAGTTATACTGCTTTAGTCTAATAAGATTTCATCACATATACCACAGCTCTTTGTTTGTAACAGGAATGATAAAATAGTAAGAAAAAAAAACATATAAAGAATAAAAACTACTTTGAATGCAGTTATAAGTTGTCATGGAAATACTTATCAGCTAACTTCAGGGAGTTTATGTGTTGTCATGGAAACACTTATCAGTTAACTTCAAGCTGTCGGTTTTTCGTGCGCGCATCATAAAAGTTTACTCTCATCATTATTCCCTAACGCGCCAAAAGACGTATATCTTTAAAAAGTCGTACTACTCACAAATAAACCACCCAATGGACGTTCGGATGTCGTGAGTATAGTGTGTTGCGGCTCTAATGACTGTTGGTATACCAAATGCGGGTGTACCTGACGAACGCCGGTACAAGATGATGACGCCCGTCGCTTTCCCCAGTTTACTCGTGATCACCGCTATTGGAATATAATCGGAACGTCGCTCGAGAGGTGAACAAATGTTATGATATTACGCAAAACATACATACATACATATTATCAAGCATTTTTCACATCGGGGTAGGCAGAGACTATGATTCTCCACTTGCTACGATCCTGACATACCACTTTCGTTTCTTCTAAGTTCATGAGTGTTTTTATACATTCTCGGCGTTAACGGTACTCTTGACCTGGTCATTTTCTGAAAGGTCTTCGATTTGATTGACATACGTACGTCGAGGTCGACCCCCACCAGTTTGCATATTCACTCTGGCCACATAAATCTACTACGTCAGTATATTTTCATCCATCCTCTCCACGTGTCCGAACCATATTACGCGAAAACGACCCGAATACAATAATAGAATACTCACAAAATACTCGCAGTACGCCATAACACAAGCGATCTGCAGAACATCAACTCTGAGCAGCTGCGTGTCACCGGTGTTGGAGCTTAGCGGAAGGTTACGGGAGAAACCGATTAGTTTCTGCCAGTATTTGTGTGACAAAAAGTTTAGCCTGTAATGGAAGTAAATGTTATAGCAATCAGCTGTCTTAAGAGTCCGGCGGAGTGGCCGTTCAAATTCAATTCGCGGAGAACGCCGCCGGTCCTCGGACATATCGCTATCTCTGTCGCTCGCCCCGCGCCCCTGTCCCGTGCGAGTAGAACAGCAAGATGGCTGTTCGAAATTAGTAGAAGTTTGTGTGCATTTGCGAATGCAACTTCATTCATTCATTCAACTTCATTATATTTTGATTTTCTTTAAGACATTGTGTAACTAGACAACATAAGCTGTGTTTCTGTTAAAAATACATAAAGCCTTTTTTAATATAAAAAAAGGCGGAAAATATCTCGTTAGTGTTGAAAAAAGTACGAAATATATTTTTATCTACTCTGATACTATAATACAAAGATTATAAAACTGATAACAAAATTCTTATGACAAACATTACGTACAGGCCAAAAATATTAAAATAAAAGTTTAATTACGATACAGGTCTTGTATGGACACCTGTATCATAATATAACTTTTAAATCATAACGATACACCTATACAACCTCCAGCTGGAGCAAGGCGGTAGAGCGACGCTCACTGCCGCCCTGCCCGCCTCCGACACCCTAATGCGTTTACATCTCTCATATTAAGGCGCAAACATTTGACATTTAAAAAATAAATTTGTTGTTATATATCATTTTATTTGCAATATTGTTTTACGTATTATATATAGTATATATAGTATGAGAGTAGATAAAGTAGTGTATGACACTACATAACTTGGTCTTATAACACTCGTGTGATACTATAAAAAAACTCGTCTACGTCTCGTTTTTTTAAAACACACTCGTGTTATAAGAACCCTTATTATGCAACAGTATCATAAACTACAATTAAGTAAGAAAATATTTTTAAGAAAAAAATTGAACCGATATACCTTATAAGTAAATGCGACCAATGTACAGTAAGCAATGGTATTCTATACGCAGACTTGAGGCATATCAAATTGAGGGTATCCAATGGTATATTCTCTTCAGGACTGTAGAGGCCAGTATTCAGGCCACTCTGCTCGTTGTGAAGTAGGGTTTGAGCCGTTTTAGCTGTCAGAGGGAAGAGGCAGCCGTCTAAAAAGAAAGTGGTGATTTCACACATATTGACACGGATACAATTTTTAAAGCAATTAGTATGCTAACTTTCACATAAATCCATCACATAAATGTTTAAAAATGGCCGTAACGATGTTCATTGGGCTCGATAGATGGCTCCGGTCATACTCCTAAAATGACGATTAAAATATGGTAAAGAATTTCAACTTGTTTCGATACGATTCTGGTAGTTCAGTGGCTAGTACATTGCAATGGTTAGTCAAAGTCAATCCCAGTCTCGAACCGAGTTGTATTTTTTCACTTCTATAAAAATTTATATTGACACGATTGTTAAAACTAACTATCTTCACGCTGTATCCCTGACGGGGTAGTCAGAGAGGACAGATCGCCAGGCTTCGCGATCCATGCATACTTCTTTCGCTTCTTCGAAATTCATTAATCGTTTCATACACGCACGTCTGGGTATCCGAGTACTTTTGACCTTTCCGTTTTTGAGCAATCTGCTCACGTGGTCTTCATATGTAAGTCTCGGCCTACCCTGACCTCTTCTACCCTCTGCTTTCGCACAATATATATTCTTCGTCAATCGTTCCTCACTCATTCGTTGGACGTGTCCAAACCAACGGAGCACGCTCTTTTCCAGCTTAACGCTGACACTTTCATTCAAACCTGCTATATTGCGTATCACTTCGTTACGTATTCGGTCGGCCAAGGTAACGCCGCACAATTTTCGAAGTGATCGCATCTCCACAGCATTCAATTTACTTTCATGCATCTGCTGACATACCCAGGTTTCGCTACCGTAAAGCAAAGTTGGCACTAGCACTGTCTATGAATCGCCAGTCGTGCTTCTTTTACGATGCTTTATCGCTTTACTAATTGGGACAAAGCACCGTTAACTCTGTTTCCGGCAGCTACTCACCGTTCTACATCCGAATCACATATTCCATCCGCGCTAAACATACTCCCTAAATACACAATTTCATTCACTTGCTCTAGACGTTCCTGGTTTACCCTAATCTCGCATTTAGTTCTTACGTCATCTCTTTCAAATACTAGAACCTTAGTCTTACATGCATTCAAGCGAAGACCCTTACTTTCACACTCCTCTTTCATATTAGTGACTAATACCTGAAGGTCGGCTTCTGATGAGGCCATGAGCACCGCATCATCAGCGTACAGCAGACAGTTTACTGAAAAGTCACCCAAATTCACACCAACCATATCACAATCTTTCAACTTCTGCAGGCAACTGTCCAGATACACTATGAACAGCCAGGCGGACATGACACAACCCTGTTTGACGCCTGTACAGACATCAAAAAGAGGTGACACATCCCCCCCTACTTGCACGCAAGCCTTACAGTCCTTATAAAGCTACTGTATTGCCCGCAGCAGCGAGCCGTCCACACCATATCCGGGCAGCAAATCCCACAGAGTTTCCCTCACAACGTTATCAAACGCTTTCTCCAGGTCCACAAAAGCGCAGAAAACCCTCTGGCTAATAGCCAGAAACTTTAAGAGAAAACACTTGATCCATGCAACCTCTTCCACGTCGGAATCCGCATTGAGCCTCCCATAAATACCTTTCAGAATTTTCTTGCATTCTTGCCGTTATAATCTTTGCATACACCTTACTAGCTAAGCTGACCAAGCTGATCGCCCTGTAGCTGGAGCAGTTTAGGCGCGAGCCTTTCCCTTTGTAGATAGGTACTACAACTGCTATTCGCCAGTCATCTGGGACCTCACCCGTCTGCCAGCACAAGTTGCATAACAGACATAGTGTCCCAGACGCGCGACCCACCGTACTTGATCATCTCAGCAGTAACTCTGTCTTTTCCCTCAGCCTTACCACATTTCATACTTCTTATCGCTTGTTCAATTTCTTTCATACTAATGACTTCAATGACATCGGGATCCGGAGCATCGAAGTGAGCTCCACTTCCCGATGTGGCATCTCTGTCTTTTGTTGCATACATCTTTCCATAATATTCACTCCATCTCTGCAGGACGTCAGTTTGGTCTGTTAGGACGTCATTGTTAACACTAAGCACTTTATTCATACTGCAGATTGCCGAACAACTCCGGGTCTTGCCTACCTCTTTCCAGAAAAGCCTGTCATTATCCCGGAAATTGGACGACAACCTTTCATCCGCTTTCATTCTGCACCTTTCTCGAGCTTCTTCTATCAGTGCCTTCGTGTTAGCTTTTTGCAGCTTGTATCTCTCTTTCATATTAAAATCATTCCGCGAGGCTAAGTAGTCTAACCATGCTTTCTTCTTCATTCGAACTGCTTTTTTCACTTCCTCATTCCACCATGCGTCACGCTTATTACTACTGCCTCTTCTCGTTTCTCCACACACTTCTACAGCGGCATTTACCATACTATTCCTAAGGTTCTGCCATACACTTTCCACATTCTCACTACTAACATTGACGTCGCCAAGCTTTTCTTCTACCCTTTCTTTATATTTATCCCTTATGGATGCATCGTGCAGCTTCCAGCTTTTGATGCTATGAGTCGGCTCAGGTTCAGGACACTCGGTGCGATGACGCTAACCCGCGAACAGACCCCTTATCATAGTTATTACTAGGTAGTGGTCTTATCCTAGTTCAGCGCCTCGATAAACCCTTGTGTCCATCACCTGTTTACGGAGCCGACTATCCATTAGGAATAGATCTATCATGCTTCTCTTTGACTTACATCTCCTCGTATACATATGAATTTGTTTGTGGTTGAACATTGTGTTCGCCACAAACAAATCCTTTTCCTTACAAAATGCCAGTATAAGCTTCCCAGCGTCATTCACCCTTTTATCCCCATACTTCCCGAGTACGGACTCAAAACCATCGCGAGCGGTACCCACTCAACCATTCAAGTCTCCACATACTATAAGATTTTCATTTCCTTCTATCATATTTAGAGCTTCTCTCATACTCTCCCAGAAGTCCTCTAGCTCACTCGCGTTCGACGAAGATACTGGCGCGTAAGCAGCTACCAGGAAAATCTTCGTCAAACCAAGTTTTAGACGGATCCAGAGGATTCTCGGACCTACCAGTTTGTACTCATACATACCGGAGGCCAATCGAGAGGACAACAAAATTCCAACCCCCCGACTGCCATGCTCGCTCTCTGGTACTCCAGACCATAGCGCGAGCACCCCACCCGGGAGCTCCGCGACTTCGCTGCCCTTTGCTCTTGGTCTCTGTCAAGCACACTACATCTAACTTTCTCTCATTCATAACATCCATCAACTCATTCCTCCCCTAACATTCCACCCTGCACTCCGTCCTCCACTTCCCGCCGTGTCGGGCCGCGCGTGTAGGGTGGCGGTCCCCTACGCCGCTCTGGCACACACTTTTCGCACCAGCGGGGACGAACTGGTGCGCGTCGCCTCGGGGGCACGCCCTAGCAGTATTCGCCCTGGTGGCACTCGTGTTGGAGTAGAATTGCAGCCGTAGCTGGCAGGGATGGCGACGTGCACGCTTCTACTCTTCATCCCCTAACATCTAATCATTCTAACTTCATCCCATAACACGATTGTTATATTGTGATATATTTCTTACACAGTGTCATAGACAAATTAAGCTAATGTTAGCTTGTGTTATAGAATCTAGACAACTGACCTCATCAAGTTTTTCGAAATCAGAAGCCGAGCGATAGTTATAGACAAAATCCTACTAAGATTTTTTCTTTAATTTGGTTTTTATTTTTTCTTTAATTTGGATTAAGCTTTCATTTCATTTGGTTTGGATCCTATGCGGGTCTTCCACCGACTAAAACCACACGGTACCTTTCCGTTTGCATATAGCTGGGATTCCCGGTTGAGCCCTAGAAAGGATAGCCCGATGACTCCCGACAGACTTTGTCGACCGCTGCGGTTTCGCCTCATGGGATTCGAGTGTTATTCCTCGTCTTTAGGGATGATTTAGGTGATATCCTGCTTATTTTGGAAGAGTTCAAGTGCTATCCCACTTTCTTGGGGGAGAGCGACTGCCACTTTCCTGCGTATATAGCATTCATGGCACGCTATCTAGGGCCTGCTTCTATAAGAACGAGGAGCACCACCAGCCATCCTTCGGTCCCCGATCATGGAGGCCGGTAGTCAGAAAGAAGACCTTAGCATAGATTTAGGTTTAGGTTTATAGATCTTTATTATCACGAAAGACACTTGTCACTTATGTGATAACATTTTTACACAACAATAGAGGTATATCACTGTCCGTCATCACTAGACAAACTACAAACAAATAAGTTTAAAATATTAGGTAAAATATAGGTAAAACTAAAATACATTTGTGCAAATATTTAAGGAAACAATACAATGCTAATATGGAGTTAGGTCAAATTACATATTGCACCTAACTCCAGTGAGTAGGTATATTGTGTTGTGGGTTTTTTTTTGTTACATAATCAGGCTTTGAACATACTTCGACCCCGAGAACCAATTTAATGACCGCTATTCTAGCAAATTTATAAATAACTTATTAAATAAATGACCTTGAAGCAGTTGCTACATGCTAATTAAATACATACATACATATTATCACGCCTTTATCCCCGAAGTGGTAGGCAGAGGCATACTATACGCCCACATTTCACCGAATGCATTTTTGTCCCACGTAACAGGTGGTGAGCCCATTGCCGCGTTGAAATGGACAGGCGTAGGCTGTGGCGACCATAAGGCCTTCATCTAGACTTAACGACTGTCATTTTACTGGCAACCGGTACCAACGGCTTAACGTGCCTTCCGAACCGCGGAAACGTAAATTCCAAAAAGTGGTCACCTATCCAAGGACCACCTATAGCGAATGTTGCTTAACGCACTGATCGTTTATAGAACCTTAGAAATACTGCAAAAAAAAAACTAAAAACACCACAAATCTCACCTGCCAGATGTAGCATATTCTTGACTTGTACAATAATATTGACACACACCGAATACAACAACTCATTTTGCTCATTTTCAACATTCTCGTACACATTATCCATTTCCATTATCGCATACGTCAAGGTTTTGAAGAGAAACCTGACTAACACAACATCTGGCGACAGATTTGCGCAATTCTCGTTTACATTCTGAACGTTTAAAGGATCCACGTCAGTTTTGACGTTGAAGAATATGGATTGTGGAGACACGCATGTGGATTTTATGTCGTTTATTGATAATAGAATCTCTGTCTCGGGTACAAGGATTAGTATTTTTCTTAGTAGCACCATTATTATAGATAGATAGCGGAGTTTTAGTTTGAAAGATGTAGTCGCCTGAAAAGAAAATAATTATTTAGTAGCTTTATTACGTCGTATCGTATATTATTAGTCTTACCAAAAGCATAAAAAGACAATCACGCCTATATTCCAGCCTATATGCCAGTAGCTTAGTTGGTCCCACGTAATGGGCAGCGAGCCTATTTCACCGGGCCGAGCGTCTATATCAATTGCCTCACGCGTCGTTCGGTGTCCGCTTTCCTACTTTTTCTCCTCCACTTGGCACGTTCGTTGGCATCCCCTGTTGCGAGACCATTGGCAATCAAATCATCTCTTACGACGTCAAGCCAATACTTCTTGGGATTTCCTCTTTTAGCAAGGTCCGGCGGGGACGGCATTGCCAGACATGTTTCCCACGTAGCCCGGTGGTTGTAAGACATGACCATACCAGCGATGGTGACTCTCTTGCAACTTATTTGCAATGTTACGGATATAAAGGCAGTCGCGGATGCACGCAATCCATCCGCATGGCTCCACACATCCACTGCTACATTTTTATTTCCGTAACACGCAGTGATTGCGTAGTTCCAATATTGGCAAAGTCTTAGAGTCATATAAAAGGACAGGCCTAATTTCACTATTTTCAGAGAAAAATCTGTAATCCGAACCAAACAACCAGAATCGATGTTACACATTCACAAATACAATCTCTGCAGAACGGAAAGATTCCGTCTTTCTTATGTCGCACCATAAAAGCATGGGACTCTCTTTCGGCGTACGTGTTCCCTCCTCTTACAATCTGGGTCCTTTAAGAGAAGCGTGAAAAGGCATTTTTCTGGGCCATTAAAATGAGGGTCGCCATCGGAGCCCTGTGGGTTGAGATAGCCACACACACGGTCTTTGCTTACCATCAGGCGGACGATAAAGATGTTTGAAAAACATTACCATTACGTAGAAGTTTACACTAACCTGATCTGGAGGAGCTTTAAATAATATCTTCAGCAACACTTCAATCCTAGTCTGTTCTAACAGTACATCCTTATACACTGCGTCTAACAGCCGTTCTAAAGCGCTAATAGCTGCATGGGTATCACATTCCACTGACGTCTGAGACAGCAGGTTCAATAACGTATCGCTGGCAAGCTCCGACCATCGGTAGTAGCTTTCGGGGTGCTCTTGTGATACCGATAACACACACGATACTAGTTCTAGGACCTAAAAGCGAAAAACACATGTACTTTAAAACCGTTCTTTTTAGCTTAATATCATTTATATTATTCAGAAACCTGTACCACGATCCAAATCGTTCGACAGCTAATCGTACGTCATCTTTAACAGGTATTACATTTACATAGGCTACGTTCCACTGAACGCCCGCAACGACCGTAACACCCAAAGTTTATTTCCACCTAAGACTCGCGTGGTCGTTGCGAGCGATTGTATGTACTGTTCGCTGTACTGTTCGCGACCGTTTGACGCACACTTCGCCCACAAAATTTAGGAGGCCAAGTGGGCTTACAGAGCTCAGGATGAGCGTTCCACTTATAAATTTCGACTACAACGCCCGCGGCCCATTTATGTTAGTGGAACGGCAATTTTAGCGGTCGCGGTCGTGGGCGTTGCGGGCGAAAAGTGGAACACGCCCAAGTCTTTCCACTTATTAATAAGTATAATTCATTAAAATATACTTTACTAGACTGTGTGTAGTAATGAGGTTGAAAAGGTTTTAAATTTTCTTTTATAAATATCACCTTTTGTTATCTTCGTTCTTTATAAGAAGTGACATTGTATGTAAATGTAATTGATAGTGTGATAGATACTATTGATGCATTTGACGTACAAAGTTCGTTACTTTTTGACACGAAATTCAATTAAATACGTGCTAAGACGGCGTACGATAATAATTAGACAGATTTATTTACTTGACTGCCTCGGTGGCGCAGTGGTAGAGTATGCGACCGCCGCGCTGAGGTCACGGGTTCGACTCCCGGGTCGGATCAAATATTTGTGTGATCCACAAATCTTTGTTTCGGAGTTTGGGTGTTTGATATTTATGTATTTAGAAATATATAAGTTTGTCTATCAGTTTTTTGATCCCATACCACAAGCTTGTATTAGCTTACTTTGAGCTAGATAGTGCTGTGTAAAAAAAAATGTCCCTCAATTTATGATTGGCGCGAAGTGTACAATTTATGACAAAATTTGACGCAGGTCTCTTAAAAATATAAAGTAAATAATAGTTTTAAAAAAACTAAAAAACACGCAATTCTGCGCGCGAATGTCTTTTAGTTTTTTAAAATATTATAACTAACATGACATGTCTGGTATGACGTATGAAATGGTCTGGGACTGCACGCATGCGTAGTTCGCGCACTAGCTTTATATCTCATTCAAAGTATCCGGAAAGAAATTGATGAATCCTGGAGAATTTAATCAGGATAATCGGATTTTTTAATCGAATAATTGCATTGTCATCGGTGTTGGATAAGTGTGCAAATTTTAAATTAAATCGGATCGTTCAAAGTACGGCAAAATCAAGCCCAAAAGAGTCGGTTGCAGACAAACATACATACAGGTGAAACTAATAAAAGCGTGTTAGTAAGTAGATACCTTATGTTGGTGCATAGTTTTCTGTAACATATAGAAGAGAACTTCCCTCGTCGCTTGGGCTTCTTGCTGTTGAGCTCTTCCCAGTACGCTTGTTCCTAAAAATCAACGCTATCATGAACACGGTTGCCAGTAACGTGGCAGACGTCAAGTCAAGTTGAAGGCCTTATGGGCGGCTTGAAAATTTCAACAGCAGATAGCCACAGCCTGCGTCTGTCTATTTCAACACGGCAATTGGCTCACTACCTATAACGTGGGACAGGAATACACATAGTGAAAAATGAGCATATAATATGACTCTGCCACCCCTTTGGGGATAAAGCGTGATAGATAAAATAAAAATCATGAATACCTCTTTAAGACACATTAATTTCTATGACACCGTATTAAGATTTTTGGGGCCACACTAATATTTCTTGGACCCCTAAGATCTCTGGGGCACCACTAAGAATTCTAGGGCCCAAGCGAAACGCAACATCCTGATGTTATTTTATCATCACGCCTTATCCCCGAAGGGGGTTGCACAGGTATATTATAGGCCCAAATTTTTACTGTGTGTATTTCTGTCCCATATAATAGGTGGTGAGCCCATTGCCGTATTGAAATAGACAGACGCAGATTGTGGCTACCTGCTGTCGAAATTTATCAAGCCGCCTATAAGGCCTGCCACTTGGCATAACAACTACCATCCAAATGAAAATCCTAATTTCAAAAACGCTGAAATAAACGGTTTTAACTTTTTTCGTGAAAGGGCACATCTTAGGGCCACCAACGTGAGAGCTATAACCAATAGATTTTCGGGATGTGAAAGTAACATTCAATCTTTGAATGTATTCATGAAAAATATGAGACGAGATTTGGAGTTCATGGTTGACGAAGGACTATATAAATACTAGTTGACGCCCGCGGTTTCGCCCGCGTAGAGAAGTTTTTCCGTTTCCCACAGGAACTTGTTCCTGGGATAAAAAGTAGCCTATGTGTTATTCTGATGTATTTATAAGCTATACTTATTGTAAAGTTTCATTAAAATCCATTCACAAGTATTTACAGATTGAAAATGACAGTATTGAAAGAGTAACAAACATTCATAATTACAAAATTTCGCGTTCTACACGCGAAAGTTTGTAATTATGAATGTTAGTTTAGTTAGTTTAGTAGGATATACGTACCTCCCATATTACTGAAAACCTTTACAGCAACAGGCTCCAAGCCAGCTATACATTCAGAGTGAGCACCGGATGCCATCAATCCGTCACACAATTGTATGAGCTGAAATGAACGTATAAGTTAAATTAAATATATCGTTGGGACCACTCACACAACGCCATCTGATTCCAAACTAAGCAGAGCTTGTACTATGGTAACCAGATAACTGATAAACATACTTATTTATTTCTAAATACATACATATTATAGATAAATAACACCTAGACACAGAATAAACCATCGTGCTCATCACACAAAGTTTTATCCTGGGTGGGAATCGAACCCACGACCTCTTGCGTTGCAGTTATGTATATGCAAATGAAATGAACGTATAAGTTATGTATACGCTGTATACGCATAGACTCACGCCTACGTTGTATGATTTTATGATCACGACAAACAAGCGTTACAGTAGGTAATGGACGTCTGTAACACTAGAGGAATAACATTGGGTCTTGAAATGTGTTCCAGTAAAATACACATGCATTTAAGATGAAATAATGTCCTCCAAATATTGTTAAATAACCACCACAAGCATAAAAAATATTGATGATATTTAATTCATAAATTTTTAATAAAGTGCAAAAAGACAATTCGATTCGAGACAGGGATTGAACCTGTGACCTTTGCCTAACCAGGGCAATGTTCTAGCCACCTGAACTACCCGAACCGTATCGAATCAAGTTGATATTCTCCACCGACTTTTAATCGTCATTTTCAGAGTATGACCAGAGCCATCTATCGAGCTAATGAACAACTCGATACCAATGAACTGAAGTTGAAATTCTCCACCGTATTTTGGTGGAGAATTTCAACTTTGCCCTGGTTAGGCAAAGGTCACAGGTTCAATCCCTGTCTCGAATCGAATTGTCTTTTTCCACTTTATTAAAAATTTATGAGAAATTTAGCAAAATAATTGCTTTAAAAATTTATCGATATTTAATTCAATATACAATTTAAAAAATTAGATTAGTGATTAGTTACAAAAATAAATGTCTTAGGGTAGATTCGACTAAACAAGAATAAGATTGTACTCCACTTATTCTAAGAGTAAAATGATTTTCCATTTTACCAACTACTAACCCAAGCATAAGGTAACTATACTCAAGTAAATATTTACACTCACAATTTTGGCGGAGTAAAAACGTAAACAATGTTATCCCAAGGGTAAATTCAAGGTGTAAAATGATTCCCGTACAAGTTACACTTTTGTAACTTCGTATTAGGTCGAATCTGGCCTTAGTGGGTGTTTCCAGAGCGCTTTGATTCGGCACAAAAACATCTGTCATTTTATCAGTACTTATATTATAAGCGCCAAGTTTGTTACATCTACACGCTCAATCGGCTGAAGCAATCACGATAAAAATTGGTGTGGAAATATCTGACACTTTGAACTAGCACATGGCTAGACTAGCATTTTATCCCGGGAACTGATTCCTGTGGGTAACGAGTAAGGGAAAACTCAAACATTAGGAGAACCGGCTTCCTCTAGTAAAGAATAATATTCAATCTAGTGTTATAATCAGGATCAGTTATTTTGGTAAAGTGTCTATTAGTAGTCCTAGTCAATAATAAAGCATTATTATACATTATTTGAAGCGCTCGTGGCCTCGCGGTCACAGTGTTCTGTAAACGATCACTGAGTTACGCAACTTTCACTATGGCTGGTCCTCGGATGGATGACCACTTTGTGGCATTTACATTTGCGAGCGTTTCCGTGCTTCGGAAGGCACGTTAAGCCGGTGGTCCCGGTTGCCAGTAAAATGGCAGTCGTTAAGCCTGGTTGAAGGCCTTATAGGCGGCTTGAAAATTTCAACAGCAGGTAGCCACAACCTGCGTCTGTCTATTTCAACACGGCAATGGGCTCACCACCTATTACGTGGGACAGGAATCCACACGGTGAAAAGTGGGCATATAATATGCCTCCGCCACCCCTTCGGGGATAAGGCGTGATGGATATTTATTATTTATTTATTTATTTATTAATTTCAACGTGGGTTCAACTAACTAACAAAAACACTAACTTTTTCTGGGACTTTACCGAGATCGAGCTCGGTGTAACTTTTCTGATCTTGGTCATTGCTGTAGATCTTGGCTTACTGAAGTCTATTTTTAAATTTCCAAAAATTGCTGAAATATTTTTCTGTGCGAGGCTGTGGCGTCATAATGGGCGCGCCTAATCTCGGAAATTCTAAAAAGGACTAAAACTACTCGTCGTTAAAACTTCGGAAATACTGCATGTATTCAAGTGAAATAAAAACTAATGTAATGTACATTACATTAGTTTTTACTACGCTCCAATTTTACAACGCTCCAATTTTAGCAGTATTTGACAGTGATATTTGACCCTTTTGTGTTTTCCATTACCACTTACCTTGGGAATTTCGATAATTTGCTTCGTATGGTGTTTAGACGAGGACAGTTGTACCAGGAACAAGAGAATACTGTTCACTAGGATGCAGCAATCTCTGCAACAAACCAAAATGCTAAACTAACTATCTTCACGTTGTATCCCTGAAGGGGTAGTCAGAGGACAGATCTATTAAAGATTTTAATTATAATTAAAATCTAAGTAATACGTGTATTTAAGATACAATCTACCCACATTTTGTGGTTATATTATTATTGAAGCGCTCGTGGCCTAGCGGTCTCAGTGTTCTGTAAACGATCACTGAGTTACGCAACTTTCACTATGGCTGGTCCTCGGATGGGTGACCACTTTGTGGCATTTACATTTGCGAGCGTTTCCGTGCTTCGGAAGGCACGTTAAGCCGTTGGTCCCGGTTGCCAGTAAAATGGCAGTCGTTAAGCCTGATTGAAGGCCTTATGGGCGGCTTGAAAACTTCAACAGCAGGTAGCCACAACTTGCGTCTGTCTATTTCAACACGGCAATGGGCTCACCACCTATTACGTGGGACAGGAATCCACACGGTGAAAAGTGGGCATATGCCTCTGCCACCCCTTCGGGGATAAGGCGTGATGGATATTTATTTATATTATTAAAATAAATTTCATGTGTTTTAAATAATCTATTATCGAAATTTCAACTTTATGTCAACATAATATACATACAGAACAAAAAATAGACCAGTTTAATTTTCTAAATCTTAATAAAGTCTTATGCTAAATCAAAATTTCCTTATTCCAATTTTATCAAAATCTAATTTTCTAAATTAATCTAAATCTAATTTTCTAAATTAATTTTAATCTAATTTTCTAAATTAATCTTAATCTAATTTTCAAAATTAAGCTGTTTCTAATTTTCTAAATTAAACTGTTGAAATTTTTCCTTGTTTTCAACAAGGCTTTAACGGCTGCCATGTTACTGGCAACCGGGGCCAACGGCTTAACATGCCTACCGAAGCACGGAAACGCTCGAAAAAGTAAATGCCACAAAGCGGTCACCCATCCGTGACCAGCCATAGCGAAAGTTGCTTACCGCAGTTTTCGTTTATAGAACACTGAGTCAGCGGGGCCACTGTATAAATAAACAAAGATATATCTTACGGGACACTTACGGTATCTCGTGTTGTTCCACCAAATCAAGCTGTTTCATAAGAAAACCCATGAATATCTGATCACTGTCTAACATACAATAGTTCACTCTTAGAGTGAGTAACTGGTTGAGTAGGCCCAGTACTTCGCATTGCAATGGAATATCATTTTGCATTGTATAGGTCTGGAAAAAACGTTAAATGTTTTTTAATAATATACTGATTAATATACTTTACTAAAATATTGATTGTCGGGATATTTAATCTAATATTATAAAGCTGAAGAGTTTGTTTGTTTGGTTGGTTGAACGCGCTAATCTCAGGAACTACTGGTCGGATTTGAAAAATTATTTTTGTGTTAGTGAAAGTGAAAGTGAAAAAGTGAAGTGAAAGTGAAAAATCTTTATTCATGTAGGTCACAAAGTAACACTTATAATCGTCAAGATTATTGCTTCTACATTTATATTTACTGCCAGATTCGCAACGCAATAGGTAGAGCCTGAGGAAGAACCTGGCAATAAAACTCATGGCCACTCTTTTCTAACTGCCAGTAATTACATTAGTTTTATTTACATGATATTTGAACAAATCATAAAGTAATGAGTCTATACAAAACAAACAAAATCAAATCAAAATGAGAGCGTTTCTAGTTGCCAGTTTTAAAGGCAGCCCACCCTTATGACGAAGACTTCGGCAAGAAACTCTATGGCTGCTATTTTAAAATGCAGGTATGGTTTACAATATTAAACTTACATTGTTCCTTCGGAGTTACGTGAGAACAGTCGACTAAACTTAATTTGCCTTACATATAAATAGTATTATTTGTAATAATTGCTATAACAGCTATGAGCTGACCAGTCCCAACAGACGGCACCCGTTCACGGGTATGACGCATATATCAGCCATCGCCCTACTCAACCGTATTATAGGAAATAAGGCGACCCGATACATGCACCACCACTGCCAGGACACTTAGGCGGTAGGTTATACTCAAACTGCCCAGCAACCATCATGTCAATTTAAAAAATTAAAAAAGCTATGTGGACGGTGCTCACACAATAACAAACTCAAATTACATATAATTATATTAGTTATTACCGGGACCAAACCTGGCCATCCTTCATACCCTTAGTTGCCTGACGTTTCAGATTACTTGAACATATGTACATTATATTTATAATGTTTCTTTATTATTATTATTTCTATTTGTATTATGTGTGTTGACTTAGAGCGACTTACTCCCATGCATTTTTATCATTTATTTAGTCTGAAATTTTATAATATGCCTTGTTGCACAATTTGGCCTTGACTGTTGTCTTAAAAATATTTATTAACAATATTCTAATTTCATCGGGAAGTTTGTTATAGAATCGTATACATTTCCCCATTGCTGATTATTTCGAGATGAATAGAATGTAATACAAGATTATCTTTATGTCTAGTGTTTACATTATGTATATCACTTTTTAAGAAATTTGTCTATGTTTTTGTGCACATAAAGTAAATTCTCATATATATATATATATATATTGTGATATAACGGTAAGAATATTAATTTCTTTGAATCTTTCTCTTAGATATACCCTGGGACCAAGCTGGTATATTGCTCTCACAGCTCTCTTCTGTATAATAAATATTGTATTAATGTCCGCCGAGTCTCCCCAGAGAAGAATTCCGTATGACATAACGCTATGGAAATAACTGAAATAAACTATTCTAGCCATTTCAACATCAGTGAGCCGTCTTATTGTTTTTACTGCATATGCAGCAGAACTTAATTTGCCTGACATTTTTTCTATATGTGGTCCCCACTGCAACTTTGAGTCAATAGTAATACCCAAAAACACAGAAGCCCCAACAGTATCTAACCCTGATCCATTAAGTTGCACATTGGTCGCCACCTGTCTCACATTAGGTGTCGAAAACTTAATTACTTTAGTTTTTTTATCATTTAAAAGAAGATTATTAACGTTAAACCAATGAATAACCTTTGAGAGTGCACTGTTAATATCGTCATAATTAATTAATTGTCTATTAATTTTAAATGTCAAAGAGGTATCATCCGCAAACAGCACAATCTCATGTTTATCCCCAACATGTAAGGTAAGTCATTAATGTATATCAAAAAAAGAAATGGACCAAGGATTGATCCCTGTGGAACACCCATTACAACTGGAGATCCTTCTGATTGTTTACAGTTTACTTCAACCCTCTGAATTCTATTGCTTAAATAAGAAGTCATAAGGTCGAGAGATTTATTTCTGATACCGTAGTGGCGTAATTTCTTTACAAGAGTTTCGTAATGAACGCCGTTATATAGCCCATTTATTGAGGAAGGCTATGGGCTGTATATCATTACGCTACTATACTGGAGAGCAGAGCAGTAATCATAAATGTCGACAAATTGGACAAATTTTTATGCATCATTGTAGAATTTATAAGCGACGGGATTAAATAGGTGCGACGGGAGGTCAAAATATTCCACGGGCGAAGCTGTGGGGGTCATCCAGTTTATATATAAATAGACATGGTAAATATCCAGACAATCAATATTTTAGTAATGTTTATGACCATGACAGTTTAAATTCATATATTGAATAATATACTGTTAATAAAATCTATACTAATATTATAAAGCTGAAGAGTTTGTTTGTTTGTTTGTTTGGTTGAACGCGCTAATCTCAGGAACTACGGGTCGGATTTGAAAAAATCTTTTTGTGTTAGATAGCCCATTTATCGAGGAAGGCTATAGGCTATATATCATTACGCTACTACACTGCGGAGCAGAGCAGTAGTCATATATGTCGACAAATCGGGCAAATTTTTATGCATCATTGTAGAATTTATAAGCGACGGGATTAAATAGGTGCGACGGGAGGTCGAAATATTCCACGGGCGAAGCTGTAGGGGTCATCAAGTAATTTATAAATTTGTACTAATATTATAAAGCTGAAGAGTTTGTTTGTTTGGTTGAACGCGTTACTATCTGAAACTACTGGTTCGATTTGAAAATTATTTTTGTGTTGTATAGTCCATTTATCGAGGAAGGCTATAGGCTATATAGCATCATTTTTCAAAAATGTGGCAAAATCGGGAAAAAAAGAATTCTAATTGAACGCACTAATCTCAGGAACTACTGGTTCGGATTGAAAAAGTCTTTTTGTGTTCAATAACCTATTACCGAAGAAGGTTATAGGCTATGCATAATTACGCTGCTAATCAAAAAAGCGAAATAAAAAAATAAAAAATATAAAACATGTCTTTATTTTGCATAGACCATTTTAATTGCGCTTACAAAATGGCATTAACTGAAGATAAATTTAATATTATTAACATGACCACCGGTTCGGACCGCGGCCAAGAAACGCGGAAGGCTTTTCTTTGGCTATAAATGTCAATAAATCGAGCAAATTGTAGAGATGGGTCATTATTGTAGTAGTAACGAGGTCCTAAGTATGTCGAGGGTAAAGCGGGTCTCAACTAGTCCTAATATAAATAAGTAATGACCCTAAAGCGCATTGCCATTATCACTGACAGGTGCTGATACAAAAAACTAGTGCATAAAACCTCAATGCAAAATTTTCAGTAAGTTCTTCTGCGAACATAGCGCTTGAAATGTTGGAACATTTTAAAATTTAGGAAACCTACAGACAATATGTACACCAACTAATATCCCAAAAATGTTCCTAAACAAAAAATACCTTTCAACATCTTTACATTCAAGACATATTTTTTAAAAATAGGGTAATATGCTAAATAAAGGGATTCTGAGTCGGACACTGTGATATTTTTTTCTTCGTGTCTATTTGTTTGTTTGTTCAGGGGTTAGGCAGAAACCAGCCGGTAATCAAACCTTTACTATTAGGATATTTTCCAACTTAAGTATTGCTTTATGTTTTATCAAAATTGGTTTAGCTGAAGTGATAATACAGCTTGAACTACAACTTACTAGACGTGCTATACCTATATTGATTTTTATAAAATTAAAGAATATATATTCACAGAACAAACCTTCAAAGACTGTATAACAACTGGCTCAAACAACCTAATATATCTTTCCAATTCCTTTTTATTTGTATTCCATTTTCTATCAGATTTATTTTTAGCGAAGTTCTCCATTGTAATCAACAATTGTCTTTCTATAGCCATTTTCGGATTCTTGCTGTCTAAAGACAACTTCTGACTTGCATTAGAGCATATGCTACTCCTTCTAGAGTTTTCTGTAGACGTATTGGGGGAGTTTACCATCATTACATCGTTGTAGAAGCTAGTTTTAGAACTACCCTCATTTTTATCCAATATACTCATAAAATCCGAATACTGGTTCACCATATTAGTGCCAAAAAGACACTTTAGGAGTTGGGTAATGCAGTAGACAGTCTTATCGCCACATAAAGGCATTAAAACCTTCAAGTAGTATAGTATCTCTTCTGTGACGTTACCGAGCTCAGTTTCGGTGGCTAGTTCGAGTTGTATGGCTAAGCAGTTCAGTATGTTGGATAGAAATGTGTGGAATATGCTGGATTTTGGATCTAAGTTGATCTGTAACAAAAACAAACTTAAACAATTTTTTAACATTTTCAATAAAGCCACTTGTACTTTTCACAAAATTTACTTTTTAACCTGACTGGTTTCGTCTCACAGAATTTTCAAAGGTCGACTAACTAAATATTTAGTTGACCTTTGAAAATTCTGTGAGACGAAACAAAAGTTCCACCAAGTTCCATCAATCAACAGTATAAACAATTTTGTAACAATTTGCAGCAAGATTTTATTAGACAAAGATATTTTGTTATTGAGATATATAAATAAAATGATGGATTGTTAACTCAAAATATTTTACAGATTTTTTAAACGGACGGCTATATCACATTAATGAAATTTAATTACTTTCTTATCAGTCGCCTTGTGCCAGAAGAGGTGGTAGAATCATAATATACGCTCACATTTCACCATGTGTATTTACATATTGTTCTACGTAACAGGTGCTAACACAAGGACACGCGGACAAGGGACAAGCGGAAGTTGTGGCTGTTGAAATTTATCAAGCCACCCATAAGGCTTTCAACTTGGCTTACCAACGACTTAACGTACCTTCCGAAGCAAGGAAACGCTTGTAAACGAAAATACTTCAAAGCGTTCACCCATCTCAGGACTCTAAAGTTGCTTTAGGCAGTTGTCGTTTATATAACTCTGAGGAAGCGGTGCTACTAGCGCTTCATACGCAAAAAAGGAGCAAACAGCTAGCTTTAGGATGTCATCTATTTTTGAAGTACAATTTATCAACATTGGTTTCATTATCTAGGCATTAAAAACGTTACACGTCTAAATTAGTTTTATTTTCGAATTGACAAAATATCTTGGTATAGGTCCCATCTAATTCCGAACCAAAATACAAAATGGTGCAATTGTTTAGGGTAAAAATGTAACAAATTCACTATAGAACTCGAAATGATGAATTTGTACAAACAAACGTACCTTATAATTAGAATATGTAGCTCTCAGTACATCGTAGAACTTCATATAGAAAGGTTCGTTGAAGAAATGGCCCGCAAAGTGAGGTTTGAGACTAGAGGCGGGCGGCCCAGGCCTCTTACGTAAAGAGCCTTTGTCGTCCGAGTCGGTAGGGGTGCTACCCCGACGGGGAATGGCATCTGTGAATAATAGAAATGTTTAAATCTTCAAATTTTTTTTGTTTTTGCGGCTTAACTTTGGCCGACCGAATACGTAACGAAGTGATACGCAATATGGCAAGTTTGAATGAAAGTGTCAGCGTTAAGCTAGAATAGAGAGTGCTCCGTTGGTTAGGACACGTCCAGTGAGGAACCATTGACAAAGAATGTACGTGCGAAAATAGAGGGTAGAATAATCAGGCTGATGTGGTATGAGGACAACTTGAGCAAATTGCCCAAATACATAAAGGTCAAAAGTACTCAGATACCCAGACGTGCATATATGAAGCGATTGAATCTGCAGGAAGCGAAAGAAGTATGCATGGACCGCGAAGCCTGGCAATCCATGCGTCGTCTCTGACTACGCTGCAAGTAAAGTTAAGTTTTTAAGCTTGAGCTACAATTGTGCGTTCAAAGTTAAAATCTGGGTAAGAATCCCGACTAGGTTTTAAAAAATCCTACCCATTAAACTCAACTGGTAAGGTTCCCATAAGGCTGGCCGGCCGCATTGCCACGTTGTATGGCAATATTTATTCTTTGAGCGTGAAAATGAACGGTCCCATGGTCACGAGAAAGATCAGTCGCTTAGCGATTTCTCTTTATAGCGAACGAGCACTTGGGCACCACGTGCACTTGTCTCGACCGAAAAAAAACTGGTCAAAAATAGCATTACCAATCATCATCATCAGAGCGTCATCACACCAGAGGGGAAAGCCAGAGCCGCGTACGTTATTCGGCAGGTGCACGCACTAGCCCGTGAGGTTGACTTGGGCCCCGAAGGTGTTGGTTCAGCTCCATAAACCCAAAAATAGTAATACTTTTAAAATTTAATATTTGCGCCGCTTGAGAATATCGACAGATGCAGCAGCAGCACAAGCCCAAGACTTTATTTATCTATTTCAATAAAGTAATGATTTGCATTCATATTATATCAAGCACATGCAAGCAGGCACCACACGCGGTATATTTTGACTGATGAGTATTTTCTCTTTGGTAAGGCATAGACAACAGATACACAAAATCGCAATATACTCCAAGCTTAAAAAATATCGAGTGTGCTTTTAACCAACCGACGGAAGTAAAACTGCTTTAGCTGCTTATCTATGAGAGAAAGGGAGAAAGAAAATGTGTACCCGCACCTATCCCTATTACCTCTACAGTAACATACGAAACGTAACTCTCTCTCTTAGATGGAGGTCCTCGATAGGCATGAGACAGTCGAAGATCTTTATCAGAGGAATGGATGCGAAAAGGACAAGCCGACTGGTCAAACTTGCCAGAGCAAATATGAGGCTTGTCATAGAGATCATCACAGGACACTGTCACCTCAACAGGCATCTAACAGTGATAGGAGTAATGGATGACCCAATATGCCCGGAATGCATGGAGGAAGAAGAAACCAGCTTCCACCTACTAGCTGTGAGCCCCATGTATTCGTTAACAAGATGGGAAATTATGGGCACAGACAGGCTAGGAAAAGAAGATATAGAACATCTGAAGGTGGATCTGAAGGCCAATTCTCGTAATAAAAGCACGGTTAAAGTTAAGTTCCGATCTAAGCTCAGACTCCTAAATCTTAAAAAAGGTATTCTCGTAACAAAGTTTTATGCATCTAACATTAACTGTAAGTTGATTAAATCGAATTGAGACTGAAAGTTGAAAATGACAAAATCAGTATTCTGCTAGTCTTATTCTTTGAGATTCAATTTTGAATGAAATGTATTTGGTATTCTCGTCATAATTTATGTGTCAAATTTGACATTTATATGAGTTTGAATGTATATCAACACTAGATCGACGGAATACTGCTGAGAACCTGTTTTTGTTCGGTTAAAACGCGATTCGTGTTAAATATGAGCGGATATTTACAACGGTGGCAATGAAATTCTATATTAATTGTCTCTGGGTGATTTGTCTTAGTTGAAGTATACAGGGAATTGGCGCAGGATGTTCTCGGATAGCAGCCGTTTGCAGTATATTATTTTCAGAAACTAGTACATTAACCTTGTATTATGTTTAAAAATGGTAGTTTTTTAGACATAAAAGTTGTGTAAACGTGCTATAGTGAAAGACAGTGATTTGCAGTGGAATGATATTTTTGATCTTGCCGCGCAAATTCCACTGATAAAAGCCTCATTAACGCTCAACTACAATTTAAAAATCACAAAAAAATACGGGTTGCACTCCGGGAGTGCCGACAGAAGTGAAAACTCAATTTATTAATAATTTATTTATCTAGACGCGTTGGTACATGTATATATGCACACACTATAGCTGCGTATCGTAACGGGGTGTAGCGAGTCCAGAGATTAATCTCGTCTAAAAAATTGCGTACCGCGCTAAAAGAAGTTTTTCCTTCAAAAATTGATCGGGATCGACGTTAATGATGATGATGATGATGAAAAATAAATCTACACTGAAAGAGTCCTAATTGATTACACAGCATTATTTAATAAGACCTGTAGATGACCGGAATCAACGTTAGATGATGATGATGATTATGGTCGCGAGTCCAGAGATTTTATCTCATCTAAAAATATGCGTACCGCGCTAAAAGAATATTCACTTCAAAAATTGACCGGGATGGACGTTAATGATGATGATGATAAAAAAATTCTACTCTGAAAGAGTCTTAATTGATTACACAATATTAATAAATAAGACATGTAGATGACCGGGATTAACATTAGATGATGATGATGATTATAGTCGCAAATCCAGAGATTTTATCTCCTCTAAAAATATGTGTACCACGCAAAGAGGCGTTTTCACTTAAAAAAAAGGGTAGTTCATCTAGGGGTGATGGGTGCACTGTCTGTTTTATACTGTAACATTATGTTTTTATCGCGAGATTGACACGAGTCTGAACTGAAATCATACCTATCATTTAACTAAAACCTAACCAACATGCTATTGTAATTTTGGTTAGGAGAATACCGAATTTCACTCACTTCATAATTCAGTATAGATATAACAGCTCATTCTGTGATGTTTATTAATTAGGAGAATTGGCCTTCAGATAGTAAGCTTCTGCAAGGAAATAAGAAGGTTCGACGGGGCGCCGGAGGAGATCCGGGGAAATGAGCGAATTGGGCGGCAAGACATGCGGTCGGATCGTTCGCTCGGCGATGCCGGCGTCCCCAACAAGAAAATAATAATAATAATCTCTTTCTATTTTCATTATCTTGATATCCCCATCTCAACTTTCTTTCGCCTCACATTACACTTTTCGTATCGCATTCACCAGCTTACTCTTCAAGTCAAGCGTGCGTAAAGAAGATTTACTTTAAAAAAGAACTATAAAGCTATGAGTACACAGACTTAAAGCATTACACACTTAGACTTATACCTGTCGTTTTCCTCCTAACCGGACTGCCAGGCAAGGCAATCCCGCCTTTATTTAAATGCACGTTAGGATTAACTTCCTCTATCAAATGCACCAGTACATTCAACATTTTTAACGTTACTTGCAGGAATTTTTCGGCAAGGTTGGCAACTCTGTCGTTTTCTAAGTGTTGCCAACGGTCTTTGGAGTTGTTTGTGTCGCGTTCGAATATATCACGATTTGTGGTCTTGTGGCGCATTATATTGTGGATTTCGACTGAAAAGATATTATTTACTCAATTATTACGTTGTAACAAAAGTAATTTATGTATTTTATTTTAGAAAGTGCTGGAGTACGCTTAGATTGTGGAATGAACTCCCTGCCTGGGTTTTCCGGAACGTCTACAGTATGGGGTTCTTCAAAAGGGGTCTTAGAAGGTTTATAAAGGGTCGGCAGCGCGAGTGCTGCACCGCTGGTGTTGCAAACGTCCATAGGCTACGGTGACCACTTTCCATCAGGTGGGCCGTACGTATGCTTGTCACCTTAGTGGTACAAAAAAAGTCGTCGCAACAATATTTGAAATTTCAACATTCTTGAAGCACTCCTAGACTCGTTAGCTCAGGGTTCTGAAAACAGTCACTGCCTTAAGTATCTTACGCTACGGTTGGTCCTGAGATGGGTTACCGTTTGTGACAATTTTTTACAAGCGGTTCTGTACTTCGAAAGGCACTCCCAGTTAAAAAAGATGTATATCGCAAGAACTCCCGATACTTTTATTAGTAAACAATCACGCCTTATCCCTGAAAGGGTGGCAGAGGAATATGATATGCCCACATTTCACCGCGTGCATTCCCGTCCAACGTGGTGGTGAGCCCATTGCCTTGTTGAAATTTGTCTATTTCAACACGGTCTGTCGTCCTGCTGTTGTAATGTTTCAAACCGCCCATAAGGCCATCAACTTGGCTTAACGACTGCCATGTTACTGGCAACCGGGACCAAAGGCTTAGCGTGCATACCATATTTTATTGTAAATTGAGTATTACATTCGTACCTGGATATATAAGCGAGCACAATTCCATCAGTATAGTCCTCACTACAACAGTCCCGTTGCAGTAGTCCAAGCTATCTAGGCAGTAACTCAAGAGACCCTGGTCTGTGTATGCTTCCACATGTTTCCAAGGAGACCATGTTTTACAAATTGCTTGAAGCGCTTCGAGGAGACCTTGCTGAAATATATGAAACCGCTATTAGAGTGCTTTCACATACCTCCCAATAGAGAACATAAAAGGGTCAAAATATTACTGTCAAATAAATCATTTTAATTAGGCGCGCCCATTGTGACGTCACAGTCTCGCACAGACTGCGACAAGACGCGATGCGGCGTTCGGGTGCGAACGAGAGCGCGACTGTCGAATGAGCAGGGTTGTGACGTATGCAGTCTCCCGCGTTATACACGCACTTTGATCGTAAATATTTCAGCATTTTTTGAAATTTTAAAAGTAAAAACACGGATTTTCTCGTTTTTTTTTGTAGATTTATTTGGCATTTAAAGTAAAAAACGTTTGTCAGACAAATTCACAACGGCGCATGAGCCCTTATAGGGTTGGATGGTCAGAAGGCACAATGGTGAAAATGAAAAGCTGCTAGCTGGAGTTAACAAAGACGGACACTAGGTAGAGTTTCGAGGTAACTGAGAATACGCAAGATGGTGAAGAAGAAGAGCGCTTCTACATATATACGTCAGTTCCCGTGTCCTCTGCTTTCGCGCGATAGTGTGGAGATAAACCCAAAAAATAACCTAACCTAACCACTCCGGGAGTGCCGACAAAAGTGAAAACTCAATTTATTAATAATATATTTATCTAGACGCGTTGGTACATGCATATATGCACACACTATAGCTGCGTATCGTAACGGGGTGTAGCGAGTCCAGAGATTTATCTCATCTAAAAAATTGCGCTAAAAGAAGTTTTTCCTTCAAAAATTGACCGGGATCGACGTTAATGATGATGATGATGAAAAATAAATCTACACTGAAAGACTCCTAATTGATTACACAGCATTATTTAATAAGACCTGTAGATGACCGGAATCAACGTTAGATGATGATGATGATAATGGTCGCGAGTCCAGAGATTTTATCTCATCTAAAAATAAGCGTACCGCGCTAAAAGAATATTCACTTCAAAAATTGACCGGGATGGACGTTAATGATGATGATGAAAAAAATAAATTGCGTACCGCGCTAAAAGAAGTTTTTCCTTCAAAAATTGACCGGGATCGACGTTAATGATGATGATGATGAAAAATAAATCTACACTGAAAGACTCCTAATTGATTACACAGCATTATTTAATAAGACCTGTAGATGACCAGAATCAACGTTAGATGATGATGATGATGATAATGGTCGCGAGTCCAGAGATTTTATCTCATCTAAAAATAAGCGTACCGCGCTAAAAGAATATTCACTTCAAAAATTGACCGGGATGGACGTTAATGATGATGATGAAAAAAAAATTCTACTCTGAAAGAGTCTTAATTGATTACACAATATTATTTAATAAGACCTGTAGATGACCGGGTTCAACATTAGATGATGATGATGATTAGAGTCGCAAATCCAGAGATTTTATCTCCTCTAAAAATATGTGTACCACGCTAAGAGGCGTTTTCACTTAAAAACTCCATCCGTATTACGCTTTTTCGATCAGGTCACGTGTCCTGACGCGAGTTTAAGATTTTATACCCATTACAGAAAAAGTGCTCAACGCCGCTAAAGAAGTTTTCACTTCAATAAATCTACACTGAAAGAGTCCTAATTGATTACACAGCATTATTTAATAAGACCTGTAGATGACCGGAATCAACGTTAGATGATGATGATGATTATGGTCGCGAGTCTAGAGATTTTATCTCATACCGCGCCAAAAGAAGTTTTTCCTTCGAAAATTGACCGGGATCGACGTAAAGATGATGATGATGAAAAATAAATCTACACTGTAAGAGTCCTAATTGATTACACAGCATTATTTAATAAGACCTGTAGATGACCGGAATCAACGTTAGATGATGATGATGATTATGGTCGCGAGTCCAGAGATTTTATCTCATCTAAAAATATGCGTACCGCTCTAAAAGAATATTCACTTCAAAAATTGACCGGGATGGACGTTAATGATGATGATAAAAAAACTCCATCCGTCTTACGCTTTTTCGATCAGGTCACGTGTCCTGACGCGAGTTTAAGATTTTATACCCATTACAGAAAAAGTGCTCAACGCCGCTAAAGAAGTTTTCACTTCAAAAACCAGACAACTGCGTGTCCGACACACCCACCGACGATTCCGTAATTTTTTGAAGTTATACTCCTTTTGGCGCCTTAGGGAAATATGATGAGAGTAAATTCTTAACTTGCGCGCGCAGACCGTCACGAAAAACCGACACCATGAAGTTAGCAGATAAGTGTTTCCATGACAACTTATAACTTTACAAAGTAGTTTTCATTCTTGTGATGTTTTTTTTTTCTTAATAATTTATCATTCCTGTTACAAACAAACAAAGAGTTGTGGTATATGTGATGAAATCTTATTAGACTAAAGAAGTATAACTTCTTACGAGTGTACATAATACCACAGATAAAATAATATAATTCTTATACAGATGCACGAACAGGAACAAAATATGGTCACGGCCTTAACTTTCCAAGCAGGCAGGCAGTACGGGAGTTTGTATATAGATGGCGACAATGTTTTGGCAAACTATTCTTATTATTTACTACACTACACTAGATTTCACTATAAACATAAATACTCTGCCGTATGCCTTTTCTAGCTAATTGATGTTATCAATATTCTGTACGGGCATGATAAAGGTCATGTTATAATGCAACAAATAAGGGTTTTACTTATTTGGATATTTTATCTATAGGTACTAATATTATGAAATTTATTCACTTGAAATAGAGTACATTAAGGTGTTAATTACATATTAATAGTAGTCCTTCTATTCTACCTCCAAGAGGTATGTGAATTATCATTTCATATGAATATGAAATATCATTCAGTAATACCTATAGCTTATCACAAATTTGGCTAAGAATTCATTAGTTTTTTTTATCTTATTTAAATTCAGGTTATATCATGCAACTCACATAATACGTAATATTATACAAAGCATTAGTACCTACTCTATGAAAACTATTCCAACATTTCTTGTACATTATAGAAATTTCTAATTAACAACCATTTTTTGAGCTCTTTACAAAATTTAATTATATATTTCTGTAATATCTTTGGTAACTTATTGTAGATTTTTATACACATTGCATAACAATTCCTTTGAAACATAGTCGTCCTAGGTATGAATTCAAGTACGAGCCTGCTAGAATTTCTCGTATTTCGAGGAAATGCATCTTTCGCTGAAATGAACATGTGCTGATTTTTTTTTACAAATACACTTGTTTCGTAAATATACATCGAAGCTAAAGTTAGTATTTCATATTTTATAAAGAAGGGTTTACAAGACTCATCAGGTGGTATTCCAGCTATGGCCCTAATACATCGTTTCTGCGATAGAAAGACTCTGCTCACTTCCGTAGAGTTGCCCCATAGAATCAGTCCATAACGTAAAACCGAGCCTACATAGCCATGGTAAGCTAAAAGGGCAGTTGATAACGACGATGTGCGTCTTAGTCTACTGAGAGCATATACAAATTTATGAATTTTGGTACATAGTATGTCAATGTGAGGTTTCCAATCAATGTGTTTGTCTATTGTTATGCCTAGGAATTTTATAGTGTTTGTTTCTTTAATTTCTATGTTATCGTAAGCAATGCGCCTATTAACTTTTTTGGACTGTCTGGTCTGAAATTCTACAAAGTTGGTTTTAGTCAAATTTACATTAAGATTGTTAAAATCTAGCCATTGTATTATAGATAAGATTGTTTTATTTATGTCATCGTCGTAAGTCGTTAAATCATTACATGTCAAAATTATTGAGATGTCATCTGCAATAAAATACATTCGTAGTTTGTAATGTCTGGAAGATCATTTATATATAATAAGAATAAAAGTGGCCCAAGCACGCTCCCTTGCGGCACTCCATATCTATTTATTGCATATGGTGACCTGCTCTGGGTTTTATTTAAATTGTTATCCACACAACTTATTTCTACGCACTGTTGTCTGTCTGTCAGGTACGATTTTAGCCAAGAAAACGCATGACCCCGAATTCCATAACTATTCAGCTTTTGTAATAAAAGAGTGTGTGAAACAAAATCAAAAGCTTTCGACATGTCAAAAAAAATTGCTAAAGTTGGAACTTTTTTGTCAACGTATGAAGTTATCTTATGCACTAGCTTGAAAGCCGCCAATGTAGTGGACTTACCCTTTTGAAATCCGTATTGTTCCGGTTTGATTACTTTATATTTTTCTAAAAACTGAGTTAGTCTAATATGCATAGCCTTTTCGAATATTTTCGATAATACAGGAATCAGCGTAATTGGTCTATAGTTTGCCATGTCGTTTTTTTCACCCCTCTTGTAAAGAGGCTTCACTAGAGACCTCTTTAAGCGCTCCGGGAATTCACCCATCTCGAAGGACAAATTTATGAGGTAGGTTATAATGGGGGCGATTACATGAGCAGATTTTTTTAAAATCGCCGTGGCGATTCCATCGTAGCCTACCGAGTTGCTATTTTCTAGCTCCCGAATGATTTTAAGCACCCCTAGAACACAGAACGGCTCCAAGAAGAGACTATTTTGTATGGAAACCGTATTTGTATTTCGAGTACTTTTAGACGCTTTTGTCATATCTATGAAATAATTATTAAAGTGATGTGCTATTTGGTCTGGTTCGACGATAGTTTGGTCTTCGAACTTGATCTCATCAATAAAATCTATCGTGTTTGTGTTGGTATCGTCCTTTATTACGCTCCAAGCTGCTTTACACTTATTTTGAGCTTGCGATATGAATTTTTGACTAATTAACATTTGCGATTGATACATACATCGCTTTAACAGGTTTGAATATGTCTTGTACTTTATTTTATTTTCTATTGATTTAGTTTTGTAGTATCTAAAGCGTAAGTCTTTTTGTATTGCAGCTACGTCGAATGCCTTTCGATATCCACTTAAGACTCCGTTTCTTAAAATCAATTTTGTGTCTAAGGGTAGGGAAACATAAGTCGTAATACAGCATTAAGTCATCATGAAAGTTATCAAATGCCCTATTTATATTTTGATCCGAGTAGATTTCGTTAAAGCTTAAACTATTCATGCACTCAATAAATTTTGATACATTATAGGGATCATAGTCCCTCCTTCTGACATACAATCGAGAAGGTCGTTTAATTACCATTCTGACCGGTATGTTCAGCATTTGCGCTGTATCATGATCGGAAAGACCTAATTTTAAAATCTCTCCACGAGCCTTTAATGTTTTGCTACCTATTATATGATTAAGACATGAACGTTCTCTCGTGGGATCAGTTATATAAAAAACGAGGTTGTGATTATTAACTATATCCATTAACCGTTGTACTATGCGATTATATTTAAGAATATTAATATTTATGTCCCCTATCACGACAATTTTCTGTATCTGACCACGCCGAAGCCTAAAAAGGAGTAGATCCAAAGATTTAAGAAAAATATCTGTATTTGATACTGGTGTGCGATATAAACATATGATGATCAACTTATGGTCCACCACCTCCACGCCACAGCACTCAAAAACATATCTCTGAGCGAATACTTTTTCGATGTGTAAGTCTTTAATTTTTACACCCTTTTCAGCAAATATGCATACTCCTCCCCTGGACTTTTCTCTACAGTAGCAAGCGCTAAGTGTGTAGCCGTTAAGCCCTACAGCAGATTCAGTTCCCTTCTTAACAACAGTCTCAGAGAAGCACAGGATCGTGGGAGACCCATTACGCAAACTCACGTCACTCAAAGCAACCTCCAATAAATTTCTCTTAGACTCTAAACCTGCAATATTTTGGTGAAATATTTTCAAAAAGGCTTTACTATTTTTAGGAACAAAAACAATTTTCAGAGTCATTAGCTGGAGTTTAGATTATAAAACTAGAGTTAGTTCATTCAGTGTTTTTTAGTTACGTAGGTACTTGTAAGTGACCATTTGTAATTTCCATGCATGGAGATCGTTTGTAGAGGACATTGGAAGGTGGCCATAGGAACTTCTAAAATAGACATGATAAACCCATTCCAGGGTTCATGAATGTTCAGGGTCCAGGATCCAAGTTCGAGGACGTAGAGCCCATATTCCCGACCTGGGGTCTGGGATCCTGAATTCCGGCTTCTGTGTCTTAGATCGAGAGTCCAAGGTCAGCTACTCCAGATCCTCTGTTTAGAGTCAAGGGTTGGGTTCTCCACCGAGGGTATGCAGTAGAGGCTCTAGAGACCTCACAGTACAGGGGGTAGGATCCAAGGTTAATGGCCTAGGGTTCATGATCCTGTTCCCGAGATCCGGGGTCCAGGGTCCTGAGTCAAGATTCCAGGGTCTTAGATCCGAAGTCCAGGCTTCTGGGCTAGAATCTGAGTGTGTGGGCTTAGACCCGGTAGGGCCCCGAGACCTTAGATCCTGAGGTCAAGGTCAACTGTCTAGAGTCAATGGATGTCTATAGCCCCTGGCTCCGGGGTAGCTAAGTCTATGGTCGAGATCTCGGGGTTTAGGTTGTAAGATATACTCGTACCTATTGTCTACAGTGCAGGCTACAGAGACCGAAACCAGGGGTCAAATAAACCCTTAAGTTCTATAATTTAGGTAGATAATCTATTGTATCAGGCCTCCGAACGTGAAATTTATAATTAATGAAAGCAAAATAAAAGAAAGTACCTAGATAGATTATGATTATCTTAATGTTAATAAAATTATAAATGTGAAAGTTTGTATGGATGTTTGTTACTCTTTCACGTAAAAATTACTGAACGGATATTAATAAATAAATATAAATAAATAAAAATATCTTTATTTTGCATAGACCATTTTAACGGCGCTTACAAAATGTCATACACTATTTAAAATATTTAAAGCGACCACCGGTTCGGAACGCGGCCCACCTGAGAAGAACCGGCAAGAAACTTAGGAAGGCTTTTTTTTGATGACCTATTTACAATTTAATATTATTTCACTTTGCCAGCAGATCATTTCCAGGCGTCCCTGTCCTGCAAATAGTCTGTAACGGAGTAAAAACCTTTTTCACAAAGCTTGTTTTTAATAAACTTTTTAAATTTATTTAAAGGTAAATTTCTCAGGTCACAGGGAAGCTTGTTGTAAAAGCGTATACAGTTACCCTGGAAAGAATCGCCAATCTTATGTAGTCGACTGTGGTGGACTGAAAGATTATTTTTATTTCTAGTGTTTATATTATGTTTATCACAGAGTTTAGAAAACTGTGATAGATTTTTCTGGACATACATAAGATTGGCAAAAATGTATTGTGATGGTACGGTTAGAATATTTACTTCTTTGAATTTTTCTCGGAGAGAAACTCTGGGGCCCAAATTATAAATAGCGCGTACAGCCCGCTTTTGTAGAACAAAAATAATATTTAAATCTGCAGCACTCCCCCAAAGGAGAATACCGTAAGACATAATACTATGAAAGTAGCTGAAGTAAACCATTCTAGCCGTATCCACATCTGTTAGAGTCCTGATCTTTTTTACAGCGTATGCAGCCGAACTTAATCTAGAGGCTGTCTTTTCTATGTGTGGGCCCCACTGCAAATTGGCATCAATAGTTATACCTAGGAACACAGTTGATTCTACAAACGCTAACACTTGTCCATTCAGTTGAACATTGGCCGCAACTTGTTTTACATTTGGTAGAGTAAATTTTATACATTTAGTTTTATTTTCATTAAGGCAAAGATTATTTGAGCTGAACCAATGAACTACTCTTGCAATTGCATTGTTTACATCGTCATAGTTATCTAATTGTCTTTTAATTTTAAAAATTAATGAGGTGTCATCTGCAAACAAAAGAGCCTTGCGGCACACCCATTGTAACCATGGATCCTACAGAACGTGTACCATTAATATCGACCCTCTGTATTCTATTGTTCAAATATGAAGACAGAAGGTTGAGAGCTTTGCCTCTTATTCCATAGTGGTGTAATTTTTTGCACAGCGTTTCATGTTGAACGCAATCAAAAGCCTTTGATAGATCGCAAAAATATACCTAATGCATCTTTACAAAATGAAACTTTACAATGTGGCTTATACATCAGAATAACACATAGGTTACTTTTTATCCCAGGAACAAGTGTCTGTGGGAAACGGGAACGGGAAAATTTCTCTACGCGGGCGAAGCCGCGGACGTCAACTAGTTTAATATAAATATTAAATGATATAAATATTATAAAGTGGAAAGATTTGATGTATGTTTGTTACTCTTTCACGTAAAAAGTACTGAATGGATTTACAACATATAGGCTACTTTTTAAACTGGGAACAAGTTCCCATCACGCGAGCGGAGCCGCGGCCGTCAACTAGTTTTTTTTATATATATAACTTTTCAAAGCGCAATGTATCATCGTATTATACGATGCAGCGCTAATATTTTGACGTAAGAGTAGTGCCGGCGCGGCGGTCATACCAGTTATTACGCGCTTCTATTTTGAACTTTATTTTAAGTATAGTATCGTTTACTTTGGCGGATCGGATCACTGGATTTGTTTTGATTACAATTTAGATGCCACGTCGCGTTTTGATATAAAATAAAACTATTTAATTTCTGCAATCAAAAAGAAATGTGGGCCAGAAAGGCAGTGATAGTCAGTTTTTTTTAATGAAACGTAAGTCAATCTAGTACGTAATAAACACTATACTTAGTAAATTTCTATAAAACCAAAAAAACAGTATTACTTTTTCGGTGTTTTGATTCATAGTTGTTAATATTTATTTTAAAATGCAAAAACAAAAATCAAAACAATGAGGATTCGATCTTGGGACTCTATACTTGGGAAAAATACTAAAACAAACGATACATCTACTTCTCGCTATTAACCACCAGACCACACACATGGTTACGAAATGCGATGAATTTATCTACTACTTGATTATTGCGGAGCAATCCTCGTCGTCGATATCACAATATTTTTACAAATAAGTTTATTATTCTAGCGTGCATCGCTGTGACGTGCGCGACCGTTAGAGATAGAATGCTCTTTTTTTTTACAGGTACTATTGGCATAGAGAGACGAATGTTAGTGGAGAACTGTTCAACTTATTACGTCGCCATCTATTATTATAGATGAACAGTATCGAGAACCAATTGCTGCAACCGCTACGTAGGTAACAAATGTCTGGCCATGTCAGCCCCGCCGGGTCCCGGTAAGAGGGGAAGACCCAAGAAGTGCTGGCTTGACGTCGTAAGGGATGACATGCGTGCCAATGGTCTTACTACAGGGGATGCCGACGACCGTGCGAAGTGGAGGAGAAAATGTAGGAAAGCGGACCGTCGGGCGTCGCGAGACGCAACTGGGACAGACGCTCGGATGATGATGAGTATCGAGAACCAATTATTCACGCAATCTACTTTAATTGTATTATTAACGAGTTTAGTATGTTAATATCACAGATTATAATATGGTTTATATTTTAGAAATCAATTACCGGACTTTACACAGCTAAATAACATTTTTATTTTTTGTAATCTTGAAAATGATACCATTACTGCCATCTAGGGATAATTTAATGTTATTAAAAATACTTTGTTCGCATTGGTACCCCCTGATAATACACACACACACACACACTTTTTTTGCATTATAAACTTTGACTTTTTTGAGCTATCTTAGCAGTTGGATTTTTTCACAGAAACAAGGGACCGTATACCTGAATATATAGTTTTAATTTCAACTCGATATCTTCAACAACATTGACTGGTACTTACGACCCAAATTAGTTTATACTAGCGGCACGCTATGATGGCCGTTTTGACATATTACAATAGCGATGATATTTTACTTGTTTTACATAAGTACTCTGTTTTCTACCGCAGTATTAATACCCTCTAATGTAGTCGACTATTCACATATTTCTACAAAAAAATGTAATTTAAATTAATACTAAACTTTCAGAAGTGGACAAACGTCAAAACGGCCATCATAGCGTGCCGCTAATATAGATAATAGAAGATAATAGAAAGTACTTACCGAAAAATTTTTACAATTAGAAGCCATTAGTTTCCCAATAAGTACGCCCAAAATTATTCTCAAATCATTACTATTGGGCAGGACTTCGCCCACTTTCAACTGCTGAGGTAGATCGCTATAGAAGTACATATTCCGGACGATGTCGAGTGAAAGACCGTTGGTGTTAAATGAAAAATGTTGGCTTTCATCCTTCGCTATGTCGGCTACTAGATTTGTAGGTGATTGGTGTTTTGGTATGTAGATTTTTGGTATTAGACTGTGGAAGCATAATTTTTTTACTAAATTTAAACATATCCCAGGCAGTTTTTATAATATGCATGCAGGGAGTTAGTTATTAAGATGCAAAACTGCAAACATTACAATCTGTGTATAATAAAGTTGAGTTTGTTTGGGAGAACGCACTAATTTGGTTGAACTACTAGTTCGAATTGAAAAAATATTTTTGTCTTTGGTAGCCCATTCATCAAGGAAGTCTATAGACGAGATCATCGAGATACTACCCAGAAGAGCGGAGCAGTAATCAAAAATGTCAATGAAATTTTCCACAGAAACATTATCCCGCAATAAACAAGTAGCCTACGTAATCAAGGATTTTTATAAGTATTAGAATATACAAAATCGGTTCAGTAGATCCAGAGATTACCCCTTACAACGTTACAAACTCACAAACTTTACCTTTTTATATAATCCTAGCAGACGCGACATTGTCCTGCAGTATACTGACTTAAGGGCCTTTTTTTTTCTTTGACTAGTGAATTTAAACCATCTAGGGTGCAGCCCAAACGCATACAAAAAAGCCATTTTAATCGGTCCAGTCGTTTAGGAGGAGTTCAGTGATATACACCGTTCAGTAGAATTATATATATAATATTAGATCTTACCTAGCTATAGCTTGCGCCGCCGCTGCCCGTACTTTTTGATCTTGGTCCGCAAGAAGACGAATTAATGTATCCATGATCAATTTGCTCCGGACATAATAGTGTGGATATAGCATATATAATCTGTAACGGAAATAATGACGCAATAAAAGTATATTTCTATTGTCAAGTCAAGGAAGTAGTCCTTCGCTTTTGAAGACAATATCGAACAAGAAAGAAAGCGCTGAACTCTCGGGCTCGAATCCCGGGTCGGACCAAATATGTGTGTGATTTACAAATGTTTGTTTCGGAGTTTGGATGTTTACTATCTATAATATGCATGTATTTATAAATATATGTTCTGTGCTTTGTAAGGCACATTTAGCCGTTGGTCTCGGTTGTCGGTAACATGACAGTCGTTAAGCCATGTTGACAACTTTATGGGAGGTTTGATAAAGTTCGGCAGCACGTCACCATAACCTGCGCCTGTTCATTTCAATACGGCAATAGGAGCATCACCTATTACGTGGGACAAACTACAAATTGCGAAGTGTGGGTGTCTGATAAACATAGAAGTAATAATCTTGACGTTCATAAGTGTTACTTTGTAACCTACATGAATACAGATATTTTTATTTCATTGGGTTCTTAGCCAGGGCCAATAGGCACACTACCATTACGTGGGACACAATAAAAATAGGTACGCATTGAGGATAAAGGCGTAACTATATGTATATTTCTTATCTATCACGCCTTATCCCCGAAGGGGTGGCAAAGGCATATTAAATGTCCACTTTTCACTATGTGTATTCCTGTCCTACGTAATAGGTGGTGAGCCCATTGTCGTGTTGACATGGACAGGCGCAGGCTGTGGCTACCTGCTGTTGAAATTTTTCAAGCCGCCCTAAGGCCTTCAACTTGACTTAGCGACTGCCATGTTACTGGCAACCGGAACCGATGGTTTAACGTGCCTTCGGAACCACGGAAGCGCTCGCAAATGTAAATGCCACCCATCCGTGACCAGCTATAGCGAAAGTTGCTTAACGCAGTATTTATTTACAGAACACTGAGTTCGCGGGACCATGAGCGCTTCAATTATAAAAACAAAATTTATTTTAAACACTTACTTATGATAAGGCAGTCTCTCATACAATCTACACAGATTGAGTCTACACAGCCAGTAATTGTTCGCCTCTACAGCGACCAAACTGTTGAGTATATTGACCAGTAGAGACCAATGTGAACTGTTGCATATGAACGTGGATAGATTAGTTAGCGTGGATAAAGTGTGGTTCACTGTCGAATGGATGTCATCTGATAGGCCCTGGAAAAAAAGATTTAGGGTATTTTTTATACGGCCCACCTGATGGAAAGTGGTCACCGTAGCCTATGGACGTTTGCAACACCAGCGGTGCAGCACTCGCGCTGCCGACCCTTTATAAACCTTCTAAGACCCCTTTTGAAGAACCCCATACTGTAGACGTTCGGGAAAACCCAGGCAAGGAGTTTATTCCACAACCTAAGCGTACGCGTAATAAAGCCTCTATCGGACCTAACCGTAAATAATAAATGTGAGCGCTCCGGACGCAAAGTGTGAGGGTGAACACCCTGTCTAAAGAAAACAATATTATTATTTCGTACTAACAGCTATACGAGTTTGAATTAGCTGTTATCCGGGCTTCTCTGGGGTGTTAGGGACCCCAAGAAGGAAGGACAACAGAAGAAGGCTAATAATTTGGGGTCCAAGGACCTCACCTACTGACTGACGAAAGAGGCAACGAAACAAGTACCCTTACAGGGTTTGGGAGGTCAGATGGCATCGCTCCAATAATGCCGTAAATTAAAAGATATATAGCTGCTCCTCGCAGTCAAATAAACGTGACCCCAGGTCCGAAATCTAGGTTTCGCTTTCGAAGTAATTGGTAATACACTAAGATTAAGAGAGTCCCCTACGGCTTCGCTCGTGATGGACTTTGTAACACCGCTGCAAATCAATGGGTGAATTTTTCAAGTGGGCCTTCAGGGCCAAATTCTAAACTATAAGGAATATCGACAAATGCTCAAAAGAGTCGCGAGCCCGATTTTGATCAAAATCAGTACTACAGCATTGGATTTTTAGAAAATCAATAAGACATTAACCTATAGCCCTTCTAGATAAATGACTTATGCAACAATTCAATATGTTACTAACATACTAACAAACTAAACAACAAAAAGTTTACCATTTATAGCAGTAAGGATAACAGCGATAACAAGTAGATATGATAAATTAAAAAGATTTTTATAGCAATTTATTGGTTCTAGACAAATATCCAGGCTTACTTAAATTAAACAATAGCATAAAAGTATCACATAAAAGCTTACCCTCAAAATAACATCAACAAGCTTATCCACACTGATAAGCTCGGAAACTTCTTTCGGCAACATACTGAAACTTTTCCACCTGTTATATTGACCATGTGAAATCTTCAATGCAGCCACCAAATAGTTCCCTATACACACTCTTATGAGACCCCTAATCTGGGGGTCACTGTGACCTTCTAACAATAAAAACACATCACACATATGTTGATACTCAAAATTCTCAGACAAATTCATATTTTTCATATCCTCATCCAAATTTTGACCGACAACTTCAATAGATTCCTTGCATATCTCGTTTGTTCTTCTCAACGGTCTTTTAGGCTTTTCTTCTTTCTTTTCCAAGTCTTTTAACGCATCTAGATTATCTAAATTCGTGGTAGATTCACCAAAATGATCGAATTTCATATCTAAATCTATGCTTGAGGAAAGGATGTCTCCACTACTGGTCATAGGATACCCAGTAGACAAAGGATCGTTACTACCAGTCATGTTTGAATTTGTTGTGAAGTTGCTGTTTGTCATATTAGGATTAGTACTATCAGTATTCATACTTGTAACCAAATCTTTTTGAAAGATTTTACTATCCAATATATTACTCGGAACATCTTTTGAACTTTTTTGTTCAGTACTTTCAGATTTGCTATCTTTTTTGGATATTTGGTGTGATGTCTGTTGGCTATCAACACTGCGGTTTAGTAGGTCTTGGCTTAAAGAGTCTGTGAGAGAGTCTTGGTAACAGACGTTGCGCTCAAGAATGAAATCGTTTACATGATCTTGATTGGAATCTGTGCCTTCGGATGAACCTGTAAGGTTGAATTTTGTTTGTCATATCACTAAACACTACAATTCAACACGGCAATGGGCTCACCACCAGTTACGTGGGATAAAAATGCATACGGTGCAATGTGGGCGTATAGTATGCCTCTGCCTACCTCTTCGGGAATAAAGGTGTGCCAATATGTATGTATGTATAATATCACTACATATTATAAAACAAAGTCGTCCGCCGTCTGTCTGTAATGAATCAGCAGGAAGCGAACCGCGGCTATCTTTCCTCGCTGACTACCACGTCAGGGATACAGCGTGAAGATAGTTAGATAGTGTATATAATAATAATATAATATAATAATATCGTTAGGACAACTCACACAACGCCATCTGATTCCAAACTAAGCAGAGCTTGTACTATGGTAACCAGATAACTGATGAACCTACTTAAATATTTCTAAATACATACATATTATAGATAAATAACACCCAGACACAGAATAAACCATCGTGCGCATCACACAAAGTTATTCTGTGATTGTCAATGCAAAAGATAATTAAGAGTTATTACCAGAAATATTATGATGTTTGGCATCCGCTTCTTTGTCCAAATACATTGTAATCGCTTGTGGAAATAGTCGCAATATTTCCGCCAAGCAGTTTAGGGCCGACGATTTTAACGATACCCTTATAGATCTGAAATGAAGAATGCGCGTTTTTATCTTCTTGAGCAAATCTTAAATCATACAGAGGAAATACAACAGCATTCATAAAAAAATCGAAAGCAGGTCGCCACAACCTGCGCTTGTCCATTTCAACACGGCAATGGGGTCACTACCTGTTACGTGGGACAAAGATGAACGCGGTGAAATGTGACTTCGGGAATAAAGGCGTGATTGATAATATCGGGGAATATTCTGATAGTGATTGGGCAGTGCAGTATTTCATATAGCTTTATGAACTTACTTGCACAACGTTTCAGACTTATTTCAATATAAATATCCTGAGTAAATCCAGACAAATATAAGATTAGACTAGAATATTCTCTTTTTCGAAGTATATTTCCAGAAGCACGGAAATTAAAATTTAATAAATTTCCGTGCTTTGGAAGGCACGTTAAGCCGTTGGTCCCGGTTGCCTGTAAAATGGCAGTCGTTAAGCCTGGTTGAAGGTCTTATGGGCGGCTTAAAAAATTTCAACCGCAAGCCTGCGCCTGTCCATTTCAACACGGCAATGGGCTCACGAACTGTTACGTGGGACAAAAATGCATACGGTGAAATGTGGGCGAATAGTATGCCTCTGCCTACCTTTCGGGGATAAAGGCGTGACAATATGTAGGTATGTATCGAAGAATATTCCCAGAAGCTTACAAATTTAAGGCTCTTACGGCATTGTTTGGAGCGACTGCCGTCTGACCCCCTAAAGGACGCCTGCGACGTTGCCTTGTCCGTTAATCAGCAGGTGCACCGCTAGCAGGAGATTTCGGTGGGGCCCCTTACACCAAGCTGACGTTCGTCTGAACAGTAATAGGCTTGCCAAGGTGGAATACATAGGACCAATCACATAAGTTAAAAAAAAAAATTGTTGTGACAACTCACACAACGCCATCCGATACCAAACTCAGCAGAGCTTGTACTATGATAACAAGATAAGTGATAAACATACTTTTATATTTCTAAATACTTACATATTATACAAAATAAAAAAATATGGCTCTGAAACGGAAAAGTCAAAAGTACTCGGATACCCGGACGAGCGTGTATGAAGCGATTGATGAATCTTGAAGAAGCGAACGAAGTATGCATGGATCGCAAAGCCTGGTGATCTGTACTCTCTGACTACCCCGTCAGGGATATAGCGTGAAGATAGTTTAGTTCTTTTATACATATTATAGATAAATAACACCCAGATACAGAATAAACCATCATGCTCATCACACAAGTTTTATCCTGGGTGAGAATCGAAGCCACGACTTCTTGCGTAGCAGTCGAATACACTCCCACCGCGCTACTGAGGCAGTTAAAGTGTGTGCATATAGTATGTATCTACTTAAAAAGGTGAGATATTACGGAAGTACTTACCTGTCTGATATGATTCCACCTTTATTCCCCGTCAGCAAGAACTTTGAAGCTAGCAACCTCGAACAGAACTTAAGAGGTACATCGTCATCCTCCATCGATCCGATGTTTACCTTTAAATATTAATAACATATTAAATTTAAATATAAATTAAAAGCGCTCGTGGCCCCGCTGACTAAGTGTTCTTTAAGCGATCACTGAGTTACGCAACTTTCACTATGGCTGGTCCTCGGATGAGTGACCACTTTGTGGCATTTACATTAACGTTTCCGTGCTTCGGAAGGCACGTTAAGCCGTTGGTCCCGGTTGCCAGTAACATGGCAGTCGTTTAGTCAAGTTGAAGGCCATATGGGCGGCTAGAAAATTTTCGTCATCAAGTAGCCACAACCTGCGTCTGTCTATTTCAACACGTCAATGGGCTCACCGCCTATTATGTGGGACAGGAATACACATGGTGAAAAGTGGGCATATAATAAATGTATACCGTATGCTAGTCTGCCACCTCAGTTGTATAAAAAAAATTATGCCTCTATCACTCCGTCGGGGCTACGGCGTAATAGATAAATAAATATAAAGGGTTCGGGTGTTATCCCGCATCTTTTGTGGGTTGGTTTGGGTATTATCCCGCTTCTTGGCGTGCGTCAAATTTTAACGTCATGCATGCATGTATAGAAGCGCTCGTGGCCCCGCGGTCTCAGTGTTCTGTAAACGATCACTGGGTTACGCAACTTTCACTATGGCTGGTCCTCGGATGGGTGACCACTTTGTGGCATTTACATTTGCGAGCGTTTCTGTGCTTCGGAAGGCACGTTAAGCCGTTGGTCCCGGTTGCCAGTAAAATGGCAGTCGTTAAGCCTGGTTGAATGCCTTATGGGCGACATGAAAAATTTCAACAGCAGGTAGCCACAACCTGCGTCTGTCTATTTCAACACGGCAATGGGCTCACCACTTATTACGTGGGACAGGAATGCACACGGTGAAAAGTGGACATATAATATGCCTCTGCCACCCCTTCGGGGATAAGGCGTGATGGATATTTATATTTTATGTATTAGATCTACTTCAGTAGGAACGGCGAACAGGCCACCCTCCATCCTCTGGCCCCCGATTTTTTTTCAGTAAAAAGCCGCCTATGTGTTAATCCAGGGAGTTAAATACCTCTACATCAAATTTTATTCAAATTGGTCCTGTCGTTTGAGCAGTAGAAATAACAAACATACACAGTCTCAAATTTTGCTTCCCCCACAGGAACTTGTTCCCTAGATATAAAGTAGCTTAAGTGTTTTTCAGATGTGTAAGCTATATTATTGTAAAGTTTCATCAAAATCAGTTAATTCACAAGTTTTTGCATGAAAGAGTAACAAACCTACATACATACATTCTTACAAACTTTTGCGTTTATAATATTAGTAGGATATAACTTGAAAGTCAAGCAGTGGAGTACCTTAACACTACCATCCATAACGGTAGCCTGCCCAAAATCCACTTGATCTTCCTTTTCATCTTGTATCTCTTGCAATTTCTCCGACAGATCTTTGGTAAGCCGTTCAGAGTCTGTTATGTCTATGTCCGGTTCACTTTCTGTTGGCGAATCTGGGGTCTGTAAACATATAACCGACTTCTACTTACACGGCAATGGGCTCACCACCTGTTACGTGGGACAAAATAGTATACGGTGAAATGTGGGCGCATAGTATGCGTCTGATAAAGGCGTGACAATATGTATGTATGTATTACTTTGAGTAAACATGTAGTTGTGTGTATGTAAATCAGGAGTTTTGTCATGATATATTTCATGACATACTTCCAATTGATACTTCCAACACGACAATATTGGGATTAGATACTAACAGGGGCGCCAGTATGACTTAAAAGCGTAAACAGAAATTTTGTTGAGATGTCAATTGCTTCATATTTAGAAACGGTGAAAAAAGGGACAAAAGACATTTCACCAGTGAATTTACGTCTACGCTTTCAAGCGTAAGATCGAGAATAGGGCTTTAGGTCATGTTACACAATATCTACAACTGTCGTGGAAGATGAGGGATCATAGACTCGACCTCATTGTCGATTTGTGGACATTGTAACAGTATTCTAAGTCGTAGCTTTGGATGCTTTATGACTGTTAAATAGAGTAATTACCAGATTCATAACACTGATTTCAAAACATGGGACCCGATTCTCGTATAGTAATGAGCCAGCGATCCATTTTATAGGGTCCGATAGGAGGTCCTTCTTTCCGCATACGCTTAGATTGTGATATAAGCTCTTTGGGTTTTCCGGTATGTGGTTCTTCAAAATGAGTTTTAGAAAGTTATAATTGTACTCTGGTGTGATAAACATCCATAGGAGACGTGACCAATTTCGATAGCCATAAGCTTTTTTGCCACATTAGCATTATACGAAAACTACTAATACTAAAATATTAAAAAGTGTGTATGTACTTATGTACACGCGTTAGAAGTTATACTGCTTTAGTCTAATAAGATTTTATGAAATATACCACAACTCTTTGTTTGTAACAGGAATGATAAATTAGTAAGAAAGAAAAAAACATCATAGGAATGGAAACTCCTTTGAATGTAGTTATAAGTTGTCATAGAAACACATATCACCTAACTTTAGGGTGTTTATAAGTTTGTCATAGAAACATGGCGTCGGTTTTTCGAGAAGGGCTCCGCGCGCATCGTAAATAGAAGAATGCCCACTTTTGGGCCCACAAAGTATAAACATAACAAATACTGGAAAAAAAAATTCGGCGTCATATTTCTTGAGAATGCCATTGTCAATAAAACTGAAACTGGCAATTGGAATTTAATATTTTTCCTAACTAATGACAGTTTTGGAATGTACTTGTTCATCATTTCTTTGGATGTATGGAAGATGGACATTCTCCTTTCTAACTTCAAAAATGCTTACCTGTATCGTAAGGTCCTCAACACTTAAACTAGGCGTGTTGAATTGTAACAGACTGCCGAGTTGTAAGGCTCCCGAAAATGCCAGTTCTACTGGCTCCCGGACTTCGGACAGTGGGCTCGGAATATATCGAGATGATATTATAGTAGATGTGCCTGAGGGCGACATTAATTAATTTAATATATAGAAAAAATAAAACAGTACATGAAACAGCTCGTGGCCCCGCGGACTCAGTGTTCTGTAAACGATCACTGCGTTAAGCAACTTTCCATTCTATTTCAACACGGCAATGGGCTCACCACCTATTACGTGGGACCTCTGCCACCCCTTCGGGGATAAGGCGTGATAGATAAATAAATAAAAAAATAACAGCTAAGTTTCAATCAGTGTTATTATTTAACTGTTATTATGAGTAGGGGTCATGGCTTTTAGTTCAGTAAACCAAAGACCTTAGACTTACAACTAGACTATGTACCATAAAATTTCGTTTCGCTAAAAGGACATAATTATATTTTCTTACCACTATAGTTTCATTGTAGTCATTAAAATAGGCCACATTTGACACTTAATCAAAAATCACCAATGTATCTTTGTACAAAATATTATTTATTTTTTCGAAGTTAGAACTACACAATTGCTGAATTTCTCTCAGTTACAATTACAATCATATTTTACTGTCTAAATGCCCCAAAGAAGGCAATTTTGTTATTTTCATAGTAAATTCATTAATTGAAACTGCGATATTCAATAATTTCGCGGTTAATATAACTTCTATAATAATAAAATTTATTTTTACTACTTACTAATATTTCTTCTATGCCCCTTTTCGCTCTGTCTATCGTCTAAACACACAGTTCTGGGATGCCTTTCCAGCAAGGCTTTTTTGTAATCTCCAGTGGCCATAGAAAGAAGCACAGTGAAGCACTCCATTACTGCATTCTGTACATTGTGTTCATGAGATTGTCCGATGTAGTGTACACATAAGTGGTATAACTGTAAAGATAGCAGCCTTGTCTCATAAATCGTAAATAAAACCATTGAATTCATATTTACAAGGTGTTTCGACTTATCAAATTAAGCGGAATATTAAAAAAACTAGTTGACGCCTGCAGCTTGGCCCGGGTAAAGAAGTTTTCCCGTTTCCCACAGGAACTTGTTCCGGGGATAAAAAGTAGCCATGTGTTATTCTGATGTGTAAGTAATTAAAATCCATTCAGTAGTTATTGCGTGAAAGAGTAACAAACATCCATACTTACAAACTTTAGTAGGATAGTTCGATTGAAGATCGGTTAGCGTGGATGTGTGATGTAAAGAGAATATGTAAATAAAAGAAGCCTAAAACGGCATCGTTGACTTAAGTAATTAGAAGAAACTGTCTGTCTTCGTATGGGCATATGATGAGAAGGGATGTAAGCCTGTAACTAAAAGGAAGTTAAATGTTAATCTTGAAGAATGGAGAACCACATTAAGGCCAAAGAAAAGATGGAATGCGTAAGGAGTGATATGAATGGAGTGAATGATCAGATGACGTATAACAGGAACGAATGAAGGAAGACATCCTGCGCCGACAACATATGAATTGGGACAAGGGTAAGAGGATGAAGATAGTTTTAGGATATGGTAATGAATGGCTGAAAAAAAGGGTGTCTGCTATCACATTTTTTTTATACCACTGAGGTGGCAGACAAGCATAGGTGATGTAAAGTGGTATACATTTGTATACCACTTTACATCACCTATACTTAAATTTAGTCAAATTAATTCAGGAGTAAGAGCGTGCATGATAATTGATTAACAGACATTTAAATAACTTCAAAAACGAAAAGGTCAAAAGTACTCGGATACCCAGACGTGCGTGTATGAAGCGATTGATGAATCTCGAAGAAGCGAAAGAAGTATGCATGGATCGCGAAGCCTGGCGATCTGTCCTCTCTGACTACCCCGTCAGGGATACAGCGTGAAGATAGTTAGTTTTTTTAGTTAAATAACTTCACAAACTTTCACACTTATAATATTAGTATGAAGTAGAATTTGGCACATGTCATTAATAATGACAGTTGAATGATAGTTGAAAATCAGCGCCAAACTCTAGTCTGGCAATATGCTGAACTAGACCTTTTTGTCATAGTGGCACGCATTTCACATTAGTACCGCATGATTTTATTTTATTTTGTTATTTTTTTGTGTGCCCACTTTGTGATAAATAAACGTTTTTTATTTCTCTTTCTTTCTTTCTAATGACTCGATAACTAAATATATAGTCTACATACCTCTAAATAATCCTGCACAGAGAATAGTTCGCTCTCTGAGAACTTAGTAACATCGTTGATTTGGAAGATGGCTTTTATGACGCAAAACCATCCCATCACAGCCGTGCTCTCTGCTGTTGGCGGCCATAGCTTTTCTAGTGGAGCAATTGTATTACTTTACTATTAGATCAAAATGTTATAAGTACTTAGTGGAATGTTTTTTTTAATTACAAAAATTACAAACCATAAATACACTTAACAACTAATAATAAGGGGCAAATTTGAACATGATTCAGATTTGCTAATCCAAAAACATGTGTTCTTTGAAAAACCAGTAAATCCCCATACAAACAAAAACAAATATATACATAATTATGATGACTTTTAAACTCGCATTGTTGCAAAACTAATATTTTTTCATTTCATATTTACGTGGGTGTGTGCATTCCTCTACAATTTAATAAATGGTATTAAAATTCAATATAGTTCAAATAAATAAGGAAATATTATTTTTAATAGTCTGTTATATTATCCTTTCTGACAGAGATAGATTGCTAGCTGAATATTGAACAGATAATAGTTAAAAAAATAAAACTACTTATATATTTGATGTATTCCTACAATATGGGTATATTGTAGGAATACATTACATATATTTAACAAAATAATTAGTCAGCCATCATGAGTGTTCCACCATGTTGGATTTAGAATGACGTCACATATCTAACCGTGCATTGTCATCCAACCTAAATGTTAATGTAAGGTAAACTAAATACAAATTTTCAGCCTCCACCCAAAGAAACATACATACATTGCAACTTAATAATAAGCTGGATAAAAGACATCCGGCTTGGATCAAGTTATAACAACCATTGGTGACACTAAATCCATATCACTACATATTATAAAACAAAGTCGTTTTTCGCTGTCTGTCCCTATGTATGCTTAGATCTTTAAAACTACGCAACGAATGTCTATGCAGTTTTTTTTAAATAGATAGAGTGATTCATAGAGAAGGTTTTTATGAATGTTTTGTTAAGTTTTTGTATACAGTAACTTAATTATAACGATATATGTTGGCGGTGTCGGAAAAAAATAAACCGTCTGGGAGCTTTTAACGAAAACGCTGCCTAAACCCTTTAAGATATAACAAAATAATGTACTGTCGAATTATGTATCTAATATAGGTATACAAAAAAGTCCGCGACGGTATATGTCTATCTCATAAGGATACCGTACTATATCCATTTTAATACTTTAAAAAAAAAGCAATAATAAAGCCTTAATTTAAAGGCTATTTACACAAATACGTTATTAATGTTTATCATTTTAATATGTTAGTTGGTTTCAGCATTTTATGAAGATTATTTTGTCGCTTTTCACTTTGCAAATAAAATGAATATCTTAGGCGATTGGCAATATTTAAAAAAAATGCGCAAATAAATTAATTACGTGTAACAAAAATTCCACCGGGTCTTGCGGGCGCGGGCATAGTAGGTACTTGAGAGCGGAGAAGTAATCAAGTAATTTGGAAAATGTTCATACATTATCGTGAAATTAATATAAGACGGGATTAAATGGGTGACACGGGGATCGAAGTATGTCACGGGCGAAGCCGGGCGGGTCAGCTAGTATCCAATAAGTGAGAGAACCAAATTTGTATAGTGTATGTTTTTTTTAATAACTAAATGTATTATTATGTACAAATATTTACCAAAAACTCGAGCCAATATGTTGGTAAGCAGAGGTTCTCTATGTGAACATAAGTGTGCGATGCATGTAGAAATACCACGTCGTACTGCTGGTTCGGCTGTATCCACGTGCGATAGGAGGGCTTTCGACAACTCTGAAATTGATTTTTTTATCAATATTTTTTTTATTCTATGCATTGTAATATTTTTATTTAACAGTTTATGTACACACATATTTTATAAAGAAACAGTTATAAGAAAAGAGTACAATTATAAATAAATATTGTGGGACATTTTGTTTTTCTCAGCGCCATCTGGGCTGAAGTAAGCTTGTGGTATAGAATCTAGACAACTGTAAGAAAAACTGTAAATACCCTGTTGTTAGTATGTACTATCATGCCGTATAAGCTATGAGCATTTCAATGTATCCCAGCATTTCTCTAGAGGACTAGAGAATACATGCACAGAAATGAGCTTTTGAAACTGGAATCTACACAACATGATAACAAACTGAATGGAAGCATACTCATTTCATGTCATTATCGTGTTCTATCATGTAAATTAATAAGCAAACCATCTGGTACAAACAATTACATTTCGAAGCTAGTTACCAATTGAGATTTCTTTTTTGCAGTATACCCACATAATCTCTTCCTACAGTAACCACGTTTTTTCATGTGAACGAATTTTTCCAATCAATAGTACTACAAAGCTATTTCTAACCTAACAGTAATCACAATCTTTTTGAACTCAAACAGTAACTGCAATGTTTAAATAAATAAGAAACTAAACACTCAACAGCTTACCTGAAATCTCTTCATCAGTGGTATATTCTGCTAAGGCCGTTAATATCCTCGGTAAATTGCTTTCCAATGCTTCCACGATTAGCGGTATTTCATTCGTCTGTCGTACTATCTGACTTAGCTTCGGAAAAAGTGTTTGGGCTTGCGTGCGAATCTTGCCTACTCCAGGGCGGAGCCAGCAATCGCCAATGCATATACGGGTAAGTGCAGCACGAATCCATCTAGAGAAATTATATTATAATGTTTTAGTATCGCCAAAGTTTGGACTTTTCATTTTGGATCAAAAATGTACATGATGAAATGTTTGCGTGTATACGACTCTGCCAGTCCTGCGGGGATACCCAATGGACAAAAACCACTATAACTTTAATACATAAAAAGGGGGATAAAAATAATATAAACAATTACCGGCCCATAAGCATGACATCAAACCTGTATAAAATCTTTACTAAAATAATATTGAGACGCATTGAAAATCCACTAACAGAAAAACAACCAAGGAAACAAGCTGGTTTCCGCAAAAATTACTCCACCATAGACCATATACTTGTTGTAAAACAAATTATAGAGAAATACAATGAATATGGAAAAGAATTCTATATGGCTTTCATAGATACATAGAATATAAGGCTTTCATAGAATACAAGGCTTTTGACTCCCTGAAACATAAAGCTATATGGCAGTCACTTGGAGAACAGGAAGTACACCCTAAATATATAAATATAATAGAAAAAATATATGAATCAAGCAAAGCAAAGATTAAATTAGAAAGAGAAGGAAAAGAATTCGCAATCAACAGACGGCAAGGAGACCCACTATCTCCGAAAATTTTTACTTCTGTCCTAGAAACTATATTTCGACACCTAGACTGGGAGGATAAAGGTCGGATCATCAATGGCGTCAGACTGAATAACCTCCGATTTGCTGATGATCTTATAATAGTTGAAGAAGACCCTTCTATGCTGCAGTTAATGCTAATAGATTTGAACATAGAAAGTAGAAAAGTAGGCTTAACCATGAATATGTCAAAAACAAAAATAATGACAAATGCCCTAAAACAGCCAATAGAGGTAGAAGGCACAGAAATTGACTATGTTGACCAATAGGTAGCATTATATCACCAAAAAATACGGATGAAAGCGAAAAAAGAAAGCAGAATAAACAAAGGTTGGCATTAATTCTGATCATTGAAGGAGGTTCTGAAATCACCTCACACAGGTGATTTCAGAACCTGTAGATGATTGTAGTAAAAAAATTTTTGTTTGTAGTTGAACCGAAAAAATATTATGGATAAACCAAAAATAGCCAACCCCCGGATTTATAAAAATTCAATTCTAACGGTTGATTTGTATGAAGAATCGTTAGTAGTTAATTTGTTTAAAAAAAAAAATTTTTTTTGATTATTTTTATTTTTATTTTGACAATATTTACTAGTTATTAAACCTTTTGCCTGATTTGAGGTTTGTAGTGGAAGAACTTTTAAGTCTGTTAGAAGAGAAATTCATTAGAATCGATGAAGTTGAGTAAAACTCGTTTTAGAAGGATCTCGACTGAACAACTTCGGTTGAGAAGATGAAATGGAAATGGAAAAAGCTGAGTAAAACTCGTTTTCGAGCGATCTCGACTGAATTATTCCAGTTTTGGAGATTGGACGACTACAACAAACGTCAAAAATGACTCGAAGATGCTCGTAGAGGTTAGTAGTGGAAGAATTTTCGATTGTAGTAGAACGAAAATTTATTGTGATCGATCAAATTGAGTAAAACTCGTTTTCGAGCGATCTCGACTGAATTACTCCAGTTATGAAGATTGGACGACTACTACAAACTTAAAAAATGACTCGAACATGCTCGTAGAGGTTAGTAGTGGAAGAATTTTTGATTGTACTAGGACGAAAATTGATTTAGATCGATCAAGTTGAGTAAAACTCGTTTTCTCGGAATCTCGACTGAATTACTCCGGTTGCGAAGATTGGACGACTACTATAAACGTCAAAATGGCTGAAAGATGCTCGAAGAGGTTAGTAGTGGAAGAATTTTTGGTTGTAGTAGAACAAAAGTTGATTGGATTGATCAAGTTGAGTAAAAGTCGTTTTGGAGCGATTTTCACTGAATTACTCCAGTTGTGAAGATTGGACTACTACAAACGTCAAAAATGACTCAAACATGCTCGTAGAGGTTTGTAGTGGAGGAATTTTCGATTGTAGTAGAACGAAAATTGATTGAGATCGATCAAGTTGAGTAAAATTCATTTTCGAGCGATCTTCACTGAGTTACTCCGGTTGTGAAGATTGGACGACTACTAAAAACGTCAAAAATAACTCAAACATGCTCGTAGAGGTTTGTGGTGGAGGAACTTTCGATTGTAGTAGAACGAAAATTGATTGAGATCGATCAAGTTGAGTTAAACTCATTTTCTCAGAATCTGGACTGAATTACTCCGGTTGCGAAGATTGGACGACTACTATAAACGTCAAAAATGACTCAAAGATGCTCGTAAAGGTTAGTAGTGGAAGAATTTTCGATTGTAGTAGACCGAAAATTGATTGAGATCGATCAAGTTGAATAAAACTCGTTTTCAAGAGATCTCGACTGAATTACTCCAGTTGTAAAGATTGGACGACTACTATAAACGTCAAAAATGGCTGATAGATGCTCGAAGAGGTTAGTAGTGGAATTTTCGATTGTAGTAGAACGAAAGTAGATTCGAAAATTCAAAGGAACTATGTAAGTGTAATTTTAATAAACACAACATTAATTTTGTTCTTTTTTTTTGTAAAACTTCATTACTGTATAATTGGTCAAATATCATGTTAATCCAACTATGTCAAATGGCGGTTAGAAAAGAGTGGCCATGAGTTTTATTGCCAGGTTCTTCCTCTGGCTCTACCTATTGCTTTGCGAATCTGGCAGTAAATGTAAATGTAGAAGCAGTAATCGTGACGTTCATAAGTGTTACTTTGTGATCTACATGAATAAAGATTTTTCGATTATTATTTTGATTAAGTTCGATCAAGTTGAGTAAAAGTCCTTTTGGAGCGATTTTCACTGAATAACTCCGGTTGTAAAGATTCGACGACTACTACAAACGTCAACAATGACTCAAACTTGCTCGTAGAGGTTTGTAGTGGAGGAATTTTCGATTGTAGTAGAACGAAAATTGATTGAGATCGATCAAATTGGGTAAAACTCGTTTTCTCGGAATCTGGACTGAATTACTCCGGTTGTCAAGATTGGACAACTACTATAAACGTCAAAAATGACTCATAAATGCTCGTAGAGGTTAGTAGTGGAAGAATTTTCGATTGTAGTAGAACGAAAATTGATTGAGATCGATCAAGTTGATTAAAACTCGTTTTCGAGTTCAGTTGTGAAGATTGGACGACTACTACAAACGTCAAAAATGACTCAAACATGCTCGTAGAGGTATTTAGTGGAGGAATTTTCGATTGTTGTAGGACGAAAATTGATTGAGGTCGATCAAGTTGAGTAAAACTCGTTTTCTCGGAATCTGGAATGAATTACTCCGGTTGCGAAGATTGGACGACTACTACAAACATCAAAAATGACTCAAACATGCTCGTAGAGGTCTGTAGTGGAGGAATTTTTGATTGCAGTAGGACGAAAATTTATTGAGATCGATCAAGTTGAGTAAAACTCGTTTTCTCGGAATTTGGAATGAATTACTCCTGTTGCGAAGATTGGACGACTACTATAAACGTCAAAAATGACACAAATTTGCTCGTGGAGGTTAGTAAAGGAAGAATTTTCGATTGTAGTAGAACGATCTATAACAATCGAAAATTCTTTCTCTACTAACCGCTACGAGCATCTTTGAGTCATTTTTGACGTTTGTAGTAGTCGTCCAATCTTCGCAACTCGAGTAATGCAGTCGAGATCACTCGAAAACGAGTTTTACCCAACTTCATCGATTCTAATGAATTTCTCTTCTAACAGACTCAAAAGTTCTTCCACTACAAACCTCAAATCAGGCAAAAGGTTTAATAACTAGTTTAGGTTTAACAAAAAAAAACTAAATAATTTGTTTTTTTTTTTAAATAAATAACTACAAACGAAAATTCGTTCACTACAATCAACTACTAAAGATTCTTCATCAATATCAACCGTTAGAATTGAATTTTTATATATCCGGGGGTTGGCTATTTTTGGTTTATCCATAATATTTTTTCGGTTCAACTACAATCAAAAATTTTTTTACTACAATCAACTATATACCAAGCTTTTCAAGAATACGCAAAAAAAAATAGATATTTGCATGTAGGGTGCCAGGTTCACACAGGTTCTGAAATCTAAAGATATGCCACAAAAGTATAAGTTTAAGATCCTGGATGTTCTCCCAGTAGCAACATATGGATGCTAAACATGGGCACTCACAAAAAGAAATATGAGAAAACTAGAAATTTGTCAAAACAACATGGAGAGAAGTGTGCTACATGTAAAGCTAAAAGACAAAGTAAAACTAACAACCATAAGAAATAAATCAAACAGTAAAAGAGTGACAAAAGTAACAAAGCAACAAAAATGGCGATGGGTGGGCCATTTAATCCGGTCAAAGGAAGAAAAATGGGCTAGGAACATAAAAGAATGGTACCCTAGAAGTAATAAAAGAAAATGTGGCAAGCCAAAATGTAGATGGGAGGATGATATTCGTGCGACAGCAGGAACAACATGAATGCAAAAAGCACGACAGAGAAAAGATTGGAAGGCTCTGGAAGAGGTCTTTGTCTTATGATAAATTGATTAACTACAACATCTTATAAACAAAATATATAATAGTGAACACAAAATTATGGTATCTAAATAATGTAACGAATGTAAATGTATAATGAATTGTAATTATTTCATTAAATATATTTATTTATTATAATAATGTAATGTAATGTTTAAAGAATCGAATTTGATAATTAATAATATTATAATGAATTGACATGAAGTGAAGTATGTAGCTAATAATGAAATGAACCGAATTTAATATTGTATTGTGTATTTAATATTGTAGCGAAATTGAATAATAATGCATGCAATGAAAAGTAGCTGTTTTGAATAATGTTCAAAACTGTTTTGAATAATCAATAATATAAAGGCTGTAAATAAAATAAATAGCTATGGGTTCTTAAAAGTTTTGATTATGGACCAAGATCTTGAGACTGGAGTTCCTCATTATAGTACACTAGATGACCCCCACAGCTGCACCCGTCGAAAATTTCGACATCCCGTCGCACCTATCTAATCCCGTCGCACTTATTTAATCCCGTCGCACCTATTTAATCCCGTCGCTTATAAATTCTACAATGATGCATAAAAATTTGCCCGATTTGTCGATATTTATGACTACTGCTCTGCTCCCCAGTGTAGAAGCGTAATTATATGATTTTCTAATCCGACCAGTAGTTCCTGAGATTAGCGCGTTTAACCAAACAAACTCTTCAGCTTTATAATATTAGTATAGATATTCATAGTAGTGCATATCTGTGCAATTCAGTGTCTTGCTGTGCAAAAAATTTATATGCTTAGAAGAGGTGGCTGAATAGGAACAAAAGAGCCATAGTAATCTGATATCATAGAATCAGAACTAAAGATTGTTTACACTGTTGATTGATGGCACTTGGTGGAACTTGCTACACATCTTGAACACAACTATTGTTTTATTAGTTTAATGACATTGGAAATACATAAAATATATGCTAACATTTGAAAATGCCGTTAGGCGAAACTGGTCAGGAGGTTTAAGTAATAAATAAGTGGACCAGTACAAGTGGTTTTTGTTTAAGAATCAGAACTAAGTCTAGCCTCCTCAGAACAGTCTCTGTTCACTACAAACCCTGGAGCAAAGCATTGGGCTAACTGTAACCAAGGTGGTTTGTTGTGTTCCCGCAGGTAACACTATATAGGAAACCACATAGAAATTGAGGTCTTGGCATATTTCGTTCCTGAGGGTTTTTGGTTACTTCCATTTAGCATATCTTTTCGATTAGCTCCTCATCAGTGAACATACATATCATTTTATTACTCTGTGTAAATAAGTAAAAAGTAGTAAAAAGTAAGTAAATAGTTCTGAACAAAGATAATATACTATACCTTGCATTCCTAGTATGTTCAAGTTGATTTTGAAGAATTATATTGGTTTTATGCGAGTGAAAGGCAAGTCCACCCACCACAGCTCTGTTCAATGCCTCATCGCCGACTAACCGAATTTCCGCCTAAAATAAATGGTATAATTAAAAAAATCATTAATTATCATGTGATATAACAAAATTTATTAAGTACATTTTTCAAATAACTTTCTTTATTCATTGAATCAACTTAATGCCTTGAGAATCAATAATGTACAAGGAAATACAGTAAACTAAAAGAAGAAAAAGCTAGTTATTTTAATAATAGGTAATATCTATAATTTTTGTATTCTTTATTAATAAACATAATGTACCTACTTACTTTTCCTGTTTTCATTTTATCGAATGTTTAATATAAAATAGCATTGCATAACAGTATTATAAAATAAAACTTCTTGCACATCGTAACAAACATATTCAAGGTAACTTACACTATCGTTGCTTGCTAGCAAAAGTAATGTGGGCACAGCAGATTGTAGTAAATTTGCATAATGTCGGGCAAAGGTTGAGCGGCTTCCTAAAGCTCCCAAACATCTGCCGAGAGTCGCAGCCGCTGCCTGGAGCTCATGATTTCTACAACCAAAACATACAAACCATAACAGACATCGTTTGCGAACCAAACCAGACAAGACAAAATATTAACACTTACTTAGCAGTACTTTCATTCGCTTTTAAAAATTCTAATGCTTTCTCTGCTTTTTCCAACACGTTCATGGCTGGTTTATATCAGCCAGAATTATCATAAAATGTGTGGCTCATATTTATCAAAATAGAGTGTATTGGACTTATCGTCGCCGTAAAACGCAAACAATAACGTGAAAAAAATCAATCAGATAATTTTGACGTTTTATGCGTCGTTCGGAATTGGCTCTCCAAATCTACTGAAATCCTCAGTATTACAACTGCCATTATACTGGGATAAGACCCTTGTAAATCTAGACTGCACTAAGACATACAGGACGGGGACAGGGGACATTTTAGATAATATAAGAAATAAGATTTAAGAAATATGAACTAGGATTTTTGTAAAAGGTTTTAGTAACCAGACCAAAAAAAAAATAAAAAAAAATTAGTGTCAGTTGCATTGTGGCCAGATTCAGTATTTTAGTACTTTTTCGGTATTTTTTGATGATTTTTCAGAATTTTTGTAGGTACATTGGCGGAAGTCAGTATTTTTTTGGTATATTTCGGATAAAGGCTTGATTATGGTGATCGTCTCCGCGAACATACATGTTGAGGAGATTTTCCTGATTTAGGGTATATGTCATTAAGGAGCACAGAAATGTAAGTTTAAGATAAGACATGACAGGAGGCCTCCAGAGAGGCCGAATAGAATTTCCAATTTAGTTACGTTGGATTAAAAATTTAGAAAGAATGACGAAGAAAATGTATAAAGCGATGTAAATGGAGGCTGCACTGCAAGTGGATGTCCTAGCTAACATGAGTTAATCAAATTAGTTACAATTTCGTAAAGGGCCAAGTAAATAATTCCCGTAAGAAAGCGTACGTCAAGCGATTAATAAATGTAGGTAATGTTTTTTTTTGTTCAGCATTCAGTTTAATCTTTGAAGGTTTGGTTTGAACAATGCGGGAATTTCCCCAAATTCGTAGTACGTTTTAGTCGTCATATAAATAGGAAGCGCTTGTTTTTTGGGGCTCAGTACCTCAAAAGGTTTTGAAAATCAGTCTTTTTATGGGTATTTTTTCCTTAAGCAAGTTGGTATATATCAGTATTTTTTTCAAGGTTCTTCGGTATTTTGTAAAATTTAATCTGGTCACACTGGTCAGCTGCCAGCGCCAGCGTTTTTCAAAATTCTAGGCGAGAAATTCAACCGAGGTGGTTTGAACAAAAAATATAAAATATTAGTTTTTTAGATATTTATTGGCTTACCTCCTCGCTAATTGATGCAAAATGGATGGCAATGAGGATGAGGCGGCGGATGGACCCAGTTTGAATAGAGTGGCCAAGAGACCATTAGGCGGTGGCGACAAACCACAAGAACCGGAAAGTACAAGCTATGTACCTTACTTAAAGCCATCATATATTAGACTGTATCCTGAAATCTCTACAAACACTGATTTTAAAGTCTTTGTAGAATATGAGGACAAAAAATATAGAATAGGTAATAAAAGCCCAATCTATCTTAATCACATTTTCACAACAGGAATAAAGGGTGTGGTATCTCTACAAAGAGTAAACGCCTCTAAACTAGTTGTTCATTTTAAACTGGCAATTACAGTAAATAACTTTTTGGCTAATTCTACCTTTTTAAATAAATATAGATTAAGAACATTTATACCAGCAGCCCTAACAGAGAGAACCGGAGTCATTCGTTTTGTCCCTACCAATATTTCAAACAAAGAACTGTATACCAAATTATCTTCTTACTATGAAATTATTGCAGTACGAAGATTTACCAAGAAAGTTGCCCCGCAACGAGTTCCACTACAGACTGTTAGTTTAACATTCCTATCGATTACTCTACCTGATTCCGTACAATAATACTTTTTTTCGTATAGCGTTTTTTAATATGGAATATATTCAAAAACGCTCTTTACAACAATGTTACAAATGCTTAAAATTCAACCACTCTGCAAGAGTGTGTAACGGGAAACAGCGATGCAGCAGCTGTGGGGGTGAACACCTCTACACAGACTGTGACAAGCCAAATGAGCTTTGCTGCGCAAACTGCAGTGGGCCTCATGTGGCAGTGTCCAAATCTTGTCCAGCCAAAATAAATAAAATGTTGGAAAAACGTAATAAGATAACTTATTCTAAAGTAACAGAAGTAAAGTAATATCACCAGTACTTCCCCACAATTGCTGAATCAGCCAATAAAAAACAATTAATAAAAGATAGTTTTAATAAGAATACCGTACATAATGTCACTAAATCTAACTCTAATTCTAACTTTAACCGTAGCATAACTTCTGTAATTACTGTACAATCCCCATCAAAAGAGATGGGACTTAAAGACCAATTATTAAGTAATACTGAATTAACTTCAGCAATTATTCGTATAATTTTAGATATTAGTAACAAGGTTAGCAACCACACCAATTAATAATAAAACAATTAAAGAAATGTTACACAAACACATTTCTTAAACTTATGGATAATTACAACTCACATCAATCACACTTAAAAATAGCACAATATAATATACAAAGTGCATATAACAAAAAACCCTTACTAATAGACTTTTTAAGACAAGAAAACATAGATATTTGCCTTTTAAATGAAACTTGGTTTAAAGATAGCAAATCATTTAGTATCCCAAGTTACAATTAACATTTTTGCAATGCTAAGAATGAACATGGAGGTGTTGCAATATTGATCAAACCTTACTTAAAATATAAACAGTTACATACTACTTTTTATGAGGAATTACAGAACATAGCTATATCACTATCAACTGAACTTGGAACACTTTCCATTTTATGTGTCTATTGTCCACCTAGTAGTAAACGTATTAGACTGGATAGATTAAGAAATCTAATTAACTTATTACCAAAACCTATTTTTGTTAGTGGGGATTTTAATGCCCACCATATAGCCATGGGCTGTATAACCACAAAAAGTCGTTGACTATAACTTTACGATATTATTAATGAATCTAATTTATGCATCCTTGTAAAAATGCTTTTGTCCAGTGAAAATCCTTTATAAATATATAACTCTTTTTGTGAACAACTCAGCTCCTTGAAAACTGTTTGCATACCAAAGTTTATCAGAACTTCCAACTACAAAAGCAAACTACCTGCACCCTGGTGGAATGATAAGTGCAGTCAGAGTGTCATCAACTCATATGAGGCATTAAAATATTATAGGCATAATCCCACTATTGAACATTTTATACGTTACAAAAGGTTAGATGCTCTTAAAAAACGAGTAATTGCTGAGAAAAGAAAAATGGTTGTAATACTTTATGCAATAGTTTTAATAGAACTGCACCTATAAGTACAATCTGGAAACAAATCAAAATGTTTAAACATAATCGGAAGATTAATAATCGGTCTTATTCAGACGAGTTCATTGATGCTTTTTTAGATAAATTAACAGATAAAGGGCTAGTAGTCTCTAACTTACAAACATATTTCAACAGGCATAATGATAATACGATATTTCTCCTAGAAAAGTTCTCGCTTCATGAATTTCTTGTCTCTTTAAGTTCACGTAAGGATTCATCACCCGGCTTAGACGAATTACCCTATATACTTATCAAAAATCTACATAAATCAATTCAGATACTGTTTTTAGAAATACTTAAATAACTAATGGCTTGAAAAATGTATTCCTGAGTCATGAAAAACCCGGTGTGTGATTCCCATCCTTAAAACAGATAAACCTCCTGAGAACCCAGATTCATATCGACCAATCTCGTTATCATCTTGCATAGGGAAAATATTTGAAACTATGATTAAAGCTAGGCTAGACTGGTTTATTGAATCGAATAGTATCATTCCAGATATACAGTATGGCATCAGACGAAGACGTAGTTGTGCAAACAGCTTTGTATCACTCGTATCAGATCTGAATTATGCAAAAAATAGTAAATGTTATGTCATATGTGCTTTCTTAGATGTACAAGGGGCAGTTGATAGTGTTCAACCAACTATACTGATTAAAATTTTGACAGAACTTGGCATTCCAGGAGTCTTGTGTAAATGGATATATGACTTTTTAAGTAATAGAACTCTATATGTTAGACACAATAATATTATGTATGGCCTTAGAATTAGCAGCTTTTCTTTCCACGAGTAAGTAACCGCAACAACCATTTTTTTTTAAGTAACATTGTGTTTTGTTGATTAAAGATTTTTCAATCTCTTAGTATTAGGTAGGTAGATCCGCAGCATCTGTTTAAATTGGAGATGTGCCAGTCACCCTCAGAGTGTACAAAAGGGGCAAAATCTACCATTTAGATTTTTGGAACGGACTTGTTTAAAGCGACTTACGGGTGGTGCTATTTAGTAGAAATCGTCGTAATAATGAAATGGCATAAGCCATGTGTATACTTACGCGTGTGTGTATCGAACCTACGAATGAGTACACGAACAAGTGAGTGCGCAGCCGGGTGTGCTACTCTCTCTTTGTATCGCAATACACGTTATTTTTGCATTTATAATTAATATTTTTTAACGTATACCTCGTTTCTGACCGTAAAATAATTTTATATTATATTTATATTCTTTTTAATATTTTTTACTTATAATAAATTCAGTAGGTTCCAGCAATCGCTCCAGGAATTTGTCCTGTGTTCTAATTGATCATGGTCACTTATTTAGAAAGGGACACCGCCACTGCCGAGAGCCATCTCACGCGGACCGATTATTTCGCAGTAACGCACAGTCTAGTTATAAGTATAAGGTCTTTGGGCCCGCCAGCTTCACGTTTTACTTCAAAAGAAAAGCTGTTTTTTGCCGTTATACAGATACATAAATTAAGATATGGCACATAGGCTGAAGAAGCCATGCCATAAACTTTATAAAAAAAAAAGCGTATATCAATAACCTTGATAATGATGAAAATAATGTTCTTGTGTTTTAGCTTTTTTAGTGCTAACGTGTGTTGTTAACCTAATAAAAATAATCATTATCGTTAAACTGATATTCAAACAAAGTAAAGAAGTGTCAGTTATGTCATTAGAAGAAGTTCCAAAAGTTAACATTATGCAGAATCTTAAATCTGTTCTATCTAAAATGGAGGCGGCTGTCGCCAGACGTAGTAAAGTATTTCCCTCATTTCTGAAATATTTTCTTAACTCTTTGTATCAAGTATTTTTTACTGCAGTAGTATTCATAGCATCATACATAGAGGTCACACTGTCTGCTTATCTCTGTCTCCATCTTCATTTTAAGTGTTTTCCCAGTTGCTTTAAAACTACCTAGACTCTACTTTAATTTGGTTACTTGGAGCAATTATAGTTTGACTTTTAATTTTCGGCTATGGTGACACCACCTTTCCATCAGGTAGGCCTTATGCTTATCTGCCACCTTAGTAGTATAAAATTATACTTATACAAAATGTTCTGATTTATATATTTATGTCTCAAGGAGGCAATATCTCTAATTCTCTAGTGATCTCATCTTGTAGTGGTGCACCTGCTGACTAACTGATGAGGCAATGACCTACGCACGGGTACGCATAAATTTGAGGCCAAACAGTATCTACTACTTGCAGCCAAATAAATATGGTTCCAAATTCAAGTAGGGTTTGGAAGGAATTTATGAAGTCACTTAGATGATGGCCAGGCTCCGCACACGTGGTGAAGTTTTCCTGTTCCTGTTTCCCACAGGAACTTGTTCTCGGGATAAAAAGTAGCCTATGTGTTATTCTGATGTGTAAGCTATATTAATGTAAAGTTTCATCAAAATCAATTCAGTAGATTTTGATTGAAATACTAACAATCTTTTGCGTTTATAAAATTGGTAGTTTTACCATAAACAAATAAAATCAATTAGTTTTTGACTTTAGAAGCGCTCGTGGCCCCGCGGTCTCAGTGTTCTGTAAACGATCACTGAGTTACGCAACTTTCACTATGGCTGGTACTCGGATGGGTGACCACTTTGTGGTATTTACATTTGCGAGCGTTTCCGTGCTTCGGAAGGCACGTTAAGCCGTTGGTCCCGGTTGCCAGTAAAATGGTAGTTGTTAAGCCTGGTTGAAGGCCTTATGGGCGGCTTAAAAATTTCAACAGCAGGTAGCCACAACCTGCGTCTGTCTATTTCAACACGGCAATGGGCTCACCACCTATTACGTGGGACAGGAATCCACACAGTGAAAAGTGGGCATATAATATGCCTTTGCCACCCCTTCGGGGATAAGGCGTGATGGATATATATATATATATATATATATATATATAGTTTTTGACTTTAATATTCATCCTACTGTTCTATGTTATTCATGCCTTATGAGAAGCTACACTAGACCTGCTTCTCTTATAGTGATAGCAGACGGTATTTTGTCACCATAATAGAGTGGTACCAAGGTTTATGTAATATCAACTCCTGCATTTTTCTTTTTAGAATCTGCCTCAGATTGCACCTAACCTGGTGGCAGTGTCCAAAGTAAGGACTAGCTCTGAGGTTGTCACAGCATATGAAGCAGGCCAAAGACATTTTGGGGAAAATTATGTCAACGAACTTACTAAAAAAGCCAACGAGTCTAGTATATTAGAAAACTGCAAAGATATTAAGTGGCATTTGATTGGTCCACTTCAATCCAATAAGATCAATAAAGTGTTAAATGTACCGGGATTATATATGATACAAACAGTGCACACACAAAAGTTGGCTGATACTTTGAATAAGCAATGGCCAAAATATAGGAAGGAGGATGTTAAATTGGCCATCTTTGTGCAAATAAACACAAGTCGTGAGGAAGGTAGATTGCTATTACACAAATACTCCTTTTGTTTGTTTAAGACAGTATTTTAACTTGCCACTTAAAAATCATTAAAATAAAACCATTAGCATTAGCTAGAGGCATCTGGGTATAATACTCTGATGATCATCCTATCTATATGAATATTATAAAATGACTGACTTTGTTGAATGCACTAATCTCAGGAACTACTGGTTCCAATTGAAAAATTATGTGTTTACTGCAATTCTCAGCCCATGCAGTAACTTTCTGGATATATTTTGGATCTTCTTGCAGACAAAATAACACTAGGATATCAAATACTAAAGTATAGATGCAGAGAGAATGTTTCCGATTTCAGTTTTAATAAGGCTTTACACATGTTTGAAATTATACACTTGCAGAAGTCTATAGAATTGGTAGCATACTTATAACTTATTCAAACTACATTACTAAACTTAGACCATAGATACTTACAGATACAAAAATACTAACATGGGACAGACTTTATTGTTATATTAATGTTTTAAAACTCGCCCCTTTTTAACATTTCAGCTAAAAGTGGCATTGAACCTGAAAATGCATCAAAATTGGTAGAACATGTAATAAAGAAATGTCCTAATCTAGATTTCAAAGGTCTAATGACCATCGGAGAATATGATTATGATGTGACTAGAGGTCCAAATCCTGATTTTATCTGTCTATCAAAGATCAGGGAAGAAGTATGTGAGGCACTGAAGCTTGATATAAATGATGTTGAATTATCCATGGGAATGTCTACTGATTATGAACATGCTGTAAGTATAACTTACTTTATTATTTGCTAAACACTTATGAAAGTTGAAGAAGCGAAACACTCATGAAAGTAGAAGAAACGAAAGTGGTATGTCAGGATCATAGCAAGTGGAAAACCATAGTCTCTGCCTACCCCGATGGGAAACAGACGTGATAATATGTATGTTTTGTTTTTCTTGTTGGGGACGCCGACACCGCCGAACGAACGATCCGACCGCATGGTTTGCCGCCTACTTCGTTCATATAATATGTAAGTATGTATGTAAGTCAAGTGCTGATTTTAACAGTATGACTTGAAGCGTCGCGTCGTGTTATAGCATTCTATAAAGATAGTATTCCCATGTTGAGACCCTACAGAAACCGCCAGCACTACCATAGGCCATCTTAATATAAATGATAGCAAAAACGTATTTTTTTAGCTGCTAAGCGGTCTTAGCGCCATAAATAAATAAATATCGTTGGGACAACTCACACAACTCCATCTAATTCCGAACTAAGCTGAGCTTCTACTCTAGTAAACAGATAACTGATAATCATACTTATAATTATATTTTTAAGTACATACATATAATAGATAAATAACACCCAGCCCATCATACTAACTAACTAACTAACTATCTTCACGCTGTATCCCTGACGGGGTAGTCAGAGAGGACAGATCGCCAGGCTTCGCGATCCATGCATACTTCTTTCGCTTCTTCGAGATTCATCAATCGCTTCATACACGCACGTCTGGGTATCCGAGTACTTTTGACCTTTCCGTTTTTGAGCAATCTGCTAACGTGGTCTTCATATGTAAGTCTCGGCCTACCCTGACTCCTTCTACCCTCTACTTTTGAACAATATATATTCTTCGTCAATCGTTCCTCACTCATTCGTTGGACGTGTCCAAACCAACGGAGCACGCCCTTTTCCAGCTTAACGCTGACACTTTCATTCAAACCTGCCAAATTGCGTATCACTTCGTTACGTATTCGGCCAGCCAAGGTAACGCCGCACAACTTTCGAAGTGATCGCATCTCCACAGCATTCAATTTACTTTCATGCATCTGCTGACATACCCAGGTTTCACTACCGTAAAGCAAAGTTGGCACTAGCACTGCGTTATGAATCGCCAGTCGTGCTTCTTTTACGATGCTTTGTCGCTTTACTAACTGGGACAAAGCACCGTTAACTTTGTTTCCGGCAGCTACTCGCCGTTCCACATCCGAATCACATCTTCCATCCGCGCTAAACATACTTCCTAAATACACAATTTCATTCACTTGCTCTAGACGTTCCTGGTTTACCCTAATCTCACATTTAGTTCTTACGTCACCTCTTTCAAATACTAGAACCTTAGTTTTACTTGCATTCAAGCGGAGACCCTTACTTTCACACCCCTCTTTCATATTAGTGACTAATGCCTGAAGGTCGGCTTCTGAAGAGGCCATGAGCACCGCATCATCAGCGTACAGCAGACAGTTTACTGTAAAGTCACCCAAATTCACACCCATATTAAAATCTTTCAACTTCTGCAGGCAACTGTCCAGATACACTATGAACAGCCAGGCGGACATGACACATCCCTGTTTGACGCCTGTACAGACATCAAAAAGAGGTGACACATCCCCCCCTACTCGCACGCAAGCCTTACAGTCCCTATAAAGCGACTGTATTGCCCGCAGTAGCGAGCCGTCCACACCATATCCTGGCAGCAAGTCCCACAGCCATTCTCTCACAACGTTATCAAATGCTTTCTCTAGATCCACAAAAGCGCAGAAAACCTTCTGGCTAAGAGCCAGAAACTTTTCCGCGATCATGCGGAGAGAAAACACTTGATCCATGCAACCTCTTCCACGTCGGAATCCGCATTGAGCCTCCCATAAATACCTTTCAGACTTTTCTTGCATTCGTGCCGTTATAACCTTTGCATACACCTTACTAGCTAAGCTGACCAAGCTGATCGCCCTGTAGCTGGAGCAGTTTAGGCACGAGCCTTTCCCTTTGTAAATAGGTACTACAACTGCTACTCGCCAGTCATCTGGGACCTCACCCGTCCGCCAGCACAAGTTGCATAACAGACATAGTGTGTCCCAGACACGCGACCCACCGTACTTGATCATCTCAGCAGTGACTCTGTCTTTTCCCGCAGCCTTACCACATTTCATACTTCTTATCGCTTGTTCTATTTCTTTCATACTAATGACTTCAATGACATCGGGATCCGGAGCATCGAAGTGAGCTCCCCTTCCCGATGTGGCATCTCTGTCTTTTCTTGCATACATCTTTCCATAATATTCACTCCATCTCTGCAGGACGTCACTTTGGTCTGTTAGGACGTCATTGTTAACACTAAGCACTTTATTCATACTGCAGATTGCCGAACAACTCCGGGTCTTGCCTACCTCTTTCCAGAAGAGCTTGGCATTATCCCGGAAATTGGACGACAATCTTTCATCCGCTTTCATTCTGCACCTTTCACGAGCTTCTTCTATAAGTGCCTTCGTGTTAACTTTCTGCAGCTTGTATCTCGCTTTCATATTAAAATCATTCCGCGAGGCTAAGTAGTCTAGCCATGCTTTCTTCTTCATTCGAACTGCTTCTTTCACTTCCTCATTCCACCATGCATCACGCTTATTACTACTGCCTCTTTTCGTTTCTCCACACACTTCCACAGCGGCATTTATCATACTATCCCTAAGGTTCTGCCATACACTTTCCACATTCTCACTGCTTACATTGACATCGCCAAGCTTTTCGGCTACCCTTTCATTATATTTATCCCTAATGGATGCATCCTGCAGCTTCCAGCTTTTGATGCTATAAGTCGGCTCAGGTTCAGGACACTCGGTACGATGACGCCAACCCGCGAACAGACCCCTAATCCTAGTTATGACTAGGTAGTGGTCTGATCCCAGCTCAGCGCCTCGATAAACCCTTGTGTCCATCACCTGTTTACGGAGCCGACTATCCATTAGGAATAGATCTATCATGCTTCTCTTTGACTTACATCTCCTCGTATACATATGAATTTGTTTGTGGTTGAACATTGTGTTCGCCACAAACAAATCCTTTTCCTTACAAAATGCCAGTATTAGCTTGCCAGCGTCGTTCACCCTTTTATCCCCATACTTCCCGAGTACCGACTCAAAACCATCGCGAGCGGTACCCACCCATCCATTCAAGTCTCCACATACTATAAGTCTTTCATTTCCTTCTATCACATTTAGAGCTTCTCTCATACTCTCCCAGAAGTCCTCTAGCTCACTCGCGTTCGACGAAGATACTGGCGCGTAAGCAGCTACCAGGAAAATCTTCGTCAAACCAAGTTTTACACGGATCCAGAGGATTCTAGGACCTATCAGTTTGTACTCATACATACCGGAGGCCAATCGCGAGGACAGCAAAATTCCAACCCCCCGACTGCCATGCTCGCTCTCTGGTACTCCAGACCAAAGCGCGAGCATCCCACCCGGGAGCTCCAAGACTTCGCTGCCCTTGCGCTTGGTCTCTGTCAAGCACACTGCATCTAACTTTCTCTCATTCATAACATCCATCAACTCATTCATCTTATCTGTCATTCCTCCCCTAACATTCCACGCAGCTACCCTGCACTCCATCCTCCACTTCCCGCCGTGTCGGGCCGCGCGTGTAGGGTGGCGGTCCCCTACGCCGCTCTGGCTCACACTTTTCGCACCAGCGGGGACGAACTGGTGCGCGTCGCCTCGCGTTTTCATACTCTTCACATAAAGTTTTATCCTCGGTGGGAATCGAACCCACGATCTCTTGCATAGCAGTCGGAAACACTCTCACCGCAACACAGAGGCAGTCAACACACAATGTGTGTCATAATTTTGGAATTGTGATTGACCTGACAGAGTGGACAGTCGTTCGTCGTCATTTTGAAATGCAGAATACGTCACTTTTATTTTGAGCAACGCATTTGTGATTTTTAGACGGCTTAGTATGGAACTACCTATGGCTAGAACCCGCTAAAGAGACGCCGCGGAAGCAGGCTCTAACTTCGGGGGCTAGATGGGTGAACATAGGCTTCCAAGGAGCAGAAGAATCTGCCCACTTCTCACGCTTTTGAGAGCCCCTCAAAGGAGGAAAGTGGAGAGAGTTGTCGAGCGAGTGCTAGTAGAATGCCCTGAATTAGGAGAAGGGAGCGTTTGCACGATTCAATCCCATCTCTCTCCTTTCGCTGCCACAACCCAGTTGGCGAACAACGGGACGCCAGCCTACTTAACGGGTAGTTGTCATTTTGTCGCTGACGGACATACCACGTTTGTATTAGTGCTTGATTTGCAAATTTCAAATACAGTGAAGTCAATTTTAGTATGTTTTTCATTCATTTACAGATAGAACTTGGAGCAACAACAGTACGAGTTGGTACTACCATTTTCGGTCCTCGACCTCGAGCACCTAAAGACATCGAATCCGATTGAAGGGCTACCAAAATTTTGTCTAAATTAATACTGATGCATAGGATTAAGTAGATACATTCTTCTCGCAATCTAGCCGTCAAGCCAAACTGTACCACTTAAAGTAGAGTAATGAGAGGCCCGTTTTGATGATATAAAAATTTAGAAAGACTGGGCCTGTCAAAACTCTTTTAGTTATTGAATGGCTATTTGTAGATGACTCTTGTATTTGGTACTGTGTGAGGATTTGTTTACTATTTTTTTTATCAAAATAGCAAAGCTTACCAACATGCAAACTGTTGTTATAATTGTAGTGACTCTAGTGAAAGTTTCATAGGGTTATCGTGAAAGTATAGGCTAAATTAAAGATCTTTATATTGTTATTTTATTAATGTTATTTTTTTATTACATAGTTCTTAAGTGATAAATGGGCTTCCAGATCCACTCCTGTTTATTTCTACCTTAATTTATAATGATTTCTATCTTGTTTAATAATTTAAATTATCGATCACGATAGAAATCATTTAAAAAATCCACCCTTAAAATACACTACATATTAAGTTCACTGCAGTCTGGTCTGGAGGCCGAAAACCAAAATCGCTGTTTTTAGCTGTCAAAGTAGTAGCTGTAGAAGACTATCTGAAATGCAACTAATTAGCGACCATTGGCGCGGTGCGTGTTAGTAAAATGCTATGGGCCGACCGATAGAAGTCTATTGAAGTACGATTGTAATAGTAGACTACGAAAAACTCAAAATTGTACCGGTGGCTTTCTATTCAGCGACGATTTCTATTCTTTTCTGACGCGATTGAATTAGTATTCCTGGTCCTGATGGCCCGCAGTAATCTCGGGAGTCCACTCAATCGCGCACACACTCATATTACATTAGGCATGTAATACGAGAGTGGCCATATCAGGATCATGCGACTTTTGACAGCATAGACCAGCATGGCACACGACAGCGCTCGATACGCTGCCAAACTGCACAGTGTGAACCATTCCCAACAGCGGTGTCGGAGAAACATCTTCCCCGTTCCTGCTCAGTAGTGACGTATACATGATTGGAAGTTACGGTAGCGGTCGGGGTAATAGCGGAAGAGGGGGTGCGAATAATCTAAGGGCTACGGGAGGCTACCACACACAACTGACCATAGCAACCTATAATGGAAATACTCTACGGCTAGACGAGCGCCTCACCGAACTCATTGTTAGCATTAACCGGCACATATTGGGTTTGTGCGAACTTCGAAGAAAGCGAGAGGACACGCTAACCCTTGCGTCCACCGAGTGCCGAGCCCCACAGAAAATGGACTTTGTTAGCGGCGTTGTGGAAGTCAGCTGTGTGTCGGTTTGGATTCGCAGAGACTCGTCTTAATGAACTCTTTCGTTAAGAAAAGCCCCACAGAAAGTGAACTTGGCGTAGTCGCGACAAAGTCACGCACTGTCGGGACTTCGCCAGCCCACAATATAACACCGATACAGTCAGTCAAAACGCTACAACAAGAAGTGTCTCGAAGGTTTTGACCTGAAATCATCAAAAGAAGCTCAAAGTTCTTGCCCAAGACTTTCAAATTTATAAGAATTAATTAGACGTAAAATGCCACCTCCGCACACATCTTCGTCAGACCATAGGGGTTAAAATAATAGAGCCCTGGAAATAATTACGACCGACTTTCTTTAAACATTGAAAGCGTGGGACGGGAGTGCGGTAGCTCTGTTCTTTAAAATGGTAAGAGAACCTTGCTAAAGAACTACAGACCCATCCTACTTCTGAGCCACATATACGAGTTGCTCTAAAGAGTAGTCACAAACCGCCTCGCCGGAAAACTCGACGAGTTTCAGCCAAAGGAGCAGGCCGGGTTTTGAAGAAGCTAAGTACTGTGTATAAAGCAAACAGCGACTCGACAAACGTATGTACTACCCCCTGTCAGATGGACTGATGACCTGTTTATTAATCACGCCTTTATCCCCGAAGGGGTGACAAACGGAGGCATATTATACCTACGCCCACATTTCACCGTAGGAATGCATTTTTATCCCACGTAAAAGGTGGTGAACCCATTGCCGTGTTAAAATAGACAGACACATGTTGTGGGTACCTGCTGCTAAACATTTTCAAGCCGCCTAGAGGCTTTCAACTTGGCGTATCGACTGCCATGTTACTGCCAACCGGGAACAACGGCTTAATGTGCCTTTCGAAGCACGGAAGCGCTCGACAAAGCGGTCACCCATCCGTAACCAGCCCCATACATATTATGCAAAGCGGTGGATCATAGAATAGAAACCAGAATTTAAACCACTAATCGATCAATAACGTTAGGAGGTATCTTAGAGCCACGCGCACTAGCAACTAAGTTGCCCGACAATTTATTGTCTGTTGCCGTCTCCTTCCCGCGATTAAGGTAATTTTTTATTTCCGCATATTTTGTCTCTTACACTCTATCGTTCTCGTTTGGAAAGGTGCGCCTTACCTACCTTTCAAATCGCGGGAAGGAGACGGCAACAGAGACAAATAAATTGCAAGGCAAGATAGTTGCTCGTGCGCGCGGGCTCTTAAAAGTAACGTGATTATTTGGTACCTATCGTCGCCGTCGTTGCAACCACTTCAGTGGGCGCCCACCTTTATGGATATGACGTTGAGTGAGTCAGTGACGTTTGGTTGTTTTTTATTATTAAGTTTCCGAACGTAGTCCAAAGTTGACGCATGTATGATTGATTTCAATTAAAGAAAGTTAATTCGTGTTTATTAAATAAATAAGCTAAATAATAGCAAATATAAAACATATGAACTGAAAAGTACTTAACAAATGTGTTTATAAATTACCCGTCTAACTATTTTATAAAGCGACAGTGAGATGAGAAGTTGTTAATTTTTGTGTCAACAAGTTTATAATCCTACTTGAAAGTTATTCAAAGAAGGTCGAGTCTAGTTAAACAGGTAAGCAAAACTTTGTCCTTAAAAAAGTCAGGTTACAATGACAATTTAATACTAGGACTATTATATACTCTTCTTTGCAGATAACAACTCTTAAAACTAAAACTAGTGAATTCTGCACAGAGAACAGTGCTAAATATGAAATACTAACTTAATAATTTACTTACTTAATAACTGTTTGTAAGCAGGAAATTTGAAACTAAACTAAACTATCTTCACGCTGTATCCCTGACGGGGTAGTCAGAGAGGACTGATAACCAGGCTTTGCGATCCATGCATACTTCTTTCGCTTCTTCAAGATTCATCAATCGCTTCATACACACACGTCTGGTTGTCCGAGTACTTTTGACTTTTCCGTTTTTGAGCAATCTGCTCACGTGGTCTTCATATAAGAAATATTTGCTTTGTATTAATATTAAAAAAAAATATAAACATGAATTTTAATACACAATACCTATAAAGGTATATGTGAGTGTAACAGCATCAAGTATGCAGTAGGTAGTGACTAGAATTGGCTTAAGTTTGATTCAGACCTTACATACCTTCAGACTCTTTATAATGTACTTGAAATGTAATTTAAAGCCAATCAAAACATCAAAGTTTATAAAGTAAGCTACTAAATTGACAAACATCTGTAAACTGTTATTTATACAATTATTTCTAACATGTCTTATTTTATACCACTAAAGTGGTAGCCAAGCATTGGTCCATCTGATTGAAAGTAGTCACCATAGTTTATGGACATTTGTAACACCAAAGGTACCTACTGCACTCACTCTCTGAGCCTCTAACTCTTTAGGCCTCTAGCTGAAAGTCTACAATATGTTGACATTCTGGAAACCAAACTGATTTCAATATAGCATAGCATAGCATGCTTAAAAAAATGTCTATGTGTGTTCTACTGCAGCATGTACTGAGTAGGATAGGCTTGACCTTGATTCAGACTTTGTTTCTTTTATTAGAAAACTAGATGACCCCCACAGATTCGCCCGTGGAATATTTCGACCTCCCGTCGCAAATAATTAATTCCGTCACTTATAAATTCTACAATGATGCATAAAAAAAACCTGATTTGTCGACATTTATGACTACTGCTCTGCTCCCCACTGTAGTATTATTATTTTCTTGTTGGGGACGCCGGCACCGCCGAGCCAACGATCCGACCGCATGTATTGCCGCATACTTCGCTCATAAATCCCAAATGCCCCACTGTAGTAGTGTAATGATATATAAGCCTATATGGTCTAACAGCAAATTTTTTTTCAAATCCAACCAATAGTTACTGAGATTAGCGCGTTCAACCGAACAAACAAACAAACAAACTCTTCAGCTTTATAATATTAGAAAATATGATCAGACCAATGTCATTACTTTTTGGCTGTACACACCATTATTCCAGTAGGTCGCTACAACCTGTGCCTGTCCATTTCAACATGGCATTGGGCTCACCATGGTGAAATGTGAGCATACAGTATGTGTCTGTCTACCTCTCTGGGTATAAAGGTGTGACTGATAAGAGATAACATGATTTTCATTTGAGTGGTTCAAGTGAGCATATTGGAAATCTGATTCGCTTCTCCCTTCTACAGACATTCAAACCATAATTTTGGGTATGCATTGGCTATTTTATATAAATTAGGAATATATGTAAGTTCATGTAATGATTGTATTTATTAAAATAAAAAAATAAGATGTATCACGCTGAAGTGGCAAAAGGCCTATGAGTTATTTTCTAAAGAATTGACACTGGATTATTTAACTGTATAGTTTTGTTTACAGGCTTGTAGTCTATAAACATTCTGCCAACTCAAACCATAAATTATATAAATTCCATGACACATAGTGAAAAAGAGTCAACAATCTACTCTCCTCAATTCAATTCAATTCTTATTATGGCTTTCTGTGCTCTTTGCAGCAACTTGCCAGTGTCCCGTAGCTAGAACTAGTAACGAAGGAGGCATACAGTATCTCCGGATTTGGCCGGTGGCCTCTACTCTCCTCTCTCTCTAAATCCCCAGACTAAAAAGATGGTTCCATGTAACGTCATGTGACATTACAGTACTTAATATTGTGGAGGCCATGATCAAGGAATGATCATGACATGAGCACATAGCAACCTCATTAGCTATCTGCTTGAGGTCTGGCAATTGAAAATCACTCTTATTCAATTGAAAACTATTTTTGTATGTGTAATATTGTAGACTTGTTGACGCCCGCAGCTCCACACGCGTGGTGAAGTTTTCCGTTCCCGTTTCCCACAGGAACTTGCATCCCAGGATAAAAAGTAGCCTATGGTATATTATTCTGATGTGTAAGCTATATTATTGTAAAGTTGCATCAAAATCCATGCAATAGATTTTGCGTGAAAGAGTAACAAACATCCATTCATACTTACAAACTTTCGCGTTTATGATATTAGTAGGCTTATTCAGAGTTCTGGAATTGTTGTCAACCAAATAAAAATAAAACCTAGACTAATATATTTTAGCCAGCAAGGAAGCAATTAGTGGGCACGATACAGGCATTATTAGTTGCTGCAACACTCCGCCTATTAATTATATAAGAGTGCCTTGTAGTGCAACATAAAAGTCTAAAATAGCTCATGATTCCTTTGACTTGTGCTAGAAACCGCAAATGCGACCTGATGCTTACGTCATTTACATGTGAGAAAGCGGCGTATTGATCACCTATATTAGATAGTTATTTGAAGTCTGACCAATCACATTGTTTTGTGAGATAAAGAATCTATTCATATTAAACTATTTCTTAACTTAAATATCTCACCACTCTCTGCTGATGTGTTAACTGACCCCGCTACCTTGCACATACCATGTGAATTAATATAATTAACACTTATCTTGTTAATTGCAATACCTTTTTATTCAGTTGCTACGAAGTATGTGTATAATATGACATACTTAGACGTTTTAAAGAATTACAATATTTATAATGATTGTTGGTGTCGATTTTGTTCCACATTTCTGAGACGCTTCGATGATAATGATGATTTCTGACACAATTAATAATTAATCATCAGCAATCCCTGATTGCTAACTGATTGCTGATGAGCAGTTCATTAGTATACGTTTCTTGCATCTATATTAAAAAAATCTAATTGTTAACAAACTAGTTCATTTAATGGGCCAAAATTTTGAAATATATTGATATTCCCTCTAAATAGGTCAACCAAATAATACCATTAAGTACTTTACATCCTTTGAGTATCTTTACAACGAACATTTGGTGTTTTAGAACTACGAAATTGACAAACAAATATTGTTTATATTATCTCACATGTTTTTTTTATACCACTGAGGTGACAGACTAGCAATGATTGAAAGTGGTCACTGTAGCCTAAGGACGTTTGCAACTCCAGAGGTGATGCACTCGCGGTACCGACCCTGCAAACACTTAAGCGTATGTGAATGACAGCTCCTAGCAGATTAGCAGATCTTACAGTATGCGAGCGTATTATATGTCGTTCTGAGAAGCCTCTGAGCGCACAGCGAAAGTAGCCTTTGATATCAGCAAATTAAGGCCAACATTCTTCTTACTAAGTGTAGTATATACTCATGTAGATCAGAGAAATCAGAAGCGCTCGTGGCCCAGCTGAGTCAGTGTTCTGTAAACGATCACTGCGCTAAGCAACATTCACTATAGGTGGTCCTTGGATGGGTGACGACTTTGTGGAATTTACATTTGCGAGCGTTTCCGTTGGTCCCGGTTGCCAGTAAAATGGCAGTCGTTAAGCCTGGTTGAAGGCCTTATGGGCGGCTTGTAAAATTTCAACAGCAGGTTGCCACAGCCTGCGTCCGTCCATTTCAACACAGGAATGGGCTCACCACCGGATACGTGGGACAAAAATGCATATGGTGAAATGTGGGCGTATAGTTAGTCTCTGCCTACCCCTTCGGGGTTAAAGGCGTGACAATATGTATGTACCTAGTCAGGTCATAAATTCTGTCACATGTTTAATATAAAATAATTGAAACAAGTTTATTCATTATGTAACCATTTATATACCAAAATGAACTTAACAAAACATAGATTCTTATGACAATAAAGTTTATTCAAATGACCTCCGTGATTTTGAATACAGGCCTTCAATCTGCGCGGCCAGTCGTCTATCGCAGCACGAACGAGGTCCAATGTCAATATCGGCAGCTGCCTTAATCAAAGATGTCTTGAGTGACTCCAAATTGGGATGAGGCTTTGAGCACGCCTTTTCCTCCAAGTGTTGCCATATCTTGTAATCTAACGGACTCAAATCTGGATTGGAGGAGGGCCAGTCTTCGTGCCGGATTCACGCGCCACCAGCCAGTCTTGTGTGCTCTTCGCTCTATGAGCTGGCGCCGAATCTTGTTGGAATACCCAGTGCCTGTTATTGAACATGGTATGAGAAACAGGTTCCACAAGGTTCGTCAGGACTATATTTTGATACACAACTGCATTCGTTTTTACACCTTTCTCACAAACATGTACCTCTGTTAAGCCCCAATAAGAAACTCCCAACCATACCATGAGCGAGGGTGGAAAATGACCTCGTTGGACACGCGGATAACGGTTCCTCGCTTCTTCACTACTGTGTGCGTACACCTTATCATTTTGTTTGTTGTAGCTCTCTTCTACGGTAAAAATTTTTTCATCCGAAAAAAGAATTTCCCGATATTTTTTTCCCGCGTACCGCTTCAACAAAGCGCGGCATCTCTTCAGTCTCAGGTCCATTAGACGAGCATTTAAACGATGTCCTGTTTTTCTTCGATATGACCAAAGCCCTAAGTCTTCATTTAACACCCTTTTCACCGTGGTTCTGCTTACCCCATCTGAAGGGCCAACAGTTTCTGCTTACGTTTGGGATTTCTTTGAATTCGCGCCTTCACAGCTTTCATCACTGCTGGAGTCCTAACAGACCGAGGGCGACCACTTCTTGACCTGTCATCTACACTAGAGTCTTCATTGTATCGTTTGATGGTACGATAAACGAATCTTTTGGTTATATTCCAATTTTTCAGTATGTCAAAAATTTTAATTGTCGCGTAACCGCAACGATGCAACGCAATAACTGCAACACGGTCTTCTTTAAGCGTCCACTCCATATTTAAAAATGAGTAAAATTCTAAAAAGTATACATTTTTATTTTCATGAACAATTCGTAATTCGAATTCAATAAACTTTTTTGTGGCCAGCATTCTAAAAGAAAAGGTTTTACTGTTTGACAATACTTATGACCTGACTAGGTATGTATGTAGATTAGATAATAATCATTCCATGTCCAGCGCTAGGTTGTCTCAGTCGCCCCTTTCACTCAACACGATGAGGACAACTGATCCACTAGGGAAGATGCGTTTTTATTTTTCACCCCTTTTTTCAATTGTAAGTCGTCACGGACGTACGTCATGTTGTATTCGAACCGATAAAACTACACTTAGCTTATTGTCTATCGTCGTGCGCCCTGGGGGCCGAGTCTACTATTGACAAGCCGTAGAATAGAACCAGAATCGTTTTTTGCTGTCAAAATGTAAGTAGACTATCAAAAATGCAACTGACAAGCGGTAAGTGCTAGGTGAATTCTATCGGACGACCGATAGAAGTCTATTGGTGTACGATTGTAATAGTAGAATTTAGAAAATTGAAGCGCTCGTGGCCCCGCGGTCTCAGTGTTCGGTAAACGATCACTGAGGTACGCAACTTTCACTATGGCTGGTCGTCGGATGGGTGACCACTTTGTGGCATTTACATTTGCGAGCGTTTCCGTGCTTCGGAAGGCACGTTAAGCCGTTGGTCCCGGTTGCCAGTAAAATGGCAGTCGTTAAGCCTGGTTGAAAGCCTTATAGGCGGCTTAAAAAATTTCAACAGCAGGTTGCCACAACCTGCGTCTGTCTATTTCAACACGGCAATGGGCTCACCACCTATTACGTGGGACCGGAATCCACACGGTGAAAAGTGGGCATATAATATGCCTCTGCCACCCCTTCGGGGATAAGGCGTGATGGATATTTATTTATTTATTTATTTTATTATAAATCTTGCAAAATTTTTCCGATGGCTTTCGATACGGATACGATTGCAATAGCAGACCCCCTGGACAATTCAGAAGGATGTTCGAAAAAGGGGACAAGTGTTCACTAATTATATTGCATATTAAATATCGTGTATTGAACCTACATGAATATAAACTCGCGTGCATAGAGACGGCTAGTCAACTTGAATGCCAATCTGAATAGAATCCCCGTTGCGCGGTTTGATTCTTATCTTACTAGTATTGTTGTGATTGTAATAGTAAAACTGGTCGAGTAATACCTAGTTGTGCCATCTATAATCTATATATAATCTATATATATATATATAAATGAATCCCTATTTCCCTTGGTCACGCCATCACGCGTGAACGGCTGGATCGATTTGAAAAAATATTTTTGTATTGGATAGCCCATTTATTGAGGAAGGTTCTAAGCTGTATATAATTACGCCACTACACAGGTAAGCGAAGCAGTAATCATAAATGTCAACAAATCGGGGAAACTTTCATACATTTTTTGGAAAAGTAATAAGCGACGGGATTATATGGGTGCCACAGGGTTAGAAGTATGTCACGGACGAAGCCGCGCGGGTCAGCTAGTAATAAATAAATATCGTTGGGACAACTCACACAACGCCATCTGATTCCAAACTAAGCAGAGCTTGTACTATGGTAACCAGATAACTGATAAACATTCTTATATATTTCTAAATACATACATATTATAGATAAATAACACCTTGACACAGAATAAACCATCGTGCTCATCTCACAAAGTTTTATCCTGGGTTGGAATCGAACCCACGACCTCTTGCGTAGCAGTCGGATACACTCCCACCGCGCCACAGAGGCGGTCATCTATACTGATGATATTAGAAACCTAAAAACTAACTAACTAACTAACTATCGACCGAATACGTAACGAAGTGATACGCAATATGGCAGGTTTGAATGAAAGTGTCAGCGTTAAGCTGGAAAAGGGCGTGCTCCGTTGGTTTGGACACGTCCAACGAATGAGTAAGGAACGATTGACGAAGAATATATATTGTTCAAAAGTAGAGGGTAGAAAGAGTCAGGGAAGGCCGAGACTTACATATGAAGACCACGTGAGCAGATTGCTCAAAAACGGAAAGGTCAAAAGTACTCGAATACCCAGACGTGCGTGTATGAAGCGATTGATGAATCTCGAAGAAGCGAAAGAAGTATGCATGGATCGCGAAGCCTGGCGATCTGTCCTCTCTGACTACCCCGTCAGGGATACAGCGTGAAGATATTAGAAACCTGAATGGTGTATTAGGCCTCTAGGGATCCAAACCAACCTCATCTGCAATTGGGCCATCTGCAGACCATTGGACGAGGTCTGGCGCAGGCCCAGACACAGGAGGTTGTGAAATCAGGCCATAGTCGCTCCTAACAATTGAGAAACTAATATCCACGTCATAGCTGCTCTTAGTAATCAATAAAGGCGGACCCGAGGTTCCAAATCCAGGGTTTGGAAGCAACTGAAAGATTTTAAACCTAAGAAAATTATAAAACTAAAGAATTCGTTTGTTTGGGCGAGGATTTTTCTCTAAATTCAGGAATTACAGGTTTTAATTGAAACATTTTTATGGTCTGGGTTAGTACATTCATCGAAGAACACTAAGCTGTATTTATTTCAAAACGGCAATGTGCTCACTACATATTACGTGTCACAGGAATACACACGTTGAAAAGTTGGCGTATAATACGCCTCTGCCACCCCTTCGCAGTTAAGGCGTGATTGATAAACTAGGCTATATTCACGTTACTACGCAAGGGCCGGGAGCAGTAAGAATGCCCAATTTTGGTATGAATTTTTTTGTTTGACACCCAATGTTCGAGATCATTCTTAGCTACAAATGATCAAACACAATTCATATTTTTCATGATAAATAAATATTACTTTTGAAATATTTCCAGTAGTTCTACACGATAATATGATCAATTGAACGATATGGTGTATATTATTTTAAAGATCATGAGCTGACTTTCTAGGTGATGAAGGGAACTTACTAAAATTCACAGGTCCGATTGATCCACTAAATGGTAACTTGGAACTTACTGCTACATCAAATAGTCTGCGGGAAACCCAACTCCTCAAAAAATAACAGTATTACACCATGTTTGGGCTTATTAGAACGGTCTCTACGAGTAGTTCTAATCATATCTTTGTAGACCTGGGGGCCAAGTCTACAATTTCAATTGCGTCAGAATAGAAGCGAAATCGTCGCTCAATAGAAAGCCAATGGTACAATTTTGACAGTTTTTCGTAGTCTATCTACTATTGCAATCGTACTCCAATAGACTTCTATCGGTCGCCGATAGAATTCTACTAACACGTACCGCGCCAGTGGCCGCTATTTAGCTGCGTTTTTGATAGTCTACTAACATGTTGACAGCTAAAAACAGCGATTCAGGTTCTATTCTACGGCTTGTCAATAGTAGACTCAGCCCCCTGACACTGTTACCCATAAGTGACAGAGTTCGATTTAAAAAGCAGAAAACTTTCATTTATTCTATTTATTATGTTTCTCATCAATTGAATACAAGCTTTGCATAATTATGAAGTCAATTGTTAAATTTCTTTACGTAATGTATTGTTAGGGGCAATATCACTTACTTTCTAACACATGTACGTATGCTTACGATAGCAGTAGACAAGGGTTGAATGTGTAATGATTTCAATGATGAGCACGATGGTTTATTCTGTGTCTGGGTGTTATTTATCTATACTATGTATGTATTTAGAAATATTTAAGTATGTTTATCAGTTATCTAGATCCCATAACACAAGCTAATATTTGCTTACTTTGGGCTAGATGGCGCTGTGTGAAAAGTGTCCCACAATATTTATAATTTATTTATTTATATTGTGTACATAAATTGTTAAATAAATAAATAAGAGTTTGTTTGTTCTAATCTCAGGAACTACTGGGCGGATTAGAAAAAATATTTTTGTGTTGGATAGCCCATTTATCGAGGGAGGCTATAGGCTATATATTATAACGCTTCTACCCTGGAGAACGGAGCAGCAATCATAAATGTCGACAAATCGGGCAAATTTTTATGCAATATTGTAGAATTTATAAGCGATGGGATTAAATAATTGCGACGGGAGTTCGATGTATGTCACTGGCGAAGCCGTGGGGGGTCACCTAGTTAGTTTATAACCCAAAGGTAACTGGGGGCTTTTCGGGCTGCATAGTTGTACCACCCCGATTTTCAAAATTGTGTTTCCTGGCTCATTCTTAGTGCCTGCGCTGTTGCCTCGTCCGTTGATCAGCAGGTGCACCATTTGCTTGTGAGGTCGACTTGGGTCCTAGAGACGTTGGTTGCCCAGCTAAACAGCGTCTGTGAAAGTTAAAACCTTACAACATGGACCTTAAAGGGAGTTTGCGCGTTTAAACAAAATCGAAAAATACTAGTCTTAAAAGATAGGAAAACGGGACTTGCGCCTAAGGTGAGGTAGATTGACTGATAATTCATAATAATGTGTTACGGAAATAACTTAATTTTTCGTGTAAAAGTGTTATTAGTATTACTTATAATCACGTAACAAAGTATGACGACATTATTATAAGATTATTGCACGTTCACTTAAATGTTGTCACGGACGAATATCTACTTCCTTAATGCGATACAATTCTATTAAAATTTACTCAACTACAGTACCTACTTGATACAGTCCTGAGAAAATATCACTGATACGATAATTTGTTTGCCATTAAATAATATTGAAAAGAATGGAATAGAATAAAACTTTATTTGTACACCAAGTTAAAGCTAGATTACAATATTTTAGTCAGATATTATACAAAGGGCGGCTTTATCGACTAAAAAGCAATTTCTTCCAAGAGGTTCATCTATTCTGTAAGGACGGCGGGTGGACTCCTCGCCGTTCTTACAGAAGCAGACCATGGACGGTGGCGTGGCGTGAGAGCTACACGCACGCCTTCACCACCTCATGGAAGTTTTACATCCGAACCTCCCATCAGTTAGTTTAACAAATTCTTATTAGTGTACAACTGGAAAAACGCTAAGATGAAGTAGAAAACAGCCACAAAACCACAAAGCGTGCTTTCCATTGTTTACAGGCTGTTCGTCACACGTTGTGAGCTACTTGGTTCAAGAAAGCAGGCTAATCTCGTTTTTTTTAATCAACCTATGTCGTAACCCAATGGCAGTTAAACAGTATTACATAAATGTCATTGTTTTTGGCAATGATTGTAGTAACTACCTGTGTACTACGGTTTCGTCGATTTTTTATATAGGTAGATGAAACTGACGAAATAAGATCTTAAAATGAAATAAAAAATCATTATTGCTAATTACATTAATTTATTTTGTTGACTTGGGTTATAGAGCTAACACACGTTCCGATTTGGTGGTTATATGCATTTAGTGAACAGCTGTTAATTTGAAATTACAAACTGACATTTCAATTTTATTTATGTGTCTAGATAACAGGATTGCATATTATATATTATTCCTTTCCAAAGAGCAAACTACACTACGTTATGTATTAACGTAGTTCTTTTTTCTTTCTGGGGAAAAAATTATAAAAAGGTATATTTTTCGGCAAAGTAATATCAGTTTAGGGACATTTACGACGAATTAACTAAGACGGCAACATTGGGAAAAATGTATAAAAAAAGTGTCCTTTTGGGGAATAATAAAATTTGATCTGGGGAAATTTACGCCAAAGTAGCTAAAACGGCAACATTGATCCGGATTGTGGTCGCTTTTTCGGCCTCCCCGAGACGGACCCCTCCACTCTAGATTATCTTTGTGAAAAACTAAGGATATTACTGGTAACATTTTATCACCTGAGTTTTAAAGTGCCAGGTACCACATTGAAATGTTTATTCAAATCATTGGTAGAATCAATTATGAACTATGCTCTTAATTGCTATGGATTAACATTCAAATCCTATATTGATAAAATAGAAAAATATCAAATAAGATTTTTTAAATTATTAGTTAACAATAAAACCAAAATCAGTTGTAGAAATAATTATAAAAAAATATTCAAAATATGTAATATCCTTCCAGTCAGTCTGAGTCATAAATATCAGCTATTAACGATAAATCAACATGGTAATCGCTAGCATAACTCATCACTTGCGTCGCACACACACGGTACAAGGACTGTAACTACCGGTAAATATGTTATCCCTAGAGTAAACAATTATTATGGAGATAGAACTTTGAGTAAGCGAATACCGTATGTACTGAACAGTTTGCCTGTGAACATCAGGCAAGAGATAAATACAAATAAATTCAAGAAACTGCTCAAGAAATTTCTGTTAGATTATATAGAATAATAATATGCTTCCAGTTTTGTAAATATGTAAGTAGAAACAAGATTTAAAAAATGAGATTCATCTGAGTTCACAGACAAACTGTTTAAAACAGTTTTGTGAACCATTTTGTGTAACTAATGTTAAAGTGGATTGTTTAATAATGAAATAATAATAATAAAAAAAAACTCTGGGGTGCCCCTTGCCGGCTCGCTTGATTCAATCTCAGCCTACCCTACGAGCCGGTTTTAAGGTGAAGCGGAACACCGCGGGATTTAGTGGGTAGGACGGCCCCACTCTCATGGGTCCTTGTTGCACCCGCAGCAGGGATGACGGTGTGTAAAGGCATTCCCGCGAAAACAAAAAAAAAACATTGATCCGGATTGATGCGGACCGAGCCAGACTCAGTTAATACTCGTAATAATTATGTCCGCCGGACTGCTCTACAGACCGTAAGATTTGAGCGGGAGGCAAATCAAATCCGCGGTCGGGTCGGATCATATCCAAACGTGTGTTAGCGCTATAATGCGATCCGCGCCATCATTCTTACGTGTCCCTGCTTCGGGGGCTGCAGGTACGGTGTGTGGCCTACTTAACCACTAAACCCCGCGATGTTCCGCCTTCTTTCCAACCGGGTCGAAGGATATATTACTAGGTCGATACAGTCGCATCTTTGAGAAATGTGAAATTCGGGCTACGTCACGAACTGGTCACTTCCCGGATTAGCTGCTTAACCAACTAAGCTACCGAGGATTATGGAATCTAACGAATTTTTATACCTCTTTACTTCTTAAGACGACCTAGACGCCATAGGTCAGATAGAGGCTCTTTTCCACGTACGCTTAGGTTGAGGAATGAGCTCCCTACCTGGGTTTTTCTGACCGTCTACATTATGGGGTTCTTCAAAAAGGGTCTTAGAAGGTTTTTAGAGGGTCAGCAGCGGGTGTTGCAAACGTCCACAGGCTATGGTGTTAAGTTTGAATTTAAGTTAAGAAAATTTTCCCACGGATCACTCCTAATAGGAAGTTGACCATCACCTTTAATCTCAAGTGGAAATGTACTCGTGAGATGAGAACAATACATTAATTTATTTTATTCATCATAACAACTTTATGTGTTTTGATATCAACAGCATTATTGAAACTATAGATGTATAAAACATCACATGGTTTATTGATACAAATGTTTAGTCAATAGTTGTTTCCACAGAACAAGAAAGACGGAGCGAGCAACTCGCTCCTTCTCACTTTTACCTTTATCATATTACTTTACCTTTATCTTATACAAGTTTACGTCCGAATGTAGGCCAAATTCGCAGGCGACTTTTAATTCAGGAGTTATTATAAAATTAATAATCGACGTGATTAAATAGGTGCCACAGGATTCGAAGAATGACATGGGCGAAGCTGTGGGGACTAGCTGATACCCGCGGCTACTTTATAAGTACCCAGTCGTGGTCATAATTTAGTAATGCAATGATATAAAACCAAAAAAACATTACTAAGCTGAAAAAGGACATGCTCCGTTGGTTTGGACACGTCCAACGAATGAGTGAGGAACGATTGACGAAGAATATATATTGTGCGAAAGTAGAGGGTAAAAGGAGTCAGGGTAGGCCGAGACTTACATATGAAGACCACGTGAGCAGATTGCTCAAAAACGGAAAAGTCAAAAGTATTCGGATACCCAGACGTGTATGAAGCGATTGATGAATCTTGAAGAAGCGAAAGAAGTATGCATGGATCGCGAAGCCTCGCGATCTGTCATCTCTGACTAACCCGTCAGGGAAACAGCATGAAGATAGTTGTTTTTTTTTTTCAAAACAACTTTACTCCTTCAACCGTTCAACCGCAAGTCGATGGTTAACCATAACCATTCCTATGAAACTGTGAACTCATTGAGTATAATTACCCTGATATAACCGTTCATAACCAGGTAGTACAATTGCTCGAGGCAAAGCTTGACTGACTGCCGACAAAGAGGTATGATGTATTGAATTTCGAAGGAAATACGGTTTTGTGGGAAGTATGGAAGTTAAATGATCATTGGAAATGAAATAGAATGGCAAAGTTTATGTAATCTTTTAATAAAGGAAATTATGTAAGGTATAGTAGTATGTAAACGATCTACTCTGTTCGTTCCATCTACTCGAACTAGTGTTCTGAAGCAACTTTCGCTATGGCTGGTCACTGATGGGTTACCGCTCTATGGCATTTACATTTGCGAGACCTTCCGTGCTTCGGAAGGCACGTTAATTCCGGTTGCCAGTAACATGGCAGTCGTAAAGCCTAGTTGAAGGCCATATGGGCGGCTTGAAAAATTTTCAACAGCAGGTCGCCACAACCTGCATCTGCCTATTTCAACACGGCAATGGGCTCACCGCCTATTGCGTGGGATAGGAATACACATGGTAAAAAGTGGGCATATAGTATGCCTCTGCCACCTCTTCGGGGATAAGGCGTGATAGATAAATAATAAAATAGTATGGTAGTATAGTTCAGTGAGGAACAATGACCAGATCTATATGAATGTTATCAAGCTGAAGAGAATATGTTTGAAGGCGTTAATCTCGGGTAAAGGCCTATTCGCACACAACAGTGTCGTTCAGTGCGCACTGAACTCCGGGTCTGAACCGCAGACGACGCAATGACGGTGACTGGTCCAAGTCAGAAGTTGGGAGGTCAGATAAAAGTGGATCCCATACTGCAAATCTAAGTAGGGTATGGAATCAAAAATTGAGATGAGAATGGAATAAATGAAATGGAAATGGAATGAATAAAATGGGATTGGAATGAATGAAATGGGAAAATAAAGAAACAATTTTGAAATGCAATTTGTATGCTAACTTATTCTAAATTTAAATTTTAAAGTGGTAAGAATTTTCAGTCATGGGCGGAATCGAACCAGCGCGGCAGCGTCTTCTGGTTTAACGCACCAGACGCGTTTACCAACTACACCACCATGACCTGCTCCAAACTGACTAATTAATCCACCTCGTTACGTCTTAAGGCGACGTAAGGCGCTATCGACCGGCACTTAGGAAGGAGTTCCAGCTTGTGATTGAAAACAATTTCTACTTTAAATTTGAAAAAAGATGAACATTTCTGAAAACAACGTAGGAAATTGACAATACGGAAAATGAGTTCTTTAATTTTTTAATATAAATTTTAAATTGCGTGCGGGAAGTCATTGTATAATATTTACGAGTATTTTGTATCGATTAAAACACCTCTATAAAACAGGTCATAAGGTAGTTACAATGGCTAGTAATATTGTTAGGCACTACATTACTATTGTCTGATATTGAGTGGAGGTCGCCAGTTATGAAATTGCTAGTGTGATAATACAATGGAGTATAATCGCGGTATGAATAATTAAAGAACACCCGCAAATCTGCCTTTTTGTTAAAATTTTCATGTACCTACCTACCCGTTTCACACAGGAACCTGATCCCGGAATAAAAAAGTAGGCTGTGTGTTAATCCAGTGCGTCAGCTGCCTTTCATGCCAAATTGAAAAATAATCCACCAAGAAAGACGTCGTTCCATACAAAATTTACCCACAGCGGTTTGAGCTGCGCGTTGATCGATCAGTCAGTCAGTTTCTGTATAGGTATATGCCGCTGAGGTGACAGACAACCTGGGGGCCAAGTTTACTATTTCAATCGAAGAATAGAATCGAAATCGTCGCTCATTAGAAGTAGTCTACTTTCTCGTATTACAATCGTACTCCAATAGCCGATAGAATTCTACTAACACGTAACGCGCCAGTGGCCGCTAGTCAGTTGCATTTTTAATAGGCTTTTAGCATTTTGACAGCTAAAAAAACCGGCGATTCTTGTTCTACGGCTTGTCCCCAGCCCCCTGACCGTCTGTGGTACCATAGCCTATGAACGTTTGCAACCCTCTTCCACTTTCGCTGCCAACCTTATTGCCGTGGACTGATTATGACAACCTGCTTGTTATTTTTTTTTAATTCGTTCATAAAGCCACAGTCCGAGACTTACAGGACTTTAATTGGTCGTGCTAATTAGTGTCTAGCACATAAGACCTTTTAGCCTTTTTGTTACCACCTCACTAAAAAGGCAACGGGTTCAAAATTTCTTCCAAATTTAACATCTAAAATAGACACATTTGTATTTATTCGGCCCTTTAGACCCACCCCAGTTCCGTGCTTCGGAAGGCACGTTAAGCTGTTGGTACCGGTTGCCAATAAAATGGCAGTCGTTAAGCCAAGTTGAAGGCCTTATGGGCTGAAAAATTTTCAACAGCAGGTCGCCGCAGCCTGCTGTCCATTTCAACACGGCAATGGGCTCACCACCTGTTACGTGGGACAAAAATGCATGCGGTGAAATGTGGGCGTTTAATATGCCTCTGCCTACACGTATGTATGTATATAAAGCCTTCAACTTGTCTGAAACGCCTACTATTTTACTAAAAACCGAGACCAATAGCTTGTTTTACCTTTTGAAGCACGGAAACACTTGTTAATTAAAATGCTACATTTTTTTTAAAGATTTTTCATAACAGACTGTTATTGGGTTATTTAATAGGTCATTTTAAGTCTGAGTATCTACACCATAATGTCTTTATATTTGGAACTAGCTAATGCCGGCGGATCCACCCGCGTGTAGAATTTCCCGTGCTAGTTGCTTACAAGAACACATTTCCGGGATAATACACCTTACTACAGTGTAAGAAATTTCAAAATCGCTTCAGTAGATCCTGTGATTACCCCCCAAAGGGTGAGGTGGGGTTTTACTAATAACAACTCTACATCTTTTTAATGTTAAGTATAGATTCGCATCCAAAACCCTAACTGTTACGCACAGGATTTTCATACTATTCTTGCGAAGGCGAAAAATAATAGTATGAAACTATTCTAAGTCACCTTAACACTGCTTATACATCCTTTGGTAGTGTGATTCTGATCCAGTTTAAATCCAATACGATTGAATATCTACAAAATGCAAAGAGGTGAAACCAAAACAGGCAATTGGTCATTGATCTTAGAATTATTACCACAAATAACCTAACAGTTACCTGCTATTACCAATATTACCATATTAAGCTAGCAAACATGAAAGAGCGAACCAAAGAGCAGGGGTTATACGGGTTTGTTATGTAAGGACTGCATTTGATATGACTCAAATGGTCATGTAGGTAAGTATATACAATTAGTTATAGTCAGAGATCAACAAATGTTGGTCATTCTATCGCTTGCGCTGTAAAAGAGACGAAAATGATAATAATACCGTGGGCTAAGTTAACGTCCGACTGTAGGCGAAAGTCGCATACACGGCCTGTCAGTTGCCTGCCATTCGTGTGTAGCTTCGATTGCCCGTATTTTCCCGTACCCGTTTTTACCAGTGTTATAGTAAGCTAGTATGTTATCCTAAGAGATAGACTTATGCCAACGCGGACTTTTCTGTAGACCTATATAAGATATACAATTCCACCATACATTATTTTTAAAGTAAAAGTAAAAAGTAAAGCTCACAGACGGTATCTTTTTTGCCGAACCTTAAACAAATCACATTATAAACGCGAAAGTTTGTAAGTATGGATGTTTGTTACTCATTCACGCAAAATCCACAGAATGGATTTTGATAAAACTTTACAATAATATAGCTTACACATCAGAATAACACATAGGCTACTTTTTATCCCGGGAATAAGTTCCTGTGGGAAACGGGAACGGGTAAAACTTCACCACGCGTGCGGAGCCGTGGGCATCAACTAGTATCATTTTATTTTAGCCAATATATACAAAAGCCTAACAAGTTATATACTTAAACATTCCTCGAAAACCACTCTATCAATTGGTGACAGCTAAAAAATCGGAGCAGTAGTTTTTAAGTTTATCGTGAACAGACAGACGCGGCGGAGGACTTTGTTTTATAATATGTAAATATATACATACATACATACATACATATTGTCACGCCTTTATCCTCGAAGGGGTAGGCAGAGGCATAGTATTTTACCTTATGGGTTTCTAGTTGAGCGCAAGTGACATTGATTTCTTGCTTTGTGGTTATACTTATGTAGCTATTTGCCGATCCACCTCTATAACAGCTATAACTGTAATGTGGAGCTGTAATCACAAGTAAAACCGAAAATAATTTGGTCAATTTTAGTTTTAAAGTAACCCGTAGTTCCCGGGGACGCAGTAAATAAACAATCACTGCGTTAAGCAACTTTAGCTATGGCTGGTCACGGATGGGTGACCGCTTTGTGGCATTTACATTTGCGAGCGTTTCCGTGCTTCGGAAGGCACGTTAAGCCGTTGGTCCCGCTTGCCAGTAACATGGCAGTCGTTAAGTCAGGTTGAAGGCAACAGCAGGTACCCACAACCTATATATTTCAATACGGCAATGGGCTCACTACCTATTACGTGGGACAAGAATACACATGGTGAAAAGTGGACCCCTTCGGGGATAAGGCGTGATAGATAAATATATAAATTTTAGGTTTATGGTTGGTACTAGAAAGTATATCCTGGTATAACGGATTTTTTTATTATCACAATATCCGTTTCCGTCTATCCATTTCTACATCAGTCTTGCGTCAAAGCCAGCTATCGCTGTGCTTGTCACCATCGTAATGTTGCAAGTACCATTTGTTATTCGAAGTAAATCGGTACCTACTAATTATAGTAAACAAACAAACAAAATGAAGCGCTCGTGGCCCCGCTGACTCAGTGTTCTGTAAACGATCACTGCGTTAAGCAACTTTGGCTATGGCTGGTCCTGAGATGGGCGACGCCATACTGGAATTAACATTTGCGAGCGTTTAAAAGGAGTGTTATCCTCCTCGCTCCGCTCGTCGTCGTACCTATTTACGACTTTGCTCAAGAGTAGTCTAAAATTAATAACACTTAAAATGTCGTTTCATATGTTACAGCTTACAAACTTGGCTATGAGTGTCGAGTGAGATAATTATTTACAATGGTGTCTTATTATTTCTTAAATATTCATAGTCAAATTTATTATTCATTTATGATTTTAACGGTTATCCATACCATTATGAGTTTTGTATTTTATGATAAATTATCTTTCGGCGTATAACAATTATGCCCTTTACATGTATGCTGATTAAAATTATGATAAAAAATTAGAGTAAGTTAAAGTTATGCCAATAAAACCATTATGCGTTTATAACACTCTGCTTATCATAATTTATGCGAGAAAACTTTATGCTGAAACTGTTATGCCAAACTACATTATGCTGAAGAAGACTATGCGATCGAAAGGGCTCCCCTCGTAGCGCCACTGACTCAGTCATCAGTAAACGATGCATCTTTCGTCACAGCTGGACCTCAGATGGGTGATCGCATTGAGGCATTTCCAGAGGCAGAAGGAGTCAGGGTAGGCCGAGGCTTACATATGAAGACCACGTGAGCAGATTGCTCAAAAACGTAAAAGTCTAATGTACTCGATACCCAGTCGTGCATGTATGAAGCGATTAATGAATCCACAGGTAGCGAAAGAAGTATGCATGGATCGCGAAGCCTGGTGATCTGTCCTCTCTGACTACCCCATCAAGGATACATCGTAAACATGTTTCGATGATTCGTAAACAGGTATTTTTAAGGTAGCTTTAACATGCGCCTGTCCATTTTATAGCTTATGTTACTTCTGAATAAAGGAATAACTTGACTTTTTAATGGTAAAATAATATTTAAAATCGGTTTAGTATTTTCAGAGGTTATCGGCTATAAACATTCAAAGTTATTATTTTTTATTTATTTGAGTACTTACTTGGTAACACGCTTCGAGACCAAGCAAGCATTATACTCATATTCGTGTCTTAGTGTATACTTACGTCTATTATTTTTAATCACCACTTTCTAGGCCTTTCTAAATCATTTGAGAACATTGAGGTACATTTTTGAACTTTGTGTATAATTGTCTAGACCCCAAGTCACCATGTAACTTCCAGATACACATAAATAACTTAATTACACAGATACAAATCTATTGATTTAGCTACAACGATACTTTCTTCTCAGATGATAGTTGATATTCGTGAGAAAGTATTCGTGGAAATTGCTCCCTTCTCTCTTGTCTTATATGGAAACTGTCTCAGACTTCCGCGATGTAACCGATACTAGATTCTGTAATATTAAGTTTTAGTAGCTACTAGCTGACCCTCGCGGCTTCGCCCGTGACATATTTTGAACCCTCGTCGCACCTATTTAATTCCGTAGCTAATTACGTTTACAAAAATGTATAAAAATTTGCCCGCTTTGTTTATATTTAAGATTACTGTTCCGCTGTCCTGGATAGTAGCGTAATGTAGCCTTCCTCGATAAATGGCCTGTCCAACACAAAAAGATTTTTTCTATTTTAGCCAGTAGTCCATTAGATATATAGATAGCGCGTTCAACCAAACAAACTCACAAAGCTTTATAATATTAGTATATCTATACTTTAATAACTAAAGCTGAAAAATTTGTTTGTTTGTATGTTTGTTTGTTTGGTTGAAAGCGTTTTCAGGAAAAACTGGTGCGAATGGATAAATTCTACTAGTTAGCCAATTTATTTAGGAAGGCTACATAACGCTATTACCCAGGAGAGTGGAGTAGTGAACTTAAATGTCAACAAATCGTGCAAATTTTTCATACAGTAGGTAGGTATTGTAAAATTAATTATTGGTAACGTGTGCACTTGATATCAATGTTTTTAAACTTTCGCGGTATTTTATTCATATTTATGATATTTCGGGTCTTATTCGCGACGTGTATTATTAGGTACAAAGCCTACCTTATAGTTCTCGACGTTTTGACCGGATTACACCAGCCATGGTCACGGGTTGTGGTAGTGGTGGTAAGGTGGACTTTGTACCTAATATATAAATATAGGTCAAAAATAAGACCCGAAATATCATAAACCTGATATTTATGTCACCCATCAAATAAAGCGGATTTATTTCAGGATTTCTATATATGACCTTGATTTTTGTCTGTACAACGGTTACTTAATTATTATTGACAATGAAAACTTATTATAGTACACATCAATTTATGACTTCAAGGTATAGGAAGTAGGTATTTGGAATATGTACGACTAGCTGATCAACGCGGCTTTGCCCGTGTCACGTCATTTATCAATTTTAGCGTGATGATATATAACCTTCCTCGACTATATACTATCTATAGCTACATATATATAGGCTATCCAACACGTAATGAATTTTGATAAACTTTAAATAGGACCACAAGAGAAGCACTTGCCTTCAAAAAAAAAAAATCACCTAAATTGGTTGACAAAGAAAACAGTTATGAGGTAACAAAATACAGGCGAATTTAATTTCATTTTTCATTTTCATCGTAGAGACCAATAACAAAACATTGAGTGACTAACACGAAATTTCAAAATCTCAAGAACTTATTTGTACGCTAATAAAATCTGTTCCACTTACAGATATTATGTACATTTTGAAACAAAGCCTATTTTAGCGTTGATACAGCGCCAGCCATGCGCAATATACTCATACAATTAGGTAATCTTACGTAAACTTCACCAAAACCTGCGTCAATTTGTATTGTCCATAAAACAATCGCTCACAAACTTTTTGGCTATCGATCCTAGGGGCCGAGTCTGCTATTTTAATCGTGTCGAAATAGAATCGAAATCGTCGTTCAATAGAAAGCCATCGGTACAATTTTGACAGTTTTTCGTAGTCTACTATTACAATTGAGTACCAATAGATTTCTATTGGTCGGCCTATAGAATTCGAGTAACACGTACCGCGCCAGTGGTAACTGTATACGCGTTTACAACAAGCTTCCCTGTGACCTGAGAAATTTACCATTAAATAAATTTAAAAAGTATATTAAAAGAAAGCTTTGTGAAAAAGGTTATTACTCTATTCAAGACTATTTACAGGACAAGGATGCCTGGAAATGATCTGCTGGCAAATAAAATATTATAGTCATAAAATACATAATTAAAATATTAAATTGTAAATAGGCCATCGAAAAAAAGCCTTCCTAAGTTTCCTGCCGGTTTTTCTCAGGTGGGCCGCGTTCCGAACCGGCCACTTTAAATATACTATTTTTTCTTTAGTTTTAGTGTATGACATTTTGTAAGCGCCTTTGAAATGGTCTATGCAAAATAAAAATATTTATTTTATTTTTAGTGACCGCTAGTCAGTTGCATTTTTGATAGTCTACTTACATTTTTTGAACTTGCATAACCAATTAAGAGATTTATGCGCACGTGCATGTGTACTAGGCGACCCCCACGGCCTCGCCCATGACATGCATCGAACTCCCATTCGCACCTATTTAATCCCGTTGCTTATAAATTCAACAATAATGTAGAATAGAATAGAATAGAATACTCTTTATTGTACACCATAAACTTAAAAGTAAAGTACAATACTACAATAATATTATATTAAGTACTACAAATTACAGGGTACAATCGGCGGTCTTATCGCAAAGCGCGATTTCTTCCAGACAACCTAATATGGATAAGGGTCAATGAATTTGTGTCCATAGGTAGTCCATTAGTGCACAGAATTTACAAGACATTTATAAGTACACACGGCTAAACATAATTCTTAATACGTACACATAGGTATAAATATTTATACAATCTCATACATATACCATATAATGTATAAAATATACACATATATATATATATATATATATATATATATATATATATATACCATATACTTAAATAAGTATCCAAATACATACTTTGACATATATTCTATATAATAATTCTAAGCTCTTAATAAAAAAATAAATAGCTAAGATAAACTTACAGACAAACGTCTCATACTGCTAAGTGAGTAAAGTAAGAAGTGTTAGCGGAGTTACATTGATAAATAGTAATTGGTAACCAATTTCTTGAAGTTGCTAAGAGACTGTGCACGTCGTATAGTTACAGGCAAAGCATTCCATAAGCGTATAGCCTGTATTGTAAAAGATTTATCCAAAAATCTTGTGGAATGCATTGGCATTTTAAGGCGCAAGTTCTCCGATGACCTCAAGAATCTCGAATGCGTATCACCTAAGAACTCGAAACGTTCTTTAAGATAGACGGGAGTACAGGGATTAAACAAGATATTATATAAAAGAAATAGGATATGCGCATTACGGCGAAATCTAATGGGAAGCCACTTGAGTTTCGTGCGAAATTCAGAGATATGATCATATTTGCGCAATCCAAATATGAATCTAATGCAGAAATTTTGGAGATGCTCAAGCTTATTAAGTTGTTCCTCGGTGAGATCTAGATAGCTGGCATCGGCGTAGTCGAGGATTGGCAATAGTAGAGACTGAGCCAGTGCAGTTTTAGTAATGCCTCGTGTGTAGGCGAAACACGTGTCGACGTCGTACGACATTCTAAAAAAGCGTAATATTGCAAAAATAACATTTAAAAACAAAATAATGTCATGTAACGCCTGATTCAATTAGTTATCATAGAAAAAGCATTAGAACATAAGAAAGTTTTTCAAGACGTCAACAGTTTTCTAGATGTAGCTCAAGCTTTTAACAAGGTATGGCATAAAGGTCTTATACATAAACTTCAAAATATGCTTCCGAAACAGTTTGCGGATATCCTAAAGTCTTATTTGACCCAAAGAATGTTCAGAATAAGACAAGACGTTGCGTACTCAGACTTGAAGGAAATAAAAGCTGGAGTACCCCAGGGTAGTGTATTAGGTCCGGTCCTGTACCTATTATACACCTGCGATATCCCGAGCTTAGAAAACCACACCATAGCAACATTTGCAGATGACACAGCCATTATGGCCACAGGGGTCACTCATGCGGATGCAGTGGCAAAGGTTCAAACAGCTGTCAATATCATATATGACTGGAGAAAAAAATGGAAAATAAAACTGAACGAAGCCAAATCAGTTCACATAGACTTTACAAATAAAAGTGCCAATTATCATGCACTGTATATAAATGGCAAAACCATTCCATACGAGAACTCAGCAAAATATCTAGGGATGACACTAGACGCAAAACTTAGATGGAAGGTCCATGTAAAAAAGAAACGCAGTGAGCTTAATTTTCGCTACAAAAATTTGCAATGGCTGTTAGGCAAACATTCCTCACTGTCAGTGAACAACAAATTATTATTGTACAAACAAGTCCTAATGCCAGTGTGGACTTATGGATACAACTTTGGGGCTGTACCAAATCAAGTAACATCCAAGCGATACAAGAAATTGAAAAAAAAGTACTTAGGGGCATCGTTAAAGCTCCTTGGTACATTTGAAATGACGACCTCCACAGAGACCTTAAAGTGGAACTCGTAGCTAATGTAGTACAAAAGTACACCGAAGCTCATCAAAACGACTTCATCATCATGTAAATGTTCGAGGCTATTCAACTCCTTGACCATACAGATTTAGTGAAAAAACTAAGAAGGACAAAACCCTTTGAATTAGTATAGTAAAGTGTCAGTGTAACATAGTGAAATAAGTGTAACTTTTAAAGAACACATGAACAAAGTGACTTTCCCTTAATAGAGACATTAAGAAACGTGTTATTGGACACATTCTTATAATTTTATTTTATTTTATTTTACTCTATATTAGCAGGTTAGGTTAAAGTGTAATTATTTATTAGTCTATTGGCTAGATTGTAATTTATATGATGCGCTAATACAGCACATAATTAAACAAAAATAAAAAACTGTCCAGCAATGCTTGAGATAGCGCGTTTAACCCGAATCAAAAAAACTCTTTTGCTTTATATATTAGTAGTAGTTGACGCCCGTGTCTCCGCACGCATGGTGAAGTTTGCCCATTCCCATTTGCCACAGGAACTTGCTCCCGGGATAAAAAGTAGCCTATGTGTTATTCTGATGTGTGTAAGCTATATTATTGTAAAATTTCATCAAAATCCATTTAGTAGATTTCAAAAAGTAACAAAAATCCATACTTAGAAACTTTCGCGTTTATTATATTAGTAGGATAGAGTATAGATGTAATACGAAATTCCATGTAGAAACTTACGCAACTAGTTTAAACAGAGGCGGCGATCGATTGCGAAGACGTTGACTACGCTTAATTGATTGGATACGTATTATTGATTCGTCCTGGATCTTTATTTTATGCAACCTGATTAAAGCCTGCGACTTGGTGCGTGTCACAGAACAGAAAAAAAACAGTTTTCTATGGCGCGAAGCTTTTTTTTCTCACCCTGTAACATGAATGGAATTATTTTTCACCTCTCCAGCAGCAAAAGGGCACTTTTGCTTTGTGAAATCTCAAAGGAAAATCGACTTTTGCTGCGAGCCTGAGGCAAAGTAACTTTTTATATAAATTTGAAATAAGCAATCCGAAACTCCGCGGTCGCGCGGTCCGAAACTCAGGACTAGCGCTGGCCGTACAATTATGTAATTTAATTATTTTAGTTTATAGGTGTAACTATTATAATTTATGGACGTTTTATTGAAAAATAATAATAACTATGTAATACAGTAAACAAAAATGTCGCGTTACAAAAAAATATCATTAGTATTTAGTTTTCAAAAATTGACATGTATTGTAATTTCGGACCGCAGCTCTAAAATAATCTGTATAATCTGTGGACAAAGCGGGAATTTAAAAAATCTAGTTGGTTTTGATTATTCGAGTTGTGTTTATGATTAATTGAGATTAACTTGAGGTAACAGTATTCTCGCTGGAGAGGTGAAAAGTTGTATGTTTCACACGAGAGCAATTTTTTTAAACTCGTGCCTTTAATTCACTCACTGCGCTCAGTAGTCGAATTGCGAATCACTCGTAATTCAATTTTAGACTACTTCGCTGGTTCGTGATTTAACATCAGCACTCGGTACAAAAAATACTTTTGCTTACTTGTTGAACAAATAACTATTGTTTGCCTACCAGGGCGTTCGGTAGATAGGTAATTCAGAACTAACAGCTAGAGAAAGTTCTTGTTATTGCTATTTTGTTGTTCAAAGGAATTAATAAAAATATTATTTGAACATTAGAAACTGACATTAAAGTTTTCGTTTATTACCTTTTCCTTTTTGTCGAGGAAAATACTACTCATCTTTTTTACCTTTGCTGAATTTTACCGAATCTGCTATGGCGACTCTTCTGAAGAGCTTTTCAACCTAATCCCACCCTCTCCTTTTTGTTCCCGAACAACACGTGCCGGGAGGTCAATCATGAGGATTTCCACACGGAAGAATATATACCAAGGTTTGACCTTACCAACACATTTAGAGAATTTTATTTATAGATAGAGCCGGTAACGCACGTGTCCTTCCATATTCTTGAATCCTTCCTTATTTGCATATTCTTGGATTCCATAGTTGCTCGACCTCAGTTTATGACTAAAATGGAAATTCTGATTCTATAAATGTCATAATTGTGACCAAGCATAGAATCGTAACAACTATTGTACTACATCTTACTGCAAATATAAAGCAATAATATTAATATATGTAAATCCTTTACTACAAGGAAGTTTATCTAACCGATTAAATAACACGTATGTCTGTAATCAAAATCATTTAAAACATTAACCTTAATAAAAGTATTGCTCAATAGATAGTACGCAACTGTCATATTTTAGAGTATACACACGAATTTTTTTTTTTGGCAGTACACCTTTTAACAGCAATGACCTTATGCTGCAGTCAGCCATGCCTGACGACGCGTAGTCATTCCGTTACGTACCACTGTCAAGGTTGAAAGGATTTATTAATTTATGCCATTTGATGTGTACCGATTTGCATAATAAGTGAGAAGTGTGTGTTCACTGTACAGCAATAAGTAGAGTGAAATGAATATTATGTGTCATGGGCTGATTCATATTACCTACTATTGGGTTAAATAGTTCTGGATCTTTGTAATGTTTTGCTCTAGAAGTGAGCCAATTGTTGCGCTTCTCGCGTTTGCGCACAAATCAAACCTGTCTATATTTGAAGACAAGTTGTCGGCGCACCGAAACGCTTGCATTCACGGACGACGCTGGAGGAGGATAGGGTCCGGGAAGCACGCACTCGAATTGGGGTCTTTGGGCAGCAATACCGCTCGTAATATCACTATTAATACAGTCGACCCCTTTTATTTACTCTGAACTACTTGTCAGTTGTCCCATAAAAAGAGGGCGCGGATATAGGTTATGTATTTCCGAGGCCTGCTCTCGCTAATTTTCCAAACAACAACACTGTTCTACTTTGCAGCTCAAAATTTGACCAAAATCTGTCAAATTAATTGACTAGTACAGGGTACGTTTCTCAATCCATACCAGAGCTTTTAACAGATACCTGGCAGATACGTCCCAGAGGTGAGAATAGTAGCCTATGTACAGCTGAATTTTTGCTTAGGAATCTTTATTTATCTCAAGGATGTAAAGTATCGTTAAAAGAATTACCAGCTTCCTGACAAGTAATTGTGCCTTCAACTTAGGGTATCACTTAAAAGTCAAGTAAAAAAAATCAAGCAGAGGTCCAGATGCTCAAGGTATATTGGCGAAAGAGGGAGACCATTCGATTTCCCAAAACGTGCGTTGATCTCAACTTGCCAAAACAAACAAGTGTGATTTGAACTTTCTGTTAACATAGTCAGTTTACCTGGTTTTCTCACGGCTCGTGCGGTTAGACGTACTCGTATAACTCTCCACGACCAATGGTTGTCTGCGTTATAATCGGGCTTTAGGAGGTCGTTTATTAGAATAGAATAAACTTTATTGCCCATCAATATCAAACACTCATGTCAAGAGATTACAGTCTCATAAATGTACAAAGGGCCTTATCGCTAAAGAGCAATCTCTTACAGGCAACCATTGGATGGAGAAGATTGTCAAGGATCACTTGGGAAATGGGTAGCAATTAGTATTGAACTTTATATGGAACATAAATAACTAATAAATGTAATAATTTTAAGTGAGTTGTAAAGGGACTGAGCAGACATTCAATGTATTTTTGCGTCCCTTCCACATTACAATGACCCCTTTGCATGCATCACTTCCTCGTTAAACGATGCAAACAAATTTCATATAATACACACACTCTACAGCCAAGGTCAGCATAATGGTTCCCCACGTGTCACTTCAGGCATCGATGGACGTTACGAGGTCATGTCGCTAATTCGTGGACACTGGGCTTTCATAAATAGGGGAGAGAGGAGTGTAAAATTTTGGATCAAATTAAAGACTTTTTTTTATACAGCAATGAGGTGGCAGACAAGCGGACGTGATGGGAAGTGGTCACCGTAGCCAATGACGTTTGCAACTCGTCCTAAAAGTCTCATCCCTTTCTATTGCTATGTTTTTCATCTATGGTCGTAGAGTTAATCTATTTGGAATTATGATAGATATAATATTACAGAAAGTAATCATTATTTTTAAAGTTAGTTTGAAGGTACGTAAATGTCAACCAGTGCTATAAAATATATCTAAAACAACCGGTTATGTTAACAACTTACCTATTTAGTTTCCCTAAAGTCGGCCATCACAGCTCTATACCGAATTTACAGACACGCGTGGTTGCAATTGTGAATAATGTGAGATTCATTTGAAATTCAAATTTCGAACAATTAGTATCGCATCGTAGATTGTCTATGAAATAAAAGTTAAACTCCGGGTTCAAGTTACGTCATAAATCAATTCGCTCCATTCATTTGATTTTTGCTACGCGGTAAACAAGTTTGTAATTTGTTCAATTCTGTTTATTTTAACTTGCTTTTTAAAACCGTATGGTAATTGATTAGTTTGACCTCGGGGTCTTCGCAATGTTTAGATACACGACGAAGCTCTTATTATGTACTAGCTAATGCCCACAGCTTCGCCCGCGGGGTGAAGTTACCTATTTGAGATTTCGTACGGAACCCAATTTTTTTTTTGTAAATCTAATATAGCCTATGTTACTCATAAAGAATGTAGCTCTCTAATGGTAAAATAATTTCTAAAATCGTCCCAGTAGTTTCTGAGCCTATTCATTACAAACAAACTTATAAATCTTTCATCTTTATAATATTAGTATAGTTGCGTGGCCATACTTGTTAGTTTTGACTGCCTCGGTAGCGCAGTGGTAGTGTATGCGACTGCCGCGATTGAAGTCCAGGGTTCGATTCCCGGGTCGGAAAAAATAGTTGTGTGATCCACAAATGTTTGTTTCCGAGTTTGGGTGTTTCTTATGTATAATATGTATGTATTTAAAAAATAAGTATGTTTATCAGTCGTCTAGATCCCATAACACAAGCTATATTAGCTTACTTACTTATATATTTAGCTAGACGACGCTGCGTAAAAAAAAGTTATTTATGAACAGAACGCCTTATAACTGACTTTTTTAAATATGCCACGCATTTTAACTGGGGAGAAATGTCACCCTATGATAGTGGCCCTGAGACTCTAGATGTCACCAAATTTTTGATTAGACGGCATCGTTGTAGAGTGATAAGGTCGGCAGCGCGAATGCTGCACCTCTGGTGTTGCAAACGTCCATAGGCTACGGTGACCACTTTCCATCAGGTGGGCCGTATGCTTGTCTGCCACCTCAGTGGTAATTAAAAAAAATAGAAGCACATATCTTAATTGTTAACTCATTATCAATCACGCCTTTATCCCTGAAGGGGTGGCAGAGGCATATTATTCACCCACATTTCACTGTGTGTATTATGTCCCACGTAACAGGCGGTGAGCCCATTGCTGTGTATTATAATATCGTGCATGTATGAAATTATATAAGTATAGCTTACTAATATGAATCTATTAATGAATCTGCAGGAAGCGAAATAAGTATGTATGGATCGCGAAGCCTGGCGATCTGTCCTCTCTGACTACCCCGTCGGGGATACAGCTTGTATATAGTTAGTCACATAATATTAATATTTAACATGTAGGCTGTGGCGTCAGCAAGATCGTTTGACCTTCAACACGAATAGTATTTAAATAAATTTCTTTTGCACATTAGTTGAACTTGAATATTTAAACCGTTACATAACTTTGAATTTATGTAGTTAAATTTTATTCTGAGCTTGATAGGATTAAAACGTCAAGTTCGAGACTACCGGGACTTTAATTGGTATTGCTTATTAGTGTCTAGCACATAAGACCTTTTAGCCTTTTTGTTACCACTTCACTAAAAAGGTAACGGGTTCAATATTTCTTGCAAATTTAACATCTAAAATAGACACATTTTAAAACTAACTAACTAACTATCTTCACGCTGTATCCCTGACGGGGTAGTCAGAGAGGACAGATCGCCAGGCTTCGCGATCCATGCATACTTCTTTCGCTTCGTCGAGATTCATCAATCGCTTCATACACGCACGTCTGGGTATCCGAGTACTTTTGACCTTTCCGTTTTTGAGCAATCTGCTCACGTGGTCTTCATATGTAAGTCTCGGCCTTCCCTGACTCCTTCTACCCTCTACTTTTGAACAATATATATTCTTCGTTAATCGCTCCTCACTCATTCGTTGGACGTGTCCAAACCAACGGAGCACGCCCTTTTCCAGCTTAACGCTGACACTTTCATTCAAACCTGCCATATTGCGTATCATAAAATTATTTATTTATTATTTATTTATTAAATTTATTCTGCCCTTTAGACCCACCCCAGTTCCGTGCTTCGGAAGACACGTTAAGCCGTTGGTCCCGGTTGCCAATAAAATGGCAGTCGTTAAGCCAAGATGAATGCCTTAAAAAAATTCAACAGCGGATCACCACAGCTTGCGCCTGTCCATTTCGACACGGCAATGGACTTACCACCTGTTACGTGGGACAAAAATGCATACGGTGAAATGTGGGCGTTTAATATGCCTCTACCTACCCCTTCGGGGATAAAGGCGTGACAATATACAAATATTAAACGTGAAGTTTAATAAGAATAGTCATACGTTCTCTCGATGGGGCGGGCATCTATTTCATTCACATTTAGTCATTTCTATACAGTCCAATGTCCAAAATTGTAACAAATGAGAATACTTTTCCACTCCAGAATTTTCACATAATCTATACTAATATTATAAAGAGGAAAGATTTGCAAGTTTCTTTGTAATGAATAGGCTCAGAAACTAGTACTATTCTTCGTGAGCAACATAGGCTATATTGGATTTTCAAAAAGTTTAGAGTTCCGTACGAAATCTTGAATAGAAAAACTTCACAAAGCGGGTGAAGCTTACATAGGCACATGTGATCCATAGTCAACCTATTTATTACGTGGCACCCCGTCGATGCATTCTGAATTCAAATTGTTATCATCTCAAAGATATTTTTTTATCGTCAGCTTAGGTACCTTGCACTCGCCATTACATAACGAACCTGTGAGTTTTATAACAAAACATAAAATAAATAGCATATCTAAAATAGTGTGGCGACTTTAAAATCACTATCATTGTGAAAACAAGACGGTCTATCACAGTCGGTGAAAACAATTTATTTTGAAAGTTTTATGCTCTGGTTTGTAGTAATCAATTCTTTATTTATACGCTTTAAGTAGATTATCTTAGAGCGAGTGATGTGATGGTACACCTGCCTGGGGGCCAAGTCTGCTATTTCAATCGTGTCGAAATAGAATCGAAATCGTCGCGCAATAGAAAGCTACCGGTACAATTTTGCCAGTTTTTCGTAGTCTACATTACGATCGTACTCCAATAGACTTCTATCGGTCGGCCGATAGAATTCTACTAACACGTAACGCGCCAGTGGCCGCTAGTCAGTTGCATTTTTGATAGTCTACTAACATTTTGACAGCTAAAAACAGCGATTCTGGTTTTGTTCTACGGATTGTCAATAGTAGACTCGGCCCCCTGATCAATTTACGAGCCTCTGACGTTGACATAGAGCACATAAAAGAAGAAGTGTCAGAAGAACCATCCAGCATATTTAGTGCTAGAACTGTTGTTGTCAGTTGCACACACAAATAACAACATATCAACAACTAGCGGACGCAGCAGTAGATCGCTAAAGATCAATTCAATTTAGAAGCAATTTCTAGGTTACCTTTTTTTATTTATATATTAACTTCCGATTGAGCGTACATCTACCCTTACTTTGCATCAAGAAGTTCAGCAGTAGAATTCCCAAAAACTGTGCCATCAGCGAGATTCTTTACGCGCTTCTTCTTTATCTTAGCGTCTTCAGTCGTCATAATGGACGCGCCTAATCTCGGAAATTCATAAAAGGACTAAAACTTCTTGTCGTTATAACTTCGGAAATACTGCATGTATGAAGTGCTCTAATTTTAGCCGTATTTGACAGTAATATTTTGACCCTTTTGTGTTCTCCATTGGCTATTCTATTAATAGCCAATTATAAGACTTCCAACCTTAGATTATAAAAACAAAGCTTCCAACATAGTCGAAAATAATAAGCTAAATGGTTATTATTATTGACCTTGTTGGAAGCGACTGCCGTTTGACCTCCTAACCCTAACCTTCCAACAATGTGAAGGTGGGTAAGTCCTGGTGAATTAGCTTGGTGGAAGTCTCCCGTGAATCTTCGTGAGGCCCTACTTTACACCATTCTGGCTCTGCCGCTGATTATTCAAATCTTATATAGCCCTACATACTGCGTAGGTAACAGTAAGCAATAAATTATTGGAGCATATAGTATGAACAAGGTTAAAATATGTAGGTAGAATTTTTATTTATGATTTCTAGGGTTTTGTACACACAGATTTTAAACCCTGTCTATTTATATTCAAATCCATCCCGGCTTTTCCTTTACTTTGTCAGTAAAATGGCAATCGTTAAGCCTGGATAAGTCATTATGGGCGGCTTGAAAAATTTCAACAGCAGGTAGCCACAACCTGCGTCTGTCTATTTCAACACGGCAGTGGGCTCACCACCTATTACGTGGGACAGGAATCCACACGGTGAAAAGTGGGCATATAATATGCCTCTGCCACTCCTTCGGGCATAAGGCGTGATAGATATTTATTTTCCTTTACTTACCTACCTATCTTTTGAAATTTTCGACTATAAATACAAAAATATTTCATTAGATGTTTTACTAGGTTTTCTTAATGTACTTGGATAAGCACATGTGTACGTATGAAAGGATTACTGAAGGAAAGTGTAAGAAGTATGTATGGATCGCGAAGCCTGTCTTCTCAGACTATCTCGTCGATAATAGAGCCTGAATTGGGATACAAGACAGAGTGGAAACTTTCAGCGGGTAGTAAGGAGAAGTACCTTATCCGTTGCTGCTACACGAAAATACACGAAAATGATCTTAGAAGACTATCCTTTTTTTTATGGAATTTTGATCCCCATGTACAGATTTTCAAAAAAAATTACCGTTAGCAGGAAAATAGTACATTTTTTATAAAATCATTTTTTGATGCCAATCAATCCTGTTTCTAATACTGATCAAGCTCTTCTATGGGACCAACCATCGTAAAAGTATTCAAAAAGTCACAAATTGCAAAAAACTAAATTACTATCAATAATATAAAAGCACAGCTGTCTCTTTAATATTACGCCTTGGCCAAATTATTCCATCAAACAAACAAATCAGCCTATAACAGTCCACTGCTGGACGCAGGCCTCTCCCAATTTCGTTTTAGGAGGGTAGATACTTGATGAACCTTATTGTACCACGCTGTTTCGAGTTTCCTTCTTTTCGTCATGACCTGTTAGCAGGTGCACCGCTTACACCCGTCAAAGATTGAAAGTACCTGGTAGAGGTAATCATGGCACTGTTCTAGCTGAACGGAATACAGAGTAAGTTAAGTCATAAGTTAAGTTATACGGAACATTTCGTGTGCGGCCCCAACTTACACTTGGCAGGTTCTTTCTTGTCTTGATAACTGTTTTACTTTACAGTTGCTCAAATTGTTACATGCATAATAAATTATAGTATGACGCGTGGCTTTATTTATTATTAAAATTTAATCTACATAAGGTTTAACGGCCGACATAAAGATCTGCGTTACGTCTATCTACCACAGTATAGATGCACCCAACAACCTTAGGGTCATCATCATCATCATCCGAGCGTGTCCCAGTTGCGTCTCGCGACGCCCGTGGTACGCTTTCCTACATTTTCTCCCGAACTTCGCACGGTCGTCGGCATCCCCTGTAGTGAGACCATTGGCGCGCATGTCATCCTTTACAACGTCAAGCCGGCACTTCTTGGGTCTTCCCCTCTTACCTATACCCGGCGGGGATGACATGACCAGGCAAATGTTTCCCACGTATCCTGGCGGTTGCCAGCCAACCCTTAGGGTGATCTACATATTCATAACTTCCCAATATGTCCAAAATGATATCCATTCTTCACGAGCACGGGTACATACCGAAATTCATTTAATTTATAAGTTTGGAGTAATGCATTTTTTACAAAGACTGGCTGACTTCCGCGACTTTTCCCATGCCAAACTGATCCACGTGGATACCTATTCATTCCTTTCGTTTATTAATTTTACAATAAAGTATGAAAATTTGCCCGATTTTTTGACATTTATGATTACTACTCCGCTCTCCTGTATAGTAGCGTGATGATTAGCCTATAGACTTCCTCGATAAATGGGCTAAGGTATTTTCAATTCAAACAAGTAGTTTCTGAGATTAGCGCGTACAATCAATCAAATTAACTCTTCAGCATTATAATATTATTATAGATAGCTTTATGCACCTTTTCTCCATTTAAATTTAAACTGTGTCAAATTTAACATTAATCCTTTTGCCTAATTTTCGTAAAATAAAAATGAAACATTTGTTTCGTTAACATACCTAATTGGTACATAAAACTATTGCTATTGTAGAGATCTTCTATTATGTGACTAACATCTGTATTAGAAGGTCTCGCTCATCTATAACTATAATATTCAGTACTAGATAATTATAATTACACCTCAATCTTAGAACATACACAATAAAATCAATTGTTTTGTAGTGTTTGTGTGTGTGTGTATGTATGTATGTGTGTGTGCGAAAAGGGGCACAAAGTTTTTACGGAAGCCATTATCATTAGTATCAATATTATTATTGCATGCCCTTACCTTAAATGAATTCCAACAATCTCATAATCATTACATAAGCGTGACACTTAAAAGCTATATCCTCCGTATTATTTCACTTAAGTCGCGTAATAAGGCAATCGTAAAAAACCACTTAAGCTCTATTAATAATGTTCACTTAAAACATATCAATTTTCTTTTCATTGTTTCAGATTTTCATCTCAGCGTGCGAAACTCAACGGAAAACACAACGGACTTATGTTCAAAACAATGAATGTGACACAGAACGAATCTCACAAGTTGTATAGTTAGAAAACGACATAAAAACACGAATATAAATATGTGATTAAGGACATCTAGCGGTCGAACTGTGAACTTATTAATTAGTGTAAGAGGTTTTAAATCTGTGTTCAAAAAAAATAATACTCAAGATGAAGTTGAATTTGTTCAAGCGTTCTATGATTTTTGCTACTTTTTTCGGTTCGTGTCTGTGTATTGCGCTATTTGTAGCATCTTTGGGGACTTCGCACTGGATTGATGCGAGAGCGAGAAGGACTCTGCCGATCCCTCTCGATCCAGAAGGTCGAATTAGCTTCGGCTTGTTCGAAGGACACAAAGATTTCTTCTATAAATACGGCCATAGAAGTCATAATTTCAGTGGTAAGTAATTAATTTCAACATGTTTTTTTGTCACCACACGGTATCACGGGCCTATTATAGTAGTAGACTCCAGTAGAGTCTACCTAATATAAATACATAATATCAGGCCTGTCTCCCTCGAGATATGGCTCTTCACTTGCTAAGATCCCAGCATACAACTTTCGCTTCTAGGGACTTCATTGTTTATATACACGCTCGCCTTTTAAGAGCACTCTTGACGTGGCCATATCTTAAATAAAGGAAATTCGATATCATTGACATGCGTGCCTCAAGATCGACCTCTATCTGGGAAATGGTAGAGGTCCATGGACCACCCCCTAAATCTGTTTAGTCAGTCTATTTCTATCTATGCTCTCTACGTGTCCCAATAATTTGTGTGATCTACAAATGTTTTCGGAATTTTGTTTTCTATAAATAGTAGTTTTATATAATATTTATATAATACATATTATTTAATTATAGCTATCAGTCAACTGGATCCCATACCATAACCTAATATTAGCTTACTTTGGGCTAGGTGGCGCTGTGTAAAAATATTTCCCACAATATTTATTTATTAATATTTATAATACTTATATTTTTTGTATATTCAGTCTGTGATATGGGAACATGTCAGAAGATGAAGTGACTAAGATACAGCAAAGGGTTCGTCCGGATCTACGGATAGGTAACGGCTTTGTGATATTTCCGTGCTTCGATGGGAACGTTAAGCCATTAGTCCTGGTTGCCATTAACACGGCAGTCAAGCCAAATTGAAGGCCTTAAAAATATTGAACGGCACGTAGGCACAACCTGTAATTTCAACACGACAACGGGCTCACCACCTATAACGTGGAACAGGAATGTACACGGTGGAATGTGGGCTTGTAATATGTCTCTTGCACCCCTTCGGGGATAAAGGCGTGATGCATTGATAAACAAACATAATTCATTCTCTATAAACTCTGTGGAGTTACCAGTATAATGCTTATAACATATCTTGATAAGCTCTTTATAAAACCTACCTCTCTAATAACTGGATCATTGGAACGAAAACGGTCGTTTTAATCCCAAGATAACATCGCGATGTTATTTTGTAATCTATTCAGTTCTTTGCTCTTACGCAAACTGATTAGCGTCACCCGTCTACAATTTGTGAATTGTATCTTATAATGACAGACAGACATTTGAAGTAATTATATGTTTAGGGTTCTGTAACCCAAAAGAAAAAAACGGAATCCTTCCAGACAGACAGAGATCTACAAAGTGATCCTATAAGATCACTTTGTTATCCGTCTGTCTGTCAAGGCCCTTTATCTCGGCAACGCATAGAGGTATCGAGTTGAAATTTAAACCCTATACTCAGATCTGCAGTCGCTTGAAGAAGTTACTAAAATCAAAGCTCTTAGTTAACATTAAAGTGATACTGTCATTTATGCTGCATAAAAAGTATATTGCGAGACTCTCAAGAGAATTACAATTTGTAGGGTATTTCCTGTTGCCTGAGAACTATGAAATTTGGCATAATAACATTTTAATACTAGAAGTATAGGAAATAATGTGATAACTATACGTTTGTAATGAAATCATCAAGTTAAATTTGAATTGTAATATAAGAAATATTTAAACTAGTAAAATACATAAAGGTTTTAGGTTCATTGTTCTAGTATATATTTTAAATATTCAATTAATATTTCTGTCATATAAAAAATGTCACACTAACATATACACCTACTTATTCTCTACTGTAGGTACAAGCCCTGACCAAACCCGGTGAAAAGGTGCCCAAAATACACATTTTACAATTCATACAAAATATTAAAATGGAAATTACATAGTACTAAAAATCCTCTAATAATACAAAAAATGCCTCGGTGGCGCAGTGGTAGTGTATGCGACAGCAGCGCTGGGCTCCTGGATTCGATTCCCGGGTCGAAACAAATATTTGTGTGTTCCACAAATGTTGGTTTCGGAGTTTGGGTGTTTGCCTTGTATAATATGTATGTATTTAGAAAAATATAAGTATGTATATCAGTTGTCTAAATCCCATAGTACAAGCTTATAGCTTAGTTTGGGCTAGATGGCGCTGTGTGAAAAGTGTCCCACAATATTTATTTTATTTATTTATTTGTGCGGAACCTTCAGTGAGCTAGTCCTATTCGCATTTGTCCGGTTTTTTCCATAATGTATTGCTGCGCCTTTAGAACAACCAAAAGAACGTGTTGTTCTACATAGGTAGCTATCACCCAAACCGAGACATGACCAGGGTCACGCTATTTCGTGCTTCGCGTGAGACTATTTAGGTCTTTTTGTTATAAGTTATACTTCTTTTGGCGCGTTAGGGAAAAATATTGAGAGTAAAAATATAAATTTATAAAAATATAAATATAAATTTTTCGATGCGCGCGCTAACCCTCACGAAAAGCACACTGTAAAGTGTTTCCATGACAACTTATAAACACCCTGAACTTAGTTGATAAGTGTTTCCATGACAACTTATAAAAACATTCAAAGTAGTTTTCATTATATTGATGTTTTTTTTTTCAAACTAACTTATCATTCCTGTTCCAAACAAAGAGTTGTGGTCAATATGATGAAATCTAATTAGACTAAAGAAATATAACTTCTAACGCGTGTACATAAGTATACTCACACCCTTTTTTGTATTTGGGCCTTATCCCACCCGTTTTCCCATTACTGTGACTGCTGTAAACCAGGATCTACAGCAAAGACCAACACCAGAAAAGTTACACCGAGATAGATCTCAGTGAAGTCCCAGGAGAAGCTAGTGTCTTGGAACCCGCATCGAAATTAATCAGAAGGTTATTTAAAGGAGTTGGAAAAATAAATTAACGCCTATTTCTTCCTTTGTAAAGCGGGAGACCTGGAAGGCCTGGATGTACACCTAGTACATCCTATAGGAAAAGGGAAATACCACGGTATAGTAGGTACATTACGGGGCCTATGTGTGCTATGTTTGATTCCAGTAGTTAGGTGGTTATCCAATTTTATTGTAGCCGGCCAGGACTTCGTAACGTTCCAGAAACTTCTATCCTGATTTTCGGCATTCTTTAAAAGATTAAATTGTATAATTTAACATAAAAAATCCTAATAATAATACTAAAATAAAACTTCATAATGTTATTATAAATGAATTGATGTGCGATAGTCTCGCTAAAACTCGACAATGGCCGGACCGATTTGGCTGATTTTCATATTGAAAGGTTTTGTAAAGGTTCAGTGTAGGTTTAGAAACAAACATAATAAATTAATCAAAAACTAAATATAACCATTAAATTTTTCTATACAAAATGTTCTTACCTGTGAAATTTAGATGTTCTTTGAGTCTCTTTTGTTTTTTGTGTAGAAATTAAAAAAATAGTGTCACTTGGTTGTCAAATATTGATCGGTCGTTGAGAAATTTGTATGTTTCATAGCTGTAGTATGAGGTCCCGATCTCTTTGGTCTATTTTGTTGGAAATAGTTCTGTTTCAGTAATAAAGAAATAAAAAATAATAGTGTCAGTTGATTGTCGAAAAGAGAAAATCTATAACTCCATAATAATATTAGAATTATATAAATTTCCTGTACGTGTGTTTGTCCGCTAAGTCTTCCTAAACGGCCGGACCGATTTGGATGAAATTTTGTATCAAAATCAAAAATCTTTATTCATGTAGGTCACAAAGTAACACTTATGAACGTCTAGATTACTGCTTCTACATTTACATTTACTGCCAGATTGGCAAAGCAATAGGTAGAGCCAGAGGAAGAACCTGGCAATAAAACTCATGGCCACTCTTTTCTAACCGCCATTTGACACAGTTTGATTAACATGATATTTGACCAATTATACAGTAAAGAAATTATACAAAAAGAAAACAAAATAAATGTTGTGTTCATTAAAATTACACTTACATAGTTCCTTTGAATTTATGTGAGAACAGTCGACTAAACTTAGTTTGCCTTAAATTTAAATAATATTATTTGTAACAATTGCTATAACAGCTATGAGCTGACCAGTCCCAACAGACGGCACCCGTTCACGGGTATGACGCATATATCAGCCATCGCCCTATTCAACCGTATTGTAGGGAACAATGCGACCCGATACATACGCCACCACTGCCAGGACACTTAGGCGAGCATGACATACCCAAAAACTACACAGCAACTATCATGTCAATTTCAAAATTATAAATAAGTCTACATAGTGCTCACACAATAACAAAGTCAAATTACATATAATTATGTATATTAGTTATTACCGGGACTAAACGCAGCCATACCTTTAGTTGCCTGGCGTTTCAAATTATTTATACTGGAGAATGTATATAAAAATAATGTAAAAAAAAAATACAACATATATATGCAGATTCAAGACAAGTAGATATAACACAAGATTCATTCGAATCCTAAATAGCTCGAGCGAAGAGCAAGCAACTCATTTCCATTTATTTTTATCATTCAAATAATCATTAATTGTGTAATAAGCCCTTTTCAAGAGGTGCGTCTTAATTTCCGCCTTAAATTTATGTAACGGCAGGTTCATAATGTCTAAAGGAATTTTATTATATAGGCGTACGCCAATTCCTGCAAAAGAGTCGTGAACCTTTTGTAAACGATGATGCGTTCCAATTAATTTATGCTTATTTCTAGTATTTATCGAATGTATGTCACTGTGTCTATTGTATAAATGCATGTTCTGTTTAACTAACATGATATTTGCAAATATATACTGTGATGCAACCGTTAAAATGCCAATTTCTTTAAATTTCTCTCTAAGAGACACTCTAGCACTCAATTTATATATTGCACGTATAGCTCTTCTGGAGTATGTATATTTCAATGGGTTGCTGGATTGTTTGAAACAAAAGACATGCTGGTAGCATGACCTGGCAGGTTGCGCTGCGTTCGGTATGTCACATAATTGGCTCTACAAGAGAAAGGTACATATTTCATTACACCAATTGTAGATTCGTTAAATAAAATAAATAAAATAAATAAATATCCATCACGCCTTATCCCCGAAGGGGTGGCAGAGGCATATTATATGCCCACTTTTCACCGTGTGGATTCCTGTCCCACGTAATAGGTGGTGAGCCCATTGCCGTGTTGAAATAGACAGATACAGGCTGTGGCTACCTGCTGGTGAAATTTTTTAAGCCGCCTATATGGCCTTCAACAAGGCTTAACGACTGCCATTTTACTGGCAACCGGGACCAACGGCTTAACGTGCCTTCCGAAGCACGGAAACGCTCGCAAATGTAAATGCCACAAAGTGGTCACCCATCCGACGACCAGCCATAGTGAAAGTTGCGTACCTCAGTGATCGTTTACCGAACACTGATACCGCGGGGCCACGAGCGTTTTCGATTCGTTAAAAGCTTTTTTTTATACCACTGAGGTGTCAGACAAGCATACGATCCACCTGATCGAATGAGGTCAGCGTAGCGTATGGACGTTTGTAACACTAGAAGTACTGCACTCGCGCTTTTCAAAAACCCTTTACTTTACTAGGCAGGGAGTTTATAGCACAATCCAAGAGTACGCTGTAAAAACGCCCTTATCCGACCTTAACGTATGTGTACAAAGGGTTAGGATGAACACCCTGTCATTGGCGAGCAGTGCGATGATAGAAATTAGGACGTGGGCTGGGCATCATGTCAAAAAATTCCTCAAAGCACAAACCATTGTATAGGCAATATACTCGTAACACCTATAAGGAGGCATAGCCTCACCTATCGCAAAGGAGCTCGAGCCGTAAGTAAAGGATCATTGATAGCCCTCATAGCTCCCCTTAGTGCCGAGTGAAAAGGTCGAAGACTGATCTGGTGCACCAGCCCTTAGGTGACAACAGTACTACAAGTGTGGCCTTGGAAATATAAAGAGGCAATGGTTGAAACGTAGTAAAGTACTGACGCGCCCTGTTGGGTACTCCGAGTTTTTTTGACACCAGTAGAGATCTCAACACCGAGGATCTCAATACTATTGGAGATGTAGAGAGGTGTTAATATTTCAAGTGAAGCTGCTTTTACAGGTATTTACTTTAATGTATTATAACTTGGCTAAGGCGATACGAAATCCGCCGGGTTAGCTAGTACTAATAATAAAACTTCTCTTCTATACTGATTTTCTGTATCCTTTATAGATTCAATTGAATTAAATTTATTTATTTAACCAACTTATATTAACAGCTATCTACGAGTATACCTACATATAAGTTATAGGTTACATACATTATTATTAATAATTTAAATAGATCTAAATTGTATTATTGAATTAGTTTCATGCTTTACTTTGCGATATTTTGGCATAAACTAAAATGTTCAGTACGCAGCTATTCGGTACAATGTTAATGTAGGCTTTCATTTTTTAAAAACAAGGCGAGGCAGATGGCCTAGTAATCTCCAAGAAACTTTATAAACAGCGAAAGCGTAAATGCATTTATTAACAAAATTTAATGTTATTGTAATTAACGTACATACCAGCTGCTGTTTGAAACTGTTTATTTATATACTAGGTGACACCACCCCCCCGTATACCGTCGCTTATAAATTCTACAACATTGAATAAAAATTTGCCCGATGTGTCGACATTTATGGCTACTGCTCCGTTCTCCAGGGTAGTAGCTTGATGATATATAGCCTATAGCCTTCCTCGATAAATGGGCTATCTAACACAAAAATATTTTTTTTAAATCTGACCAGTAGTTCCTAAGATTAGCGCGTTCAACCAAACAAACTATTCAGCTTTATAATATTAATATAGATTACGTTTAATGTGAGATCTATTTCATAATATACTAGCTGATATAGTATCTAAACAGCTTCGCCCGCTTAGGGAAACTTTCCCGTACCCGTTTTTTACAGGGTACAGTAGAAATATGCCACCGCGACTTTTCTGTTTGACCTATAGGCTATAGAAAGGGAATCATATCGTTGAAGGTACTTTGTTTTGTTATATCTCTCAGGGTTCAGTCAGTGGATTTTATGAAAGCCCACAGTTAGCTTTATTTTACTGGCATCTTGAACTATCGTATATATTATTTTAACTAAACAGCTTGCCAAATTATATACCAAAATCTTTCTTAGAAATCTATCTATCTAATGGTCAAACTCACATGATTATTCGTGCAGTCATTTTTCGGGGTGGCACAGACAGTGAGACAGACGCATCCGATGACTTTGTTTTAAAATATGTAATTCTACTAACAAGTACCACTGGCGCGGTACGTGTTAGTAGAATTCTACCGGCTGACCGATATAAGTCTATTGGAGTACTATTGTAATAGTAGACTACGAAAAACTATCAAAATTGTACCGGTGACTTTCTATTGAGCGACGATTTCGATTCTATTTCGACACGATTGAAATAGCAGACTCGACCTCTGGATAATGCCTCTTTATCGCGGAAAACCGTCACGTATTCGTAGACAGAGAGAGACTACACTACACGCACACGCCCACATTTTACCGTATGCATTTTTATCCCTCGTAGGTGGTAGTCCATTGCCGTGTTGAAATTTTTTTTCTTTACTTTCATGTCTTTATCTCCGAAGGGCCCACATTATACCGTGTTTTATTTTTCGTGTGGCAATCCTCATGGATGCTATGCCGAACTCTACCGACTCCACGAATCCGAATCCACACGACAACACGGAGCCATTCCATTTGTCTATGGCCAGGAGTCCTGGGTAAGCCCTCGGTATGATAGCCCCAGGGCTCCACATTTTACCTTGTGCAGGATTGTCCCACGTAACAGGTGAGAAAAATTGCACATGCTTTTTCTGAATACAATTTTATACTTTTTCCAGTAAAAGCCGGCACACATCCAGCGCGACGATGGGCATGGTGTGGCACAGCGGGACTGCTAGCCGCGTCACTCGTGTCTTCAGGAGGTGCTTGCATATTAGCGGCATTGGGGTCCGCGGCGAGAGCGAGATGTTCACCTCGACCTTTACTCATCAGCAATTCTTTAGCAGGTAAGATTTTTCGAGTTCCGTTCATCTAAAGGTAAAAAAATGAATGCTATAAGATCGCTTTTTTGTTCGACTGTCTGTCCGTGTGTCATCATCGATTTGTTGTTATACTAGTGGCACGCTATGATGGCCGTTCTTTTCACATTTTCGTGTCAGGAAAATAATATATTTCAAATTGATATTAATAAAAAATATGCTTAAAACAAAATAAAATAAAAGTTACTACGTAAGGTATTTTATTTCATAAAAATGGTTTTTTTTTGCATTATTGTAATATATCAAACGGCCATCATAGCGAGCCGCTATGGGCCTACCCAGGTGGTCGAGCGGGCGAGATAAATAAATTCAAAGTGGACTGTATTTGCGGGGAAAGACAAAAATGAAATTTACACGCGGTTGTCGACGAAAAAGAAATGGAAAACAGGAATGGGCACACTACCTTGCTTTTGCTGCGAGATGCTGAGGTGGAGGCTGCCGGGGACGTCGCTGGACTTGGATCCCTGGTTCCATTGCACGAAAACACTATTTATCCATGGAAAACACAATTATTGCGAAAGTTGGTGCGGGCGCGCGCGCGGTCATTGCAGTACTTATACAGCGAGCCTTCAATCCGTCCGCGCTGCCTGTGAGCGGCGTTTTAGATCGCGCGTAAAACAGCTGTCTCGCTCTCCTTTTATGCGAGACAATGTAGGTGCGAAAGAGAAATGGAATAAAGGGAAACGGGGGAGTGTCGACAACTAATTAATTAAAAACAAATGTAGATCGGCGATGCAACATAGAAATAATAACGCGGCTACTCTTGAATCGTATACCGGCGCAACCACCAGGCATACCCTGACTCCTACTACCCTTTACTTTCGCACAATATATATTCGTCAATCGTTTCTCATTCATTCGTTGGATGTTCCCAAACCAACGGAGCACGCCCTTTTCCAGCTTAATGATGATACTTTCGTTCATACCTGCCATATTGCACATCACTCACTTTGTTAAATATTCGGTCGGACAAGGTTACGCCGCACAATTTTCGAAGTGATCGCATCTCCACAGCATTCAACTTACTTTCATGCATCTTTTGACAACCCAAGTTCCAAATCCAAGTAAAAAAGCAACTAGTATTACACCAAGATGGAGAAGAAAACACTATTTAATAATAGGTCTTTACCTATGAAATTGCCGTTCTGCAGTACTGGCCATTAAAATCAAAATAATTTTTGTTTCTAATATCAAATTAATTTTATTCTAAAAACATGGATATCTTTTTCCAAAAGTAGTCATTTGTTTATTGATTAGTGTTACATTTTCATCGCATTTCAATCTTTTTCGTCATCATGGATACGTTAAAAATTCGAGTAATTATGGAATATGAGTACCGTCGTGGCAGCAACGCAGCACAAGCAGCAAGCAACATCAACGACGTTTACGGAGCTAACAATACAAACCAACGCACCACCTGTTATTGGTTTGCTGGCTTCCGTTCTGCAAATTTCGACCAGAAAAATGAACGTCGCGGTCGTCCGAAGACTTTGGTCGACAATGACGAATTAAAGGCGATTGTGGAAGCTGATGATACACAATCTACGGCTGAATTAGCTGCAGCTTTCGATGTTAGCGTCAAAATAATATTGGTCCATTTGCGTCAAATTGAGAAGGTGAAAATGCTTGACAAGTGCCCCACGAACTCAATGATCGCCAGCGCGACGTACGCGTCGAGACGTGTCTTGCACTGCTCAACAGACACACAAATGAAGGAATTTTCAACCGCATTGTTACCTGCGATGAAAAATTGATTCTGTTTTATTAACCTCAAGCGCTCAACAGGTTGGTTGGATCCTGGTTCAACACCTAAACAATGCCCTAAACGAAACTTACCCCTAGAAAAGTGATGGTCACTGTTTGGTGGTCTAGCGCCGGTGTGATTCATCACAGCTTCTTACCTAACGGGGTGAGCATTACTGCAGATGTGTATTATGAAGAACTGAACACAGTGATGGAGAAGCTGGCACATCTCCAACCACCATTGGTCAATCGCTTGTCTCCGCTGCTTCTGCACGACAACGCGCGACCTCATACTGCACAGCAGACGGTCTCCAAGTTGCAAGAACTAGGGTTGGAAGCTCTCCGTCATCCGCCCTACTCACCAGACCTTGCACCTACATACTACTATTTTTTCCAGAATTTGGATAACTTCTTGGCGGGAAAAAAATTCAAAACCCGAGAGCAGTACAAAATGCTTTTAAAGAATTTACTGTCTAGCTGATTTCTTTAAGAAAATAATAAACTGCCACTGCGTCGGCAAAGATGCATTGATTGCATGGGTGATACAAATAAAAAAAACATGAAAAAAAAGTAAAGTCCTAATATCAGGAAACAAATACCTGAATTATCTAAGGTGGACAGATGACCCTATAAAGGTCGTGCTATCTCTTTGATGCAGGTGGCACAACATCTAATATTGTGGCGATCTTTGGAAGAAGCCTATGTTGGGGATGATCTTGATTATACAAACATATTGTCACGCCTTAATCCTCGAGTAGGTAGGCTGCATACTATGCGCCCACATTTTACCGCATGCATTTTTGTCCCACGTGTCAGATGTCTCTCCAATAAAATACTTGTTTAACACTTTCACTTTTATTTCGTCGGTAGATATACATAATAAACACCTAAATTTTATGCACAATAGCATAATATCACTATATTTCTATCACAAAATGTGATACTCACTCTATGGTTGCCGGAACAAGAAGGCCGAACCAGGCTCGTGCAACACCTTTTACTCACTCTATGGTTGCCGGAACAAGAAGGCCGAACCAGGCTCGTGCAACACCTTTTACTCACTCTATGGTTGCCGGAACAAGAAGGCCGAACCAGGCTCGTGCAACACCTTTTACTCACTCTATGGTTGCCGGAACAAGAAGGCCGAACCAGGCTCGTGCAACACCTTTTACTCACTCTATGGTTGCCGGAACAAGAAGGCCGAAACAGGCTCGTGCAACACCTTTTACTCACTCTATGGTTGCCGGAACAAGAAGGCCGAACCAGGCTCGTGCAACACCTTTTACTCACTCTATGGTTGCCGGAACAAGAAGGCCGAACCAGGCTCGTGCAACACCTTTTATAACTTTATCAGCAAGTGGAGTTAAAATGTTGCCAGCCTGAGTTCGATAATTTTTGTTTGTCAGATTAAATATTGACTAAATTATTATAACTAGATTACATCTAAATATATAAAAGAAAGTCGTGTTAGTTACACTATTTATAACTCAACAACGGCTGTACCGATTTGGCTGAAAATTGGTGGGGAGGTAGCTTAGAGCCAAGAGACGGACATAGGCTACTTTTTATCCCGGGAACAAGTTCCTGTGGGAAACGGGAACGGGAAAACTTCTCTTCGCGGGCGAAGCCGCGGGAGTCAACTAGTATATAATAAATATGATTATACAGACATATTTACTATATTTATTAAAAGGATGCTAACACACGTAACAGGTAGTGTGCTGTATATGAGTGATGTTGATAATGATGATGGCATAGAATGTACCTCAGCAGTTGTGATGATTTTACAGTTTACTAGGTAACCCCCCCAGCTTCGACCGTGACATACTTCGAACCCCCGTCGCGCTAATTTAATCCTGTCGTTTGTTATTTTTACAAAAAATTATAAAAATTTGATAGCTTTATGTACATTTTAAAAATACTGTTTCGATCTCCAGGGTAGTAGCGTAATTATAAATAGCTAACCAACACTAAAAGAATTTTTCATATCAGACCAGTGGTTCCTGAGATTATAGCTTACAACCAACCAAACAAACAAACTCTTCAGCTTTAAATATTGAAAGTATAGATGTAATGCTGTTCTTCTCAATGTTTCAGTTGTGTTCAGCCTTGGAGCCATAGCGGTTTGGCTGACGGAATACTTTCTAAGGCTGCAGCACAACGTCATGTCCGATGAAGACCTGGCGAACACGTGGTCTTCAGATGGCACTGCCGATCTTGGACTGTCTTTTTGGTAAGTATTTTACGTTCTTTAGTTCAATTACGAATGGTATATAGTCAAGTTAAAGGACCTTTACAATGCTAGGGAGCTAGGTAGTCAAGAAGTGCTGGCTTCATATTGCGTAGGTTTATATGTCATATATTGTGTGTGTACTAACTTTTAAACTTTCTTTTAAACTTTTCGCGTTGCATGATTAAAAAGTATTGAAAAATACAGGTATTAACGCGGTCATGCTTATTTACCTTAAATAGCTTGACGTTTGTTCTGGGTTGCACCAGTCGTGGTCACAAGCAGACTATGGTGATCATGATCGCGTTAATACCTGTATTTCACACTTATTTTAATTATTGTGTGTGTGTGTGACAACACAAAAGGGTCAAAATATTACTGCCAAATAAAGCTAAAATAGCGTAGCTCATGTACATTACATTAGTTTATATTTCACTTCAATACATGTAGTATATCAGAAGTTATAACGACGAGAAGATTTAGTCCTTTTTTGAATTTCCGAGATTAGGCGCGCCCATTATGACGTCACAGCCTCGCACAGACTGCGACAAGGCGCGGCGCGGCGTTCAAATTCGAACGATAGCGCGACTGTTGAATGAGCAGGATTGTGACCACGGAGTAGAGAATATCAGGTTGTGACGTATGCGGGGTCACCCGCGTTATACCATTTTTTGAAATATAAAATATGTATAAACACCGTTTTTCTCGTTTTTTTTTGTAGATTTATTTGGCATTCAAAGTAAAAATAGTTTATCAGACCCATTGTGCGCATACAGTCTGGTAGCAGTAGTGCTACTGTACAGATAGACGGACAAGATAGATCTATAAGGGTTACCTTTTGAGGTTCGAAACCCTAATTACAATAGGGATGCATTATATTATTATTTTAAATCTTTCCAGGTTAGTAGTGGCTGCCAGTATAGCCGCTTTCATAAACAACATATGTATCCTCATCGCTATGGCCGATGGCCGCGAAGATGACACCATAGCGCCCGCTTTAGAAGAAAAGGTTAACGGAGCAATCATGCTTTACTGAGAAAAGGTTTAAATTAGTTCTGACCTCGAACTCGAAACCACACAGCAAGGAATGTTGCTCGCTCGCTGTCGCTCCGTCTCGCCCGCGCCTTATAGAAACGAAAGTAATAACAATACCACGTGCCAAGTGCACGTCAAAAAGTATGCGAAAATCACATACGCGATCTGTCAATTGCCTACATTCGTCTGTAATAAATACTGTAATCTTATGAAACAGATTGACGCCCCTGACACCTGACAAAGATAGAGTAAGTTGTTTATAACAGAGAGCGCGCGTGTTACATTGATTCCTTGTTCTTAGCCCGAAACTTTAAAGTTAAAATAATATTTCATCAGTAGGCCGCTAGATGGCGCTGATATAATGTAATGAAAATTATTGTATACTTCCACGATTTGTTGAAATATCTTGCTCAACATAAATAAGGTATCTATTTAAGTATAAATTAACTTACTAATGGGTCACAAATTCAGTTTTTTGTCAGTGATTCGTGCGCCATGGATCTATAACAAGACTGACTACCGGCCATTCACCGCGGTGGTTTTCCCAATATACATTTTTTTTTAAATTATAAGACTACTCGTTACTTGGTTATTTGTATAAGATACTAGGAGACTCCCGCGGCTTTAACCGTGCAGTTAAGTTCTTCTGTACCCGCATCCCACAGCTGCCACCACAATAAATTGTGTTGACTTAGACCAACTTAATCCCATGTAATAATATTAATCACCAAACAATTGGATATAAATTATTAAAACACTCAAATATAATATTATGAGCTGAATCAAAAAATATCTGTCTGGTTTGCACTTAAAGTCTGCCATTGCGTTCAAAATATTCTAGATCTGTATACTTTGTTTCATAGCTATCTTAACTAAAGAGATATGGCGAACGCAGTGTTTACTATGCGAACTTGTGTCGCCAAGGTTCTCGGTCTTCCGCGACGTGTGGACGCACCACACATCGCAATAAAATGACTGTTTATCGCAAGCTTTGCATTCCATTGCGTATTTGATTGGGAAAGGATTAAGAAAAAAATTAAGAGTATAAATTTTTTAAAGCAGTTATTTTGCTAAATTTCTCATATATTTTATAATAAAGTGGATAAAGACAATTTGATTCGAGACGGGGATTGAACCTGTGACCTTTGCCTAACCAGGGCAATGTTCTAGCCACCTAAACTACCCGAACCGTAATGAAACAAGTTGAAATTCTCCACCATATTTTAATCGTCATTTTAAGACTATGACCAGAGCCATCTATACCATACCAATGAACAGTGTTACAACCATTTTTAAACATTGATGCAATGAACTTCACTCAGTCTATGGATCAATTCTTTAAAGCAATTATTTAGCAAAATTTATCATAATTTTTTTAATAAGGTCACGGGTTCAATCCCCGTCTCGGACCGAATTGTCTTTTTCCACTTTATTAAAAAATTTAATTAAGAGTGTGTGCTTAAGATCGCACGGCAGAAGTGAAAACTTCATTGGCACTCGCAATCCATTATTACGTATGAATTGAATATACTAAAGACAGCGACAAAACAGCGAAGAGCAGTTGACTTTATCTTTCTCGCTCGGGTACACTCGGCGTTCCCGAGTTCACCCGATCGAGCCTTTCACCTCAGAGTGTGACGGATCAGCCTAGCTTACTACCTACGGAAAAATCTGTGTGCGGTGCGCCATAAGAAGTTTTCACTTCAAAAGTAAGAGATATTGTTTATAGTGTTGTGCGACTGAGTGAATAAATTTACATTGAATTCGAAATAAAGAACGCTTGCCTCTCTCTTGCTATCTCTTTAGTTAAGATTTTTATGTTTTGTCTTCAATAAGTTTAAGAAGCGAGAAGGCTGAATGTTAGAAATAAGTCTAATTTAGTTATAAGTGGTAATTTAATATCATCTAACACACAACCTTGTACCAACACGACTGGCCATCGTGGCACAGTATGGCAAAAAAAATGCCCATACCAACGATAAATGACCGAGGCCTGTATTTAGCAGTGGACTGCGATGAGCGTACAACAAGGAATGTTGCTATCTCTTTCTCTCGCGCGCACCTTATAGAGACGAAAGTAATAATAATACCGCGTGTTAACTTTTCGTCAAACTGTATGCGAAAATAGCATACGCGAGTTTTTCAGTTCGTATGACGCACCCAGAGACACTTGCTTGTATGATAAAAGAGTCTGTAGTAAATAACTATACGTTAGACTTTGTTAATGTTTTTTTTTTTTAAACTTTTTAAACTGGCGCGTATCTAGATCTCCGGTGCCCAAGCGACTTCACATCCAATACACATCATCCATACCAAAAGTTAAAAGCCAAACTGCTCCTAGCATCCGAATAAAAGTCCGACTTCAGAAACGAAGTCGAGTAGAGCAAGCAATGGGGGAAACACTTAAGATTATTTTGTTTACGAGGAGACTGGCCAAGCAATGGACTAATGTAGGGGTGGCCCGGCACATGATCGTGGCGGCACTGGGAATACCCTCTAAAACTCCTCGGTTACCTTTCTGCTCTTGTAGAGGTGTTTTGGGACCTGTTAAACTCACCAAAACATCTTTCGTAGTAATACGTTGTCTATTGAAGCGCTCGTGGCTCCGTTGCCTCAGTGTTCTGTAAACGATCATTGCGTTAAGCAATTTTCACCATGGCTGGTTCTCGGATGGGTGATCACTTTGTGGCATTCGCGACGGTTTCCGTGTTGCGGAAGGCACGTTATCTTATATTATCGTTGGTCCCAGTTGCCAGTAACATGGCAGTCGTTAAGCTAAGTTAATTTTTTTAGAAAAATTTCATCATGTAGCCACAACTCAAGCTCTGTCTATTTCAACACGGCAATAGTCTCACAACCTAATACGTGGGACAGGAATACACGGTGGAAAGTGGGCGTATAATATGCTTTTGCCACCCCTTCGGGGATAAGGCGTAATGATAAACAAATGTTGCCTATAAGGTTGTGTTATTGATGTTAATCAGTATAGAAGTAATTTCTTCTGTAGTGATATGAATTCCGTCCATTTGAAAAATAAATAAATTGTAAGTACATTGTGATGATGCGTGATCAAGCCGCGCAATCATACTGGTAACGCCATCTGTCGAACTGATGCGACACTAAAGTTGGCGTGAGTGAAAGCATGGAGTGAGTTTCCGTAACTTTAGTGCCGCATCAGTCCGACAGATGGCGTTACCAGTATGATTGCGTGGTATGACCACGCATCATTACAACATTTAGTGTGAAAGTTCATGACTGCGGATCGGATGTACTTAAACATATTGATTACTAGTCGACACCCGGCGTAGTGTACCCGAACATGCAGTAGTTTTTGCGGGAAAGAGTAACAAACATCTATTCTCACAAACTTTCTCATTTATAATATAAAATAAAATAAATATCGTTGGGACAACTCACACAACGCCATCTGATTCCAAAATAAGCAGAGCTTGTACTACGGTAACCAGGTAACTGCTAAACATTGATATTAGTTGGATTATTATTCCGTTTCGGAAGTTTTATGCTATTAATGTAAGTAAATGTATTATTTCGCGCGAATAGTATTACCTGTACTTACTAATACTTAGTACTAATATATAAACCTGAAGAGTTTGGTTGTTTGGTTGAACAAGCTAATCTTAGTGACTACTGGTCGGAATTAAAAAACTTTTTGTGCTGGATAGGTCATTTATCGAAGAAGGCTATATAACATCACGCTACTACCCGAACAGTAATCATAAATGTCGACAAATCGGGCAAATATTGATACGTTTTTGTAAATATAGACTACCAAAAATGCAAATTATAAGTGGCTATTTCCGCGATAAGTTTTAATAAAATTATGTCGACCGGCCAATAGAATTGTATTGGAGCGCATTATAATAGTGTACTACGAAAACTGTATTTTTTTCTGTCGGCTCTGTATTGAAAGACGATTTCTATTTTCTTCTGACGCGATGAAACAGTAGACTCGGCCCCCAGGTCTCTCTCATATTACGCCAAGATGTAGTGTGGTTGCTGGTAAATTCTACCTGGGGGCCGAGTCTGCTATTTCAATCGTGTCGAATTAGAATCGAAATCTTCGCTCAATGCAAAGAAATCCACCGGTACAATTTTGACAGTTTTTCGTCGTCTACTATTACAGTCGTACTCCAATAGATTTCTATCGGACGGTCGATAGAATTCTATTAACACATACCACGCCAGTGGCCGCTAGTCAGTTGCATTTTTGATAGTCTACTAACATTTTGACAGTTTAAAACAGCGAATCTGGTTCTATTCTACTGTTTGTCAATAGTAGACTCGGCCCTCGGTAGGTCTCTCTCATAATACGCTAAGATGTAGTGTAGTTGCCTGCAAATTCTACCTGGATTTAGCCAGGCCATCGCCAGGTCAGCCAGGCGTCCAATATACGGTGTAATGAAGCAATTTATTTATGTACGTCCAAAGGTTAAAGTATGTTAGCACTTTGTACTGTTAATATTAGTTTGTGCCATTAGGTTAACACCATTATGTATTAATTTTGTAACTGTATCAATAGTCTAATTTTGTATTATTATTTTGAAGTAAATAACAATTTGATTTGTAGTATTTGTTTCATTGTACCTTTTCCAAATATCTGTTGTCCTACGAGCGACAAAATTATATGAATTTAAGGCGTGTTGCACTATAATACTCTATTTCAATCCCCTAGGGGATTGAAAAGCACTTGCTATTCCACTATGATCCCTCAGAGGATTCTTATGCACTCTGTATTCCTTTAAAATCCCCTAACTATTCATACATTAAGGTCTTTTTCACAGAACCATAATCTATACTTAATATATAGCTGATGAGTTTGTTTGTTTGGTTAAAGACGGTTATCTCAGGAACTACTGGTCCGAATTGAAAAAATATTGTTGCGTTGGATAGTCCATTTGTCGAGGAAGGCCTGAAATCCGTAGGGATTTCCTCGCGATAGAAATATATTATACTAAGGGCCGTATTTTAGAACGTTACTCAATACTCAAGAAACGCTTGAGGCTAGTTTTGAGATATAAATACTACTCTTCAAGTGTTTCTTGAGCATTGAGTAACGTTCTAAAATACGGCCCTAAGTAGATCATGTCATCACCGAGATGAACAGGCGTGTTTGAGCTAATGGTCAAAAAAGATTATCCACGCATTTGTCTTCAAACTAACCGCCCCTGTCCGAATCAGCCAGCGCCATGCCACCAGCACACATGAGTAAAAACAAATTGACACCGCGAAATACCAGATGCCACTACTATTTTTAATCCCGAACATCGCGTGTTGGACAAAAGTGCCACTCTAGTACATTGTGCGACATTTTTAACATGGCGATCTGCGATGTGCAAACTAAGCAAATATAAGCTTGTGGTATGAGATCTAGATAACTGATAAACTTACTTCTACATATAAGTATTTCCAAATACACGCATATTTAATTCTGAAACAAATATTTTTGGAGCACACAAATATTTGGTCCCACTCAGAAATCTAACCCGGGACCTCAGCGCGGCAGTCGCGTATACCACCACTTACGCCACTGACGCAGTGGAGAGAATCTTCACCACATCCGAGTAATTCTCTGTCGATTCAGAAAAACATGGAACGCTCTGCAATGCACATGTTTCCCTCCTCTTACAATCTTGGTTTCTTTAAACGGAGTGTGAATAAGTACGTATCCATGATTGGACCTAATACCGCGATGACCAGATCAGTTGGTACAGGTATTTGTTACGTGTTTTCTTCTCTTACTTTCTTCGGTTAGTCATCAGTTCCTCACTTGCAGATGAGGCTGGAGTCGGCTCAGAAGAACTCAGTAGGATCCCATCGCTCATACCACTTTTGACCTTTCTCTTTTGAGCAATCTGCTCACGTAAAATCAAAATCAAAAATCTTTATTCATGTAGGTCACAAAGTAACACTTATGAACGTCAAGATTACTGCTTCTACATTTACATTTACTGCCAGATTCGCAAAGCAATAGGTAGAGCCAGAGGAAGAACCTGGCAATAAAACTCATGGCCACTCTTTTCTAACCGCCATTTGACACAGTTTGATTAACATGATATTTGACCAATTATACAATGTTGTGTTCATTAAAATTACACTTACATAGTTCCTTTGAATTTATGTGAGAACAGTCGACTAAACTTAGTTTGCCTTAAATTTAAATAATATTATTTGTAACAATACGTAATAATAGGTAGGAATAGCTTGCCTCTAAGGGTAGGTACCTAATGTTATTGAGTAGGTGTTGTAATGACTGGCATTCAATAAAACATAAACTAAAAGGTTATTGAATAACTCTTTCTTATGCTGTCATTACCATAATAAATTGTATTTTGATAGTTTCTTAAAAAAGGTAAAAACAATTCATAAATTACGATAAAAAGTCACACCATTACCGAAAACTAACACGAAAAGGGTTTGGGAACAAAAAATAAGGTGTACCGTTCAATTTTCTACCACTATTGTAAGGGTTCACTAGGGTGCTTAGGCCCGACTGCGCTTTGTGTACCAAGAAACGCAGTTTATTTTTATGTCGCTCAGTTTTGAGGCTGTAACACAGTGGTGTTTGGATGTGATGCTATGTGTCAAACAAAGTTAACGTTAGATACCTACCTACGTTCTTTGAGACGGTGAAGACATTTGAGTAGAATAAAATAAAAAAATATCCATCACGCCTTATCCCCGAAGGGGTGGCAGAGGCATATTAAATGCCCACTTTTCACCGTGTGGATTCCTGTCCCACGTAATAGGTGGTGAGCCCATTGCCGTGTTGAAATAGGCAGACGCAGGTTCTGGCTACCTGCTGTTGAAATTTTCAACCTGGCTTAACGACTGCCATTTTATTGGCAACCGGGACCAAGGGCTTAACGTGCCTTTCGAAGCACGGAAACGCTCGCAAATATAAATGCCACAAAGTGGTCACCCATCCGAGGACCAGCCATAGTGTAAGTTGCGTAACTCAGTGATCGTTTACAGAACACTGAGACCGCGGGGCCACGAGCGCTTCCATTATTAGAATAGAATAAAATTACGGTTAAAATCTTTTTAAAACATACTTTCAATCCTAATCCTGTCATTTGATACCCATTACTTATAGGAATGTAGTACTATAATTATTATCTTTGCTTATTGTTATAACCGCTCGTAGCCCCGCTAAATCAGTGGTCTGTAAACGATCACACACAGGCATTTTTATTCACGAGCGTTTTGTAGGACCCGATTGCCAGTAATATGGCAGTCGTTGAGCTAAGTTGAATACCTTACGGGCGGCTTAAAGGTCGTAACAACCTGCGCTTGTCCATTTCAATGCGGTAATATGCTCACCACCTGTTACGTGAGACAAAAATGCACTCAATACGTACCAGATACTACCATTCATCGCCCTTCTGTTTTGTTTTACAACAAGCAATGTCACTTGCTTTTTACTAGTGACGCCTTACTACTCTATATATTTTTCATACAACCAAGCGTCTCAGGGAGCGTCGCTCTTTACTCATACGATTACACTAATTACTGCCGACGATTGGTGGGCAACTGACAGGTCGCGTATGCGATTTTCGCCAAGCCGTATGTAAACGTGACATGCAATATTATTATTACTATATTAGAGCTAGAGCGAAAGGGAGCAAGTGATGTAGTCCGTAGTAACTAAATATACCACAACCCTAAAAGTAGGACCTTCAGAAAATCTGAGCTATTCAAAGCTTACAGTGTATCAGTACCTTTATATGAAAGGGTTTTCTTAATCTTTGGGTCTCACAATTTAGCAGTTCGGCCATGTTTAGATAAGAATTTAGTTAAGGCTTTGTAAATAAGTTCCTTACCGTGAGAAACGAGTTCAATTTGTACTTCTAGTAAGTACTTATGCATATATTTTAAATTGATAAATAGATTTTAGGACTATCATTTCATTTAAGGACATTCTTATACCGCGCTATCTTGCTGAAATTAAGCTAATATTATCTTTTGCTTGTCAACACGGTAATAGGTCGAGAGTAACACAGTAATCTCGTCTTGCATTTTTCAATCAGCTGGTACGTCCTTTAGTAGTTAAAATCGGAAAATAGAATATTACAATATTACTTTATTTGACTTGGGACTACCTACTAAAATATTAAAACAACGATTGTTCCTGTTTACCTATTTAAGTTATATTCCCAGGCCTAACGTAGATACCTTTACCTATATGCCAAGCCTCTCTATATAGTTAAAACAGATAATAGGTTGGCCTTAGAACTGGTAACTAGAATCGCTATTTATTAACAGACTTCCAAAAACGAGGAGGTTATGTGTTCGATTGGTATTTTTTTTTATGTATGTACATCGATTACTCTGAGATTTATGATCCGATTTACGTGATTCTTTTTTAGTTTGATGGAGAATGGTTGCCATTTGGTCCCATAAAAATTTAACATTGTAAGGCCAAGTGTTTTCATTTTATGTACATTTTACAATGTTTGCCGTGTGAAAAGTTGCCCGATTTGTTGACATTTATGATTATGGCTCTGTTCTCTTTAGTAGTAGTGCAATGATTAATAAGCCCATAGCCTTCCTTGATAAATAGGGTATCTATAAAAATTAATAATTTTAACCGACTTTTTAAAAAGGAGGAGATTATCAGTTCGATTGGTATGTTTTATGTATGCTCACCGATTACACTGAGATTTAGGATACGATTTACGTGATCAGTCAGATTGTGGAATAGTTGTCATTTGGTCCCATAAAAAAATTAACAGAGTGCGCACTCCAAAAGTATATTATGGTTCATGTAAATGTAGGATGTAATTTATGAAATCAGAATTTTGAAAAAATTATTGGGTGACAGATAAACGTTGTTAACCGATTTCCAAAAACGAGGAGGTTATGTGTTCAATTGGTATTTTTTTTATTAGTCGCAGTTATTGTTTGTGTAATTTTAGTTTGTGTACAGCTATTATATTTTTTAATTTAAACGAATCCTGGCGATCTGTCCTCTCTGACTACCCCGTCAGGAGTACAGCGTGAAGATAGATTAGTTTTTTTTTAATCTTCCTCGACAAATGGGTTATCCAACACAGAAAGAGTTCTTAAATTCCGTACAGTAGTTCCTGAGATTAGCGCACAGCAAAATATTTTGCGATTCATTTTTATTTATATAGATACTTGCTGACCCGTGTAACTTCGTTAGCGCCACCAAAAATGTGATAAATGAAGAACGTCGAGGGGTCGAAGGGTCGAGCGACCGATTTTGTGCAAACTTCACGTAAACCATCTACTAAATACTCCAAACAAAGCCTAAACATTTGGTTTGAATAGGTGAGCCCGTTCTTGAGACACAAAATGACAACACTCCAAATGTAATTCTATTCCATATAACTAGTAAAAACTCAGTTTACGTGATTTAATCTAGAAAAATCCCACTGTAGTTTGCAGGATAACATATTACAGATACTAAAAAATAAAAATAAAACTTCGTTTAATAAAACCGACTTCTAAAACCTAATAAAGATTTCATTTATTACACCTTCTTTACAAACCTAATACCTTTAATTTTAATAAAATACTACTATTTGTATATGCTACATATTGATAGGTTTGAAGTCGGTGCCAAGCCCTAAACAAAATGAAACTTAATATTATAAACAGCTTACTTACTGTAATGAAATGCCTACATTTTAGACTAACCTTTGTGATAAACCTACAAAACAATGTAAAACACAACAATGTGTCAGATAAAAAATATGCTAAATATATATATAATAAAACTATATTTTCATATGTATAAAAATATTTGTGGCTCTTTTCAGAGAAAAGGACGTATTGGTTTGCGTATTGTGTGACGAGTACACAACACAACTGTTTTGAAGACAAAAATGAAATAATAATAAATACTCTACAATTATAAAAAAACAACTTTAGCTTCGTGCAACAGATAAATTATACAAATCTATCAATTAGGCTACAACGCATCTAAATTTTACTATATTTAATGATCGTTAACGACGTCTGCCCGTGCGAATCTGCCCTGGTTGTTTTGTTCTAGACGAACTTTCCCATTTAAAGTTGATTAAGTGTAGGTACCTACTACCTATTACACTTGGCTTGGCACCGAGTTCAAACCTATCAATAGGTAGCATATACAAATAGTAGTATTTTATCGAAATTAAATGTATAAGGTTTGCATAAGAGGTGTATTAAATTAAATCTTTATTAGGTTATTTAATACTTTAAAGTTTAGAAGTCGGTTTTTTTAAACGAAGTTTTTTTTAATTTAGTTTATTTTTTATTTGTTTTTTTTGTATAAATTCATTACTATATAATTTGTTTAAATATCATGTAAATAAAACTAATGTGTTTGAAAAGAGTGCTCATGAGTTTAATTTATTTTTCTCTTCATTTCACATTTTACATATAAATTATATTTTTAAATATACATATATAAAAAGTTCATTTAAAAATATAAAACATAGTATCCCACCGGTATCGGGTACAGGGACCAAGCCACCGGTGGTTAGGGCTTCAGAGAAAGGAACCTCCTCACAATACGTGCAGTATTAAGAAGAACAGCCTTCTGCATCAAGCCCTTGACCCAGCTGCCTAACGCGAGCCTCTTAAGGTTTTGGTCGAGGCTTTTGGCTATTAGTCCGTGCACAGAGATTACTATAGGAACAATAATAGCTGAGTCAATATTCCACATGTCCACAATCTCGTGCGCCAAATCCAAATACTTAGCTTGTTTGTCTACTTCTGCCTTCGCGAGATTGTTGTCATGTGGAATAGTGACATCAATTATTATTGCAAGGCGCTCTGAACGATCTATTATCACTATATCAGGCCTATTAGCAACAATAGTTCTGTCAGTGATAATAGATCGATCCCAGTACAACGTGATATGGTCACTTTCGAGAACTGGGTCGGGCACATATCTATAATACGGTACCTCTGATTCAACAAGGTTATATTTCAGAGCAAGTTGTTGATGGATAATCCTAGCTACTTGGTTGTGTCTATGCAAATATTCACTATTGGCGAGACTAGAACAACCAGAAATTATATGCCTAAGGGATTCTCCGGGACGGTGGCACGCCCGACATATGTCAACCGTACCGTCCCTTAGGATATATTATATTTTCGATAGTTATTAGTCATCACAACTTCATCAGTAATAGCAAAGACAAAACCTTCGGTTTCTCCAATGAGATCACCGAATCGTAGCCAGGATATAGACGATGGTAAATCTATATCAGCCCCATGTAGGGCTCGATAAAACCGACCATGCAACTCTTTACTCATCCATATATCCCTACGATCATTGAGACTTAGTATCATAGGTTTATGCCAATTCTCCTTGAACAGAGCATACGGGGTAAGTCCGTTATCAGTTACAACTACATCACGATGCACATCTGTGTCAGTATGTAAGAAATATTCTCTGAGGTTGCACTCCTCACGGTTATGGAGGGTTTTGGCATTAAGTAAACCTCGACCCCCACATTTCCGCGGTATGTACAACCTCATCACTGATGAACGCGGGTGATGCATTCGGAATGCAGTAAGTAACGTACGGACCTTCCTATCCAGGGCTTCAAGCTCAGTCTGAGTACACTTGAGTATGCCAAAGGAATACATCAGAACTGGCATGACCCAACCGTTAAAAGCGCGCATCTTATTGCCACCTGACAAGACTTTTCAGAACTTTTTTCAAGCGGCCAAAGAAGCGTTCCTTTAACGTTTGCTTCATACCAGCTTCACAAATGCGTAACGCCTGCGACATACCCAGGTAGTTATATGCTTCGGTTACAGAGAGACATCCAAGTCGGAAAGAATCTGAAAGTTCTACTCCTTCAGATTCTATTATCCCTCCTCTATTTACATGCATGACCGCACATTTGTCCACACCAAACTCCATCCTGATAGAATTACTAAAGGTTTCTGTCACCTTTAATAACTCAATCAGTTGTTGTTTGTTGGATGCAAACAGTTTTAAGTCATCCATGTATAAGAGGTGGGATATAACTTGGCCATCTCTCCGCAATCGATAGCCTAACCCTGAATTCTCTAGTATAGTACTCAGAGGATTCAGGGCTAGGCAGAACCATAAAGGACTAAGACTGTCATCCTGAAATATACCCCGTTCAATCTTTACAGGCACACTGTCCCCGCAAACCTGTCGACATCCTGGATAGCATAAGACTGTCTCCCATTGTCCCATACATGCCTTCATGAAGGCACGCAGAGTTGCATCAATTTTATACAACTCCAGTACCCTCAAAAGCCATGTATGTGGCACAGAGTCAAATTCTTAGGATCTGAGGCATTTCCAAATTTTAACAAAAGATGGGTCACTCCAGTAGTCATGAAATCTGGCAACGATCCTGACTCTAGGCATGATTGGAATTGACATGCCAAACGTTTATGCGAACTCTTAAACCATTTCAACCAAAAGTTATGCAGTCTGTCTGGTCCTGCTGACTTCCAATTCTGCAACCGACGGACTGCATTGGAAACATCATCCGGTGTTATAGTAATTGGTTCCATTATTTTAATAGGTTCACACAAACGTTCGACATCTCGCATCCAATCCCCTTCGGTGTGATCAACGGGTATCGACCAGATGTTGCGCCAGAATGAAGTAGTGACATCATCATCCGGCCGATGCACTTCTGTCCTACTAGTCAGGATGCTCCCAATTTCTATAGACCTCTTTCGTCTCTTTGGAATGTTCTATTTTGATAATATCGGTCCACTCTTTTTTTATATCTACGAACACGATTAGCCCATGCATAAATTTTTTGTTTCAGGTAATCTATGCGCTCTGTAACTCGTGCTAAAAAATCTCGAGGTCTGATATCAGTCCCCGAGAAAGCCCGAGTCACAAATCGCATCACTCTGGGACGGGTATTCCTGATCTGAAGCAAATGAGCTTACCAATAAGTAATAGTAAGTAGTCTCGGCGATATGACGCTCGATTTTACACTGCCAAGCTGGTACTGCTGTTTTTGTACGTGTAACAATGTTATTATTTACAAACTTCACATTTGCAACACGACATGCTGCAACAGCTCCGCAATATAAAATCGAATGTGTATCACCAAGATCTTCGCTATTATCAAGATAATTTGATATTAACGAATCCAGGGCACATACTAGGGCTACATTTTTTTATGCGTGGGCAAACTTGGTAACCGTGTTCTATTTTTCGAAGGTATAAACCGATATTCCTGCACAGCACATTACAAAGCACTCCTTAATTGTTTATTGTAATAGGTACTTACGTTTGTAGCACTTGTATCCATCACATCATCGTTATCGCGATTTAAAACACTTCTTAAAGTTTGGTTCTCAGGCAACGATGATGTTGATATCTGACCAAGACTACTACATACGTCCGAGCGTAGCCTCTCAAGTACATAACCATCCAAAAGATGACATCGTTGGATGGCCCGTACCTGATCCGATAAGCGCTGTGCTGACACGTTGACTGCTGGTTCAAGTTCCCGAAACAGAGGCAGCATTCGTAAACGATACGCAGTGAGGTTAATTCCCCCCTCTGTAGCCATAAAATATGCCCGCATGACGTTCTCATTTAATGAATTAGACCATCGCATGCGGTGCACATCACCACCGGAAGCGGGGGCCCTATTCGATGCCAGTGGGCGTCGGGGTCCCAAGCAAGACGGTGGCCGGCCTCTCCCCTGCCGACGTACTGGTGTTTGCGACGTTGGTGGGGAGAAAAACTCATCAGTCGACGACGATGAGCTCGACGCCTCTACTATTCGTGTATTCGCTGGGGATTCGCGGGGAAGAGAGGCGTAGCTAAACGATAAGCCCGGAGGTGTCGATTGTGCTGCTCGTTTTCTGGATCTTGTCAACATTGTATTTAATCCGAAATTGTAAACATTTTAGATTTGTATTGGATATGTTTTGACATTGTCTGTCATAGTCTTTTGCTTCTATATCTTATTATATTTAAATTATAGTTTTCTTTAAAATGATGCATTTTTCACTAATATTTCTGTATTGGTTTAGTTTATCTCGTGTATATATTGTAGTATTTCGTTTTTTTATATAATATTAAAAAATGTTGACGTACAGCTGCCAGATTTATTTATTTACTTATTTTTTTTCTTTTTTAGACGCTGGTTTTAACCTCCTTCGCCATTTATTCCACCTGGCAGCAAAAAATGTGCCTATAAATTCTATCTAATTCTAATTTATGTATTTATTTATTTATTTATTATGATTTAATATTTATTATGTTTTACTGATAGGTTCTTCCTCAGGCTGTACCTATTGCTTTGCGAATCTAGCAGTAAATGTAAATGTAGAAGCAATAATCTTGACGTTCATAAGTATTACTTTGTGACCCTACATGAAGAAGATATCTTCATTTCATTTCATCGTTTGTCAAATTAAACCAAAAAATAGGGATGAGGTTACAAAAATTCGCACCCAGGTGAAAATTGGTAGGATTGTTCAAAATAACATTGTAAACAAATGTCTATACCGATCCGAGACCTGGAAAAATTTCGGGGTTAAAGGCAAACTTTGTAGTCCATTTCATTTGTAATGGTATTTTGAAAAACCTTACCAATTTTCAGCTGAAAGCGAATTTTTTTTGATTAACAATCATGCCTCATCTTCGAAGGGGTGGTAGATGCATATTATAAGCCCGCCGTGGTGAGCCCATTGCCGTGTTGAAATATGGACAGAGGCAGTTTGTGGCTACCTCTTGTTGAATTTTTTTCAAGCCCATATTGCCTTCAACTTGGCTTAACGGCAGGCCATGGTACTGGCTACCGGGACCAACGGCTTAATGTATCTTCCGAAGCACGGAAACTTTCGCAAATGTAAATGCCACAAAGTGGTCACCCATCCGTGACCAGCTATAGTGAAAGTTGCTTAACGCAGTGATCGTTTACAGAACACTGAGTCTTCGGGGCTTAGGGTACTAGATGTAGGTTTTTATTACCCTAAAGCGTTTTCTCCCGTTCTTTTTTAGACGCTGGTTTTAACCTCCTTCGCCATTTATTCCACCTGGCAGCAAAAAATGTGCCTATAAATTCTATCTAATTCTAATTTTTGTATTTACATAAAGTCCGTTAGCATGGTAGGGTACACCATTAGGGGACGGCCACAGTCGTAGGGTACTTTAATAAAATAATGATATCTTCGGGGGCAGGTAAGTATACCTATGACGTCACGTGTGAATGAAATATCGTTGCAATATCAAAGAATGGGGTCTGATATTATTTTATTAAGTTAATAGAGGACGCCCGCGACTACGCCCGCATGGTACGGTATTCCCACATGTGTTTCCCGTAGGAACTTGTTCCCGGGATAACAAGTAGCCTATTTGTTAATTTATTTTATACCTTTGAGGTCTTTTGAGATATTTTTTGCATCCGCGACAGCCTTTGCGTCTGTTACATTGCAAATAAACTGCAAAAATTTTGAATTCTGCTTATAGAAGTGTGAGTCTGGACTGGTTGAACAAATTATTATTTACTCTTCAACTAAGTAGCTAAACAAAGTATGACGTCAATAACTAATTGAATTGGGAGTTACAATAAATATTGAATATTAAAATTATAAACCACTTGGACCATTGTACTTATTACTTATACTTACAGTTGCCCTGAGTGATAAACACGTTCCAAATACAAACAAAGCATTTTATAACACTAATATAGACAGATTCACGAATTATATTCAACTTACAACATAAAATCAGAAGCGGATAACAACTTGCCACAAACAATATGCATAACATTACCGAACCCTAAACTTTGTCAAACAAAATTGAAAGCAGAATGCGATACATTTTTAACGGCTTTATCTATTGTACTCCGTGGAGCTGATCCCTGAGGTTTCTATAGAATTTTGTACTCTACTCTGGTATCATCTCTCGGGACAAAAGAGAGAAGTCCTTCACTTCAGCTCTGATACTTTACATGGTCTTTTAGATTACGTGTCGCTTTTTTATTTATATCTTGGGTTATCTATACTAATATTATAAAGCTGAAGAGTTTGTTTGTATGGTTAAACGCGCAAAACTCAGGAACTACTGGTCGGATTTGAAAAATTATTTTTGAGTTGGATAGCCCATTTATCGAAGAAGGCTATAGGCTATATATCATCACGCAACTACCCTGGAGAGCGGAGCAGTAGTCATAAATGTCGACAAATCGGGCAAATTATTATGCATTGTTGAAGAATTTATAAACGACGGGATTTAATAGGTGCGACGGGAGTTCGAAGTATGTCACGGGCGAAGCCGGGGGGGGTCACCTAGTGACTTTATAAATAAAGCTATCTTCCTTTGGGAGTTATCCCTAGTTGTATTCAGAGTTCGCGCCCGAGGCTTAGACATGATAATTCATTTCTACTTCTGTGTTTTCAACATCCACTATTCATCATACGTCTACGTCAAGTGAAGAATGTTTATTAATATATAAAACTGAAGGGTTTGTTTGTAAGTTTGTTTTTTTCATTGAACAAAGTAATCTCAGAAAAGCTATAGGTTATTATATCATCACGGCACTACTCAGGAGAGCGGAACAGTTATCATAAATGTCAACAAATCGAGCAATCTTTCATACATTATTGTAAAATTAATAAACAACGGGAATTAGGTGCTAGGGGGCTTCGAAAGTCACGCACAATACCGTCAGCTAGTTTTAAATATGCCCATTCTTTTGCGGCTCAGTGTTTTATTTGGAACTCCCAAGCCTGGAGAGGGTCCACACTAAACGCTCGTAACCCCATTAGTTGAGTGTTCTGTAAATAAACATTGTATTATTTTAAGCATATTATACATTGTAACATTGTATTATTTAATTTTGTATTATTTTACGTCCAATACCGTAGTAATTTAGAGGACAAGGTGAAGCTGGCGTTCAAAAAGCTCGGAGTGCTCAACAGGGCGCGGCAGTACTTTACTGCAGAGCAAACACTGCTCCTCTATAAGTCGCAAGTGCGGCCACACATGGAGTACGGCTGTCACCACTGGCTGGTGCACCTGAATATCAGCTTCGACTTTTCGACTCGGTAGAAGGACGTGCTATGAAGATTGTCAACGATCCCGTACTAGCGGGCGGTGTCGAACCCCTTTGTGACAGGAGAGACTTTGCGTCCTTATGCGTGTTCTATCGCCTGTACAAAGCTCTGAGGAGTTATTTGATATGATGCCCACGTCTACTTTCTATCATCGCACCGCTCGCCATAGACAGGGTGTTCACCCTCACACTTTGCGTCCCGAGCGCTCACATACGGTTAGGACCAACAGAGGTTTTATTTCGCGTTTAGATTGCGGAATGAACTCCCTCCCTGGGTTTTTCCGAACGTTTATAGTAAGGGATTCTTCAAAAGGGGTCTTAGAAGGTTTATAAAACGTCGGCAGCGCGAGTGCACCTCTGGTGTTGCAAACGTCCATAGGCTACGGTGACCACTTTCCATCAGGTGCTCCGTATGCTTGTCTGCCAACTCAGTGGTATATAAAAAAAAGAAAAAAGCTGTATTTACCACATTATTTCATTCTACACACATAACTAAAGACTTCTTAAGTAATGTGTGAAGAATCATCATCATCATACGAGCGTCTGTCCCAGTTGCGTCTCGCGACGCCCGGGGTCCGCTTTCCTACATTTTCTCCTCCACTTCGCACGGTCTTCGGCATCCCCTGTAGTGAGACCATTGGCACGCATGTCATCCCTTACGACGTCAAGCCAGCACCTCTTGGGTCTTCCCCTCTTACCGGGACCAATGTGTGAAGAATGTAATTTGATTTTGATGAGCGGCTTAATGGAATTTGGTGGGACCTCTCTTTCACTTATAAATGAGGTCCCACCAAATTTCTAGGGACCAAACTCACCTGCTAGCGGTGCACCTGTTGACTAACAGACGAGGCAACGACGCAGGAGTTTGAGGTTATGGAGTTGAGATGTCAAACGGCAGTCGCTCCCTACAATGCCGAAAATAATAAGACAAACTAAAAGTTACTAGGGCGGCTACTAAATATAAGGGTATCATAGAAAAATTCAATTCGGCTCCAAATTCAAGTAGTGTGAAAGGGACTTCAAATAAATTCACACAGCAGGAACAACACATATACACATACTGATATAAACGTAAATTAAAAAAAAACAAACCTTACATGAAAAAAAAATAACAATATACTAGTAATACACTACGTTGACGACTTTACGTTACTAAATCAAAAAGTATAAATATCCATATAAATAAATAGGTATCGCATATAAATAAATAGGTTGCTAAGCGCAAAACTCAAAGACGGCTGGACCAATACGAGTTTTTTTTTTATTCGAGTTTATATTCCTTGAACTCTAAGTAAGGTATTTTTTTATGGAGAGAAAAATTGCATGGATGGGAAACGGGAACGGGAAAGCTGTATTATGCGGGCGGAGCCGCGGGCATCAAGTAGTATTATAATACTTATACTTTAAAATTGCATGGATGGGAAACGGGAACGGGAAAGCTGCATTACGCGGGCGGAGCCGCGGGTATCAAGTAGTATTATAATACTTATACTTTAAAATTGCATGGATGGGAAACGGGAACGGGGAAGCTGTATTATGCGGGCGGAGCCGCGGGCATCAAGTAGTATTATAATACTTATACTTTAAAATTGCATGGATGGGAAACGGGAACGGGAAAGCTGCATTACGCGGGCGGAGCCGCGGGTATCAAGTAGTATTATAATACTTATACTTTAAAATTGCATGGATGGGAAACGGGAACGGGAAAGCTGCATTACGCGGGCGGGGCCGCGGGCATCAAGTAGTATTATAATACTTATACTTTCTGAACACAATCATATTTCATATCTAGTATCAGTTTTAATTTGATAACCTTGTACCTACTACACAGTAAAAGTCCAGGAGAATTTAATTCAGGCATTGGACGGGCATTACTCGGAATCCTTGTGTTTATTTGAGTTTTTGGCGAATAAATGAAGGACGTATCCTTGCTTTAGGTACTGAAATTTAGAAAACTAGTTTCAAACATAAGCATATGGAAAGTGGGCACTATAGTCTTTTGCAAATCTGTTTCTGCCGACCCTGTAAAAACCTTAGGTCCCTTATTGAAGAACTCCCTGTAGAACCTACTGTAGGTATTCGGGAAAATCCAGTAAGGGAATGTTGATTCGCAAATATAAGCGTACGAGGAAGGAGTATCGGACCGTACGATACGTGATGAGAGCCTCCGGTCCACTGTTTACACCTCTGAAAAAGGCTGTCTTAATACATCTGAAACCGTTCGGTCCCGTTTATTTTATACTAAATTAAAAGAAATAAACATTCCGTTGCATCACAGTACAATTTTGGTAATTTTTTGCTAGGTCGTCCGGTGTGCATTAATAAGAACAAAATAAGAACAAATAAATAAATAAATATCCATCACGCCTTATCCCCGAAGGGGTGGCAGAGGCATATTATATGTCCACTTTTCACCGTGTGGATTCCTGTCCCACGTAATAGGTGGTGAGCCCATTGCCGTGTTGAAATAGACAGACGCAGGTTGTGGCTACCTGCTGTTGAAATTTCCAAGCCGCTCATACGGCCTTCAACCAGGCTTAACGACTGCCATTTTACTGGCAACCGGGACCAACGGCTTAACGTGCCTTCCGAAGCACGGAAACGCTCGCAAATGTAAATACCACAAAGTGGTCACCCATCCGAGGACCAGCCATAGTGAAAGTTGCGTAACTCAGTGATCGTTTACAGAACACTGAGACCGCGGGGCCACGAGCGCTTCAAAATAAGAACAAAAATGGTTTAATAATCCAAGCATTTAAGACTGCCTCTGTAGGTATTTGTATTATTGAAGATCAATGCATGTATATAAGTAGGTACGGTGCGCAGCGTGCCTGCCCCCTAGTAACGAATGAAAATCAGTCTTCATCACACACAGTAGTTTGATTTACGTGTCCATGTCTCCTTTACATAACAGCCTCGGTGGCGCGGTGGGAGTGTATCCGACTGCTACGCAAGAGGTCGTGGTTTCGATTCCCACCCAGGATCAAACTTTGTGCGATGAGCACGATGGTTTATTCTGTGTCTGGGTGTTAATTATCTAAAATATTTATGTATTTAGAAATATATAAGTATGTTCATCAGTTATCTGGTTACCAAAGTACAAGCTCTGCTTAATTTGGAATCAGATGGCGTTGTGTTAGTTGTCCCAACGATATTTAACGATATTTATTTATATTACCCTTATTCAAACTTCTGTAAGACGCTTCAATACAGAGAGTTAACAGCGGCACATAATTATACAGATGAAACTTGGATTGAGGAGTTCCGTAGCGATTCAGAAAATATTTGGATTTTAGGAATAGATGACATTGTCGTTTCGCTGGCGTAACGCAATACACATTCCTACACTCGAATTAGACAATATTGCTTCTAAAGTTTGAATGGCTGTGTCTACAACGTCAAGTTGTGTTGTGACTCAACGAATACGCAGAATACAAATATACAAGACGTTTAATTGGTGGGTTATTTATGATTCTGGTAGCAAACTTTATAATTCTATGTGATGATGACGGTATTTTGAAATGAAACTCGCCATATTTAATTTTCTTCTTCTTTAAGTGCCCCTTCATTATTGAAGGTTGGCCGCTAACTTTCTGTGCTCCTCCTTATCTAAGGCGCGGCAAAACAATTGCTCGACAGAACTGATCCCCGTCCACTCCCTGATATTTCGCAACCATGACGCATGTCTTCGTCCAACGCGTCATTTACCCTCAACCTTGCCCATCATTATCCGTTTGGAGCAGCTTGTACCTCTCGTGTATTCTATTTTGCGCTTCTTAATAGTATGCATAAGTTTCCGGGTCATTCCGACACGCCAGAGTACAGTTTCGGTTCTGACTTTTTTAGTTCAACTGATACAGAGAATAGAATTCCATAAAGGGCTTCGTCATGAACATTTTTTTAATAGTTACCTTGTTAAAATAGCTGCCTGATAATAAGTTGTCGCGACATCTAGTAAATTAAAGGTTACTCTCACATCAAACAATTACATTGGCAGTGGCCCTTAAATTTGCGTTAAAATGATGTGATGTCTTTAAACTCCGTCTGAATAACCTGTGGTTATAATAGAATAAATACTACAAGTTTTTGTAATTTGACAAAGAAACAATCTATTGAATCGCTCTGTTCTGGCGAAAATTCCCTTAACGGTATAAGACTGGCACCTCTACCCTATGTTCGCCACCGATAAGGAAAGGGGGGATTAAAACGAAGTTCAGAACATTGGCCGTGGTAAATGATTAGGTAAAAGGCAGCTAATGAAGCAAATATTCTTCGCTGCATCAGCTGCTCACGGCTTGTTATTTCATACATATACTCTCTGCATACATATACTACTTTTGAAAATAACGAGCTATAAAGGCCAGGGACAACTAACGGGAACCGCAAATACAGAGCTATTCGCGGCAAACCATAGAACAAAGTGAGGCATATATAAACAAGTTACCATTTAACATAAGTTACATTGAAATTCGCTTTCTAAGCACTCCCCCCCCCACCGGATATTGGGTGCCGCACCCCCAGCGGAATATGGTGCCCTGGAATTTAGAACAAAGGGAAGTTGCGGAATTGTGTTTACGACATTTTATACTGGTCTTATTATGAGTTGTATATTATAAATTTAAAAAACAAATTAATTTTTTACTTGTTTTATAATTACACTAATAGACGCCAGCGGCTTCACCCGTGTGGTGTAGTTTTTCCGACCTATGTTTTATTCTCACGTGTATCACACAACATATTCACATATGTTATTGTAAAGTTTCATTAAAATCCATTTAGTAGTTTTTGCGTTAAAGAGTAATAAACCTACATTCATCGAGTACATTCTTACAAACTTACACGTTTATAATATTAGCAGGAACTGATAAATGAAAAAATGCACTTGTATCAAATCTAACCGATTCGGAGGAGATTACGAGTAAGTTGCTATTTTCTGATTATAAAGTTTGAGCAGTGTCCGGCGATTTTACCTGTGACCATACTGCCAACCCCTTATTGTACCCCTATATATCACTAATTTTACAACTATGTTTGGCAATCTGTCACATTTATTGTCATTTATCATTACTTCATTGCTCCTTATCGGTTCTAGTCAATAAATAGGCTATCTAATGCAATGATAATGAATATTTGAGGAATTTTACACAGCCCAAAATAAGCTAAAATTAGCTTATGCTATAAGGTATTACAAATGAAAAATGGATGAAGTACATTAACACGCAGAACAAATCACCGTACTCATTACGCAAATAGATTTATCCTGGGTGTACTTGTCACAAACCATAATGTAAATTGTAGATTAGCGCGTTGAAACTACAAATACCCTTCTATATTATAAAATTAGTTTTGACTCCATTATTTGCAAGAAAATCTTAACATAAACTCTCTTATGTATAAAAATATCATATAATACAATATACAACCCTCTCCACGCTACTCCGATGTGTACTTGACAGCCGTTTGTTCAAAAACGCAAGACGCTTTGAACTTCATATGTCTGCTTCAAGGCGTCTCATGTATTTGTAAATCCTACATAAGGGTGCCGAATAAAAAAATAGCTTCCTTCAAAGTAGGTAATATGCTTTACTTCGTTCGTTTTGTTTTGAATGGAGTCAGATTTTTATTTTGGGAGTGTTGTTCCTATTATGGGAATTTAAATTAAAAAACGCTTATACCAAAATAAGCTAAAAAGTGTATCCTCACGGGCCACAATCGATGTTTTTATTGTAAACTTTTGAATAAATAAATGAATATTGGGGACACTTTTTACAAAGCGCCATCTATCCTAAATTAGGCTAATATAAGCTTGTATTTACTATACACTCCGTAGTATGTTTAGCGCGGATGGAAGATGTGATTCGGATGTAGAACGGCGAGTAGCTGCCGGAAACAAGGTTAACGGTGCTTTGTCCCAGTTAGTAAAGCGACAAAGCATCGTAAAAGAAGCACGGCGCATTCATAACGCAGTGCTAGTGCCAACTTTGCTTTACGGTAGCGAAACCTGGGTATGTCAGCAGATGCATGAAAGTAAATTGAATGCTGTGGAGATGCGATCACTTCGAAAATTGTGCGGCGTTACTTTGGCCGACCGAATACGTAACGAAGTGATACGCAATATGGCAGGTTTGAATGAAAGTGTCAGCGTGAAGCTGGAAAAGGGCGTGCTCCGTTGGTTTGGACACGTCCAACGAATGAGTGAGGAACGATTGACGAAGAATATATATTGTGCGAAAGTAGAGGGTAGAAGAAGTCAGGGTAAGCCGAGACTTACATATGAAGACCACGTGAGCAGATTGCTCAAAAACGGAAAGGTCAAAAGTACTCGGATACCCAGACGTGCGTATAGGAAGCGATTGATGGATCTTGAAGAAGCGAAAGAAGTATGCATGGATCGCGAAGCCTGGCGACCTGTCCTCTCTGACTACCCCGTCAGGGATACAGCGTGAAGATAGTTAGTTATAAGCTTGTGCTATAGGATCTAGAATTGTCTAGATCAGATTATGTATGTTTATCTATTGAGATAAACGCATAATCTGAAACACTGGTTTGTTATAAAACTGGCTGGTCGTACATAACATAAATAATTTAGAATTTTAAATAACATTTGGGGATTTCTTTTTATTACACAGCGCCGTCTAGCCCAAAGTAAGCTAATATAACCTTATTTTTTATAATGGGTGTGAAGACCCACCAAGATCCCGGGGTGGATGTATACATATGTTTATCACTTGTCTAGATCTCATACCACAAACTTATAATAGCTTACCATGGGCTACATGGGGCTGTGTAAAAAAAATGTTCGACAATGTTATTACAAATTCTTATCTCAATATCATTTTCTGATTAAGATAGTTCATTGAACTTTGATTCGAAACTTTATAAACAAATCCTGAAAGCTATTAGAACTTTGAAACTGAAATTTGGCAAGAAGATAAGATCTCTTTGAACTGACCTGTTATAAAAATAATCTTATAAATTTGTTGTAAGTACATTGGGTGGTTTTATCGCTAAAAGCGATCTCTGTTAGACAACCTTGGGATGAATTTATTTGCGAGGCTGACTATGTAGTTTTTTTAATAAATAAATACTCTGGAACATTTTTTTAAGTTAAACTTCCTTGTCGACGTTGAGAGAAATTTCGAGTTATAATATAAAAAATCGTCACGTTTTTCGGTTACGCGCCATGTTGATTTGAAGTTAAACATCTTTATCGACGTATGAGAGAAATTTTATAGCTGTAAACGAAAAATGTCGTAGAGGTATTTCACTTCTTACCTGTGTACTCCCGTACACACACATATTTTTTTCTTATGTAGATTTAACAAGAGACCGGGTCTCTTGGTGGTCTTACATAGCCACATTCTGGTCCAGCCAGTCCAGGCCCATAAAGAATTTTAATCTAATAGGAAATGGGACCTCCACTGTAGACAATTCACGAACGCCATAGGAAGAAGAACGGTAACAATACAACTCCAACGGAAGTAAACTATTGTAAAATAAGGTAACTACGAAAATAGCTATTGGGTTGGGGGTTAAATAGACTGGGTGACATAAACTGTGGATGAGACGTCTGCCATTTTAATATTTTATTATCAAAATATTGCCACACTCGATATTTCAAAAAATTAAAATAATCATATTAAACTTCCTAAGTTTCTTGCCGGTTCTTCTCAGCTGGGCCGCGTTCCGAACCGGTGGTCACTTTGAATATTTTAAATAGTGTATGACATTTTGTAAGCGCCTTTAAAAGTGTCTATGGAAAATAAAAATATTTTTATTTCATTTTTAATTTATTAACTTGAGGTGATTCAGTCATACTACACTTATTAATATACCCAACATAACATGGTTAGCAGTTATAAGAGAAGCGAAAGCCGATGGAGTTCTATAATTGTTTGTAAACTAAACGTCACAAGTATTGTGTCTCCCAAGATGTATGGTTCGTGTTTGAGTTCTAATGTACTCGAGTTAGTGTCGAATAACTTCTGAACTGACATCTTTAGGGACCTAATAAGTGACTTACGACTTACGAGATAGTTGGGGAGGAAATATACAGTTCAATATATTGCTAGGTTATACTCGTACAGTCTCTCAGTTCTATTAAGTCAAATGGATATTAATTTTATATAGATTCCATTCTAAGTATCTACGTATTACATCACGAAAGCCAAAATAACTTGTAGTTGTAAGTACGTAAAAGTTCACTATCTGAACTATCTTCACACTGTATCCCTGATGGGGTAGGCATTATGTTTCACAATTTTGTTTTTGTTTATCAATTACTCCATATCCCCGAATGGGTGGCAAAGGCAAATTATACGCCCACTTTTCACCATGTGTATTCCTGTGAATAATATACCACTTATATTTCACTATTAACATTTTTATTAAACATAATCCAAACCGTTACACTTTCTGGCTTTATCAAAGGTTACCTTTTAGGCCGCTAGTTAAGAGACAAGCACAATCTTACAGACAAAACTCGCAATTCATAATGTAGTGGTGCTGCCTACGTGACTTTTCGGTACTGACACCAGCCTGAGTATGTCAGAAGATGCATGAAAGTAAATTGAATGCTGTGAAAATATCACTTTGAAAATTGTGCGGCATAAAGTAGGCCGACCGAATCCGTGACAATACGTATTATGGCAGGTGTGAATGACAGTGTCAGTATTAAGCTGGTAAAGGGCGTCCTCCGTTGGTTTGATAACGTCCAAAGAATTAAACTGTCAAAATTGTACCGGTGGCTTTCTATTGAGCAACGCTTTCGATTCTGTTCTTACGCGATTGAAATAGTAGACTTGGCTCCCAGTTCTGTCTACTCCTCGGGGATAAAGGCGTGATTGTATGTATGTATAATGTTTAACAACTAAGCACTTGGGGATACAACCGTTCCTTAAGTCGTAATTAGATTTTCCTTCTAAGAAACACCTAATTAAGATGTTTTAGGGCCGTATTCCAGAACGTTTCTCAATACTCAATCGACGCTTGAGAGTAGATTTTATAAGGCGAAATATAGCCTCAAGCGTTGATTGAGTATTGAGAAACGTTCTGGAATACGGCCCTTAGTCTAAGAACAAATATAGCCAACACCAGCCTCTCTCGGGGCTTTTGCGAGAACAATAAATACACAGAACACAACGAAGGCGCTCTGTTGACTTTATCAATCGGAAACACTCGCAAACCTTGCGATTTGGTGATATTTTGTTTGTATACATAATTTTTATATTTTACCTTGAATTTTGCTTACGAAGTTACGAGTATGTCTTTTTGAAAGATTGTACTGGTTCAGTATTTATTTGTTTCTTTTTTATTTATGGTTCACAAATCAGAACATAGCAAATAGGGATCACTCATCGCAAAATCAAGTAACTTGCTCTTCACTATTGTAAAGAATCAGATGATTTCAAAACCGAAACCAGTTTTTAAATTCGGAAATGCTAGAAACTTCAAAATCGCCTTTGCACGTATTCATGGTGTCCTGAATCGAATGACGAACCGTTTGTGCCTATCTCTTATGTTTTCTGAGAAATTGATGCGTAGAGACGGACGGACGAACAGACTGAGTCATTTTATAAGACTTTTCTAAGCTGTAGGGTTTAGAAGTCTAAAAAAAGGGTTATAAGAGGAGTGGTACTCATGCATATTTGCCAACTTAGTGGCATAGAAACGTAATTTGGTATAGTCATACATTTAATTTTACTCAGCGTATCATATAGAAAAGCAAGATCATTCTATATTGAGCGGCTCAAATTCTAATAACCCGATTCTTACACCTGCAGCACTTGAGCGAAAATATTCGATATTCTCGACCTTTCGAAGAATTTTCCAATTTGTGTACAAACGTTTGATAAAGGAGCTAAAAATATTTAAATGGTTTTATGGAAGTGTTGATTTTGAACTTAAAATAACTTGAGTACTTTATTTTCTTCTGAGAATGGAGGGCTCTCCTTCTTTTTCTTAGCGTATTGCCAGTTGCATCAAAAGTCTACTTTTATTTTGCTAGGAGCAGCTTTATTCCGCACACGCTTAGACTGTGGAATGAACTCCCGGCCTTAGTTTTCCCGAACGTCTGCAGTATGGGGTTCTTCAAAAGTAGTCTTAGAAGGTTGTTAAAGGGTCGGCAGCGCGAGTGCTGTACCTCTGGTGTTGCAAACGTCCATAGGCTACGGTGACAACTTTTCATCAGGTGGCCCGCGCTAGACTGCCACCTCTGTGGCATAAATATTGAGAAAAAAAAGATAGTATTTTATATCTTTGTTTTTTTTTAAGGTGACTGCTGTCTTCCTGCCAACCCCGTAAGTGAGTCTGCGTCGCTACCTTATCCGTTGGTCAGTAGGTGCACCGCTAGGAATTAAGGTCACTTGAGCCCCATAGATCCCGGATTTCTTGGTGGGACTCCTTACTCCCCAGTACAAGAGCATTATATTGCATTATTGAGATGGTAATCTTAATATGAAGAGTGCATGCTTTTTGGAAACATCTACATGAGAATCTACAAATTCAGGGGGCCAAGTCTACTATTGAAAAGCCGTAGAATAGAACATGGATCACTGTTTTTAGCTGTCAAAATGGTAGTAGACTATAAAAAATGCATCTGACTAGCGGCCACTGGCGTGGTACTTCTATCGGCCGACCGATAGAAGTCTATTAGAGTACTATTGTAATAGTAGACTACGAAAATCTTACAAAAATGTACCGGTGGCTTTCTATTAAGCGACGATTTCAACACGATTGAAATAGCAGACTCGGCCCCCAGGGGAGTGATCGCTGTGTGACATTTCTATTAACAAGCATTTTCGCGCTTCGGAAGGCAGGTTAAATCATTGGTCCATATTATATTATAACATGATAGTCACGAAAACCTATGCATGATTATGTCAACACGACCATAAGCTCACTACCTTTTACGTAGGAAAAATGCAAACGAGGTAATGGAATGCTTCTGCCTACCCGTACGGAGATAAAGGCGTTACTAATTAACCAATTGAGGTGCTGTGGCCCCGCGGACTCAGTGTTCTGTAAACGATCACTACGTTTCGCAACTTTCACTATGGCTGGCCCTCGGATGGGTGACCACTTTGCGGCATTTACATTTACGAGCGTTTCCGTGCTTCGGAAGGCACGTTAAACCTTTGGTCATGGTAGAAAGTAACAGGGCAGTCGTTAAGACTAGTTAAAGGCCTTATGAGCGGCTTGAAAAATTTCAACAGTATTTCGCCACAACCTTCGCCTGTCCATTGCAACACGGCAATGGGCTCACCATCTATTACGTGAAATTTGGGTGCATAGTATGCCTCTGCCTATCCCTTCGGGGATAAAGGCGTGACAATATGTATGTATGTAATTAACCAAACATTAAATACCACTTTTTTACATACAACCCGTACTGTAGTCATCAAAATAAGCATAATTCAAACTTGAACATACTGGAACAGAGGAACAAATGAGTGCGGAACCAAAAGCTTGTTCAGTGTCTTTGTTCCACGAGCTCGTGCTTCACAAGTGGATAATTATGCAGCTGAAGGGTTAGATATAATATGAGCCTTTGATGTAAATTGTGTTTTATGGTTATAAAAAGGTAAGGGGTTTTAGATGGCCTATATTTTGAGAAATTTGAACAGCAGGTCGCCACAACCTGCGGCTGTCCATTTTCAACACGGCTATGGGCTCACCCCCTTTTACGTGGAACACGAATACGCATGGTTAAAAGTGAGCATATAATATGCCTCTGCCGCCCCTTAGGGGATAGGCGTGATAGATAAATAATAAATATTTTGAGATAATACTAGAGAATGCTCCGCGTCTCCACCTGGATAACAGCCTCATTTATCAGAACTCTAGCTATCTACATTTTCGCTTAAGGGCCGGTAGGCCAAGTCGCTAGGCACCACAACGCTTCCTCAGCCCCCGCCAAGATAGATCGACAATGTATTTTCTGCTGGCACGCCACAGTAAAAATGATTGGCAGTAGCAATCGAAATGGAACATCTCTGTTATTGCGTTGGATTTTATTTTAGATTTATGATATATTAGTTGACGCCCGCGGCTCCGCAAGATTTTCCGTTCCCATTTTCTAAAGGAACTTGTTCCCGGGATAAAAAGTAGTCTATGTGTTATTCTGATAGATAAGCTATTATATAGGTATATCATATATAGTTATGGTAAAGGACGAAATTAAAAACAGTTTGCTAGGCTATCACCGGCGACTGCGACATCACCCCAATCCCCTGGCCTCACAACTAACGCATCGAGGTTATTGCAAAAAATTAAAAAGGAAAGACATAATCAGTGACGACTGAGCCCATTGGAAATGTTCCCACTGGAGAGCACACTCACTCACCTAATTACCCTCACACAATCTGCTTATAGTAGAACTGATTGCAGATAACAGAACACAGAAAAAAAAGGTAAGGTTTTTTTAAATTCCATTCAGTAGTTTTACGTGCAAGTAACAAACATGGATGTTTGTTACTTGCACTTACAAACTTTCGCGTTTATAATATTAGTAGGAGTTTATGATGATATATTTAATAACAAATTTAGGCTTTATGTACAAGTACCAAATAAAATGTCCGGTACTCATATTACTATTTTTTTTTAATAATAATCAAATCAAAAAATCATAATTTTATGTTCCTGTCTTCGGCAGCTAGTAACCGTTGTTCTTCAGAACATATCTGCCGTTCGCGCTAAACATTTTCCTTAAATACACAATTTTCCTTCTCCTTAAAATTGAATTGCTCTAAACGTTGCCGGTTTACCCAAATCTTGCTTTTAGTTCTTACTTTTTCTTTTTCAAATACCCGATTCTTAGTTTAACATGCAGCGAAGACCTTTACTTTTATATTAGTGACTAATGCCTGAAGGTTGGCTTCTGATGAGACCATCACTACCGCATCATCAGAGTACAACAGACAATGTACTGTAAAATTTCCACAATTTTACAACACATCATAATCTTTTAACATTTGCAGCCAGCCAGGCCACACGGACGAGTACCACAGAGTTTCTCTCACAACGTTATCAAATGCTTTCTCCAGATCCACTAAAGCGCAAAAAACCTTCGCGTTAAAATGTTGGGATTATTAATTGAATGAATGAATGAAAGATCTTTAGGTCACAAAGTAACACTTATGAACGTCAAGATTATTGCTTCTACATTTACATTTACTGCCAGATTCGCAAAGCAATAAATAGAGCCTGAGGAAGAACCTGGCAATAAAACTCATGGCGACTCTTTTCTAACCGCCAGTAATTACATTAGTTTGAGTTACATGATGTTTGACCAATTATATAGAAATGAATTATAACAAAACAAAAGAACAAAATCAATGTTGTGTTTAAAATCATATCAAAATTAGAGCTATTCTAGTTGCCAGTTCTAAGGGCAGCCTACACTTTAAGAAGAAGAATCTAGCAAGAAAGTCTATGGATGCTCTTTTAAAATGTAGGTATCGCTTACTACATTAAAATTACACTTACATTGTTCCTTTGGATTTCTGTGAGAACAGTCGACTAAACTTAGTTTACCTTAAATTTAAATTATATTATTTGTAATAATTGCTATATTATTATTAATTAATTAATTATTAGTTACATGAAATGTCATACATTGTTTAAGGCTACTAACATAAAGCAAAAACATAAATAAAAAGCGCTCGTAGCCCTACTAACTCGGTTTCTGTAATAGAAGAGACAAGAAACTCTCTCGGATTTTGCATGGATGACCGCTTTGTAGCATTTTCATTTACCAGCGTTTTCGTGCTTCGAAGGACACATTAAGCTGTTTGTCCCGGTTGATAGTAACGTTGCAATTGACACTCGTTAAGTCAAGTGAATACCTTTTGAGCGACTTAAAAATTTTAAAAACAGCGAGTCGCTACAATCTGAGCCTGTCTATTTGAACAGAGGCATTGGGCTCACAACAATATGCCTCTGCCACACCTTCGGGGATAAAGTCGTGGCTAATAAATTTATAAATATACTTAAATAATTAATACTGAAAGCATAAAACAAAGGTCTTGGATACAATTTTAATAATTTATAAGAAGCGAAGCTTTAAAATAAAAACTGCACTGATTACTTCAGCCAGTGGCAGTGGGTATGTTTAAGCTTCAGAATCTATTGATCAAATTTGTTTATAGGTAAACATACATTGACCGGCCCACTGGCTCGGTTGGTTATATAACTGCCTTCTAACCTGTGGGTACCGGGTTCGATTTTATACTACTTACAGGGATAATTCTAACGCTTCTGTGAAGTGTAGGTACATTATTTTAAATTAAAACTATCATAAATTTTATTTGTCTATCACGCCTTATCCCCGAAAGGGTGGCAGAGGCATATTAGTATATGCTCACTTTTCACCATGTATATTCCTGTCCCACGTAATAGGTGGTGAGTCCATTGCCGTATATAACTCTCATATATATACACTATATAAAGCTAACTCCGGGCGCCGCGAGATGCAACTGAGACAGACGCTCGGATGATGATGGAATGCTTACTGCTCTCATACATATACTGTGCCATTGCGAAGAAATAGCAAGGGGAGCGCATCGAAAAAACCTAACACAGATCCTACCTCAGTAAGCGCCAGCGCGCGACTGATCAGGCCTCAGCGTCGTGAATCTGATATTATTTAAACATTTGTACTATAAAAATCACTGTATGTAGTCAAAGTAAGCGATTATGTCTATAAATATTTAGTAGCTATACTTGTGTATAAAAATTTTATGATAATTATCTGTAGTTTAGATATGGCATTGAAAAAGCATTTCGAAAGGAGGCAACTTTGGGATGTTTTTCTATCAAGTGAAGTTTATTAGATTTTGTAACAGAAAGCCATTTTGACTAGCTTAAATCCTTAACTAACATATATCTCTTTTTCAGAATCAATAAATTTTTAGGGTGTAAGGGGCCCCACCAATATCTTCGGGGCCCAAGTCAATCTCCCGTGCTTGTGCGTGCATCTGCTGATTAACGGACGAGGCTCTGGCGCTGGCTTTCCCCTCTGGGGTTGGGAGGTCACAGGCCGGTTGTAGCGACGCCGATAAGATGTCGTTTTGGGGCCAACTCGAGGGAGTGCTTTGGAGCATTCCGTTGTCACAGGGAATCGTTTTGGGCGGCGACCTAAACGGTCATGTGGGTGAGAGGTGTGAGGAGTTTGAACGTGTTCGTGGTGGTTTTGGATACGGCACCCGCAACGCTGAAGGAGAAACTATCCTCAGAACTTGTGCGGCTGCCGATCTGGCCATGGTGAACACGTATTTCAAAAAGAAATCTGAACATCTCATCACCTACAGGAGCGGGAGGCGTACAACTCAGATCGATTTCCTACTCACTAGGCGACACAGCATCGGCAAGGTGGCCAACTGCAAGGTCATACCCGGTGAGAGTCTTACTGCACAACACCGTCTCCTTGTCATGGACCTCTGCGTGAAGCCTAAAGGCAAACGCATCGAGCGGTGCCAGCGCCGCATCAGATGGTGGCTGCTTGATGAAACTAGGTCCCAGGAGTTCGTCTCAGCTGTCGGTGACAAGTGCACCGACACTGAAGGCGAACCAGTTCAAGATTACTGGGACAAAGTTCGGGCGGCCATCCTTGGAGCGGCGAAGGTGGTGCTCGGTGAGTCTAAGGGTGGACGCAAATGTGACAAGGAAACTTGGTGGTGGAATGACGCAGTCCTGAGGGAGACCAGGGAGAAGAAAGCCCTCTTTAAAAGTGGCAAGCGACCGGATCTCCCGAAGACCGCGACGCGTACAGGGCTGCCAAGCGCGCCACAAAGAGAGTTGTAGCCAGAGCCAGACGAGACCACTTACAACTTGTATGATAAGCTGGAATCGTCTGAGGGGAAGAAGCTCATCTATAAGCTGGCGCGCTCCAGGGTCAAAGCGGCACAGGATATATCCAAGTGTCGCTGTGTAAAAGACCCTGAGGGCAACCTGTTAAGCGAAGACCTTGCGGTAAAGGAGAGATGGCGCTCGTACTTCCACGAGCTGCTTAATAAACAGCATAAAGAGGTGCAGCCTCCGGACCTCCCTCCGAATCAGGGACTAGTGCCACTGGTAACGCCTGGAGAAGTACTGACTGCGCTTCGCCGCATGAAGAATCGGAAAGCTGTCGGACCCGATGGAGACCCGATCGAAGCCTGGAAGGCGATGGGTCCTCGCGGTGTGGGCATCTTAGTAAAACACTTTTAACCGCATACTCCTCAGCGGGCAGATCCCAAACCAATGGAGACTGAGTATTATTACTCCAGTCTTCAAAGATAAGGGGTCAGTGCAGGAGTGCGGGAGCTACCGCGGTATTAAGGTGATGTCCCACACCATGAAGATCTTCGAGAGGATTATAGACTCTCGGATCCGGCAGGAGTGTACTCTCTCGGAGTGTCAATATGGGTTTCACCCTGGTCATGGGACCACGGACCCTGTTTTTGCCCTGAGGGTTGTCGCAGGGAAATACAGGTCGAAGAACACGTCTCTGCACTGTTTGTTTCTAGATATGCAGAAGGCCTTCAACTGTGTTCCTCGTGCGATGATCTGGTGGGCACTGCGGTCCAAAGGGGTTCCAGAGGTCTATATTGACATTATCCGGGACATGTACTGTGACTCCGATTTAATGGTTCGGACTGCTGTTGGCCACACGAAACCCTTCCCCATCACCGTCGGGGTACACCAGGGTTCTGTCCTTAATCCGCTTCTGTTCAGTGTAATATTAGACGAATTGTCGGACAGCATCAGAAACCCGCATGAGCAGCCTCCATGGTTGCTCATGTATGCTGACGATATTGCGCTGGCAGACGCGGACAGGGGCAGATTGGTGCGACGTGTAAAGACGTGGAAGGAGATGCTTGAGAACGGCGGTCTGAAACCAAATGTGGCAAAGACCGAGTACTTGGCACTAAACTCGACAGATCCCACATCCGTCCGCATAGGCGGTGATTTGGTCGAGCGCACGGACCAGGTTAAATACCTGGAATCTATTTTTCACACGTCCAGTGACATCGATTGCGATGTCAAGTCACGCATTGCTGCCGCGTGGGCCAAATGGCGGGAGATGACCGGTGTCATTTGTGACCCTAAAATGCCGATCCGGTTGAAGGGACAGGTCTACAAAACCATTATTAGACCTGTCCTTTTACATGGCCGTGAGACGCGGCCGATATTGGAGCGACACAAGCAGGAGCTGTGTGTCACGGAAATGAAGATGCTGCGGTGGATGTGTGGAGACACGCGGATGGACCGCGTGAGGAACTCTCGCATCCGCGGCAGCCTTCACGTCCGTGACATTGCAGACAAGTTGCAAGAGTGTTGCCTTCGTTGGTATCGTTGGTATCGCCGGGTTACGTAGGTAACAAATGTCTGGCCATGTCAGCCCCGCCGGGTCCCGGTAAGAGGGGAAGACCCAAGAAGTGCTGGCTTGACGTCGTAAGGGATGACATGCGTGCCAATGGTCTCACTACAGGGGATGCCGACGACCGTGCGAAGTGGAGGAGAAAATGTAGGAAAGCGGACCCCGGGCGTCGCGAGACGCAACTGGGACAGACGCTCGGATGATGATGATCTCTTTTTCAGAATCAAAAGCTCTTTCTTCTACGATTCGCATTGTTTTAAAAAACTTAAAAGCGTGGCCTCGGCAGGAATACCAAGCCTTAACCGATTTTGATGAGCAGTATTTAAGTTGAGAGAAAAACTAGAAAAAAATATAAAAAAGATTAAAGTAAATTCACTAGATGTTGCACCAACTCCAAACAAACAACGAGGGCTCCGTAAAAAAATGCATTAGAAAAGGCCGTAACATTTTTACGTTATCTTACAAGTTTGTTTTTTTCACAGCAACAAGAATATATAGACTTGAGTATTTGGTTTTAATTTTAACACGATAGCTTTACGCGTTCCCGAGATAAAGAGTGTTAATCGACAGACAGATTTGGACGTATGGGTAACAAAGTGATTCTAAAAGGGTTCCGTTTTAACCTTTGAGGTACGCAACCCAAAAAATAGTATAAAATAACTATTATAAAATCTTTGACATTATTGCAAACTGCCATAGGCTGTGGTAACCACTTCGGCTGGTTGGATCATATGCGGTCTGCGATTTTAGTACTATAAAAACATATTTAGAACGGTAATAAAAGTGAAGAAAGAAAAAAAGACCCCACCACACACCCTAACCTAACTCAACTTACTAATATAATAATAACTGGGGGTAACTAATTAAAAAGGAGGAATGAAGAACTGAACTCTCCTAAAGAGAAAGGAAACAGGACCGGTAGAAGATCTCTGGACCTTCACAAGTAAACGTTCAACAACGTGACTGAGTTTCGCCTCCACATGAGGAATCCTCAAGACTATTAAGCTTATCAATATTACAACCACAAAGCAAGACCAATGTTGTCACTAGCAATACACATTATATTCATTTAATTCGATAAAAATGATTTAGAATACAAACCACTATTTGTGCTCTGAGGAATTGTTTGATATGATGCCCACGTCTACCTTCTATCATCGCACCGCTCGCCATAGACAGGTTGTTCACCCTCACACTTTGATTTTGGAGCGGTCACATACGGTAAGGTCCGATAGAGGCTTTATTCCGCGTACGCTTAGATTGTGGAATGAACTCCCAGCCTTGGTTTTCCCGAACGTCTACAGTATGGGATTCTTCAAAAGGGGTCTTAGAAGGTTTATAAACGGTCGGCAGCGCGAGTGATGCACCTCTGGTGTTGCAAACTTCCATTGTCTACGGTGACCACTTCTCATGCTTGTCTGCCACTTTAGTGGTATAAAAAACTCAAACCACAACAGTTTTGCCTGTTTCTTTTTATTTTCCGCGCTGAGTCTTTTTGGAGTTTATATGCTTGTCAGAAATCAGTGAGTTGAGCCTGTCGAACTTGATTGGACTAAACCACACGGTGTATTATTTCAGAGGTAAGTAATCAGTTTTAGTATTATTTCTGCAGGTGTGGTCGAAGATCACAATAACCTAGTTACTAGTCCCACTAAGATTTCCATAGCCTTAGGAAGTTGGGGTGTAAGACGGTAGTCGCTCCATACTGCCAGTCTCTTCCTACAAAAGTGGATCGCAGTGAAATCATGACGAAGATGTGATGTTTTGCATTCAATCTAAACTACGTGTATTCCACGAAACACGATACGAAGTCGAGAAGCTCAATAAATTCATCAAGCGCTTTTATCCACATGAATATTTCTAATGAAGCCTAAATATTCTGTGAAGCCATCGAACTAACGGAGCAGATGAATTATAAGACGATGCGATGAAACATCTAATTCTGTCCGCCATTTTCTATCATCCGTTAAGAGTTTTGGAAGCTGTTTTACACTACGCATTGAGAGGGTCGACGTCGGATGTGTTAATTTAATAATAAGTAAAGCCATGGCCCCGCTGACTCATTGTTCTGTAAACCATCACTGAGTTTAACAACTTTCGCTATGGCTGGTTACGGTTGGGTGACCGCTTTATAGTATTTATATTTACAAGCGTTTCCGTACTTCGGAAGGCACGTTAAGTGGTAGTTCCCTTTACTAGTAACTTGACAGTCTTTAAGCGAAGTTGAAGGCTTTATGGGCGGCTTGAAAAGTTGCAACAGCAGGTGCGTCCACAATCTGCGTCTGTCTATTTAAAACATGGTACCGGGCTCACCACCTATAACGTGGGACAAAAAAGCACACGATAAAATGTGGGGGTATAATATGCCTCTGCCACCCCTGCGGGAAAATGGGTGATTCACAAATATTTATTTTGCACTACACGGGTAATTATTATTTATCGACGATTCGACTCGTGTGCAATTCATGAACTAAAACCATAGATAACACAGTTTATTAACTTTTGAAAGCTCGGATGTCAACAAAAAAGGGGCTGCTTTAGTCTTAATGTTAGAGTGGTGGCACACACAGAACTCACGAAAATTTCCATACCCTCTAACGGCTAGACCAATTTGTATGGAATTGATTTTAAGCTAGATTATACTCTGAATAAACACATTACCTACTTTTTATTACCAGGTTCCTGTGGGAAACAGGTACCTACGGGAAAACTTCACTACACCGCCAGGTGGTGTCGCGAGCTTTCTCTAGTATATACTCTACTAAGTCCTGCGGAGAAGCAAAACAAAGGTGTATGCCTAGTTTGGCCACGGATACTGATTTCACGTTTGTTTTTGTACGATTTCTTTTACCAACTGTCATATTTTGTACTCGTAAATCTATAAATAAATTAAAATAATTATTTCATTCGGTACTTGTTAAAGCCGTTTCGTACTACACTAAAAGGGAACGGGACGATTTATAATTAATAATACATATGCAAATATGTATTACATAATGTAAGCATGTATTATTAAACACAAATCGGCTCGTTCCCGTCTCGTGTAGTACTAAACGGCATAATAAGTAGCGCATAAAATAATGAAATGATTTCCACCTCTCAAGCTTCACTTCACAATTCATATTACTTGAAAATACCATTTTCCCCGAACCGTTCACTGAAGGCTTACCGTTTAAGAAGTAAGTATCTAAGCAAGTATTTATTAAAACGGAACTGTACTTTTGTTCTTTCAAAAAATGTACGGGGTTTGAGCTGTGATCAGGGTTTTTGTATTCTTTACATCGAAATTTACTTAGATTCATTCAACACTGGTTTAAAATTCTTGGATTTTATGGAGAAAATTTTAAAACGAATTTTGCGTATAACAAAAGGTTATTGTAGATTATGTTCATTTTATAATTAGTCAAGGATTAAATTTTTGCCCCTTATTTAAATCCTGTCGATTTCAACAAGGCATTGGGCTCACCTTAACGTGTCTTCCGAAGCACGGAAACGAAAATGTAAATGCCACAAAGTGGTCACCCATTCAAGGACCAGCTGTAGCGAATGTTGCTTAACGCAGTGATCGTTTAACAGAACACTGAGTCAGCGGGGCCACGAGTGCCTAGAGCGCTGAATCGCTGGGATCGACTACTGTCTGATATCTTAAACCCGCCTGATCCGTTAGTCAGCTGGTGCACCGCTAACAGATGAGGTCGCTTGGGCAATGGAGATCTCGGTGGGCCCCTTACACTCTATTTGCTTAAAGCAACGAAACAATTAAAAAATAAAGAAATCAATTTATTGACTTAAAGTTCACAAGGCAACAATACATAGTCGAACATTGTTCATTTACTTTACAGTAGTACACTATAACATTATAAACCAAAGCTTAATTAATTACATTTGTACAAAAAAGTCCTTAAATTCGTCTAAGAAAAAAAATACTTATGTTGCTATGTCAATGGTATTCGAACCCTGCCCCTTAAATTTTCAGCCTGAGATATACAAAATATAAAATTCTTGTGATGCTTCGAGACAGTAGCGATTCAGCAAATCAAATATTTTAAAAATAGCATTAATTTAAATTCCTAGCAAGTTAAAGTTAATCACTTACCGCGTAATCGATCGAAGAGCTTTGCTATTTTGGAAGTAGCACTCGAACAAATATTTACCTGCTAATTAAAATAATGGACGGCAATTTACTTGAGGGGTATAAAATGGTGTTTTTCTCCCCGACTCGTGTCCACTGGGATCACAACAGCCGCAGAAGTGTTTATGAATGATTCTTTTCATAACTTTGATAATTAATTCTACCCATATTTTTATATTGTTCTTTATTGATCTGTAGGTAGGTAGATGAATGTGTATTTAGCCAGTAGTGTTATTTGTCTTATGTAGTAGGAGGCAAGTCTATTGCCGTCACTTGGCTCTTTTTCAGGAGAAAATTTATTACAACTCTGTAATCCGAACCAAGTTTTAAATTATCAGGACAGATGTTATTTTTAAACTTTCACGGTGTATACTCATGTTTTATATACTACTCGGGACTTAACGCGAAACATAATTCTACTTACATTCACCGACGTTTCGAACGCGTTGCAGCGTCCGTGGTCGTGGCTGGACTGGCGGTGAGGGCCGAGAATATGTATGGAGTTACTTTTGTGTGTAACTACTCTCCATTATTTTTATAATGAAGGATAAGGCCGGCGACACACCACACTCACTACGTCAGTTTTGTTTTGCACTAAATTTTTACGTTCAAGTTTTTTAATCACTGAATTCCACATCCCAGATAGCTTAAATCCATCTTTCCTATTGAAGTTATGGTGTTTTCTAATTTCAATAGCTTCACGCACCATACGTGGATTGTAGTGGCGATCAGTGGAGAGGACTTTGGGTTCATGAAGTTCGATCCAGTGATTAATACCCGACTCGAGGTGTTCCGCTATTGCTGATTTGTTAAACTGACGGTGTTTTACAGCTGCGATGTGTTCGCGATGGTTCGCTTTGTTTGGCCTATGTAGGAACGACCGCAGCTGCAATCCACTTTGTAGACACCTGGTGTTTGCAGAGGAATGACGTCCTTTGATGTTCGCACATAATTTGCTACTTTGGCTAACGGTTTAAAGATCGCCCGAATGGAGAAGTGGCGTAAACAAGATCCGATCTTATCTGTTATGCCTTTCACATACGGCAAGTAATAGGCCAATTGACGGTCTACACCCGGTTTCGTCTTCCTCGGTGCACGTCGTGTCTTCCTGCTACTCGTAGTATACCCATTCATCTTTAGTATCTCCTGAACATGATCCATCTCCTGCTGTAGATGTTCTGGGTCGCAGAGGTCATTGGCTCGCTTGATGAGCGTCGCGCTTACGGATTTAAGGTGAAATGGGTGATGATGTGAGGAGGCGTGCAGGTATCTATTTGTGTGAGTGGGTTTACGGTACACAATATGGGCCAAGGAACCGTCTGTTCCCACCATTAGTTTGATGTCCAGAAAAGATAAAACATCAGGACAGATGTTACATATTCACTAATAGAATATCTGTACTAAATTTTAAACTATCGCGTTGCATTCTTTAATGTATTGGTTATTACCGGGACTTAACGCGGTTAATTTTCATAACTTTTGTTACATGACGTTTCGACCAGGTTGCACCGGCCGTGGTCACAGGCTGACTGGCTCAGCGATGCACGCCCTCCGCCGTCGATTACGTGTGGTAGAAGGTTTTTTATCTATCCACACATTCTCGGTGTTTATGATGTTATTCTTTCTCCAAGTACCGTCACACACTACACTCACGTGAGTGTAGTGTAGTGTGTGACGGAAAAATGAGCCGTCTGGGAGCTTTTAACGAAAACGCTGCCTAAACCCTTTGAGATATAACAAAATAATGTAAGGTGGAATTGTGTATCTAATATATTTTTTTTTAATAAAGTGGAAAAAGACAATTTGATTCGAGACAGGGATTGAACCTGTGACCTTTGCCTAACCAGGGCAATGTTCTAGCCACCTGAACTACCCAAACCGTATCGAATCAAGTTGAAATTCTCCACCATATTTATATCGTCATTTTAAGAGTATGACCAGAGCCATCTATCGAGCTAATGAACAACTCGATACCAATGAACAGTGTTACAACTATTTTTAAACATTGATGCAATGGACTCCACTCAGTATATTGATAAATTAGGTCATACTCTTAAAATGACGATATAAATATGGTGGAGAATTTCAACTTGATTCGATACGTTTTGGGTAGTTCAGGTGGCTAGAACATTGCCCTGGTTAGGCAAAGGTCACAGGTTCAATCCCTGTCTCGAATCAAATTGTCTTTTTCCACTTTATTAAAAAAATATGAGAAATTTATCAAATAATTGCTTTTAAAAATTTATCAATGTATCTAATATAGTTCTACAAAAAAGTCCGCGGCGGTATATGTCTATCTCTTAAGGATACCGTACTATATTAATAATAATACTTAAAAAAACAGCAATAATAAAGCTATAATTTAAAGGCTATTTACACAAATACATTATTAATCCTTATCATTTTTAATATGTTAGTTGGCTTCAGCATTTTATAAAGATTATTTTGTCCCTTTACACTTTGAAAATTAAATGAATATCTTAGGCGATATGGCAATATCAAAAAATGCGCAAATAAATTAATTTCGTGTAACAATAAGTTCGGGCAAACCCAGGCAGGGAGTGTAAAGATCCTACTGAGATCTTCGGGCCAACCGACCTCACCTGGTAGTGGTACACCTGCTGACTAACAGATGAGGTCATGGTCAAGAGATCTCAAAACAAAACTTTGTACTAACCCGTCTGGTCACTGTGGTATCCGCTATACCACAGTGACCAGACGGGTTTTATTTTCAACTCGTTATCTCAACATACAAAAAAAATAATACAAAATCGTTTATTTTCTTCAACAATTTTCAGTTACAATAATGTGATTGGACTCTCTTTGTAAGCAAAAAAATGCCTGTAGTAGAAGAGACCGCTCCTCCATAACATACAATGCAGTAAATAGTTACTAAAACACGTTGCTACGTTTTGTATTGTAAACAATAAAAATGATTCCTGTAATACGGAATGAATATTTACAATGCCGTGTGTTTGAGTCTGAATGTGGGCATGTATGTTTGCGTGTGGAAAAGTATGGATTCGTGTAGGTATGTACGTGTGCGTGTGGGCATTTATGTGTGTGTGTGTGTGTGTGGACATGTATGTGTGCGTGAGGGCATGTATGTGTGCGTGAGGGCATGTATGTGTGCGTGTGGGCATGTATTAGCGCGTGTGGGTATATATGTGTGCGTGTGGGCATGTATGTATATACGTGTTGCTTTGTTGTTATGATCTAATCTATGCTAGCGTATACTATGAGTGGTTTTAATTATGAGTGCTAAGGAGTGTAACGATGTAAATATTAGTTAATTACAATTTTATAGTATTAAGTACTTATTTTAAGTGTTCCAGAAGTCTTTCTGTATCTTCATAAGTGAGTGACGTTATCCAATCCGTTACAGACTTCTTGCAATCATAATATTGTTTTGCATATATGTAAACATGTTTATTTATTTTATTATACAGTATCGCCGATCTTTTATGAAACTGATTACAAGCAAACATTGTTTTCGTTTAAGGAATCGTTGCGATTATATCTTTCCTGCGTTTTTCAAGAAGGCTGACATTGAATGGAAGTGATCTGTGTGTTTTAAAAGATATTTGGATTACATACAATTTACGTACTGAGAGTAGGTTACTAATTTGATACAGCCTATTTGTAGAGAATTTAAAATTTTTAAAATACATACATTTTATTAGTGCACGCTGAGCTCTTTCCAACTCAATAAATCTACTTTTAGCAGCCCCTCCCCACACTGTGATACAATACAGCAATACCGATTGAACCAAGGCAATGTATATATCCTTTAAAATATTCCTAGAAGAACTATGGTCATCGTTTCTAAGTTGTGGAACGATATATCTTAAAGTTCTAAAAACATGTTTCCGAGATCTTGATCCTTTCGAGCTTTAGAGCCCTAAAAATATTTGAAAAGAAAATTGTAGCAATAATAATTTCCCGGTGTGCTAGAAACAGCATGATATTTATTATGAAACCGCTTGCGGTATTCGGAGTTTAAACTGGGTAAAAAGTGGATGGAACATTAAATATTTCTGTGAAGCAATAGAATGAGGACTTGTTTACTTGTAATTAACAAGCCAATTTTATGTAAACACCAACAAAGATCAAAGTCCAACAAAAGCTTTCTAAAAATAAATTATTATAATTCTTCGTCCGTAAAAGTTCTAATTACACATCTGTAAGAATTCAACTCATTAAAAGAAATTGCCCATGTATGTTTTCGGGCACTTTGAGGTCAATTCTGCTAAATAACCTAGGTGCTAAGTCCTAATCTTATTGCTACTAAGTATACTTACTTAGGTAACTTAAACTAATTTGAAGAGGCAAAATATTAACTTTGCTTAAAAGGGAACGGTTAAGTTGAAATTCGTGTAACACTTTACTTTTAGCACTTACCTAAGTGGTTGCTCAGAATTTTAACAGGTATTTGACATATTAGTTACAGTAAAAGTTTGCTTCTAAACTGTGAATAGGTATTTAGTACCTATCTAGGTTTGATATACCCTGCCTTCACTCGTGATATACTTAAATCCCGAGTTTCATGACTGTAGTAGCCCTTAACCTTTTTCTAAAATGGCTAAAAACGTCACCATTATTTCACTTTCTTAAGGGAAGAATTTTGAAAATCCCTTTTTAATGTGTGCGCACATTGTAAGGGTTTTCACAACTTTCAAGCTTCTTGGTGTAAGGGTTTCAGCCGGGTGTTGTTAGAGTCGCCTGGCAATTCTATCTATACTAATATATAAAGCTAAATAGTTTGTTTATTTGTATGTTTGTTTGTTTCTTTTGTTGAACGCGATAATCTCATAAACTACTGGTCCGAATTGAAAAAATATTTTTGTGTTGGATAGCCCATTTAACGAGGAAGGCTATCGGCTATATCATCACGCTACTACTCAGGAGAGCAGAGCATTAACATTAGGTCTGCTGGTTTATATATATATATATGTGTATAAAGATATCTTTTTACAACTTTTTCAATTGACATGTTGTATTTGTCCTAGTGGAATTTTGTAACTGTCAGAAATACGAAAACTAATCTTAATAATATTATAAATGTGAAAGTTTGTATAGATGTTTGATACTCTTTCACGTAAAAACTACTGAATGGATTTTAATGAAACTTTACAATAATATAGCGTATACATCAGAATAACACATAGGCTACTTTCTTTCAAGGAAACAATTGTTCCTGTAGGAAACGGGAACGAGAAAACTTCTCTACGCGGGCGAAGCCGCGGGCATCAACTAGTCATTTATAATATTTGCGTTAAAAATAGTAACATCTCTCCGTACAGTTCAATTTAACCAGTGCATCACGAAATTTAGTAATACCTAAGATACAAACACACATTTCTAATAAATAACTGTAAAGTTAACTTACGAACCCCTACTAAGGGTTGTAAGTACAGTAATTTTGGTACGTTTACGAGCGACGTTACTCGCGTCGACGCCGACGTCAATGAGTCGAGAAATTATGCCATAGACGATAGAAGTTCTAGATGTTACGTTCAAATTTTATTGTGCATGTAAAGGGTTTTGGTAAAATGAAGATGAGGTACGTATTTTCGCCATGATAAACAGCTTTATTATATACTAGTTGACGCCCGCGGCTTCGCCCGCGTTGAGAAGTTTTCCCGTTCCCTGTTCCCACAGGAACTTGTTCCCGGGATAAAAAGTAGCCTATGTGTTATTCTGATGTATAAGCTATATTATTGTAAAGTTTCATTAAAATCCATTCAGTAGTTTTTGCGTGAAAGAGTAACAAACATCCATACAAACTTTCACGTTTATAATATTATTAAGATATAGAATATAATGAAATTCAATGTATAAAAGATATGTCTGTAGAAATTGTAGCAGAATTTTGTGAATTAGTTTTGGAAAAAATATTGATAGTGACACTATATTGGAACGGACGAGAGGAAGACATATTTATGAATAAATTAAATAAATAAATATCCATCACGCCTTATCTCTGAAGGGGTGGCAGAGCCATATTATATGCCCACTTTTCACCGTGTGGTTTCCTGTCCCACGTAATAGGTGGTGAGCCCATTGCCGTGTTTAAATAGACGAACGCAGGTTGTGGCTACCTACTGTTGATTTTTTTCAAGCCGCCCATAAGGCCTTCAACCAGGCTTAACGACTGCCATTTTACTGGCAACCGGGACCAACGGCTTAACGTGCCTTCTGAAGCACGGAAACGCTCGCAAATATAAATGCCACAAAGTGGTCACCCATCCGAGGACCAGCCATAATGAAAGTTTCTTAACGCAGTGATCGTTTACAGAACACTACGTCCGCGGGGCCACGAGCGCTTCACAACAGCTTTTGAAATATCTACACAAAAAATACTCTAAGAAAAATATAATACTAGAAGGGGATTTTAATAATAATGTCTTAGAAAACAAACAAACAATTCACCATTTTCTGGATTTAATGTTGGAGTATAACTTCATGCAAATCAATAAAACACCCCACGCGAATCAAAAAACCCACTTCACTTAATATTCACAAATTTTAATAATATTAAATTATACGCATCTGTAGAAAGATTGGGTTTCTCAGATCACAATGGGACAGCCATTAACTTGTACCTACCTGAAAAATCAAACAAATTATATGGTATAAAAAACTAGAATTTTTAGCACAAACAATATGCAATCATTTAAAACTAAACTGAATAAATTGAATTGGAGCAGCATTCTAACATTGGACAAAATATTAATGAAAACTACGATACCTTTAAGAACATTCTAATAGATATTCTGAATACATGAATATATATACGTGGGGTGCTTTATGTGTTTTATGAAGTTATACTCCAACATTAAATCCAGAAAATGGTGAATACTTAAACTAAAAACCCAGTTCAAAAAACACTGGTTGACTACGGGTATTAAAATCTCTTGTAGAAACAAAAGACTTCTTAAACTGCTCCTAATAAATACTAATAGCCCAGTAATAAATACATATTATAAAAAATATGAATAGATATTAAAGAAAGCAGTAGCAACCTCCAAAAAAGACATTACAGAAATAGGATAATAAACTCTAATAATAAAACTAAAACATGTGGAATATTATAAATGAAAGAACAAACAAAAAAATTGAGAGGCACAAACGTATTATAAATTTACATACTGAAAATGATCTGATAATAGAACCTGCCCAAATAGCTAATTATTTTAACACATTTTTTTCGTTTATTGGGAAAACATCTGCAGATATCTTGAATCCAGTGAATTGCTCGCTCACGCTCCACGGTACGGAAAACACAATATTCCTTAAACCTGTGGATCCCTTCGAAATCAACAAAATTCTGAAATAATTAAATAACAAAAAAAGTTATGGTATCGAAGAACTACCCCCGAATCTGTTTAGATACTGTGCTGATGAGCTAACGCTACCATTTTATGTCTTGTTGAACCAGTCATTCGAAGAAGGTACTTTCCCAGAGCAACTAAAATAAGCTGTGATAAAACCAATACACAAAAAGCAGTCGAAAACAGATCCAAACAACTATCGCCCAATTGCGCTGCTACCCATCGCTTCAAAGATTTTCGAAAAGGCTATGTGCAATAGAATATACTCCTTTTGTGAGAAATTTAAGTTATTTAATGAATGCCAAAATGGTTTTCGAAAAAATAAATCATTTACATTTGCGAGCATTTCCGTGCTTCGGAAGGCACGTTAAGACGTTGGTCCCGGTTGCCAGTAAAATGGCAGTCGTTAAGCCTAGTTGAAGGCCTTATGGGCGGCTTGAAAATTTCAACAGCAGGTAGCCACAACCTGCGTCTGTCTATTCAACACGGCAATGGGCTCACCACCTATTACGTGGGACAGGAATCCACACGGTGAAAAGTGGGCATATAGTATGCCTCTGCCACCCCTTCGGGATAAGGCGTGATGGTTATTTATATTTTTATTTTATTTATTTAAAAAATATGCAGTAGGTGTACTTCTTGACTTAACAAAGGCCTACGACAAGGTGCAATTTAAAATTTTATTACACAAGTTATATAAATTAGGAATACGTGGACAAGCCCACAAGTGGCTGGAATCGTACTTGACATGCAGGAAGCAAATTGTAGAAATAGACTTCTTTAATAAAAATACCAAATAGATTGAAAAAATAAAAAATAATTAAATAAATATCCATCACGCCTTATCCCCGAAGGGGTGGCAGAGGCATTATATGCCCACTTTTCACCGTGTGGATTCCTGTCCCACGTAATAGGTGGTGACCCCATTGCCGTGTTGAAATAGACAGACGCAGGTTGTGGCTACCTGCTGTTGAAATTTTTAAGCTGCCCATAAGGCCTTCAACCAGGCTTAACGACTGTCATTTTACTGGCAACCGGGACCAACGGCTTAACGTGCCTTCCGAAGCACGGAAACGCTCGCAAATGTAAATGCCACAAAGTGGTCACCCATCCGAGTACCAGCCATAGTGAAAGTTGCGTAACTCAGTGATCGTTAACAGAACACTGAGACCGCGGGGCCACGAGCGCTTCTTTGAAATTGAAAAAATACAGTCCTTCAATACAGATATAACTGCCTCAATTCCTCAGGGTAGCGTGATAGGCTGCTTACTGTTGCTCATCTACATAAATGACCTACCTAGGGCAGTGGGCGGGCCATGTGTGTTGTTTGCCGATGATGTTTCTCTACTTGTCTCATGTAAAACCAATTCAAACCTAAATAATAAACTAACCACTTTTTAAAGAAAACCGCATCCTGGATGACAGAACATAATTTAGAAATTAATTATTCAAAATCGAAAGTAATACCATTCCACCCACACCAAAAGGCACCACTAAAAATAAATTTTGTATTTGAGGAGATTAAATTAGAAGTAGTCAATGAGTTCAACTTGCTTGGTTTAACAATTGACACGAATATTAACTGGAAACCCCATATTTACAAAATTAGAGGAAAAATTTCAAAATTTTCTATGCGCTGCGGGAAGTCAAGAAGACAACTGACCTGGCAGCAGCTCTGGTGACCTACTATGCCTATGCATACTCTTGGCTAAGTTATGGAGTTATTTTATGGGGAAATAGTACAGACGCACCGACTATCTTTACTCAACAAAAGAAATTGATTAGAATATTAGTGAACATCGAAGAAACAGACACGTGTAGACCTCATTTTAGGAATCTGAAAATATTAACCTTGCCATCTTGGAAATATGTAAATTTGTAAGGAAACACCGCGATAATTATACTACTCGTGAAGAAATACAAAACAGATATATTCTAAGGCACAAAAATAGACTGAATTTACTAAAATCCCGTTTAGTTATGCATTCCTCGGGTCCTTTGGTCATGTCAATAAAAGTATACAACAAACTGCCAGAGCTGATAAAAAATGATAAAATTTTTAACCCTTTCGTAAATAAACTGATATCATTCTTGGTAAATAAATGTTATTACAGTATTTAAGAATACCTTGACGATAAGAACACTGTACCTATCGGAAAATGCACTATTTTGCTTTCATTTTATTTTTTTTTCCTTTTTTTATTAATTAATTATTTAAAATTAAATTCAAAATTAAATAATAGTAATAACTAATTATAAAATAGCCAGATGACATTATATTGAGTATATCATTTAATTATATATTGACTATAATCATAAATCAGAATGGTAATAATTTATGCATATCCTAATTTAACAGTATTATATTCAAATCATAAGAGACTAAACAAAGAACCTATAAATTTATATTGAAGTACTAGACTAGACAATGAAATTAATTTTTTTATCTACTCTGATACTATAATACAAAGATTATAAAACTAAAACTAACTAACTAACTATCTTCACGCTGTATCCCTGACGGGGTAGTCAGAGAGGACAGATCGCCAGGCTTCGCGATCCATGCATACTTCTTTCGCTTCTTCGAGATTCATCAATCGTTTCATACACGCACGTCTGGGTATCCGAGTACTTTTGACCTTTCCGTTTTTGAGCAATCTGCTCACGTGGTCTTCATATGAAAGTCTCGGCCTTCCCTGACTCCTTCTACCCTCTACTTTTGAACAATATATATTCTTCGTCAATCGTTCCTCACTCATTCGTTGGACGTGTCCAAACCAACGGAGCACGCCCTTTTCCAGCTTAACGCTGACACTTTCATTCAAACCTGCCATATTGCGTATCACTTCGTTACGTATTCGGTCGGCCAAGGTAACGCCGCACAATTTTCGAAGTGATCGCATCTCCACAGCATTCAATTTACTTTCATGCATCTGCTGACATACCCAGGTTTCACTACCGTAAAGCAAAGTTGGCACTAGCAATGCGTTATGAATCGCCATTCGTGCTTCTTTTACGATGCTTTGTCGCTTTACTAACTGGGACAAAGCACCGTTAACTTTGTTTCCGGCAGCTACTCGCCGTTCTACATCCGAATCACATCTTCCATCCGCGCTAAACATACTTCCTAAATACACAATTTCATTCACTTGCTCTAGACGTTCCTGGTTAACTCTAATCTCGCATTTAGTTCTTACGTCACCTCTTTCAAATACTAGAACCTTAGTTTTACTTGCATTCAAGCGGAGACCCTTAATTTCACACCCCTCTTTCATATTAGTGACTAATGCCTGTAGGTCGGCTTCTGATGAGGCCATGAGCACCGCATCATCAGCGTACAGCAGACAGTTTACTGTAAAGTCACCCAAATTCACACCCATATTAAAATCTTTCAACTTCTGTAGGCAGCTGTCCAGATACACTATGAACAGCCAGGCGGACATGACACATCCCTGTTTGACGCCTGTACAGACATCAAAAAGAGGTGACACATCCCCCCCTACTCGCACGCAAGCCTTACAGTCCCTATAAAGCGACTGTATTGCCCGCAGTAGCGGGCCGTCCACACCATATCCTGGCAGCAAGTCCCACAGCGTTTCTCTCACAACGTTATCAAATGCTTTCTCTAGATCCACAAAAGCGCAGAAAACCTTCTGGCTAAGAGCCAGAAACTTTTCCGCGATCATGCGGAGAGAAAACACTTGATCCATGCAACCTCTTCCACGTCGGAATCCGCATTGAGCCTCCCATAAATACCTTTCAGACTTTTCTTGCATTGTTTGATTATAAAACTGATAACAAAATTCTTATGACAAACATTACAACTTCGTCAAAAAAAAAGTTTAATTACGATACAGGTCTTGTATGGATACCTGTATCATAATATAACTTTTTAATCATAACGATACACCTATACAACCTCCAGCTGGACCAAGGAGGTAAAACCTCTACTTAAAAAAAAGGTTTCAATCATTGGTTTCAATGAACGAGTCCGCGACGCAAGCGCGCATGCGCAATCAATGTTTGCGCCTAGGCGCCAACATTTGACAATTAAAAAATAAATTTGTTGTTATATTCATCATTTTATTTGCAATATTGTTTTACGTATTATAGTATGAGAGTAGATAAAGTAGTGTATGACACTGTACATAACTTGGTCTTATAACACTCGTGTGATACTAAAAAAAACACACTCATGTTATAAGAACCCTTATTATGCAACAGTATCATAAACTACTATTTGCATTCAAATAATAATAATAATATAATGGTCTCAGACTGAATTAGATGCCCTGGATAGGAGAGTGCGGTCCTTGTTGACCACATTTCGTATGCACCATCCTCGTTCATCAGTAATGAGGTTGTATATCCCTCGGAAGTGTGGAGGTCGAGGCTTTTTAAATGTCAAGACCCTCCATAACATTGAGATATGCAACCTCAGAGAATATTTTCTCAATGTTGACACGAGGTTGCATCGCGATTTGGTTGCAGTGGATAATGGACATACCCCGCTCTCGTTGGCTAAAGAGAATTGGCATAAACCTATAGTACTTGGTGTTACATAAGAATTATATTATATTATCTGTGGTGTTACTGAGCGCAAGGAGGTATGGAAGAGTAAGGAGCTGCATGGTCGTTTTTATCAGGCCTTACACAGGCCTGATATTGATTTCAATGCATCAGTATCTTGGCTACGATTTGGTGATCTCTTTAGAGAGACTGAAGGATTTGGTTTTGCAATTACTGACGAAGTTGTAATGAAAAAGAACTACAGGAAGTATATCCTCAAGGATGGTACGGTGGACATCTGTCGGGCACGTCATCGTCCCGGAGAATCCCTTAGGCATATTATTTCTGGTTGTTCGAGTCTTGCAAACGGTGAGTATTTGCATCGACACAACCAAGTAGCCAAGATCATTCACCAGCAACTTGCTCTTAAGTACAATCTTGTTGATTTAGAGGTACCATACTATAGATATGTGCCCGACCCAGTTCTCAAAAATGGTCATGTCACATTATACTGGGATCGATCTACCATCACGGACAGGACTATTGTCGCCAATAAGCCTGAAATAGTGGTAATAGATCGATTAGAACGCCGTGCAATGATTGTTGACATCACCATACCTCACGACGAGAATCTCATTGAAGCCGAGGTAGACAAACAAAGAAATATTTAGTCTTGGGTCATGAGGTTGTCGACGTGTGGGATGTGGATTCAGCGATCATTGTACCGATAGTCATATCTGTCCATGGACTTATAGCCAAGAGCCTTGACTAACACCTACAAAGGCTCGCGTTAAACGGCTGGATCAAGGGCCTGATACAGAAATCAGTTCTTCTCGACACAGCACGTATTGTGAGGAAATTCCTTTCTCTGGAGCCCTAACCACCGGTAGCTTGGTCCCTGTACCCGATACCGGTGGGTCACTATTTTTTATATTTTTAAATGTATTTTTTATTTTATAGATATATTAAAAAATGTAATTGATATGTTGTACAAATAAATAAAGAGAATATAAATAAGTAATGATCAGTAGGGGGGAAGAGAAATAGTGCCTAATTTTAGATATTTGCATTTAAGTTTTGAATGAGTATTATGGCAAAGAAAACACCAACATCTGTTTAATCACATTATGGAATGCAATAAACATATTGAGTATTAAAGATTTGTAAACGCTAAGAGACCATGAAAGGGTTTAAATTTTAAAGTGAAAAAACTTTTCAGTCACGAGCTGGACTCGAACTAGCGTCTTCTGGTTCAACAGACGCGTTTATCAATTAATTCGAGCAGGTCACGGTGGTGTTTTTTTTTTTTTTGTAACGCGAGGAATGCTTTTACGCACCGTCATCCCTACTGCGGGGGCAGCAGGGACGGTGTGTGGGGCTCCCGGCCCGTGACAGAGGGGCCGTCATCCCCACTAAACCCCGCGGTGTTCCGCCTCATCTTAAAACCGACTCGCAGGGTAGGCCTGAGGTTAAATCACTGCGAGCCGGCAAGGGACGGACCCCTCCACTCTGAGGTGCTGCTCTGAGTGGAGGGGTCCGTCTCGGGGCGGCCGAAAGGCGACCACCCCGGAGCTCACTAAGGAGCTGAAGAATCTAGCCCGCACCTCCACCTCTCTCGAGCGCTCCTCTGTAAGCAGAGGAGGTAGAGAGCGGCCGGTACGGGCGTGCGCTAAGTGGGCACCCCGTGGAACACAGAAGGGGTGCCCTTCATCAAGTGACCAGTTGGGTGGGGTCCCCCGACCTTCCGCCCACGGCCAGACACTATTCGGGCGGGGGGGTCACGGTGGTGTAGTAAACGCGTCTGATGCGTTGAACCAGAAGACGATGGTTAGAGTCTAGCTCGTGAATTAATTTTTTTTCTACTTAAAATTTTAATTTAGAAATAGTTAGCATACTAATTGCTTTTTAAAATTGTTTCTCATGAAAGGGTTGTCTCTGTTGGTAACGTTTTTGAAGACGTTTTTCGAATTTATAACAATTCCTTTCTCGTTATTCATTCATTGAAATGGTAGCTGCAGGTCCATGTGCTACCATAAGAAGTTATTTAGACACTTTTGTTTGTTCAGTTCCTAGTTGTTCACATTCTCCTCTCGCGGGTCTGCTGGGAGATATTTCTTTTAGAAATAAGCAGTACCCTTGTACCTAAGTTTCTTTCAACTATTACTATTAAATTCTTAGTGTGTACATAAATGATTAAATAAAAAAAAAGTCATTGTTATTTTGTCAAGTAATTCTAATAAATGTATACGTATAATTTGCAATTTTCAAAATGCGTTGCGTCTGCTATTTAATCTTAAAATTATAAAGCCTATTTCATCTAAAATTTAATTTTGTTGAAATGCAAAAAATATTTTCATCAAAAAAAATATCTGCCAAAATAACCTGCCAACACTCGACTCATCTATGTTACGTGTGAATTGAATAAGATATTATACCGGGCAGTTCCTTTCTTATCACATTAACTGAAATGCCTGATAACACTCCTTAATATAAACCTAGTCATATGCATAGAATAATATTTTTGAGAAAAAAATAAATATTCATTTTGCGCATACCATAAATAGAATAAAAATACGCCTGGAGAAGTCCTGACTGCACTTCGCCGTATAAAGAATCGGAAAGCTGTCGGACCCGATGGAGTCCCCATCGAAGCCTGGAAGGCGATGGGTCCTCGCGGTGTGGGCATCTTAGTAAACCTTTTTAACCGCATACTCCTTAGCGGGCAGATCCCAAACCAATGGAGACTGAGTATTATTACTCCAGTCTTCAAAGGTAAACGGTCAGCGCAGGAGTGCGGGAGCTACCGCGGTATAAAGGTGATGTCCCACACAATGAAGATCTTCGAGAGGATTTTAGACTCTCGGATCCGGCAGGAGTGTACCCTCTCGGAGTGTCAATATGGGTTTCGCCCTGGTTATGGGACCACGGACCCTGTTTTTGCCCTGAGGGTTGTCGCAGGGAAATACAGGTCGAAGAACATGCCTCTGCACTGTATGTTTCTAGACATGCAGAAGGCCTTCGACTGTGTTCCTCGTGCGATGATATGGTGGGCACTGCGGTCCAAAGGGGTTCCTGTGGTCTATATTGACACTATCCGGGACATGTACTGTGACTCCGATTCCATGGTTCGGACTACTGTTGGCGACACGAAACCCTTCCCCATCACCGTCGGGGTACACCAAGGTTCGGTCCTTAGTCCGCTTCTGTTCAGTGTAATATTAGACGAATTGTCGGACAGCATCAGGAACTCGCATGAGCAGCCTCCGTGGTTGCTCATGTATGCTGACGATATTGCGCTGGCAGACGCGGACAGGGGCAGATTGGTGCGACGTGTGAATGCGTGGAAGGAGACGCTTGAGAACGGCGGTCCGAAACTAAATGTGGCGAAGACCGAGTACTTGGCACTAAACTCGACAGATCCCACATCCGTTCGCATATGCGGTGATTTGGTCGAGCGCACGGACCAGGTTAAATACCTGGGATCTGTTTTTCACTCGACCAGTGACATCGATTGCGATGTCAAGTCACGCATTGCTGCCGCGTGGGCTAAATAGCGGGAGCTGACGGGTGTGATTTGTGACCTAAAATACCGATCCGGTTGAAGGGACAGGTCTACAAAACCATCATTAAACCTGTCCTTTTACATGGCAGTGAGACGTGGCCAATATTGGAGCGACACAAACAGGAGCTGCGTGTCACGGAAATGAAGATGCTGCGGTGGATGTGCGGAGTCACGCGGATGGACCGCGTGAGGAACTCTCGCATCCGCGGCAGCTTTCACGTCCTTGACATTGCAGATAAGTTGCAAGAGTGTCGCCTTCGTTGGAATGGTCACGTCTTGCGGCAACCGCCGGGCTACGTAGGAAACAAATGTCTGGCCATGTCAGCCCCGCCGGGTCCCGGTAAGAACGGAAGACCCAAGAAGTGCTGGCTTGACGTCGTAAGGGATGACATGCGTGCCAATGGTCTCACTACAGGGGATGCCGACGATCGTGCGAAGTGGAGGAGAAAATGTAGGAAAGCGGACCCCGGGCGTCGCGAGACGCAACTGGGACAGACGCTCGGATGATGATAAATAGAATAAAAATAGTCGAAAGTTAGAACATCCCGTTTTTGTTTATTTAAAATAAAAGTACACTCACCTTTGAGAAAACTGGCAACGTTACGGTTGCCATAACAACGCGTGTTTATGTTGACAAATGGCGGCTGAATGATCAAACGCTTGCGGCTTACACAATAACTAGTTACCTACTGCACCTTTATTTTTCTAAATGACTACTTGCCACTTTATCAATTCTAATAAAAATACTTCCCATACCTCTGCATTCCTTGGCAACAAGTGCGGGTTATCCCGCAATCTTTGTACAGCTCTTACAAAGATTCGGGAGTCAGAAGGACATGTGCGACTGTTTCCGAACTTCTCACGGTATAAGCTTTATTCTCTCTATTAGGCCTTAACGCTAAGGCCGCATTTTGGCGGCATTCCCCGTAAATGAGGATCATGTCAGTGAACTCCGGCGGGCATAACGTCAAAGAAAATAAACAAAAATCACGTCAAATTTCACCATCACAAATTTCAACTAGGTACCTAATAACTTTTTCAGTACCTACAATACTCGATCAACGCTTGAGACTAGATTTTGCCTTATAAAATCTACTCTCAAGTATTTCTTGAGTGTTGATAAACGTTACGGAATACGGCCCTAAAACAACCCGGCGGGCGGCGGCGGCCATACTAACTCACTTCATGATCATGACTTCTCAACACACGATTAAGTTACAAATAAAAAATAAATTGACTTAAACATTTAAACTAAAACCAACGAAGTGCTACTAAGAATGTATTAATGTATTTTGGGATTTTGTAATAATTCATAGTACCTAACAAAATGTATTTTAACAAAAATAGTGTGGAAATTGGTGTTTATAACGGTATGGCGACTACGGAAGTTACAAGATCAACTACCTTATGCTTAATATAATTCTATTGTAAGTGAAATGTAAATTCCCAATTACACCATAAATCAATTCACCGATAGAAGAATTTTTTTTTATTGTAATCATCTAAAATCGTAAAACTTTTAATGGGACTAAAATAGTTGTTAATTAGAATAACTCAAATCAGCCGTGACAAGCAATAACTCAAACACATCAAAGCAGCCGGCCACCATGAGCTAGAGCGGCCTTGTTCAAAAAGTATCGACATATCGAAACAAAATATTTAATTTTGAGTCTCTTAGCAGAATATTTAACCCAAATTTAAAGTAATTGTATTTTGTCTGCGTGTATGTGGCGGGGCGACCATTGTTCATTTTATTTCACTTTACCCAATGTGGGTTTTTTTTGCAAAAGATAGATAATCCTATACTCATTAATAATAACATAATTATAATATTCTTTAAAAACTATAAATTTTACGGATTACAATGACAGTCTTATCACTAAGAGTGATCGCTTTCTGAAAACACAATCTTAGTATTGAAAGAGAAGGTAAAGAAAGTAATAAATAATTACGAGTTTATAATACGTACATGGTAGTTCATTTTACTTGCCGTGATGATTAAACTGTAGAAATAGCGGATTAATCTGTAACCCGTATCAATTGATTTTTAAACTGACTCAGTAATTACTGAGTCAGGTTAAATTCAGTAATAAATACATATTATTTTAAAACCTTTGCTTGTGATGGTAAACGGTGATATTTTAATAAATATCCAAATATCGATATTTGTTTCACTGCTGAACTCCCTAGCTATGCGGCTAGGTCAGATAGAGAGAAACATAATCTTTTTTTTCTTTTCGCACTCTCAAACGAACGACTGAGATTTTATTAAACGGTGATATTTTAATAAATATCCAAATATCGATATTAGTTTCACTCACAAACGAACGACTGAGAATTGTCAACTTTATTTCATTGAAATGTATTTGAATTTTATTTTAAAATATCTTAGTAAGAGCGAAAACGTGTCGGGTTGATGTCCTAGGTACTGACCTAGGGCAATACCTACTAAGGTCTGAAAGTGAAAGTGAAAAATCTTTATTCATGTAGGTCACAAAGTAACACTTATAAACGTCAAGATTATTGCTTCTACATTTACATTTACTGCCAGATTCGCAACGCAATAGGTAGAGCCTGAGGAAGAACCTGGCAATAAAACTCATGGCCACTCTTTTCTAAGTGCCAGTAATTACATTAGTTTTATTTACATGACATTTGAACAAATTATATAGTAATGAGTCTTTACAAAAGAAACCAAATCAAATCAAAATGAGAGCGTAAACTAAACTTAATTTGCCTTAAATATAAATAGTTTTATTTGTAATAATTGCTATAACAGCTATGAGCTGACCAGTCCCAACAGACGGCACCCGTTCACGGGTATGACGCATATATCAGCCATCGCCCTACTCAACCGTATTATAGGGAATAACGCGACCCGATATATGCACCACCACTGCCAGGACACTTAGGCGAGCATGACATACTCAAACTGCACAGCAACCATCATGTCAATTTCAAAATTTGTAAAAAGCTATGTGTACGGTGCTCATACAATAACAAACTCAAATCACATTTAATTATATTAGTTAACCTGACGTTTCAGATCACTTATGTTGAACAAATGTACATTATATTTATAATGTTTCTTTATTATTATTATTAATTATATTTATATATTTATGTGTGTTGACTTAGAGCGACTTACTCCCATGCATTTTTATCATGTATATAGTCTGAAATTTTATAATATGCCTTGTTACACAATTTGGCCTTGACTGTTGTCTTAAACATATTTATTGACAATATTCTAATTTCATCGGGAAGTTTGTTATAGAATCGTATACATTGCCCCATAAAAGAATTGCTGATTATTTCGAGACGAGTAGAATGTAATACAAGATTATCTTTATGCCTAGTGTTTACATTACGTATATCACTTTTTTCAAGAAATGTGTCTATGTTTTTGTGCACAAAAAGTAAATTCTCATATATATATTGTGATATAACGGTAAGAATATTAAGGTATTTGAATCTTTCTCTTAGAGATACCCTGGGAGCAAGCTGGTATATTGCTCTCACAGCTCTCTTCTGTAAAATAAATATCGTATTAATGTCCGCTGCGTCTCCCCAGAAAAGAATTCCGTATGACATAACGCTATGGAAATAACTGAAATAAACTATTCTAGCCATTTCAACATCAGTGAGCCGTCTTATTGTTTTTACTGCATATGCAGCAGAGCTTAATTTGTCTGACAATTTTTCTATATGTGGTCCCCACTGCAACTTTGAATCAATAATTATAACCAAAAAAACACAGAAGCCCAAACATTATCCAACCCTGATCCATTAAGTTGCACATTGGTCGCCACCTGTCTCACATTAGGTGTCGAAAACTTAATTACTTTAGTTTTTTTATCATTTAAAAGAAGATTATTAACGTTAAACCAATGAACAACTTTTGAGAGTGCACTGTTAACATCGTCATAATTAATTAATTGTCTATTAATTTTAAATATCAAAGAGGTATCATCCGCAAACTGCACACTCTCATGTTTATCCCCAACATAGTAAGGTAAGTCATTAAGTAATATCAAAAAAAGAAATGGACCAAGGATTGATCCCTGTGGAACACCCATTATAACTGGAGATCCTGCTGATCGTTTACCGTTTACTTCAACCCTCTGAATTCTATTGCTTAAATAAGAAGTCATAAGGTCGAGAGCTTTATTTCTGATACTTTAGTGGCGTAATTTCTTTACAAGAGTTTCGTGATGAACGCAATCGAAGGCTTTAGATAAATCGCAAAAAACACCTAATGCATCCTGCGAATCCTCCCAAGCCGCATAAATACTTTTGAGTAAAGCAACTCCTGCATCCACCGTTGAGCAACCCTTTGTAAATCCAAACTGTTTCCTGTGTAGTAAATTGTGTATATTAAAGTGACTAAGCAACTGTCCAAGCATTAGCTTTTCAAATATTTTACTTAGTGTTGGTAGTACGGAAACGGGCCGAAAGTTAGAGGGATCTGCATTATCGCTGGCTTTAAATAAAGGAATTACTTTACTTTGTTTCATTAGGTCAGGAAATATCCCAGACTTGACACAGCAATTGAACACAGCTGCCAGATGTGGAGCTATTACAGTGATAATATGAGATACAGTTTTAACAGACAAATCTTTAGTGTTTTTCATATTAATAGCCTTAAAAGTTTTTAAAATATCTCTAGGACTAACAGCTGAAAATTCAAAGTCTGTGCCACATTCCTCCACGCCTTGTTTTAAAAGTTGTTCAGCATCGTTAGAGCAAGACGAGAGAGTTCTTGTAATTGAAAGAGGAATGTTAGAAAAATATTTTTCAAATTCAGTTGCAACTTTAAAATCTTCTATAATATTTACGTAATTTATTTTTAAATGAAAATCATGACTGCGCACTTTGGATTTACCGGTTTCAATATTTATAACATTCCAAGTTTCCTTAATAACATTATTTAAATTTTTGATTTTATTTTTTAAATAAATTGATTTTGCTTTCAGGCAAGTTTGTCTAAATGTTTTTGAGTATTTTTTTTTTTTTTACTATCTGTTGGGTCTGTTGGAAGACATTTCTATTTAGATATAAGCAGACCCTTTGTACTTATTTTCTTTTAATGTCTCACTGTATTATTATGTGTGTACAATAAATAAATAAATAAAAAAGGTTCTTTTCTATAAAACACATAATAAAGTAAACAAACATAAGCGAATCCTGGCTAAACTGATTAGTATTTTTCATGTTGGGGTATTTTGACAGAAGACAACATGTGTACGTGGTTCAAATTAATGTGATATCCTCGGCGCCACTCGGTATACATACTTATTCTTAAGAATTCTTTATTTTATTTATTAGTAAGATTGTAATTTCTTGATTTAAATTATTTCTTTTTTGTTACGGTAAATAAAGAGGTTTTATTATTATTATTATACATGCTTATTCTTAGATTTAAAGTACATCTATGGAGCATGGAATACGTTTAAAACACTGTTCAAACAATGTTGCCTGAAAATATAGAATAATTATTTAAAAAAAAAAATTTTTATTCCCAAATGCCTTCAGAATCTATGTTTTGGTGCCTTAAATCCAATTATTTCCAATTTTTTGCACTTTTCCCGATGTTTACTGTAATATCTTTTTGGCCATTCGTTTACTCATAAACTCTGTGGTAAATACTAAATTAGTAGTAAAGTCTATCTAGATAGTATGTAAGTTATACTATTAAGCCTATATAAGGATATTGTGCAGGACTCATACGAACAGTGGTAATCAGAAAATATGGAACATTTATAGATTAAGCGCTTGCAACCCAACTTACTCAGTGTTTTGCAAGCGATCACTGCCATATATCAATTTTCGCTATAGCTGATTCTCAAACTACGCTTTGTGAAATGTTACTTTACGTGCGTTTCCGTACTTCAGATAGCACGTTAAGCCGTTGGGCCTGGTTGCCAGTAATATGGCAGTCGTTATGCCAAGTTGAAGGCCTCCAGATTTTTCAATAGCATATCTATACAACCGGCGCCTGTTTCTGTCACAATTCAACCCGACAATATGTACACCACCTGTGTATATATATATGTGGGCTAAAAATGCATACGGTGAAATGTAGGTGTGTAGTATATATCTGTCTACACCTTCGGGAATAAAGACGTGACTGACAGTGAGTATAGAATGAGTCGTTTTGTTGTACAACAAAACAATTCAATGCGCCTAGTTCCCGGGTTCGAATCCCGGGAATCCGAACAAATATTTGTGTGATCCGCAAATGTTTGTTTCATAATTATTTACTAAACCTATATATGCTGGTAATATATATGATTTTAGAAATAAATTAATTGTTGGATGTGTGGAATGCTTTGGAGTAATACAAAGGAAAAGCAGAATAAACACTAGAAATTTAATATAAGAAAATGTATAACATCTGTACAAACGTAATCAATGACAAAAGTGTTATACCGGTCACTATGACGACCTAAGTACATTATATATTCAATATAAATAAGTTTCTCATCAAGCAATCAAGCTCATATTAGCTTAGTACTCTACTCTTAGTACATTTGGTACTCTGTCTACGCTTAGTTTGGTCTAGATGTGTAGTGTAAAAATGTCTTACGATTTTTAATAACACCCACTTCGCGACTGAGAAACACCGAGCAAATATGACAAAAGCTTGTGTTTGCTAATTTTGAAATGCCTAAAATAGCACGAACAATAAATGTCAAAATAACATTGTTTTAGCTACCGCAAACATTTTTCTTCTTTAGTCATTTATCAAGTCTAGACTGAAATAACTACCCACTATAAAAAAGTCCTCTGTTGCATCTGTCTGCCTGTTCGCGATAAACTCAACTATGAATAAAGAAAATCGAGGAAAGATTTAGTAAATGATTTGGTAATTTTTGTTAAGCGTTAAGCAACATTCGCTATAGGTGGTCCTTGGATGGGTGACCACTTTGTGGAGTTTACATTTGCGAGCGTTTCCGTGCTTCGGAAGGCACGTTAACCCGTTGGTCCCGGTTGCCAGTAAAATGGCAGTCGTTAAGCCTGGTTTAAGGCTTTATGGGCGGCTTGAAAAATTTCAACAGCAGGTCGCCATAGCCTGCGCCTGTCCATTTCAACACGGCAATGGGCTCACCACCTGTTACGTGGGACAAAAATGCATACGGTGAAATATGGGCGTATAGTAAGCCTCTGCCTACCCCTTCAGAAGTCCGAAAAAATAAGCATTCTCGGAACTTTAAATGAAAACGCTGCTCTTTGAGATATAATAATGTAGGCATGGTAGAATAGTGTATCTTGTATAGGTATACAGCAAGTTCACGATGGCATAATTATGTCTATCTCTTAAGGACAACATACTAACTTAATACAACACTGAGGCAAGCGGGGACGAAAAACTTCACCACGCAAGTAAAGCTGCGGGCATCAGCTAGTAATGTAATCATCATTACATATTATAAAACAAAGTCGCTTTCCGCTGTCTGTCCCTATGTATGCTTAAATCTTTAAAACTACGCAACGTATTACAATGCCGTTTTTTATAAGGATAGAGTGATTCATAAGGAAGGTTTTTATGTATAATTTGTTAAGCTTTTGTATACATTGACTAAATTAAAACGATATTTGTTGGAGGTATCGGAAAAAATACCATCTGGGAGCTTTCAACGAAAACTTTGCCTAAACCCTTTGAGATATAACAAAATAATCTATCGTGGAATTGTGTATCTAATATAGGTCTACAAAAAAGTCAAGGACGCTGTATGTCTATCTCTTAAGGATAACATACTATATTCATTTTATTACTTTAAAAAACCAGCAATTATAAAGCAGTAATTTGAAGGCTATTTACACAAATACGTTATTAGTCCTTATCATTTTGTCCCTTTTTACCTTGCAAATTAAATTAATATCTTAGGAGTTATAGCAAAATCAAAAAAAAGTGCTTTGCGCCTTTGATACCTTACCTTTGATTAATTTAATGAAACCATAATTCAACCGGGCCGTACGCGTATTTATTTTTTGTTTATTATATATTTTGTTGTTCTTTTTTGTGAATCTATTTAACTGTTGTGAATGCAGTCCGTGAACCAATCTTGTGATAGCACGTCGAACGCGACCCATACATGTACACAGTGCAATAAGTCATTCAAATCTTTAAAAGGCCTTAACATACACACTACAAAAACACACAGGAAATGTTTTAGCCAAAACAGTTCCCCTTTAGACATCCATCCCATTATTCCGAGTACGCCTACTTTGGTAGCCAACGATCCAACTCCTTTTCACACATATCTAAGCCATTTGAAAAATAGTATACCCATAGTTAAAAGAATCCCTCGAGGAGCTCGAATAACCGTTGCTACACATTTGTCACAATTAATCCAGAAATGTTACATAAGCAATTGTACTCAAGACTGGCAGAACCTATTTTTATTTTCATTCAGCACACTACATATAATAAAAACTGTTGAGCCGAATTTATCCTTGACACAAAAGATTAAGAACAACTGTGCTGTAAGCTCCTCGCCTTCTCCCGCACCCCTAATTAAACATGATGCCCCTCATAATCGCAAAAAACTCATCGAAAACAAAATCTGTGACGGAGATCTCAAAGGTGCCGCTCGCCTTTTGTTCTCAAACGACGTGCTATCACCAGATACTCCTGACACCCTTCAGGCCTTACGATCAAAACATCCTCCAGCTCCAGTAAACCCATATTTTCTCGACCCACCAGCAGCAGGGCAAGCATGCCTTCAAATTCAAAACAAAGATGTAAATGATGCCATTTTATCTTTTAAACCAGGTTCGGCTGCAGGTTTGGATGCAATCTCACCCCAACATTTGAAAGACTTAACATCGCATTCTGTGGGTGGTTCATGCAGGCGAGCAACTTGTAAATTCAATCACTAAATTTATAAACTCTATGTATTCCGGTAATGTCAATCCAGAAATTGTTCCCATCCTTTTTGGCGCGAACCTCATTGCCCTCACCAAAAAGGACGGAGGGGTGAGACCAATTGCTGTTGGATCAACACTACGACGTCTGGCCTCTAAAATTGCTGTTCGACATATTTTACCAAAATTAAATTCAGAATTTCAACCCGTACAGTTAGGCTTCGGTGTAAAAGGCTGCCTCACACCCTGTGAGGCAGCCGTCCATGCCCTACGCTCTTTCCTAACTTACGGACAGCCTGACATGTTGCTCAAAATTGATGTCAAAAATGCATTCAATTCGGTAAATAGGGATACCCTGCTGACGGAAATAAAACAACATATACCGGAAATTTACAATTATCTTCTTCTTAGTTACGCTGACCCAACAAAATTGTTATATCGATCTAATGAACTGTCCTCGGAAGTAGGTTGTCAACAGGGTGATCCCCTTGGGCCTGCAATTTTTAGTTTGGCTATAAATCGGATAATCAAAAATTTAAATTCTAAATTCAACGTTTGGTATTTGGACGACGGAACCCTAGGACGAGATGTGGATACTGTGTTTTAGGACCTATTTTTAATCATAAATAAATTTGAAACCATTGGTTTGGAGCTTAATTTTAGCAAATGCGAACTTTTTATAAATAACTGCAACTTAAATTTCAATGACGTTAAACAAAAACTCAATATTTTGGCTCCAAATATTAAAATAGTTAACAGTAAATCCCTTTACCTTTTAGGCTCTCCAATCTATAATGAATCTATTTCTGAATATATTAATAATTCAATAACTAAATTTCAAAATTCTGCTGACCGTCTCCTTGAAATTAGTCCACATTATGCACTTTGCATCTTAAAATTCTGTCTTTTCGTCCCAAAATTTACTTATGTGCTCCGTTGCTGCTCCTTTTGGAATCACCCAGATCTTTTGACATAAGTAGACGACTTAATCAAAATTAGCTTAGAATCGATTCTTGATATGCAGCTGAACGAGCATTCTTGGACCCAAGCATCCCTACCAATCCGTTATGGTGGTTTAGGGATTCGAAAAATTTCCAGTGTCGCTTTACGAGCCTTTCTAACTTATGTCCATAGTTTAGCAAATCTCATAAGTAAAATTTTAAGGGCATCCCCTTCAAACTTTGAGATTGCTGGCTTGGAAGAAGCTAGAAACGCTTTCTTGATTGCTTGCCCAGGTCAAAATTTTCCAGTTTCTCCAAATTCACCGAGGAGCTGGGACGACATAAACTGCAAATTGACTTATGACAATCTTTTGAGCTGTAGTACAGTTTCGGCACGTGCTAGACTTTTGGCCGTGGGTGCGCATGAGGCCGGCTACTGGCTTCACGCGTACCCTTCGTCAAATACAGGAACTTTTCTTGAGCCTGACACGCTCCGAATCGCAACCTGTCTACGGCTTGGGGTTCCGGTCTGCGCTCCTTATAAATGTCCCTGTGGCAGTGATGTCGACAAGTTAGGACATCACGGACTGTCATGCCAAAAAAGTGCGGGCCGCTTCTCGAGACATGCCGCACTTAACGATATCTTACGCCGGTCCCTTGCCACCGTCAACGTGCCAAGTTTACTTGAGCCAACTGGTATTGCAAGAGACGATGGCAAGAGACCGGACGGTATGAGTTTGATTCCATGGAAGATGGGCCGGGTGCTGGTATGGGATGCAACCTGTTGCAACCAGACACGCTGGCCTCTTCCCATCTACATGGAACCAACAACAGAGCTGGTGCGGCTTGTGAAGCGGCTGAAAAAGCTAAAGCATTCAAATACAGGGGTCTTGGCTCCGAATATGATTTTGTCCCATTCGGTGTCGAGACTCTTGGTCCGTGGGGTCCTAGCGCTATAAGGCTTTTTAAGGAAATTGCGAAAAGGTTAGTCGACATCACAGGAGACCGAAGAGCTGGCAGCTACCTCGGACAAAGAATTAGTCTAGCTATTCAAAGGGGGAACGCTGCCAGTATCTTCGGAACCTTGCCTAAAGGGACCTTTTTTAATAATATATTTTAGTTATGTATCATATTTTTAAGGTTATATTTAATGTTAATATTAAGTTAATTTAAGTTGATATTTATTAATATTGTATAATTTGAATTGAATGTGTTTTTTATTGTGAAATTACAATACATACAATTATAATACAGCAGGTAGCCACAGCCTGCGTCTGTCTATTTCAACACGGCAATGGGCTCACCACCTATTACGTGGGACAGGAATCCACACGGTGAAAAGTGGGCATATAATATGCCTCTGCCACCCCTTCGGGGATAAGGCGTGATGAATATTTATTTATTTATTTTTAAATTAATAAACGACGGGATTAAATCGGTGCCACGGGGTTCGAAGTATGTCACGGGCGACGCCGGGCGGGTCACCTAGTAAAGAATTAAATTGCACTCGGCAACATTCTAGTTTTGCAAGCTTTTATTAAGTGAGCAGCTACTTTTACAGACCAAAGAATCTTTACCTTGAAGAATGTTCATTCATTAGACATGAACTGTTTTTCTTTTTTTTCGCAAAGTCAGCATAAGTCAGATCCTTTTCTTATCTTAGGCTTTTATATAATCTTCTTCATCTTATCAATCACGCCTTATGCCTGAAGAGTGGCAGAGGCATACTATACGCCCACTTTTCACTTTTGTGTATTTCTGCACACGTAATAGATGGTGAGCCCATGACCGTGTTGAGATAGACAGACGCAGGTTGTGGCTACCTGCTGTTGATTTTTTTCAAGTAGCCCATAAGGCTTTTAACTTGGCTATAGACTGCCCCGTTACTGGCAACCGGGACCAGCAGCTTAACGTGCCTTCCGAAGCACGAAAACGCTAAAGCCGGTCACCGGATGGGTTAGCGAGTCAGCGGGACCACGAGCGCTTCTTCTTCTTTATCCTAATGTATTCCCAGTTGCTTCTAAACCCTTTCTGGATTTAGAGCCTGGGGTCCACGTACTGAGCAGTTTGGCTATTCAATTTCGACATTGTTGGCAGCGACTGCCGTCTCAACCCCTTCGAACTTCACAGGGGCGCCTTGTCAGCTGGTACACCGTTAGCAGGTGAGGTTCCATGGGCAACATAGATCTCGATGGGGCCTCTTATACCAAACATTTGCGCTCATGCAATTTATCCTGGTTTTACAATTTCTATGTTTATAATATATTCTGATAAATAAAATTATAGTATCTGTTTACACACACACACACTTTACTACACAACGTGTTTAGTAAAACATTTATGAGTATTATATCTTTACCTATGCGAGTACCATTCATATCGTAGCATTATTTTTAATTAGTTTACGGATTTCACATTAAAAATAAAAAAAATTCCATCTAATATTTTCCTCATTTTCAGTTTTAACACCGAACACACTCGAGAAAGACCGAATATCTAAATCCCGCCTTTTATTTCTGCGATCAATTTTTCGTACCATCAAACCCAGTAAACAATGAACACAAACCTGAGTTAACTTTGCTTTTCTTATAACCTTTATTTAAACAGAAATATGGTTCATTATTGCTTAAATTATGATAGCAATGTAGATTTTCCGTAAGCCAGGTGATCAATGTTTGCGAAGCCATCGACAGAGAGTTGTGTGGTTCTATATTGAGTGTGAGTATAATGTAGGTGACTTTCTGTGTTCTGTGATGTCAGTATAAAGGAAGCGGGTCAAACTGAACAATTCCAGCTCTGACAGAGGGCTTAACTTTGACCAGTAGTTTTAAATCAAAAGGAAGTTTGAGGTGAATTGAATTTACTTTCATTGTGTTCGACTTTTATTCAGGAAATGAAAGGTCAGAATAGAAGAATATCGAGTATTGTAGAGTAATTTGATTATAGAAAACAATCAGTTTAGACTCAATTTTCAATAAAAATCGGTTACAAAGGGATAGTTGAAAATTAAATTAGTTCCCAAATAGCTTGTTATGAGTAAAATAGATTTATAATTAGATACATACCTAATTGTCAATATATTTTTTAATCATAAAATAAACATTTATTAATTTTCAAATTTAATTTCAAATCTTGGTATTATTTTGTAAAAAATCTGACAGTCTGTGAAGACGCATTTCTCTCTGCCGTTGTGGCAAAAGACACACACAAATTTTCTATCTAAATATCAATTTCAACTTCTTTTACATTCAAGCTAATTATCGACACAAATCGAAACCTCTAGAAGGAAAAGTTTTTATGGAAATATTATTTTAGCATATTAAGTGCAACGAAGTGTCTCGGGTCTACATTTTCAGATCCTTAGCGTCTTGACGGAACCGTCAACGGAAATGAACGCCCGGGGCGTCCGGAGACACGGAACGTCTTGAGTGAGAATAGGGTGACTATATTTTATGTTATACAGATTTTTTATGTTATTCAGATTCTTTTAATAGGCCTAACAACTAATGAATGAAATTAGATATCTTATATTTTTTTATTAAATAATATATTGTGGGACATTTCATTTACACAGCGCCATCTAGCCTAAAGTAAGCTAATATGAAGCGTGTTGTATGAAATCTGGACAACCGATAAACATACTTAGCTATATATTTCTAAATACATATGTATGTATTACATAACTCTTTCTCAATGAAAACTCTCATTATGTTTGGTTTCATTAGGCACTGTACCTACATATTAAATCATGATCTAGTTATTCTTTGGGAGTACATCATAAAACCTTTATACCAGACTTAAAACCTGCCACTGTGTTTGGTTTCAAACAGTTTTTTAATATTAAATCTTAATGTAATTTGCCAATGAAAGAAAATGTATTCAACGACGTCTCATTAATTAATATATCAGAAATATACCCGGTTAAGCAAAAACGGAGGACTGCGGTTATTTAGTGGATTTTTCTGCCCTTCACTTCCGGGCCAGCAGTTCTCCGTCTGCTCCCATAGTAAGGTAATATGCATTAAAAAAAGAAAAAGCAAATATATCGAGACATGTCCTGAGTTTTTTTTGTTAGTTTGGTCATCGTATTAGTTGGAGTATTAATGACCTCACTTTTCCAACATCTATCGTTGGATTATATTTAAGTTATCGTGGTTTTTAAGATAAGTAAGTGTTGAGTGGCAAATTTTCACTAGAAAATATATTAACCTGACTTTTTACTTATTTATTCAAATACAGAATTTGTGTTTTTGTTTTTTACTCTACCCTGTACGCAATAAGAGGTTTTTGGCCTTAGATGGGTAAATTTTCTAGAGTTTGTTTCTGTATTTAAAACCGGTTCTGCAATTTTACTTTATTATTTAATTATACTTTAGTCAGGGGTTTTTATAGTTTTAAATATATATGAAAATAATATTTTTCTTCGAACCCAGGAATAAAATACGACCAGATTTCGTTCGATGTTCCTATTAAAATATTTATCCTTATTTTTACTTTTACAATTTTAAAGCCACAACAGAAACCAACAAATTAATATTACCTATGGCTTAGTTTTCGTTTTAATATTCTTGTACAAAACCAAAAAAAAAAAAAACTTTGGAGGCACTAGAGGCCTCTGTTATATAGTCTACCCACTATCTAGGCCTGGGAGTCTCCCACAGCAATCTCACTGCCTCCGTAGCAGGATAACAAAGTGCCTAAAGGCCTTCCACCACATAAAAATAAAACTCTCCAGCGAAGCTAAATTGCTTGAGTTTAGGAGTGGGATCGTCGGTAATGTAATGCCTGGGAACACCACAACATTGTGTCAGTCTTGAGTATATTATGAAAAAAGAAAATAATTTTCCATTACGTGATGGGACCATGGACAGTTTACCAGCTGTGCTACTTACTGTTGCAATGACGGTCTTTAGAACATGGGACCAAAATATCTTATATCCTATTAGCCCTACTAATATTATAAACGCAAAAGTTTGTGAGTATGGATGTTTGTTACTCTTTATCGCAAAATCTACTGAATGGATTTTGACGAAACGTTACAATAACATAGCTTACACATCAGAATAACACATAGGCTACTTTTTATCTTGGGAACAAGTTCCTGCGGGAAACGGGAACGGGAAAACTTCACCACGCGTGCGTAGCCGCAGGCGTCAATTACTATGGTAATAATTTAGAAACAGAATATTAAGGAAGTCGGTACAAGAGCCTCCACCAAGTTATCCAGGGCCCTTAGCGACATCACCTGTTGTTGCTCCTAGCAGCCTGATAACAGCGGACCGCATGCTCTAAATTCAGATGGGGTTTGGAAGATATTGGGAATACACTAAAATGACGAGGAGGAAATGGAATAGTAAATAATTAACCAACTAACTATCTTCACGCTGTATCCCTGACGGGGTAGTCGGAGAGGCCAGATCGCCAGGCTTCGCAATTCATGCATACTTCTTTCACTTCATGCTGATTCATTAATCGCTGCATACAAGCACGTCTGGGCATCCGAGTACTTTTGACTTTTCTGTTTTTGTTCAATCTGCTCACAAATAAATAGTTCTCAATATTTAGTTAAAGTCAAATAATTAGTTGCTAAGTAAATTGTTTATACGACTATAACTGTAGACATACATATTGCCACGCCTTTATCCCCGAAGGGGTAGGCAGAGGCATACTATACTCCGAATGCACTTATGTCCCACGTAACAGGTGGTGAGCCTATTGCCGTGTTGAAATGGAAAGGCGCAAAAATTTTAAGCCGCCGCCGCTAAGGCCTTCAACTTGGCTTAACAACTGCCACTGGCAACCGGGACAAACAGCTTAACGTGCCTTCCGAAGCACGAAAACGCTCGCAAATGTAAATGCCACAAAGTGGTCACCTATCCGAGGACCAGCCATAGTGAAAGTTGCTTAACGTAGTGATCGTTTACAGAACACTGCGTCCGCGGGGCCACGAGCGCTTATAACTTTAGACGGAAACTCAATAATAGATACAGTAAATCAATAAGGCCTTGGGCATCAGACAAGTTTAAAATTCACGATCAATCAATTTGTTTGCGGCGCTCTTCAAGTCGATTGTAAGAAATTGGTTTTCGAAGCCATTTTACCTTTTAAATTGGATCTCAATTTTCTATTCAAAGATAGCCGTTTCTATATAAGTACTTAGGCACATATTACTAGAACTCGGGGAGGTTTCGTTAGGTTTGCAAGAGGTGCAATTTGGGATTTATATAAATTACTAGCTGACCCGCGTAACTTCGTGTGCGCCACTTAAGAGAAACAGACAAAGAGAGATTAGTTAAAGAGGGTGGCGCATAGGCTATTCTTAGGAAACAACTGTTGAAGTATACTCTTTCTAACAACAAAGCACTGAATCGGAATACTATACACGCGGGCGAAACTACGGGAACAGAATATACCTTTTACACACATTTCATCCTCTCTCGCAAAGGAACCGCACAGAATATTGTATTAAAACAAACAATAATCTCAATGTGGAGTGCCGTACTACTGGGGAAAAAGACTCATAATAGTCCAGTCCATAAACAGTAGTCCAGTATTTAAACTCAAATCATGCCAAAATTGATTCAGTATTCTCGGCTTGATGGTCGATTATAGAATGTCCTACAAAAATAATTTTCAAATATTCCCAATAGTTGATGCCCAAGACTCCGCTCACGTGAAGTTTCGTTAATGCACAAAAAGGATTTGTTGCGGCAAAAAGATGTTTTCCCGGATAAAAAACTTTGGCTGCTGCCGAACATTTTGGCGAATAAATAGCTATGCTAACATCGACACAACAGGAGTGATTTCAGTACCTACGGGTATTATTAATATAAATTATATATAAAAGTCACATTGTGAGTGGATATTAGTAGTCATAGTAGGGTGTCTCTACTATTTACACTTCAAAAACCTCGACTTATATTTACCCATTTTTACTATTTAGTCATTTTAGTCCAAAAGTATTTACTTTTACAATTTGTTACATGAGTCGAAGTTTACCGATATACCTACATATACATTTACTAGTTGACGCCCGCAGCTCCACTCGCGTGGATAAGCTTACCCATTTTTCACAGGAACTTGTTGACTGCCATTTTCTGGCAACCGGGACCAACGACTTAACGTGCCTTCCGAAGCACGGAAACGCTCGCAAATGTAAATGCCACAAAGTGGTCACCCATCCGAGTACCAGCCATAGTGAAAGTTGCGTAAATCAGTGATCGTTTACAGAACACTGAGACCGCGGGGCCACGAGCGCAACAACATAATTTCATTAAATAAAATCGATTTAAAATTTATAAAATTTTCCGTATCTTACAATTGATATAAACATAAAAAGTTAGTAAGCACGCCGATTTTCATCTAAATGTGATTAAATTACAAACGTCTTAATAATAAAGAAATCTTCACAAACTTGTACATTTATGATATTAGTAGGATTACATTCCTCTGGGAATACCGGGAATTCCTTTCTTGGTGCTCATCTAACGTAGGTACGTAAAAATACGTTCACCAAATTTCAGGATGTGTATGGTTTTATACACGTAGTTCCGTTCCCGTGGAAATACCGGGTATTCTTTTCTTGATGCTGATTCAAGGTAGACCCAATGAGTACTCTCACTAAATGTGTGATAGTTTAGGCTGTGTGTGGTTTCACCCGCGTAGTTCCCGTTCCCATGGTAGTTTAGGGAATACCGTTTTTTTTCTTTTCCAAATACTTAAAGTATACATTCACCAAATATCAGGATTCTATGTTTAATGCTTAAGTTGTGTTTTACCTGCATATTCGGTTCCCGTGGGAACACTGAACTCACTGGTGGAGCTTTCTTTTAGCCTTATGAGATTCTTCTATAACAGGTGTACTTAAGTTCATGTTTCTAACTTTGAAAATGACGAACTTCCATACAACCGGTTATCGTTTATTTACTTCCCTAGGGGTTGAATTTCGCAAAATTCGTTCTTAGCGCAAACCTACGTATTAAGAAGAATCTCCATGCGAAGTTTGAGCTTCATAGCTTTAGTAGTTTCAGAGATTTCGTGTTTATTGAGTCAGTTTGTATAACCCCTATTTTACCACCTTATAGGTATTTTTTTACGAAACCGCGATTCACGTGCCTATTTATTTGAGAACCCCCATGCGAAGTTTGGGCTTCGTAGCTTTGTTAGTTTTATAGGTTTCGTGATCGATGTTACTACAACTTCTGTTATTCCCCCTAAAGGGTAGAATTTATCAAAATTCCTTAACACTTAATATTTTATTTTTATACAGAAGCAGGTATTTGAAATTCGGTGTTGCTATGTATGAAAATGAAGAATTTTCCATTTAAAACTTTCAACCCTTGTTTACTCTCTTATAGGTAAAATTTTGCAAAACCGCGATATACGTACCCATTTATTTGTAACTCAAAACAGGTGTACAAAAATTCATGTTTCTAACTTTGAAACTGACGAACTTTCATGCAACCGTTTATCGCTTATTTACTTCCCTAGGGGTAGAATTCCGCAAAATCCGTCCTTAGCGGTAACCTACGTATTAAGAAGAATCTCCATGCGAAGTTTGAGTTTCATAGCTTTGGTAGTTTCAGAGATTTCGTGATCAATGAGTCAGTCAGTGATTTTGACTTTTATATATTTAGATTTGTGTTACACTTTACATATTAATAAATTTTTAAAGCAATTATTTGCTAAATTTCTCATACATTTTTTTATTAAAGTGGAAAAAGACAATTCGATTCGAGACAGGGATTGAACCTGTGACCTTTGCCTAACCAGGGCAATGTTCTAGCCACCCGAACTACCCGAACCGTATCGAATCAAGTTGAAATTCTCCACCTTTTTTATATCGTCATTTTAAGAGTATGACCAGAGCCATCTATCGAGCCAATGAACAACTCGATACCAATGAACAGTGTTACAACTATTTTTAAACATTGATGCAATGGACTCCACTCAGTATATTGATAAATTTTTAAAGCAATTATTTGCTAAATTTCTCATACATTTTTATTAAAGTGGAAAAAGACAATTCGATTCGAGACAGGGATTGAACCTGTGACCTTTGCCTAACCAGGGCAATGTTCTAGCCACCCGAACTACCCGAACCGTATCGAATCAAGTTGAAATTCTCCACCTTTTTTATATCGTCATTTTAAGAGTATGACCAGAGCCATCTATCGAGCCAATGAACAACTCGATACCAATGAACAGTGTTACAACTATTTTTAAACATTGATGCAATGGACTCCACTCAGTATATTGATAAATTTTTAAAGCAATTATTTGCTAAATTTCTCATACATTTTTATTAAAGTGGAAAAAGACAATTCGATTCGAGACAGGGATTGAACCTGTGACCTTTGCCTAACCAGGGCAATGTTCTAGCCACCCGAACTACCCGAACCGTATCGAATCAAGTTGAAATTCTCCACCTTTTTTATATCGTCATTTTAAGAGTATGACCAGAGCCATCTATCGAGCCAATGAACAACTCGATACCAATGAACAGTGTTACAACTATTTTTAAACATTGATGCAATGGACTCCACTCAGTATATTGATAAATTTTTAAAGCAATTATTTGCTAAATTTCTCATACATTTTTATTAAAGTGGAAAAAGACAATTCGATTCGAGACAGGGATTGAACCTGTGACCTTTGCCTAACCAGGGCAATGTTCTAGCCACCCGAACTACCCGAACCGTATCGAATCAAGTTGAAATTCTCCACCTTTTTTATATCGTCATTTTAAGAGTATGACCAGAGCCATCTATCGAGCCAATGAACAACTCGATACCAATGAACAGTGTTACACCTATTTTTAAACATTGATGCAATGGACTCCACTCAGTATATTGATAAATTTTTAAAGCAATTACTTGCTAAATTTCTCATACATTTTTATTAAAGTGGAAAAAGACAATTCGATTCGAGACAGGGATTGAACCTGTGATCTTTGCCTAACCAGGGCAATGTTCTAGCCACCCGAACTACCCGAACCATATCGAATCAAGTTGAAATTCTCCACCTTTTTTATATCGTCATTTTAAGAGTATGACCAGAGCCATCTATCGAGCCAATGAACAACTCGATACCAATGAACAGTGTTACAACTATTTTTAAACATTGATGCAATGGACTCCACTCAGTATATTGATAAATTTTTAAAGCAATTATTTGCTAAATTTCTCATACATTTTTATTAAAGTGGAAAAAGACAATTCGATTCGAGACAGGGATTGAACCTGTGACCTTTGCCTAACCAGGGCAATGTTCTAGCCACCCGAACTACCCGAACCGTATCGAATCAAGTTGAAATTCTCCACCTTTTTTATATCGTCATTTTAAGAGTATGACCAGAGCCATCTATCGAGCCAATGAACAACTCGATACCAATGAACAGTGTTACAACTATTTTTAAACATTGATGCAATGGTTCAATCCCTGTCTCGAATCGAATTGTCTTTTTCCACTTTAATAAAAAATGTATGAGAAATTTAGCAAATAATTGCTTTAAAAATTTATCAATATACTGAGTGGAGTCCATTGCATCAATGTTTAAAAATAGTTGTAACACTGTTCATTGGTATCGAGTTGTTCATTGGCTCGATAGATGGCTCTAGTCATACTCTTAAAATGACGATATAAAAAAGGTGGAGAATTTCAACTTGATTCGATACGGTTCGGGTAGTTCGGGTGGCTAGAACATTGCCCTGGTTAGGCAAAGGTCACAGGTTCAATCCCTGTCTCGAATCGAATTGTCTTTTTCCACTTTAATAAAAATGTATGAGAAATTTAACAAATAATTGCTTTAAAAATTTATCAATATACTGAGTGGAGTCCATTGCATCAATGTTTAAAAATAGTTGTAACACTGTTCATTGGTATCGAGTTGTTCATTGGCTCGATAGATGGCTTTGGTCATACTCTTAAAATGACGATATAAAAAAGGTGGAGAATTTCAACTTGATTCGATACGGTTCGGGTAGTTCGGGTGGCTAGAACATTGCCCTGGTTAGGCAAAGGTCACAGGTTCAATCCCTGTCTCGAATCGAATTGTCTTTTTCCACTTTAATAAAAATGTATGAGAAATTTAGCAAATAATTGCTTTAAAAATTTATCAATATACTGAGTGGAGTCCATTGCATCAATGTTTAAAAATAGTTGTAACACTGTTCATTGGTATCGAGTTGTTCATTGGCTCGATAGATGGCTCTGGTCATACTCTTAAAATGACGATATAAAAAAGGTGGAGAATTTCAACTTGATTCGATACGGTTCGGGTAGTTCGGGTGGCTAGAACATTGCCCTGGTTAGGCAAAGGTCACAGGTTCAATCCCTGTCTCGAATCGAATTGTCTTTTTCCACTTTAATAAAAATGTATGAGAAATTTAGCAAATAATTGCTTTAAAAATTTATCAATATACTGAGTGGAGTCCATTGCATCAATGTTTAAAAATAGTTGTAACACTGTTCATTGGTATCGAGTTGTTCATTGGCTCGATAGATGGCTCTGGTCATACTCTTAAAATGACGATATAAAAAAGGTGGAGAATTTCAACTTGATTCGATACGGTTCGGGTAGTTCGGGTGGCTAGAACATTGCCCTGGTTAGGCAAAGATCACAGGTTCAATCCCTGTCTCGAATCGAATTGTCTTTTTCCACTTTAATAAAAATGTATGAGAAATTTAGCAAGTAATTGCTTTAAAAATTTATCAATATACTGAGTGGAGTCCATTGCATCAATGTTTAAAAATAGGTGTAACACTGTTCATTGGTATCGAGTTGTTCATTGGCTCGATAGATGGCTCTGGTCATACTCTTAAAATGACGATATAAAAAAGGTGGAGAATTTCAACTTGATTCGATACGGTTCGGGTAGTTCGGGTGGCTAGAACATTGCCCTGGTTAGGCAAAGGTCACAGGTTCAATCCCTGTCTCGAATCGAATTGTCTTTTTCCACTTTAATAAAAATGTATGAGAAATTTAGCAAATAATTGCTTTAAAAATTTATCAATATACTGAGTGGAGTCCATTGCATCAATGTTTAAAAATAGTTGTAACACTGTTCATTGGTATCGAGTTGTTCATTGGCTCGATAGATGGCTCTGGTCATACTCTTAAAATGACGATATAAAAAAGGTGGAGAATTTCAACTTGATTCGATACGGTTCGGGTAGTTCGGGTGGCTAGAACATTGCCCTGGTTAGGCAAAGGTCACAGGTTCAATCCCTGTCTCGAATCGAATTGTCTTTTTCCACTTTAATAAAAATGTATGAGAAATTTAGAAAATAATTGCTTTAAAAATTTATCAATATACTGAGTGGAGTCCATTGCATCAATGTTTAAAAATAGTTGTAACACTGTTCATTGGTATCGAGTTGTTCATTGGCTCGATAGATGGCTCTGGTCATACTCTTAAAATGACGATATAAAAAAGGTGGAGAACTTTACATATTAATTTATTAAAGAGCCCGATTACGTCGGTTGGCGGCCCTGTATGTATTGCCATAACTTATAAACAGCAAGAAGAAGACCAGATCATGACCAAATCCGAATTTTGCAACAATAACGGAATACGGCATATTGTGTATTGCCATATTGCGTATCAATTGATTAAGTATTTAGTCGGTCAAAGTTACACCGCACTATTATCGAAGTGATTGCATCTGCACAGCATTCAACTTACTTTCATGCATCTTCTGTCATACCTAGGTTTCGCTACCGAAAAGCAACGTTTGCACAAGCACTGCGTTATGAATCGCAACTCGGGCTTCTTTTACGACGCCTTACTAATTTTATTTTGCAAACATAAAAACTTATTACCAAATAACATCATATTTATTTGATTTTCCATTATATCTAACAAGTAACGCACCCTTCATTATTGCAGCGAAGAAATCGGACGAAAAGTGGTAGTAACTTCAAAATCGCCTATGCACGCCTAATGGTGTTTGAAATCGATTGCCGCAAACAGTTGTTTCTCTATCTCTTATGGATCCTGAGAAATAAATGGGTACAGACGGACGAACGAACTGTCTGAGCCGTTATATAAGACTTTTCTAAGCTGTATGGTTTGGAACTCTAAAAGCGCGCTTGTTAATACTCTCATACCTATATAATTGTATAAACTAACTTGGTTACCACCACGGTTCGGCCCGTGGCATAGTTCGAACTCCCGTCGAAACTATTTAATCCCGTCGCTTATAAATTCTACCAAAATCTATAAAATTGCCAGATTTGTCGACATTTACGAAAACTGCTCCGCTCTCTACGGTAGTAGCGTGATGATATATAGCCTATAGCCTTCCTCGATAAATGAGTTATCCAACTCATAAAGAAATTGTCAAATCCGACATGAGATTAGAGCGTTTAATCAAACTAACAAACAAAATCTTCAGCTTTATTTATTAGTATAGATCCAGTTTATATATTTAAGTAACTTTTCCTTATTATTTCTGTTATCGACAAGACTATCACGCTCCTCCTCTCCAATATATGGTGCTAGTGAAGCTTTATACTTTGCAACTGTATCGACCTAGAATTTTAAATACGAATGTCATGTCTAGGTAGACAAACCTCGTCTTTGCTCGCAATTGCTCTGTGAAATTTTGCTTTTATCATGATCATGGTCTTCACAATATAATACAAATCTCCCCTGTATGTAGTTGAAAGAGCAATAAAAGCAATGCTCCTCGTAGGCTCTCGGCACGTGTGATACAGAAACTTACTTTTTATTCACTTTGCAGTGCGTTCTCAAGAAAGAAAGCTATTCGTGGTGGCTCTCTTATATTCGTTTCTAATAATTTATAATGTAAAGAACGTAAAGATGTTGTGGCCCTTTCTATTGAGAGTACTGCAGAATTGTCCTGTATTGAGCTTGAGCTCGTTACTTGATTAAATGATTTTTATTTTTATTATTATAGTCCTCCAGATAGGGATTATAATTTATTAGAAACTGTAATGTAAAATTCATTGAAGCGTTTGTTCACTAGTAGAAAACATGTTGTGGTGTGTGGGGATTTTAATATTGACACACTTGTGCAGTCTTCGAGATGTATAAGATTTTTAAATTTGTTTAAATCTTTTGGCTTACAAAATTTATTTTGTGAGCCCACTAGAATCACCTCACATTCTGGAAAATGTATAGATAATATATTCTGCAACTGTGCATCAACAACAAGGGAGATACTAAGTAACTTTCCATCAGATCATCTTGGTCAAAAAGCAGCCTTTCCTATTAATGTCACTTCTAAAGGAAATAAAATTGTATGTAGGCCAATGAGTGCGTATCGACTTAAACAATTTGATGTTAATGTTTCAGCAAAAGTCACTAATATTGACTTTTATCAGGAAGATCCAAACGGTTTATATGGCTCCTTATTTAATACAATTAAAGCTGAGTACAATAACATATTTAAATCAAAAACATTTTATAAAAACAAAAGCTTGCAATTTTTTGAGTGGGCAACTACAGGAATTTATAAAAGTAGGGCTAAGTTGTACGAACTATATGGTATGAAGCAATTTAATTTTGATCCTGCCTTTATTAAATATGTTAAAATTTATTTTAAAACCTTCAAAAAGGCCTGTGCTGCTGCCAAGTCGTTACATATAAGTAATAAAATTAAAGAGTCAAAAAATAAGATAAAAATGACTTGGAATGTTATAAAAACTGAAACCGGTCGATCACTACCTCGTGATAATAACATTGAGTTAAATATAAATAAAAAACTTTTAACAACTATTTTATAGATATACCCGCGAAAACAACTAGCTCCTTAAATTCTTGTCCAATAAAAGCTCAACGTCTGCTTGGGGGCAGCGTGGATCAGTGTAGTGTCTTATTTAGCTTTAAATATGTAAACCCCAACGATATCATTAAAGTATTCAAGTCACTTAACTAAAAAAAAACAGCTGACCTTTGGGGTATTTCTGTAAAATTGATACAGTCTATTATTGTTAATATATCAAAACATCTAGCTGAAATATTTAATAAGTGTGTTGATAAAGGAGTGTTTCCGGATTTAATGAAACACAGTAAAGTAATACCTCTATTTAAATCTGGATCCAAAACCGATCCTGGTAATTTCAGACCAATTTCAATATTACCTGCCATTAGCAAAATTTTTGAAAAAAATATGTTGCAACTATTACAAGCTCATTTTAATTCAAATATGCTATTACATAAAGACCAGTATGGGTTCACAAGAGGCCGTTCTACCATTCATGCAAATGTGACACTTCTAAATCATATATATAGCGCCTGGGAGAATAGACAAGATGCTATTGGTGTATTCTGCGATCTCTCCAAAGCATTTGATTGCGTTGACCATAAAACACTATTGCGAAAACTATTTTATTATGGTATCAAAGACTCTGCACTGGACCTTGTTGCCTCCTACCTAAACGATCGAATACAACATGTTGATATCAATGGATTTAGCTCCTCTGGAGCATCTGTAGCTATGGGCGTACCGCAGGGATCAATTCTGGGTCCGTTTCTATTTTTAATTTATATTAACGAGCTGCCATTCCATATACAGAACTTGTGCGACATTGTTCTGTTTGCTGATGATACGTCACTTATTTTTAAAGTTGATCGCACGCTTACTGATTTTAACGGCGTAAATAGTTCACTTACCCAAGTTATAGATTGGTTTACGACCAATAATTTGCTACTAAACGCTAAGAAGACAAAATGTATCAGATTCAGCATGCCTAATGTCAGGAATTGCGGTACAAATATAACATTGAACGGTGATACCCGTCATTAATCTTGTAGAATCAACTGTATTTTTGGGGATCACTTTAGATAGCAAACTGCAGTGGAACGCCCAAATAACGTGTCTTGCAGGTAAACTTAGCTCGGCAGCCTTTGCCGTGGGAAAAGTCAGGCAGTTCACTGATGTGGAAACTGCCAGGCTAGTATAATTTAGTTATTTTCATAGTGTCATGTCTTACGGCATTTTGCTGTGGGGCAAAGCAGCTGATATACAAGTAATTTTTGTACTCCAGAAGAGAGCTATACGTGCAATATATAAATTGAGTGCTAGAGTGTCTCTTAGAGAATTTATTAAACAAATTGGCTTTTTAACGGTTGCATCACAGTATATATTTGCAAATATCATGTGAGTTAAACAGAACATACATTTATACAATAGACACAGTGACATACATTCTATAAATACTAGAAATAAGCATAAATTAATTGGAATGCATCATCGTTTACAAAAGATTCATGACTCTTTTGCAGGAATTGGCGTACGCCTATATAGTAAAATTCCTTTAGACATTATGAACCTGTCGCTACATAAATTTAAGGCGGAAATTAAGACGCACCTCTTGAAAAGGGCTTATTACAGAATTAATGATTATTTAAATGATACAAATAAATGGAAATGAGTTGCTTGCTCTTCGCTCGAGCTATTGAGGATTCGAATGAACCTTGTGTTATTTTGTACTTGTCTTGAATCTGCATATGTATATGTTGTATTTTTACATTTCTACATTGTGAATAATTTGAAACGTCAGACAACTAAAGGCTTCTAAATTGGCTGCATTTAGTTCCGGTAATAACTAATATACAAATATGTAATTTGAAGTTGTTATTGTGTGAGCACCAAGTAGACTTATTTATTATTTTGAAATTGACATGATAGTTGCTGTGCAGTTTTTGGGTATGCCATGCTCGCCTAAGTGTCCTGGCAGTGGTGGCGTATGTATTGGGTCGCCTTATTCCCTATAATACGGTTGAGTACGGCGAAGGCTGATATATACGTCATACCCGTGAACGGGTGCCGTCTGTTGGGACTGGTCAGCTCATAGCTGTAATAGCAATTATTACAAATAATATTATTTAAATTTAAGGCAAACTAAGTTTAGTCGACTGTTCTCACATAAATCCAAAGGAACAATGTAAGTGTAATTTTAATGTTGTAAGCCACACCTACATTTTAGAAGAGCATCCATTGACTTTCTTGCTAGATTCTTCTTAAAGTGTAGGCTGCCCTTAGAACTGGCAACTAGAATAGCTCTAATTTTGATATGATTTTAAATATAACATTGATTTTGTTTTTGTTTTGTATAAATTCATTACTATATTATTGGTCAAACATCATGTCATCATTAAAGTAATGTAATTACTGGCGCTTAAAAAAGAGTGGCCATGAGTTTTATTGCCAGGTTCTTCCTCAGGCTCTACCTATTGCTTTGCGAATCTGGCAGTAAATGTAAATGTAGAAGCAATAATCTTGACGTTTATAAGTGTTACATTGTGACCTACATGAATAAAGATATTTCATTCATTCATTCATTTCTTTCATTCATTCATTTCATTCATTCCTTCATTCATTCATTCATTCATTTCATTCATTCATTCATTCATTTCATTCATTCATTCATACTGTCATAAAAAAAGCGGCCAAGTGCGAGTCGGATTTGCCCATGAAGGGTTCCGTAGCAGCAAGTAACCTCATTTAAAAGTTTTTGTATTTCATTGTAACTTTTAAATGAAAGGTAAAATGCGGTTTACGATTTATGAAACCGCAATTTACCTTTCATTTTTTAATACGTACTGCACTTCCACCTAAACTTCCACCGAAAATTTGGTTGAACGACGCTCAAACCAATTTTCGTTGGAAGTTTGCAAGGTAATGTAAATTATATTAATTTTTTTAGTTTTATACATACATACATATTGTCATATCCCCGAAGGGGTAGGCAGAGGCATACTATACACCCACATTTCACCTATTATTATTTTCATTTAGTTTTATCATTCTCTTATCTTAGAAGTTACAGGGGAGGGGACACATTTTACCCCTTTGTAAACTGAATAGTTTGCGCGAGAGACATTTCTCTCGCGCAAACTATTCAGTTTAGAATAAAATGATATTAGAAACCTCAATATCATTTTTAAAAACCTATCCATAGATGTATATCACCACATATTATAAATCAAAGTCGCTTTTCACTGTCTGTCCCTATGTATGCTTAGATCTTTAAAACTACTCCACGGATTACGGTATGGTTTTTTTTAATAGTTAGAGTGATTCTCATAGAAGGTTTTTATGTATAATTCGTTAAGTTTTTGTAAATATTGACCAAATTATAACGATATTTGTTAGAGATGTCGGAAAAAATAAGCCGTCTGGGAGCTTTCAACAAAAACGCTGCCTTAACCTTTTGAGATATAACAAAATAATGTATGGTGCAATTGTGTATCTAATAAAGGTCTACAAAAAAGTCCGCAACGACATATGTCTATCTCTTAAGAATAACATACTATATCTATTTTAATACTTAAAAAAAACAGCAATTATAAAGCGGTGATTTGAAGGCTATTTACACAAATATGCTAATAATCCTTATCATTTTTACTACGTTAGTTGGCGTCAGCATTTCATGAAGATTATTTTGTTCCTTTAAACCTTGCAAATTAAATGAATATCTTACGAGTTACCGCAAATTCAAAATAAAGCGCAAAGAAATTAATACGACCGGGCCGTACGGGCGTACTCGTAGGAGGGCGGCTCAAGGCTCGGGAATCAAGGAAGTGACACAACATTACTATTTAAAAATGTATTTATTGCTTTTCGAAGTATTCTCCGCGAAATTTGACACATTTTTCCATACGATGGAACCAATCATTGAAGCAACCATTCCATTCGGAAGTTGGGGTATCCAAAATGGCCGTTTTGTAGGCGTCCACAACTTCTTCAGGTGATGAAAATCTCTGACCACGCAATTTATTCTTTATTTTAGGGAAAGTATAGAAATCGTTTTCGTTCGTATCGTTTGGGTTCGTAGGTCGGGGCCGTACGGCGGATGGTCTAATAATTCTATGTTTTCTTGCTCTAAAAACTCTTTTGTTCTGTGCGCGGTGTGAGAACTCGCATTGTCGTGATGAAGGATGATGCGGCGGTTGCAGTTCTCTTTACGGAGTTCAGAAACGACCTGTGGCAAACAAATGCTAGCATACCATTCTGCATTAACCGTTCTTTGTCCCTCAAGAGGAATAGTCGCAGTATGGCCGGTTTTGGAGACAAACGTGGCCACCATTTTTTTTGCAACACTCCGTGAACGAACAATTTTTGTTTACTTTAACTCATTTTCGAACACCCAAACTCGTGACTGGTTTTTGTTTCGGGTTCGTACGCATATATCCAGGATTCGTCACCTAATACGATGTTGTATACAGCATTTGAGGATCCTGCGTGGAATCTTTCGAGAGTTCTGACGCACCAAGTAACGCGAGCCGTTTTTTGTTCTTCACAGAGCGAATGCCGTATCTATATAATTATTCATGCAAGATTATTGCATTTGACTCATGCCAATGTCTTAAGTTGCCTGAATTTCGCGGTATATCACATGTCGATCATCCTCAATCAGCTTACGCATAGCATCAACGTTTTCTTGGGTGACTGCAGTTTTTGGACGACGTTGACGGGGATCATCACTGAGCTTGACACGTCCACGTTGAAATTCAGCAAACCAGCGATAAATTGTGATTTTGGATGGGGCTTCATCACCAAATGCAGAAATCATCCAGTCAACACACTGTTTTTGTGTTAAACCACTTCGAAAGTCATAATAAATCATTGCTCTTGAATTTTCTTGAGTCAATTCCATTTTCTCAACGATTAGTCGTTGAGAAAATGGAATTGACTCGAGAGTTTTGTTTTACAAGTTTGACAAAACCTTGTGACAAGACCGAGAATCTTTTTTTAAATAAATAAAATTTTATCGATTTTTAAAACCAAGTAGTTTTCAATTAAAAAGATTTTAATATGTGGTTGCGCCGGTATATGATAAAAGAGTAGCCGCGTTATTTTTTCTATGTTGCATCGCTGATCTGCATTTGTTTTTAATTAATTAGTTGTCGACACTCCCCCCGCTCCCCTTTATTCCATTTCTCTTTCGCACCTACCTTGTCTCGCATAAAGGAGAAGCGAGACAGCTGTATTGCGCGCGCAAGTACCTACGCTCGCGCCGCTAGCCTCATGGGCAGCGACCACGAAGGAGGGCTGGCAGTCTTTCCTACAATAATCGCGCGCGCGCCCGCATCAAAGCTATTGCAATAATTGTATTTTCCATGGATAAATAGTGTTCTCGTGCAAGGAAACCAGGAATTCAAGTCCAGGGACGCCCCCGGCGGCCTCCACCTCAGCATCTTGCAGCAAGCAGCAAGGTAACACTACCTTGGGCACACGCCCATTCCTGTTTTTCCATTACTTTTTCCGTCGACAATCGCGTGTAATTTCATTTTAGTCTTTCCCGCAAATACAGTCCATTTTGAATTTATTTATCTCGCCCGCTCAACCATTTTCTGGTCCCAACGATCCGGATTTTGATCCACTCGCTTTAGTAATTTGCTAATAGAAACGCAATAGTTCTTATCCCATAGGGAATAAACGCATAGGTATAGGTTATAGTTTTTATTCCACCACGGAATAAACGCATAGGTAAAGGTTATAGTTTTTACTCCATTCGGAATAAACGCATAGGTATAGGTTATAGTTTTTATTCCACCACGGAATAAACGCATAGATTAGGTAATAGTTTTTATTCTATAGGGAATAAACGCATAGATAATAGTTTTATTCCATTAGGGAATAAACGCATACTTACCTACTGTTTTTCGCATAGGTAGGTACTAAACAGTTGGTAATTTCGACTGCACCGCATAGTAATAGGTAGACCACGCGGGCAGGTACCTAGGCCCGCGCGCGCAAGTAGGTACCTACGCTCGCTCGCGTCGCGTCTCGCTGCTTACCACCGCTGCCATTTTGATAGTTCATTAGTTTTGCACTGTAGGTAGCGATAGTTGTTTTGTTTTAACAATGCCTCCAAAAGAGATTCCGGATCTACAGTTAAAACTATTACACGCTAAGAAGGATAGCCTTTTTAAGCATATGCAATCAATTTGTGATTATTCATCAAGGATCGCAGATGAATCAATAAAAGAATTGTTTTTATCCTCGATCGAAACCGTAGATACTTTGCGCTTAGATTTCGAAAATGTTCTCGATAAAATGAACTTGCTTGAATTAAAATTAAATCCCGATTTATTATTGAGTTATGACGCCATGTCATCTTTCGAAGATTTAATTTGTCGCATAAAACGTAACGCTAAGTTATTGCAAGCGCCCGTGCCCGAAATAGTTACCGATTCGAAACCCGGGCCAGCCGGTTTTGATTTGCTGAAACGGGACCGACCTAAATTACCGCCCATACAAATACCCGAATTTAATGGCGATATAAAAAATTGGCCTTTGTTTATCGCTAGTTTTGAAAATACGATCCATAATAATAATTCGTTAACAGATTACGAAATATTACATTACTTAGTTAGTAACTAACCGGGAAAGCAAAAACCGTTTACGCCGGTATAACGCTTTGCGCCGAAAATTATAGTTTGATTTTGAATACTTTGAAGGTCAAATACGAAGACAAACGCTTAGTAACAACCGCTTACTTGGATCAAATATTTAATTTGAAAAATAGCTCATCGTGTAATGAACACGACTTAGAAAAATTCTTAGATATTTTTGCATCAGCTTTCCACGCCCTAAAGAATGTCAAGGTCAATGACCTCTGGTGCCGCCTTGCGGTGGTTACCAAATAAAAGGTTGTGGACTGTATTATAAATGGGCTTTAATGCCTTAAATTAATTTATTACAATTGAAACCAAGTAAGTGCCCGAGGTCTAGCGCGTCGTGGAGCGAAGTGAGCGGGTTAGCCGTGGTAAGCCCCCCGGCCCGCCGCACCGTTACGTTTCGGTCGCCTGTTGCTAGGCGAGATGCGCCGACATACTCCCCGGGTTGAAGAGTTTCAAGTTTCTTCTACTGGAAGTGGGCAGATGCAGTTGAAGCCGCGGCGAATAGTGCCTTTCCTCGTCTTCATCTCCGCAACCCTGGTGACTCCGTCAACGCCGGGATAGGTCTTAGTGACCCGACCCAGGGACCAGAGCAGTGGTGGCGTCGTCTTGTCCTTGATTAGGACCAGAGACCCTGGCTTTACTTCCCCTCTGGAATGAAACCATTTTGTTTTGGCCTGAAGCAGAGAAGTATACTCGTTATGAAAACGTCCCCAGAAGTGCTGCCTGATATACTGGATCCTCTTCCAGCGATCCAGTCGTGTGATGTTGGCATCGGTCACCTGGGGGCATGGTACTGACAAAAGTGGTCGTCCAATTAGGAAGTGGGAAGGAGTTAGTGCCGAAAAATCGTTAGGGTCAGAAGAGAGAGGTGTAAGAGGGCGCGAATTCAATACCGCCTCTATTTGAGTGAGACAAGTAGACATTTCTTCAAAATTAAAATGAGTAAGATTAAGCAATCTTTTTAAATGATGCTTGCAAGACTTGACAGCACTTTCAGCCAAAGAATTAAAATGAGGGCTATAAGCAGGCGTGAAAATAAATTCAATACCCTCCAGCGCCAATTCAGATGCAACATTTGATGATTTAAGAAAATTATACATTTCATTAGACGCGCCTACGAAGTTTGTCCCGTTATCGGACGAGATGCTTCGGGGCTTGCCTCGACGCGCCACGAAACGATTTAGAGCGGCCATGTAAGCCTCAGAGGTGAGATCTGAGACGAGCTCCAAATGTACTGCTTTCACTGCCGAGCAAACAAAGATGCACATGTAAGCTTTTGTTAGTTTGCAGCCACGCCCTTTGCGGTCGGCTACCAATACTGGCCCGGCATAGTCGACGTAACTATTTAAGAAAGGAAACTCAAGATTAGTCCGTGATGATGGCAGGTGGCCCATTACAGGCTGTACATTTTGAGCCTTATGTCTAAAACATTTGAGACATTTATTCACGATAAATCTTGACAAATTCCTTCCACCTAGCGGCCAATACGTTTGTCGAATGTGCGAGAGTAACAACTGTGGACCGGCATGTACAAGCTTTAAATGTTGCATGTGAAAAATAAGTTTAGTAAGTATGTGCTTACTACATAAAAGAATAGGGTGCCTCACATTGAAGTCATAGGGGGAGTTATCAAGCCTCCCGCCCACGCGGATGAGGTTATAACGATCAATGAAAGGTGTTAAAGGAAGTAATCTACTTTTGCGTGGCAATTTTTGACTACTTTTTAAAAGTTTATATTCCTCAGGGAACATTTCGACTTGTGAGAAATGAATAATTAAATTTATTGAATTTTCTAACTCTATTAATGAAAGATTGCCACACAATTTATTATTTTTATATTTTAAGTTGTAAATAAATCTTTGTACATATGTAAATATTCTTTGAATTTTGGTTAGGCTAGAATACCTTAATAATAAGTAATGAATGACAGATGAATGAGAGGTTACGTCTACATGATGAACGCTACTCGAATGATCGTTACTACTATCGCTACTGAAATGAGTCACCACCTCCGGTAAATCATGTTTCTCCGTGTTTGGCATAGTGGGCCATTGACACTCATTGTGTAATAAAAAGGATGGCCCGGACCACCAAAGGGGTGTGTCCCTGATAATGTCGGCCTGAAGACCACGGGAAACAAGATCCGCCGGGTTGTCCTTCGACGGTACGTAGCTCCAGGTATGACCACATGTGCTCTCCTGTATCTCGTTGACTCTGTTTCTAACAAAAGGCTTTAGCTGATTAGAAGGAGTAGAGAGCCAACCCAAAACTATGGTGGAGTCACACCAGAATCTACACTTGTGGATAGGTATGGTGAGAGATTCCTGAACCTTAGTACACAGCCTTGCACCTAACAAAGCTCCACAAAGTTCAAGCCTCGGAATTGTCGTAGGTTTGATGGGTGCTATACGATTTCTAGAGACTAGAAGATGTACACCGGTGGCTCCAACACTATTACATGATCGAATGTACACACAAGCACCGTATGCCTTTTCGGACGCATCGGTAAAGACGTGTACTTCGTGTATAATAGAGTCTGCGCATAAAACCCAACGAGGAATTTTTAAATAATTCAATGATTTGATTGTATTCTCAAATACCGACCAAGCTTCACTTACCTCGAGCGATACTACGTCATCCCAGTCGTACTTATCCAGCCAAAGACGCTGCATGAGTATTTTGGCTTCGACAACGCACGGACCTACGAGGCCCAATGGGTCAAAAATCTGACTGATAACAGAGAGGACATGACGTTTAGTGACTTTGTTAGTAGACGTAATGTTAATTGTGTAAGTGAGTGAATCAGAGTCACAAACCCAGTTAAGTCCTAGGGTTTTAGCTTGAGAGGTGCCAAGACCTTGCTCAGAAAAATATAAGGTATTATCTGATTCATTGTCACTATTATTAGAGTTTATTTGATTTAAAATTTCCAAATTATTTGACCGCCATTTACGTAAATTAAATTTAGCTGAAGAAAGAACCGATTTTACAATTTTAGTGACTGCTACAGTTTCGGATATGGTGTTCCCTCCGCTGAGATAGTCGTCGACGTAAAAGTCACGCCGTATGGCACATTGTGCACGACTATCCTCAATGTTATCAGCCAGGCTTACCAAACACTTAGTGGCTAAATAGGGAGCAGACGCAGTACCGTAGGTAACTGTATTTAACGTATAAATTTTAAGAGGTTCAAGCTGATCAAATCGGAAAACAATTTTTTGCAGAGTACGCTGGTCTGGGTTCAGCTGAATGGCCCTGTACATTTTTTCCACATCACCTGAGACCACGTATTTATGCTGACGAAAACGTGTTAAAATATAAAACAGTTCGTCTTGCACTACCGGACCGACCATCTGAATGTCGTTGAGAGACACTCCCGTACTAGTAGGGGCTGATGCGTCGAAGACTACGCGTAGTTGAGTAGTGGTACTGGAATTCCGAATGACTCCATGATGTGGAATGAAGTATTTGGTCATAGAATTTACAGGTGAAGGAGTACAGTCAGCATCTAGCGTCATATGACCTAAGCGTTCGTACTCTCGCATAAAATTATAATATTTGCTTTGAAAGGAGGGATCACGCTTAAATCGTCGCTCTAGGGACAAAAAACGGTTCCTAGCATTGATATAGGATTGTCCTAGAGAACTTGGATCCTCCTTCAAGGGCATTTTAACGATAAAAGCACCATCGTCATTACGAACGGTGGTTTGTTTGAAAAGTTTTTCACACATTCTTTCTTCGAGAGAGTGAGAGTGTTTAGGTGAAACGTTGTCAAGCTCCCAAAATTGAGTTAGGTCGGGAGTGACATGGGAATGATGGCAAAAGTGAGTAGAAGCACAAGGAAGAAAGTCAGACTTATGTGAAATACTACCGGATACAAGCCATCCGAATTTAGTCTCGAACAATTTGGGTAAATTTTTTCCTAAGTCTATCGTATTTGTACCTATGACATTCCAGAACACTTCAGCCCCTACCAGGACATCGACGGCCGACGGAACGTTGAAATTCGGGTCCGCCAATGTAAGACCTGAAGGAATAGGGACATGATGAATGGGCACGAACGAGGACGGCAGGACCTTTGTGATCTCAGGTAGAACGTGGCACTCAATTTCTACAGTAAAGGCACAGCATAAGGATTCCATTGAAAGGCGACAAGACTGTGTACTGGTGGAAATATGATTATTAATACCCGTTACCTTGGTGCTCGTACCGCGTTGTGACAAACTCAGTTTTTCCGCTAAGTTCTGCGTAATAAAGTTGGCCGTACTACCGTTGTCCAACAGTAGGCGCGCAGTGTACTTCTTACCCGTTGCGCTGGTCACGTTCACCAATGCTGTGGACAGGAATACATGCGCAGAAGTAGAAAGCTGCATTGAATTGGCCGAAAGCACAACATTTGAAGATTGTGATGCCGAAGGCAGTGCAGAAAGATCAGCAGAAGGCAAATGATTAATTCTTGGCGTAGGTTCGCTAGATTGTAAGTGCAAAAGCGTATTATGTTTTGTCTTGCAATATTTACAGTGTGAAAATTTACATTGCTTAGCAGAATGACCAATGCGTAAGCAGTTAAGACAAACAGTCAAATCTTTTGCCTTTTGAATGCGATTTTCTATTGATAAGCTTCTAAAAGATTCGCATTTGTATAAAGTATGTGCTTGGGAGCAAAGCGGGCATTTATTATTTTTATTAAAATTTTTACTATTATGTTTTTTATCTGGGTTAATATTAGAATCATAATTTTTATTTGTATGTGAATGACTATTGTTTAAGGCAACAATAGTGCTACTCTGTAAGGAATTTGCATTAATATTCGATTCAATAGATTCGAACCAATCAGCTTTCTTATTTAAAAAACAACAAAATTGTGAGGTAGTGGGATAACCTGTAATTTCATTGTTCCTGTAAACCTCCCATTCACGACTAGTAGTTAAATCTAATTTTTTAACCATAACAAAAATAATTATGTCATCCCAATATTGAGTGGGCCTTTTTAAATTTGTTAGTGCCCGAACATTTTTATTAATTGTATCCACTATGTTTCTAATGTAGACACTCGATTCACTAGTCATTGGCTTGACGTCAAACAACAAAGCCTGTAAATGGTTACTCACAAGTATGTAATCATTGTTGTACCGCTCACACAACAAGTCCCATGCAATCTTATAATGATCACTTTTGAAAGTGATATTTTTAATAAGTGATGCTGCGTTTCCCTGGAGAGAAGCACGCAGGTAGTGGAACTTGTTAATGTCACTGATGCTAGCGTTATCGTGAATTAATGACGAAAAGGTATCTCGAAACTCGAGCCAGCACTGGTAGTTTCCATCAAAGTGAGGCAAGTCAATTTTAGGCAAACGAACAAAGTTATTGTGAACATGTACACCTGAGTCAGCATCCTTGAAGCCCGGCTCAGAACCGTCACCGATACTCGAAGAACCGAGCAGGCTGCGTGTAAGTGCCACCAGATTGAAGAACTGGCGGTCGAATTCTTCACGCTCCGTGAAGGCAGTCTCGGCATCGTCGGCAAGCATTTCGATGTCTGTCTGTAAATGATCAAAGTCGCCGTGTAAGGTTTCGAATTTATTAAAACGCTCCTGCAAGTCTAATCTTTGCAACTCGGATAATTTAGCACTACTGTTAATTAAATTTAAATAGTTGCTGTAAATTGTAAGCTTGCATTTTATAGAACTACGTTTCTTGGTCAATGATTTAATGTCCGTCATGTTGTAGTACCTACTAGAAAGAAAAATATAAATCTACGTTTATTTACCGTTACACGAAAGATAAGGCTAATGAATTACTTATAGAAAAAATCACAAAACAGCTGAGCGCAAACAATAGCACCGGACCGATGCGATGCAAGCAGGTAATAAATTTCACTGTCGCTAAAACCGGTATCGTTCAAGGACGTGATGCGCTCGCGCATAGATTTACGTACGAAATATATTAACTACAAAAAGCATCGAAATAATGACTACGTGAATGCACTATTATAAAATTATTAATTAAAAAATAACTATTTGTGAAGGGTAATGTACTTGCTCACTCAATGAAATTTTATCAGGATAAATGATTATTTCGGCAAGAAAAGATAGCGGGAAATAACTAATTGGAACGAACTCACTCAGATAAGTACTTATACTCCCAGAAAATGACTTCAGCTTCTTCCAAAGCGATGCACGCGCTCTCAGGAACGACTTCTTTTTCTTCAATGTAGGTAGGTATGTGGCCGATGTAAAATTCTTTGCTCGGGAGAAGGACCAAATCTTATGGTGCCGCCTTGCGGTGGTTACCAAATAAAAGGTTGTGGACTGTATTATAAATGGGCTTTAATGCCTTAAATTAATTTATTACAATTGAAACCAAGTAAGTGCCCGAGGTCTAGCGCGTCGTGGAGCGAAGTGAGCGGGTTAGCCGTGGTAAGCCCCCCGGCCCGCCGCACCGTTACGTTTCGGTCGCCTGTTGCTAGGCGAGATGCGCCGACATACTCCCCGGGTTGAAGAGTTTCAAGTTTCTTCTACTGGAAGTGGGCAGATGCAGTTGAAGCCGCGGCGAATAGTGCCTTTCCTCGTCTTCATCTCCGCAACCCTGGTGACTCCGTCAACGCCGGGATAGGTCTTAGTGACCCGACCCAGGGACCAGAGCAGTGGTGGCGTCGTCTTGTCCTTGATTAGGACCAGAGACCCTGGCTTTACTTCCCCTCTGGAATGAAACCATTTTGTTTTGGCCTGAAGCAGAGAAGTATACTCGTTATGAAAACGTCCCCAGAAGTGCTGCCTGATATACTGGATCCTCTTCCAGCGATCCAGTCGTGTGATGTTGGCATCGGTCACCTGGGGGCATGGTACTGACAAAAGTGGTCGTCCAATTAGGAAGTGGGAAGGAGTTAGTGCCGAAAAATCGTTAGGGTCAGAAGAGAGAGGTGTAAGAGGGCGCGAATTCAATACCGCCTCTATTTGAGTGAGACAAGTAGACATTTCTTCAAAATTAAAATGAGTAAGATTAAGCAATCTTTTTAAATGATGCTTGCAAGACTTGACAGCACTTTCAGCCAAAGAATTAAAATGAGGGCTATAAGCAGGCGTGAAAATAAATTCAATACCCTCCAGCGCCAATTCAGATGCAACATTTGATGATTTAAGAAAATTATACATTTCATTAGACGCGCCTACGAAGTTTGTCCCGTTATCGGACGAGATGCTTCGGGGCTTGCCTCGACGCGCCACGAAACGATTTAGAGCGGCCATGTAAGCCTCAGAGGTGAGATCTGAGACGAGCTCCAAATGTACTGCTTTCACTGCCGAGCAAACAAAGATGCACATGTAAGCTTTTGTTAGTTTGCAGCCACGCCCTTTGCGGTCGGCTACCAATACTGGCCCGGCATAGTCGACGTAACTATTTAAGAAAGGAAACTCAAGATTAGTCCGTGATGATGGCAGGTGGCCCATTACAGGCTGTACATTTTGAGCCTTATGTCTAAAACATTTGAGACATTTATTCACGATAAATCTTGACAAATTCCTTCCACCTAGCGGCCAATACGTTTGTCGAATGTGCGAGAGTAACAACTGTGGACCGGCATGTACAAGCTTTAAATGTTGCATGTGAAAAATAAGTTTAGTAAGTATGTGCTTACTACATAAAAGAATAGGGTGCCTCACATTGAAGTCATAGGGGGAGTTATCAAGCCTCCCGCCCACGCGGATGAGGTTATAACGATCAATGAAAGGTGTTAAAGGAAGTAATCTACTTTTGCGTGGCAATTTTTGACTACTTTTTAAAAGTTTATATTCCTCAGGGAACATTTCGACTTGTGAGAAATGAATAATTAAATTTATTGAATTTTCTAACTCTATTAATGAAAGATTGCCACACAATTTATTATTTTTATATTTTAAGTTGTAAATAAATCTTTGTACATATGTAAATATTCTTTGAATTTTGGTTAGGCTAGAATACCTTAATAATAAGTAATGAATGACAGATGAATGAGAGGTTACGTCTACATGATGAACGCTACTCGAATGATCGTTACTACTATCGCTACTGAAATGAGTCACCACCTCCGGTAAATCATGTTTCTCCGTGTTTGGCATAGTGGGCCATTGACACTCATTGTGTAATAAAAAGGATGGCCCGGACCACCAAAGGGGTGTGTCCCTGATAATGTCGGCCTGAAGACCACGGGAAACAAGATCCGCCGGGTTGTCCTTCGACGGTACGTAGCTCCAGGTATGACCACATGTGCTCTCCTGTATCTCGTTGACTCTGTTTCTAACAAAAGGCTTTAGCTGATTAGAAGGAGTAGAGAGCCAACCCAAAACTATGGTGGAGTCACACCAGAATCTACACTTGTGGATAGGTATGGTGAGAGATTCCTGAACCTTAGTACACAGCCTTGCACCTAACAAAGCTCCACAAAGTTCAAGCCTCGGAATTGTCGTAGGTTTGATGGGTGCTATACGATTTCTAGAGACTAGAAGATGTACACCGGTGGCTCCAACACTATTACATGATCGAATGTACACACAAGCACCGTATGCCTTTTCGGACGCATCGGTAAAGACGTGTACTTCGTGTATAATAGAGTCTGCGCATAAAACCCAACGAGGAATTTTTAAATAATTCAATGATTTGATTGTATTCTCAAATACCGACCAAGCTTCACTTACCTCGAGCGATACTACGTCATCCCAGTCGTACTTATCCAGCCAAAGACGCTGCATGAGTATTTTGGCTTCGACAACGCACGGACCTACGAGGCCCAATGGGTCAAAAATCTGACTGATAACAGAGAGGACATGACGTTTAGTGACTTTGTTAGTAGACGTAATGTTAATTGTGTAAGTGAGTGAATCAGAGTCACAAACCCAGTTAAGTCCTAGGGTTTTAGCTTGAGAGGTGCCAAGACCTTGCTCAGAAAAATATAAGGTATTATCTGATTCATTGTCACTATTATTAGAGTTTATTTGATTTAAAATTTCCAAATTATTTGACCGCCATTTACGTAAATTAAATTTAGCTGAAGAAAGAACCGATTTTACAATTTTAGTGACTGCTACAGTTTCGGATATGGTGTTCCCTCCGCTGAGATAGTCGTCGACGTAAAAGTCACGCCGTATGGCACATTGTGCACGACTATCCTCAATGTTATCAGCCAGGCTTACCAAACACTTAGTGGCTAAATAGGGAGCAGACGCAGTACCGTAGGTAACTGTATTTAACGTATAAATTTTAAGAGGTTCAAGCTGATCAAATCGGAAAACAATTTTTTGCAGAGTACGCTGGTCTGGGTTCAGCTGAATGGCCCTGTACATTTTTTCCACATCACCTGAGACCACGTATTTATGCTGACGAAAACGTGTTAAAATATAAAACAGTTCGTCTTGCACTACCGGACCGACCATCTGAATGTCGTTGAGAGACACTCCCGTACTAGTAGGGGCTGATGCGTCGAAGACTACGCGTAGTTGAGTAGTGGTACTGGAATTCCGAATGACTCCATGATGTGGAATGAAGTATTTGGTCATAGAATTTACAGGTGAAGGAGTACAGTCAGCATCTAGCGTCATATGACCTAAGCGTTCGTACTCTCGCATAAAATTATAATATTTGCTTTGAAAGGAGGGATCACGCTTAAATCGTCGCTCTAGGGACAAAAAACGGTTCCTAGCATTGATATAGGATTGTCCTAGAGAACTTGGATCCTCCTTCAAGGGCATTTTAACGATAAAAGCACCATCGTCATTACGAACGGTGGTTTGTTTGAAAAGTTTTTCACACATTCTTTCTTCGAGAGAGTGAGAGTGTTTAGGTGAAACGTTGTCAAGCTCCCAAAATTGAGTTAGGTCGGGAGTGACATGGGAATGATGGCAAAAGTGAGTAGAAGCACAAGGAAGAAAGTCAGACTTATGTGAAATACTACCGGATACAAGCCATCCGAATTTAGTCTCGCACAATTTGGGTAAATTTTTTCCTAAGTCTATCGTATTTGTACCTATGACATTCCAGAACACTTCAGCCCCTACCAGGACATCGACGGCCGACGGAACGTTGAAATTCGGGTCCGCCAATGTAAGACCTGAAGGAATAGGGACATGATGAATGGGCACGAACGAGGACGGCAGGACCTTTGTGATCTCAGGTAGAACGTGGCACTCAATTTCTACAGTAAAGGCACAGCATAAGGATTCCATTGAAAGGCGACAAGACTGTGTACTGGTGGAAATATGATTATTAATACCCGTTACCTTGGTGCTCGTACCGCGTTGTGACAAACTCAGTTTTTCCGCTAAGTTCTGCGTAATAAAGTTGGCCGTACTACCGTTGTCCAACAGTAGGCGCGCAGTGTACTTCTTACCCGTTGCGCTGGTCACGTTCACCAATGCTGTGGACAGGAATACATGCGCAGAAGTAGAAAGCTGCATTGAATTGGCCGAAAGCACAACATTTGAAGATTGTGATGCCGAAGGCAGTGCAGAAAGATCAGCAGAAGGCAAATGATTAATTCTTGGCGTAGGTTCGCTAGATTGTAAGTGCAAAAGCGTATTATGTTTTGTCTTGCAATATTTACAGTGTGAAAATTTACATTGCTTAGCAGAATGACCAATGCGTAAGCAGTTAAGACAAACAGTCAAATCTTTTGCCTTTTGAATGCGATTTTCTATTGATAAGCTTCTAAAAGATTCGCATTTGTATAAAGTATGTGCTTGGGAGCAAAGCGGGCATTTATTATTTTTATTAAAATTTTTACTATTATGTTTTTTATCTGGGTTAATATTAGAATCATAATTTTTATTTGTATGTGAATGACTATTGTTTAAGGCAACAATAGTGCTACTCTGTAAGGAATTTGCATTAATATTCGATTCAATAGATTCGAACCAATCAGCTTTCTTATTTAAAAAACAACAAAATTGTGAGGTAGTGGGATAACCTGTAATTTCATTGTTCCTGTAAACCTCCCATTCACGACTAGTAGTTAAATCTAATTTTTTAACCATAACAAAAATAATTATGTCATCCCAATATTGAGTGGGCCTTTTTAAATTTGTTAGTGCCCGAACATTTTTATTAATTGTATCCACTATGTTTCTAATGTAGACACTCGATTCACTAGTCATTGGCTTGACGTCAAACAACAAAGCCTGTAAATGGTTACTCACAAGTATGTAATCATTGTTGTACCGCTCACACAACAAGTCCCATGCAATCTTATAATGATCACTTTTGAAAGTGATATTTTTAATAAGTGATGCTGCGTTTCCCTGGAGAGAAGCACGCAGGTAGTGGAACTTGTTAATGTCACTGATGCTAGCGTTATCGTGAATTAATGACGAAAAGGTATCTCGAAACTCGAGCCAGCACTGGTAGTTTCCATCAAAGTGAGGCAAGTCAATTTTAGGCAAACGAACAAAGTTATTGTGAACATGTACACCTGAGTCAGCATCCTTGAAGCCCGGCTCAGAACCGTCACCGATACTCGAAGAACCGAGCAGGCTGCGTGTAAGTGCCACCAGATTGAAGAACTGGCGGTCGAATTCTTCACGCTCCGTGAAGGCAGTCTCGGCATCGTCGGCAAGCATTTCGATGTCTGTCTGTAAATGATCAAAGTCGCCGTGTAAGGTTTCGAATTTATTAAAACGCTCCTGCAAGTCTAATCTTTGCAACTCGGATAATTTAGCACTACTGTTAATTAAATTTAAATAGTTGCTGTAAATTGTAAGCTTGCATTTTATAGAACTACGTTTCTTGGTCAATGATTTAATGTCCGTCATGTTGTAGTACCTACTAGAAAGAAAAATATAAATCTACGTTTATTTACCGTTACACGAAAGATAAGGCTAATGAATTACTTATAGAAAAAATCACAAAACAGCTGAGCGCAAACAATAGCACCGGACCGATGCGATGCAAGCAGGTAATAAATTTCACTGTCGCTAAAACCGGTATCGTTCAAGGACGTGATGCGCTCGCGCATAGATTTACGTACGAAATATATTAACTACAAAAAGCATCGAAATAATGACTACGTGAATGCACTATTATAAAATTATTAATTAAAAAATAACTATTTGTGAAGGGTAATGTACTTGCTCACTCAATGAAATTTTATCAGGATAAATGATTATTTCGGCAAGAAAAGATAGCGGGAAATAACTAATTGGAACGAACTCACTCAGATAAGTACTTATACTCCCAGAAAATGACTTCAGCTTCTTCCAAAGCGATGCACGCGCTCTCAGGAACGACTTCTTTTTCTTCAATGTAGGTAGGTATGTGGCCGATGTAAAATTCTTTGCTCGGGAGAAGGACCAAATCTTATGGTGCCGCCTTGCGGTGGTTACCAAATAAAAGGTTGTGGACTGTATTATAAATGGGCTTTAATGCCTTAAATTAATTTATTACAATTGAAACCAAGTAAGTGCCCGAGGTCTAGCGCGTCGTGGAGCGAAGTGAGCGGGTTAGCCGTGGTAAGCCCCCCGGCCCGCCGCACCGTTACGTTTCGGTCGCCTGTTGCTAGGCGAGATGCGCCGACACCTCTGTGAATTTTTGTTTTTTATATATCGGTTTAAAGAAATTAGATTCCGAAACCGTTCGCTTATTTGAAATGGATAGACGTGGCCATCAAATACCTAAGTTCGACGATTTAGAAATTTTCGTTCGTCAACATATTCGAATTTAGCAACGAACTTCGTTAAACCACGGAGTAGCGAAAAATAGTCCGACTAATCGCAGTAAGCCCACGAAGTCCACGCAGTCTTTTGTTAATTTTGAACCTACAACTTCGCAATCGCAAGTTTTGCATTCGAAACCATGACCTACTTTATAAATGTTCGGAGTTCAATAAACTCACTCCAAGCGATCGGTATAAATTTGTTCGTTCTAGTAATTTATGTATCAATTGTCTCAGTAAGAAACATCGTGTTTCTTTCTATAATTCCAATAATTTTTGTCGCAAGTGTAATGGTAGACACCATTCATTATTACACTTCGAAAACAATAACGCCATGTCCGGTAGTTCGTCAGTCGATTCCAGCTGCGCGTACTCAGTGCCTAACCGTCCGGCCGCTGTGACGTCACAGCCGCCCGCGCCGTTGAGTCGCGGTTCGGAGCGCACTCGCGTGGTTTCGTCCTCGTCCACTCCTAGCGACGGCGGCGCCACTGCCGCACGCGTCCAGCCGAACGATGTCGCTTTGTGCTCGCTATCAAGCTTGCACACAAGCCCTACTACGGTACTTCTGGCAACCGCTCGAGTTGTTGTTTACTATTCCAGCTGCGCGTACTCAGTGCCTAACCGACCGGCCGCTGTGACGTCACAGCCGCCCGCGCCGTTGAGTCGCGGTTCGGAGTGCACTCGCGTGGTTTCGTCCCCGTCCACTCCTAGCGACGGCGGCGCCACTGCCGCACGCGTCCAGCCGAACGATGTCGCTTTGTGCTCGCTATCAAGCTTGCACACAAGCCCTACTACGGTACTTCTGGCAACCGCTCGAGTTGTTGTTTACTATTCGCATGGTAAGGAACATAGTGTTCGAGCACTTTTAGATAGTGCTTCTCAAAGTAATTTTATTAGTAAAAATTGTTGTAGTCGTCTTGGTTTGCATATAAGTAACCGCCCCGCCTGTAATGTTGTGAAAGGTATTGGGGGTTCCACTAAAGGGATTAAATTCCACTCGCGTTTTGATTTTGATGTTAGTTTTTCGATGGATTCGCTAGTCGTCGATAAGGTTACCGAACTTTAACCGAATGTCGCAGATAATACCTCATTATTGACTAATTTTAGAGATTTGCCTTTGGCCGATGATACTTACGCCGTTCCAGGAAATATTGATTTGTTAGTTGGCGCTTCGATTTTCCCGCACCTCCTGTTGCAGCATAAGGTTCAAGGTCACGCATCGCACCCCGCGCCGTTCGCCTTAGAGACGGTTCTTGGGTTTGTTATTGTTGGTTCTGCACCCGCTTGTTTTGATTGTAACTCGACAGGGTCATATTGTTGCACCGTCGAGCCGCTGGACTCCGCTGTCCGTAAATTCTTGGAGATAGAAGAGGTGAACGTCCCTCCTATTGTCAGCCCGGATGATAAACTTTATGAAGAGTTTTATAGTCGCACGACTACTCGCGATAGTGATGGTCGTTATGTTGTCGCACTCCCCTTTAAGGGTGATGTTAATTCGCTTGGAGATTCGTTTCAGTCAGCCGAAAAACGCTTCTTTTGTCTAGAACGGAAAATGCATACATCTCCAAAGTTGAAGGAGGCTTACGATAGCGTAATAATAGAATTTTGAATAAAGGTTTCATTTCACCCGCGCCTCCCGAAACCGAAGAGACGAGGCACGCTACTTCGTATACCATACCGCACCATAGAGTTGTCCGCGAGGATAAACTAACCATCTAGTTGAGCGTTGTTTTGGATGGCAGCGCCAAAACTAGTTCGAATGTTTCGGTAAACGATATTTTGCACAGTGGTCAAAATCTCCAAGGTAATTTGTTCGAAATTATAGTTAACTTTCGCTTATTCGCTGTCGCGCTTTCAGCCGACATTAGACAAATGTTTCTCTGTATTGGTGTTCGCGAATCAGATCGCCGATTTCAACGCATTTTGTATAGATTTTCGCCGCAGGACCCTTTACAGGTTTACGAATTTAATCGCGTTTGTTTTGGACTTCAATCCAGTCCCTTCCACGCTCTTCGCACTGTCAAGCAGCTCGCCGCCGATGAGGGCGACAGTTACCCGAAGGCTAAGGAGACTGTAGAAACTGGTCTGTACATGGATGACTATATTTATTCTGTGCAGACCGAAGATCAAGCAACTGCGACTGAAGTAATTGATCTCATGAAGGCTGGTTATTTTGATCTCGTAAAATGGACTAGTAATTCGCAAACGGTCTTGGATTCGATTCCACCGTCGCATCGATTGTCGACTGTCAAGGAGTTTGATAGTAATGATACGCACAAGGTTCTCGGTTTGCGTGAGTCACCTTCGTCCGACATGTTTAGTTTGAAGGTTTGTCCTACACCGTCAACCTGCTCTAAGCGCACCATATTGTCGTTTGTCGCACGCATATGGGATGTGATGGGATTTGTAGCACCTGTCGTCTTGTACGCAAAGCTTCTCATAAAAGAACGTTGGCTGTCCAACTGTGACTGGGACGACACTCCTCCTGACCACATCATTAAATTGTGGGACCGCTTTAGAGCCGAGCTTGCTATGCTCAAGCAAATTAGGATACCGCGCCATGTTGGCATCTCCAATGATAGTATTGTAACTGTTTTAGGTTTCGCTGACGCTAGTGAGAAAGCGTATGGGGGTGTTGTGTACTTCCACGTTCGTAACGGTGATGACATTTAATTTCACCTTATCAGCGCTAAATCTAAAGTAGCCCCTAGTAAGGTAGTCTCTCTTGCTCGTCTCGAGCTGTGCGCTATATTGGTTCTAGCCCAGCTCATTAGTTCGATTGTTATTAGTTATCGCAACCGCATTAATATAGATAGGATTTTCGCATTCTCGGACTCGACCGTCGCTTTGTGTTGGACACTTTCTTCACCCCATCGTTCGGACACATTTGTCGCAAATAGGGTGGCAAAAATTAAGTCGGAATTGGCGCCGCAAAACTTTTATCACGTCTCAGGTACGGAACCCTGCCGATTGTTTGTCTCGTGGGTTAACACCTGCACAGATTTTGGATCATCCGTTGTGGTTCCATGGCTCTGCCTGGTGCCAAGCCCCACCTGATGAATGGCCTGTTAGCCCTTTCAACCCCGCTACTGTGTCCACGCCGCCAGAGGAAAAGAAAGCCTCTTTGGTTGCTACCGCGCCGCTCAAATAGTCGCCTATCTTAGAGTTGGCTAGTCGTGTTTCGTCGTGGTCGATTCTTTTACGTAGTGTTGTTTTTATTTGTCGATTTTTGAAAATCCTTCCTCGTCGCGAGCATGTTACCGCCTTTGACTTAAACACGGCTGAGTTAATCGTGCTTCGTGAACTTCAAAAATTTCATTTTTCGTCTGAAATTAGAAATTTGGAATTGAATAAGCCTTGTAGTCGCGCTTTTCAGCATTTGAAACCTTTTTTGAAAGATGTCCTCATTCGAGTTGGTGGTCGTTTGAGCCAGTCCCCATTAGAGTACGATCAAATGCATCCTATAGTTCTCCCGCGCAAGGATCATATCGTTGATCTTTTAGTTGAATATCACCATAGGGTGAATTTCACGCTGGTCCAGATTTATTAATGTCAATTCTGCGCCAGAAATACCGGATTCTCTCCGCACGCAATTTGATTCGTTCGATAGTTCATAGATGAATTCCGTGTTTCAAACTTCGCCCGAAGTCAATCGCGCCCAAAATGGCCGATCATCGTCCTTGTCGTGTTGTTCAGGCTGCTAAACCGTTCGTACACACGGGTACCGATTACGCTGGCCCCTTCAGGGTAACAGTTTCTCGTGGTCGTGGTATACGCTCTACGAAAGCTTATGTTTGTCTTTTTGTTTGTATGACGACTCGCGCCGTCCATATAGAGTTAGCTGGTGATTTGAGCACGCCATGCTTCATGGCTGCATTTAAAAGATTTTTGTCGCGTCGGGGTTCCGTATCTCGAATGTATTCGGACAACGGTACGAATTACGTCGGAGCTCGTCGTAACCTTTCCGAACTTCATAATTTTTTGTGCTCTAAACACTTTAACACGGAATTTGCCTACGTCTTATCTGAAAACCGCATTGAGTGGTCGTTCAAGCACGCAAGCCACTTTGGTGGCGACTGGGAGGCTAATATTAAAAGCTTAAAAGCGCACCTGTTTCGCGTTATAGGTGAACAGATACTCACGTTTGAAGAGCTGAGCACCGTGCTCACTCAAGTTGAGGCCATAATGAATACGCGTCGTCTTTGTAGAACCTTGTCTAGTGATCCCTCGGAGCCGCACTTTTTGAATGTTACACCGTTAAAATACTTACCCGCTTTTGAAATAGAGGAAGATCGACTTCATCTTCTCTCGCGTCATGCATTATTGGATAAACTCGTTCAATCGTTTTGGAAGCGTTGGAGGACAGACTATTTGCATACGCTACAGTCACGTCAGAAATGGAATACTCCATCGAACCCTATTACTGTCGGTACTGTCGTAGTTATTTTAACTGTAAATATGCCTCCATTGCATTGGCCTCTTGGGGTTGTAGAAAAGGTTTTCCCTGGGTCAAATGGGATCACCCGTATAGTTCGCGTTAAAACTGCAACTGGTTCGTACTTGCGACCAGTTATTCGTCTTTGTCCTTTGCCTAATCAACAGTAACTTCAATAACAAATTTATCTTGTTCGATTAGGTTTAGCTTAGTTTAGTTTGGTTCGATAGCATTTGTTTATTTAGCAGCTAAAGCTTAGTGGCAACTGTATAGTCAGTTGTTCCTTTTTCGAAGGTAACCCTTCAAGCCGGAGGGAAATGGTTGCGCCGGTATATGATAAAAGAGTAGCCGCGTTATTTTTTCTATGTTGCACCGCTGATCTGCATTTGTTTTTAATTAATTAGTTGTCGACACTCCCCCCGCTCCCCTTTATTCCATTTCTCTTTCGCACCTACCTTGTCTCGCATAAAGGAGGAGCGAGACAGCTGTATTGCGCGCGCAAGTACCTACGCTCGCGCCGCTAGCCTCACGGGCAGCGACCACGAAGGAGGGCTGGCAGTCTGTCCTACAATAATCGCGCGCGCGCCCGCATCAAACCTATCGCAATAATTGTATTTTCCATGGATAAATAGTGTTTTCGTGCAAGGAAACCAGGAATTCAAGTCCAGGGACGCCCCCGGCGGCTTCCACCTCAGCATCTCGCAGCAAGCAGCAAGGTAGTGTGCCCATTCCTGTTTTTAAATTACTTTTTCCGTCGACAATCGCGTGTAAATTTCATTTTAGTCTTTCCCCGCAAATACAGTCCATTTTGAATTTATTTATCTCGCCCGCTCAACCAATCTGACAGGAACAGTGGAAATGTTCCATTCCGGATACTTTTAGTGCAGCCGGTTCTGGAGAGCAGAGAAGTAATCAAATGAGTTTGGAAAATGTTTATACATTATTGTGAATGTGAAATTATTAAACAACGGGATTAAATGGGTGCCACGAGGTTCAAAGTATGTCAAGGGCGAAGCCGGGCGGGACAGCTAGTAATATATACGTATGGGTGAGATGCAAACAAAAATTGAGTTTCAGTTCTAAGTGTGGCGAAACCCCACAATCGTTATTGTTTTTTTTTTCTATTTTCGAAGGAAAATCCTGATGCGGTTCACAGAATACATCTACTTTTAAGTTACAACAGTATAGTTCTTATAGTTTCGGATAAAAGTGGCTGTGACATACGGACGGACGGACAGACAGAGAGACAGACAGACATGACGAATTCATAAGGGTTCCGTTTTTTGCCATCTGGCTACGGAACCCTAAAAAAGCTAGGTTGTGTGCCTAATACTTCTCTAGACAGAATAGCTCGATTGTGGCGTATCCCAGGGTTTAGTTGCTGTGTGAAGTGGGCTTGGTGCTTAATTGCTGTTAAAATTTATATCCAAATACCTAACACAGATCGTTTGCTTCAAAACCGCTTCGAGTCATTTAGAGATTTTATTTTATATTATTTCAAAAACACCATATAATATGAAAATACATGCGATTTTCTATCTAAGAGAATAAGGTAAGTCGGAAACGCCCCACTCTTTAGTTAATGCTCTACTTGTTACGTCGTCATGAACCTCTCACGTTAATGGGCCATAAAACAAATGTACAATTAATGACTGAATGATTTATGAAGAGGAAACTTTAAGCTTGTTTATTTTTTGTAAACTTACAGGTGACTATTAATTTTCGATATTATTTTAGCGGTCGTACCGCGGTTTCACCCGCTTAGTGTCTGTTCTCGGGGGCTCTTGGGATTTCGGGGATTAAATGTAGCCTAACTTACTCTTTATGACTATTTGCTAGTGAAAGCTGTTTCAGAAAATAGCCGGAACAAACAGACAGATAGATAGACTGAAAATAAAAAGATTTTATTAAGTAAGTACGGGATATTAATCATTGACGGGATACAGAGTTAAGATAGATAGTATAAAAGATAATATAAATAATAATAATAAATATACTTTTATATCCCTGACGTGACGTAATCGTGACGAGATACATGTTGTCACGCCTTTATCCCCGAAGGGGCAGGCAGAGGCATATTAAACGCCCACATTTCACCGTATGCATTGTTGTCCCACGTAACAGGTGGTGAGCCCATTGCCGTGTTGAAATGGACAGGCGCAGGCTGTGGTGACCTGCTGTTGACATTTTGTAAGCTGCCCAAAGCCTTCAACTTTACTTAACGACTGCCATTTTATTAGCAACCGGGACTAACGGCTTAACGTGCCTTCCGAAGCACGGAACTGGGGTGAGTTTAAAAGGCCGAATAAATTTAATACAATAAAATGTGTCTATTTTAGATGTTAAATTTGGAAGAAATTTTGAGCCCGTTACCTTTTTAGTGAGGTGGTAACAAAAAGGCTAAAAGGTCTTCTGTGCTAGACACTAATTAGCACGAACAATTAAAGTCCAGGTAGTCTCGGACTTATCGTGACTTATCGAGACGAGATACAGCGTAGAGATAAATAATATAGAAGTGAAGATAGGTAATATATACTTTCATAATAAATGAAAGGGGGGCCCGTCGGCGCCCCCCTACTCTCAGATTGCCTGTGGCACGAACAAACTTGAGTAAGTTTGCCCCCTTGTCGCGCGCCATACGGTTCATTAATATCATTGCTGAACACGTAGATATATATATCTGCAACCTGCCGACATTTTTAGAGGTCGCGAGGAGGTCCATTGTATCAAACCCTATTTGATGGAACAATATAAATTATATTTATTGCCATTTTCGAATAATCAATATAAAATATTATTAAATTATTATTATATTTTATGAAATTATTGTTCATTATTATTATGGTGAAATTAATAATTAGTGTATTCTAGAGTTGTCAGAAATATTGTCTATAAAATTATTATAATAAAGTTATACTATCCATTTTTTAATTGTTATTATATGCAATGAAATTATTATTTTATTATTACTATGATGAAATTATTATATAGTGTATTATTGAATTATTATTATTATGAAATTATTAATTAGTGGATGATAAAGTATCCAAAATGATTAATTATGGAATTATTACTATATATTTTTTAATTTATTTCTTAATAAACATGTTATATTATTTAAAGAAAATTATAATGTATATTTGTTACTTACAGTATCGTATTGGTTTTTAAGCTGTAAAGATATTGTAATTGTTATGATGTAAATAAATAAATAAAAAATAAATAAATAATCATTTAATCAAAAGCTGTTAATTTTTTAAAAAATATTGATACTTAAATTAAATATCTATATAAATCTACATAAAAACTTAAATATCTATATAAATTTAGCTCAAAATAGTCACACGTTGCGAGGTAGTAGTGCCAGAGATATTCCTAGAGGCTACGAGCAGATGCTTATCATGGAATAACGAGGTGACCGTGGTATTCTCTGGGGCGACTGTGAAAATTGGAAGTAAAATGGAAAGTGTAGAAAATGACAAACTCTTACTAAAACAATATTTGGTTGATCTAAATGAAGACTCGTTCGCTTCGCTCAATCGGTCAATGAGAACCTTAGAATTTCTTAATTCCATTATCATTGAAGTCTAACCTAAAAGTAAAATACCATCATCTAAGCCGATTTAACGCCCATTGATAAGCATACGGCCACCCCAAAGAATTGCTTGATTTATCACAAATGTCAAATAATATGGCATACTAATATGACAAACAATTCTGTATTTATTTATTTAGTTATTCATCACGCCTTAATCCCGAAGGGGGGGGGGGGGGGGCAGAGGCTTATTATGTGCCCATTTTTCACTATGTGTATTCCTGTCCCACGTAATAGGTGGTGAGCCCATTGCCGTGTTGAATTAGACAGACGCAGGTTGTGGCTACCTGCTGTTGAAATTTTTCAAGCCGCCCATAATCCTTACAACTTGACTTAACGACTGCCATGTTACTGGCAACCGGGACCAACGGCTTAACGTGCCACAAAGTGATAAGCTTGATGTTTGATTTTTATCTAATTTTCTTCGAAATTCGATATTATCCATCCAAAACGATCCAAAACGATCACTGAGATCGACGAAAGATGAGCAGTGATCGTTTTCAGAAGACTGAGTCCGCGGGGCCACGAGCAGTACACTACTGGATTTATAATAAGTAAAGAATAGTAAAGTCAAGTTAGTTACACCGTGGCCTGAGGGCGTTTTCCCTTATATATTATGATTTTATGCGAAACTAATATCCGATATGAGACGGAAATGAATAGGTCTTCCCTGACTATTGCGTTTCCTGATAAATGTTATATCCCTTCTTGAGCTGAGCAGAGAGGCCTTTCGAAATTTTTTGTCATGTGTGCCATCTATTTTGGAGGGTGGTAGACCTTACATTAGCACGCTGGCCTATTAGTCAGCTAGTGCACCATTAGCAAGTGGGGCTGACTTGAGCTTCAAGGATCTCGGTAGGGTCCCATCGCACCCTTTAATTGAGCCATGAGATATAGTGAAAGACCACAAAACGATAGTTTTAAGAAACTGACGCTATAACTGAAAACAGGTGGCTAATTCACCTGTTTTCAGTTATATATCAAAGCTGTGTTTGGGCGTTGGTTGTAATTTCGGGAATGAATCAGGACGCGAGACGTAGTGAGAAATATTATTTCTCGATTTTAGTCATGATTTAAAAAAAAAATCATATTTTGACTTCTATGCCCTAAAGTTTAGAAAAGTCTTATATAACGACTCAGTCTGTCTCTCCGTCCGTCTGCTATACGCATCTATTTCTCAGGAACCATAAAATATAGAGACTAACGGTTTGCGGCATTCAATTTAGGGTACCATGACTTGTAAGGTTAGTTGGGTTACCCTACTAATATAATAAGAAGCGCTCGCCCGTGGCCCCGCTAACTCAGTGTTCTGTAAACGTTCACGGCGTTAAGCAACTTTCGCTATAGCTGGTCCTTGGATGGGTGACCACTTTGTGGCATTCACATTGCGAGCCCTTCCGTGCTTCGGAAGGCACGTCAAGCCGTTAGTCCCGGTTGCCAGTAAAATGGCAGTCGTTAAGCCAAGTTGAAGGCTTAATGGGCGGCTTGAACAATTTCAATAGCAGGTCGCCACTGCCTGCGCACGTCCATCTCAACATGTTAATGGACTACCACCTGTTACGTGCGAAAAAAATGCCTACGATAAAATGTGGGCGGATAGTATGCCTCTGCCTACCCCTTCAGCGATAAAGGCATGACAATACGTATGTTATGAATTACCATCTTTAGGGTTGTAACGTAACTATTTACGGGGTGGTATTTGGGTATGTCCGGAGAGTAGCTAATTTTCGTACTGCTTGATGTACTATTTCAAGCCAATTTAATACTGTTTTGATACGTCGTATAATATAATTTTTTTATAACTTTCATATCAGTGAAATGGTATAAAAATATACATACACGTGCTCTTGAAATAAATTTTAAGTGCTCGTAGGCCCTCTGATTTTGTGATGGTTAAGGTATGAAGTAATAGTAAATTTAGCTATAAGTTTAGAACGCCTTGAGCTATATTCTGTAAGTCCATTCAAGAAGATGCGAAAAAGATTATCACAGTATCTATATCTGCATGAGGTATGTGCAACGTCAATCAAACACATAGGCTAGTGGTAGACTGATTTTTTTTTTCATTTTTTTTTATAATTTATTGACAATATTATATACGAAACACAGGTATAAAGCTGCAACATAAACTCGTTCGAGTTTTACTGTGCACCAGTATCTTCTACAATGATTAGGTTATATTTTAATCCATACATACCTATCTAATATTTCACATTTGCAATAACAATAAACAATATAGAAGTAGTTAGAAAAATAAAGAATTAGATAAATGTCACATCGCTAGTAGCCAAATCGACGCACCAACACGTGCAAGCCATACGCCGAGGAGGGGATAAGCGTTGCACTACACATACACAGTATGCTCCATAATCCACATAAACGGATTTCAACGGTTACTTTATTTAAGAGATATTTTTTTTTTTTTAATTATTTTGTAGGAAGTATTGTTTTAACTTATTTTTAAAATTTTGCTTGGTTAATTTTTCCTTTAATGATTTCGGCAATTGATTGATTAGATAGGGTATTATATATTTTAGTGTTCATTTCCCATATAGATTAGTATACCTTGGTAGTAATAATTTTGCGTTACGAATACTACGCGTTAGTATAGTATGTTTCAATGGATGGAGTTTTTTTATAGTCATCGTTAAAGTACTCCTCAGTTAATAAAGTTAAATTGGTTTTTTCATGAATGGGAATGATTTTACAGAAGGCAAACAGTTGATGGTAGTAATTTTTAAATATGTTTTTAATATTAGACGGAACTATCAGTTTTAGAATATATTTGGTTACCTGAAGTGAATATATTTGGTCAAGTTGTGTCTTATATGTTCTTCCGTAACTCGACTGTCCATAGTAAATCACTGATTCAACCAACGTGGATGTTTGAATTGGACGTGTATTAGGTATCTTCTTATAGATATCTATATGTATGTCTCTCTGTGATAGATTCCTGTAGACTACCATGGAAGGTTGGCAACGTGTATCTTAAGCAATAATACGTGTTTATCACTAAAGAGGTGTTTAGTTCCACAAGTGTTTTCTGGCACGCCAAACTACCTCGACGATCAGCAATCCTACATTAATGATGGTCCTTCGAGCCGGATCCACATGTTGCTGTTTCATATCCGGCTCGAAAGACTAATGAAGTTGGATTGCTGACCCATAATATTGATTTACTTTTACTTAAGGTATACGTTGCCATTCTTACACTGAAAGACAGTTTAAGAACACTGACTTTGCCCTACGGAAGATCGTAATTTACCGAAAGCTCATCGCTGGGACGATGACGTTTCACGGTCTGTAAGTGGCAGGTAAGATAACTTTGAAACTCGAACATTGTTTAACCCGGGACCCACTTTGATTTGAATTTACAACATTCGTCCTCGGAAATTAATGAGGCGGCTATAGAAATTGCTATCCCATTAATTCATGTACTACCAAGTTATGAAATCGTAAGGATTTGTATGAAAGTAATATTAAATTGCATGTCAAATAACTGTAAATGAAAAAATATTGACAAGTAAATAATATTATGCTAACAAATTTAATGTGTAATAAGATGGAATTTCATAAGCATCAAGTGGGACTAAGTAGTTTAGCGGTCCAAAATTCCTCTGGACTGGGAAAAGACGAGGATTCAAATTCCGCTTGGACTCTTAATTTTTTTCAAGGGGTTAATACTCGTAGTACCTAACTTTTTCATATATTATTTTATTTATAGACAGTTGCAGGTTGTGGGGCTACCTGCTGTTGAAATTTTTCAACTCCTTCAACCAGGCTTAACCGCAACCGGGACCAACGGCTTAACGTACTTTCCGAAGCACGGAAACGCTCGCAAATGTTAATGCCACAAAGTGGTCACCCAGCCGAGGACCAGCCATAGTGAAAGTTGCGTAACTCAGTGATCGTTTACAGAACACTGAGACCGCGGGGAGCGCTTCTGCACCTGCATCTGTCTATTTCAACACGGCAATGGGCTCACCACCTATTACGTGGGACAGAAATCCACACGGTGAAAAGTGGGCATATAATATGCCTCTGCCCCTCCTTCGGGGTTAAGGCGTGATGGATTTTTTTTATTTATTTATTTTATTTATAGTGAAAAAATACAATTTCCTTATAATCGACTTGAACCTGTGGTAAATACGAGGTACATACATTATATATTGCATATTGAAGAAAATGCAAAGGATGAAGTGGCCAGGCCATAAACATTATAAAAAAAATTTTTTTTTTTCAAAATATCACCATCCGTTTGCTGTAGGTTTTTGATGGGAAGTCATCGACATCCATTTCTGTTCATAAAATTCATGTAATTTCAGATGTTATGAATCTATAAACAGGTAAATAAATTTGAATTGTCTGTTTTTAAGTCCAAATTAACAGTTATTCATTAATTGCATTCAAAAGTTTATAGGTAAGCGTGCTTAATTAAAAAAAACTACATTTCTATTTTTTTTCTGTCTGTTTGTCTGTGTGTTAATTATGGTTAATCTCTGAAATGGTTAGACCGATTTGAAAGGGATTTTCACTGGCAAATAGTTGATGATATAAGGAGTAATTTAGACTACATTTTATCCCCACATTCCCACGAGAACTACGCTGGTGAAACTGGGCGGCGTCCGCTAGTCTCAAAATATAAATTTCGTATTCAGTTCTGTTGTGTTGAATGGTGTTTACCTGCGAAGGGGCTTAGCAGATATAATGGACTGAGGAAGGATTGTTACTTGTGAATATTATATCTCAGAGAAATATTTAGACAGCCGAGTAATAAATACGTCTACCCTATTATATCAACGAAATCTGAAATTGAACGCAGCGGTTTCCAAGTTCAGAACATCTGTATTATATAATACGAAGCCTTATTTTAATTTATTTTACTTTACTTTTAACATTCTTATTCTAAGCAATAACTTTTTTATCTCAGACACTCGTAATATATTGTACAAAATTAAGTTACAAACAAAATTTTAATAAAAAATATGAGAATTATATCAATACTAATATTTTATACTGAAGAGTTTGTTTGTTTAGTTGAACATATGAAAATATTTTTGTGTTGTATATCACATATAACGATGACTGCTATCACAACATGCTACGAGTACTACTCAAGAGAGATGTGCAGTAATCATATATGTAAACCTAGGACGATTTAACAAAATGGTTAGTGGTTAAATCGTCCTAGATGTAAACCATCATCATCCGAGCGTCTGTCCCAGTTGCGTCTCGCGACGCCCGGGGTCCGCTTTCCTACATTTTCTCCTCCACTTCGCACGGTCGTCGGCATCCCCTGTAGTGAGACCATTGGCACGCATGTCATCCCTTACGACGTCAAGCCAGCACTTCTTGGGTCTTCCCCTCTTACCGGGACCCGGCGGGGCTGACATGGTCAGACATTTGTTACCTACGTAGCCCGGCGGTTGCCGCAAGACGTGACCATACCAACGAAGGCGACACTCTTGCAACTTGTCTGCAATGTCACGGACGTGAAGGCTGCCGCAGATGCGAGAGTTCCTCACGCGGTCCATCCGCGTGACTCCACACATCCACCGCAGCATCTTCATTTCCGTGACACGCAGCTCCTGCTTGTGTCGCTCCAATATCGGCCACGTCTCACTGCCATGTAAAAGGACAGGTCTAATAATGGTTTTGTAGACCTGTCCCTTCAACCGGATCGGCATTTTAGGATCACAAATGACACCGGTCATCTCCCGCCTTTTGGCCTACGCGGCAGCAATGCGTGATTTGACATCGCAATCGATGTCACTGGACGTGTGAAAAACAGATCCCAGGTATTTAACCTGGTCCGTGCGCTCAACCAAATCACCGCCTATGCGGACGGATGAGGGATCTGTCGAGTTTAGTGCCAAGTACTCGGTCTTCGCCATATTTAGTTTCAGACCGCCGTTCTCAAGCGTCTCCTTCCACGCCTTTACATGTCGCAGCAATCTGCCCCTGTCCGCGTCTGCCAGCGCAATATCGTCAGCATACATGAGCAACCATGGAGGCTGCTCATGCGGGTTTCTGATGCTGTCCGACAATTCGTCTAATATTACACTGAACAGAAGCGGACTAAGGACAGAACCCTGGTGTACCCCGACGGTGAAGGGGAAGGGTTTCGTGTCGCCAACAGCAGTCCGAACCATTGAATCGGAGTCATAGTACATGTCCCGGATAGTGTCAATATAGACCTCTGGAACCCCTTTGGACCGCAGTGCCCACCAGATCATCGCACGAGGAACACAGTCGAAGGCTTTCTGCATGTCTAGAAACAAACAGTGCAGAGGCGTGTATTTCGACGACCTGTATTTCGATGGGAACTCCATCGGGTCCGACAGCTTTCCGATTCTTCATGCGGCGAAGCGCAGTCAGGACTTCTCCAGGCGTTACCGGTGGCACTAGTCCCTGATTCGGAGGGAGGTCCGGAGGCCGCACCTCTTTATGCTGTTTATTAAACAGCTCGTGGAAGTACGAGCGCCATCTCTCCTTTACCGCGAGGTCTTCGCTTAACAGGTTGCCCTCAGGGCCTTTCAGGCCACACTTGGATATATCCTGTGCCGCTTTAACCCTGGAGCGCGCCAGCTTATAGATGAGCTTCTGCCCCTCAGACGACTCCAGCGTATCATACAAAGGTTGTAAGTGGTCTCGTCTGGCTCTGGCTACAGCTCTCTTTGTGGCGCGCTTGGCCGACCTGTACGCGTCGCGGTCTTCGGGAGATCCGGTCGCTTGCCACTTTTTAAAGAGGGCTTTCTTCTCCCTGGTCTCCCTCAGGACTGCGTCGTTCCACCACCGTCACATTTGCGTCCACCCTTAGACTCACCGAGCACCACCTTCGCCGCTCCAAGGATGGCCGCCTGAACTTTGTCCCAGTAATCTTGAACTGGTTCGCCTTCAGTGTCGGTGCACTTGTCACCGACAGCTGAGACGAACTCCTAGGACCTAGTTTCATCAAGCAGCCACCATCTGATGCGGCGCTGGCACCGCGTGCTACGAGTACTACTCAAGAGAGATGTGCAGTAATCATATATGTAAACCTAGGACGATTTAACCAAATGGTTAGTGGTTAAATCGTCCTAGATGTGAACAAATCGGATGAATTTGTTTGCATCATTGTAAAATTTTAACGTCGGGATGGTTCTAAGTATGTCTTCTTTTTTGTATTTGTTATTGTATTTTATAACTATTTTTAGAGTTCTGTGAACAACCATAGCGACACCCAGCGAATTTATTTTTTGTTCTTGTGCACCCAGCGAATTAAGAAGCTATTTTACAGCCCACAAGACGATATATTGACAACGTCTGTTAAGTTGGCAGCCCAATGATGTGCCTCTTCAATTCTTCACGCTCCGCTTGAAGAACACGGGATTTTACTCGTAAGTTTTTGTTGTAAGGAACCACTTGCGCTGGCATAGCGTTGCAGATTTTTTGGTTCGAAAGAGAAATAGTCTCTTGAATCCCGCAGTTCTGGAAAAAAATCTCTTCACTGTATGATAGTGGCATCCCACTGTTTACCAACACCCGTTGTTTGGGATCGAAAAGAGACTGGAGGTGGACTTAGGTTGTAAAGCTCTTCAGAACACTTGCCGTTATAGATTCGGTAAAATGTAGCAAGGTAGCTAAATTTCTACACTGAGTCATCGACTTCTTGTTACCTTAGTAAGACAATCTACCTATAATCTTCAGTCCATAGCGTCTAGTGCGTCCAGTAAGTACCTCACGGAGTCATCCTAAAAATGAGAGCAAGGATGTATCTGCGTCTTGTACAGCAGACATCTGATATAATAATAATAATGTATTAGCTTATATAGTTGTTGTTTACTCATAACTAGTCTAAACTATAAATAAGCTGGGATTGTTTGCAAAAGCATTTTCAATATTAACCTATTACTTGGATTTTTTTTTACGTTACAAGATAATTTGTTTACGGTATAATTCAAGGAAAAATCGGTTGATATAATCGTTTTATTAATGTGATGGAAACCATAAGTGCGTAACAAAGTTGTTGAGAGATTGCAACTTAGAGATAAAGTAAAGGCACATTCAATGAGGTTAAAAAATATTATTTCAAAACATACATTGGATGTGCATACTCAACAAGTTACAATCAGCCAACTCCAAGATTCACTCCATTCAATAACCAAAAAATATGAGCTTTCTGAACTATAAATCCAGCAGCACATTCTTGCTATGGATGAACTAATTCGGTTAAGTAATTATAATAATGAACGGTTTGAATCTTTATCAAACAAGCATATTTGTGAGTGTCAGCTTTTAAGATTTTTTGATGTAAGTCAAAGAGAAGCATGATAGATCTATTCCTAATGGATAGTCGGCTCCGTAAACAGGTGATGGACACAAGGGTTTATCGAGGCGCTGAGCTGGGATCAGACCACTACCTAGTCATAACTAGGATTAGGGGTCTGTTCGCGGGTTGGCGTCATCGTACCGAGTGTCCTGAACCTGAGCCGACTTATAGCATCAAAAGCTGGAAGCTGCAGGATGCATCCATTAGGGATAAATATAATGAAAGGGTAGCCGAAAAGCTTGGCGATGTCAATGTAAGCAGTGAGAATGTGGAAAGTGTATGGCAGAACCTTAGGGATAGTATGATAAATGCCGCTGTGGAAGTGTGTGGAGAAAGGAAAAGAGGCAGTAGTAATAAGCGTGATGCATGGTGGAATGAGGAAGTGAAAGAAGCAGTTCGAATGAAGAAGAAAGCATGGCTAGACTACTTAGCCTCGCGGAATGATTTTAATATGAAAGAGAGATACAAGCTGCAGAAAGTTAACACGAAGGCACTTATAGAAGAAGCTCGTGAAAGGTGCAGAATGAAAGCGGATGAAAGGTTGTCGTCCAATTTCCGGGATAATGCCAAGCTCTTCTGGAAAGAGGTAGGCAAGACCCGGAATTGTTCGGCAATCTGCAGTATGAATAAAGTGCTTAGTGTTAACAATGACGTCCTAACAGACCAAAGTGACGTCCTGCAGAGATGGAGTGAATATTATGGAAAGATGTATGCAAGAAAAGACAGAGATGCCACATCGGGAAGGGGAGCTCACTTCGATGCTCCGGATCCCGATGTCATTGAAGTCATTAGTATGAAAGAAATAGAACAAGCGATAAGAAGTATGAAATGTGGTAAGGCTGCGGGAAAAGACAGAGTCACTGCTGAGATGATCAAGTACGGTGGGTCGCGTGTCTGGGACACACTATGTCTGTTATGCAACTTGTGCTGGCGGACGGGTGAGGTCCCAGATGACTGGCGAGTAGCAGTTGTAGTACCTATTTACAAAGGGAAAGGCTCGCGCCTAAACTGCTCCAGCTACAGGGCGATCAGCTTGGTCAGCTTAGCTAGTAAGGTGTATGCAAAGGTTATAACGGCACGAATGCAAGAAAAGTCTGAAAGGTATTTATGGGAGGCTCAATGCGGATTCCGACGTGGAAGAGGTTGCATGGATCAAGTGTTTTCTCTCCGCATGATCGCGGAAAAGTTTCTGGCTCTTAGCCAGAAGCTTTTCTGCGCTTTTGTGGATCTAGAGAAAGCATTTGATAACGTTGTGAGAGAAACGCTGTGGGACTTGCTGCCAGGATATGGTGTGGACGGCTCGCTACTGCGGGCAATACAGTCGCTTTATAGGGACTGTAAGGCTTGCGTGCGAGTAGGGGGGGATGTGTCACCTCTTTTTGATGTCTGTACAGGCGTCAAACAGGGATGTGTCATGTCCGCCTGGCTGTTCATAGTGTATCTGGACAGTTGCCTGCAGAAGTTGAAAGATTTTAATATGGGTGTGAATTTGGGTGACTTTACAGTAAACTGCCTGCTGTACGCTGATGATGCGGTGCTCATGGCCTCATCAGAAGCCGACCTTCAGGCATTAGTCACTAATATGAAAGAGGGGTGTGAAAGTAAGGGTCTCCGCTTGAATGCAAGTAAAACTAAGGTTCTAGTATTTGAAAGAGGTGACGTAAGAACTAAATGCGAGATTAGGGTAAACCAGGAACGTCTAGAGCAAGTGAATGAAATTGTGTATTTAGGAAGTATGTTTAGCGCGGATGGAAGATGTGATTCGGATGTGGAACGGCGAGTAGCTGCCGGAAACAAAGTTAACGGTGCTTTGTCCCAGTTAGTAAAGCGACAAAGCATCGTAAAAGAAGCACGACTGGCGATTCATAACGCAGTGCTAGTGCCAACTTTGCTTTACGGTAGTGAAACCTGGGTATGTCAGCAGATGCATGAAAGTAAATTGAATGCTGTGGAGATGCGATCACTTCGAAAGTTGTGCGGCGTTACCTTGGCTGGCCGAATACGTAACGAAGTGATACGCAATTTGGCAGGTTTGAATGAAAGTGTCAGCGTTAAGCTGGAAAAGGGCGTGCTCCGTTGGTTTGGACACGTCCAACGAATGAGTGAGGAACGATTGACGAAGAATATATATTGTTCAAAAGTAGAGGGTAGAAGGAGTCAGGGTAGGCCGAGACTTACATATGAAGACCACGTGAGCAGATTGCTCAAAAACGGAAAGGTCAAAAGTACTCGGATACCCAGACGTGCGTGTATGAAGCGATTGATGAATCTCGAAGAAGCGAAAGAAGTATGCATGGATCGCGAAGCCTGGCGATCTGTCCTCTCTGACTACCCCGTCAGGGATACAGCGTGAAGATAGTTAGTTAGTTAGTTAGCTTTTAAGCAATGAACGGTTAATATTTAGTGATGAAATTGAAAAAAAAAATGTTATTTATTAACTAAGATGGGACATTGCACAATCAACTGTTGTATGCCTGGTGCCTCCCACCAGTACATATTAAAATCAGCTACTGAGTATGTATATAATAATAATAAAACTTTAATGATATTTTGGGAAATAGGGGGAATTTGAACAAGTCCACTTTGATAAACTATATATATAAACTGGATTCTTTAAATGTAAAGAAAATTATAATGTTCACACTCCCCTATAGTAACAGTTTGTCACAGGAGGAAAATATTACTACATATAAGTTAAATATGACTTTGCATACATTATGTATGAATAATAAAAAGTTTCATTTTATTGATACTAACAACTATGTTAGAAAATCATTTTATTTGATAAAAGATAATTATTATTATCTTTCCAATTATTCTATAAGACAAATAGCTACTTCGCTATCATATTTATTAGATATATCAGCCAAGAACTTGGCTAAACAAGTTGCTCCTATTGAGCAATGTTTATATAACATTCACAATGTCAGTAATTTTACTACTGACAATTCAAATTTATTTAATTTCAACTGAGTAATAAGACAGATAATTTTTTTCGCATAGTACCAACATATGTACCTCCCTATTCTGGGGCTAAAGAAAAAAAATGTATAACGAGGGTTTCAAATAAAAATATGAACCCATCAAACATATCTGTGAATTGTAACAGTATGAAGAAGTGTCTCAACCTGGTGCATTAAACATTCGAGGTTTAAAAGGTAAAGAGCTAGAATTGGAGTTGTTAATGAATTGTAACTGTATTGATATTGTATGTTTAAATGAGCACTGGCAAAAAGTCATCAATTCACTCATAGCTTCAATAATCACCAGGTTGCAAGCTCGTTCAATAGAAATAAATATAAACGAGGTGGCTTTTTAATATTAATTAATAGAATATTTAAATTTAAAGAAAGATTGGATGTTGTGAGCCTCTCTGTTGAGCGAGTTGTGGAGATTACATATTATAAAATTTCAGACTATATAAATGATAAAAATGCTTGGGAGTAAGTCGCTCTAAGTCAACACTCATAAATATAGAAATAGAATTAATAATAATAATAAAGAAATTTTCAATTATAACACTTGTACTATTCCACAATATTTACTTGATAAACCTTACCGGTTTCGCCTCACGGCATTCTCAAAGGCACACAATATGACAACCATTAACAAATTGAGTTGTCATATTGTGTGCCTTTGATAGTATTCTCTGTCTACGGCCTTTGAGAATGCCGTGAGGCGAAACCGGTAAGGTTTATCAAGTAAATATTGTGGAATAGTACAAGTGTTATTATTGAAAATGTGTAGCAAGTTCCACCAAGTGCCATCAATCAACAGTATAAATTAATAACAAACAAACATTATAAATATAATGTACATTTGTTCAACATAAGTGATCTGAAACGTCAGGTTGACGTCCACATAGCTTCTTATAATTTTTGAAATTGACATGATGGTTGCTGTGCAGTTTGAGTATGTCATGCTCGCCTAAGTGTCCTGGCAGTGGTGGTGCATGTATCGGGTCACCTTATTCCCTATAATACGGTTGAGTAGGGCGATGGCTGATATATGCGTCATACCCGTGAACGGGTGCCGTCTGTTGGGACTGGTCAGCTCATAGCTGTTATAGCAATTATTACAAATAATACTATTTATATTTAAGGCAAATTAAGTTTAGTCGGCTGTTCTCACGTAACTCCAAAGGAACAATGTAAGTTTAATATTGTAAGCCATACCTGCATTTTAAAATAGCAGCCATTTAGTTTCTTGCCGGAGTCTTCCTAATAAGGGTGGGGCTACCTTTAAAACTGGCAACTAGAAACGCTCTCATTTTGATTTGATTTTGTTTCTTTTGTATAGACTCATTACTATATAATTTGTTCAAATATCATGTAAGTAAAACTAATGTAATTACTGGCAGTTAGTAAAGAGTGGCCATGAGTTTTATTGCCAGGTTCTTCCTCAGGCTCTACCTAGTGCGTTGCGAATCTGGCAGTAAATGTAAATGTAGAAGCAATAATCTTGACGTATTATAAGTGTTACTTTGTGACCTACATGAATAAAGATTTTTCACTTTCACTTTTACTTACAATCCATTAAGATAGGGAACTCGTAATATACGTAATACTCGTAAGTAATATTCATTTTTTTTAATAATCCTTGAAGCGCTCGTGGCCCCGCGGTCTCAGTGTTCTGTAAACGATCACTGAGTTTCGCAACTTTCACTATGGCTGGTCCTCGGATGGGTGACCACTTTGTGGTATTTACATTTGCGAGCGTTTCCGTGCTTCGCAAGGCACGTTAAGCCGTTGGTCCCGGTTGCCAGTAAAATGGCAGTCGTTAAGCCTGGTTGAAGGCCCTATGGGCGGCTTGAAAATTTCAACAGCAGGTAGCCACAACCTGCGTCTGTCTATTTCAACACGGCAATGGGCTCACCACCTATTACGTGGGACAGGAATCCACACGGTGAAAATTGGGCATATAATATGCCTCTGCCACCCCTTCGGGGATAAGGCGTGATGTATATTTATTTTTTAATTTTCAAAGTGATTTTTCAAGATTCAAGTTGATTCTCTAAAAATAAATTAGATATATTGCCAGATTTTGTTTCTACTAGAAACTAACTACGAAATATCTTGACGCTGTATCCCTGAAAGGGTAGTCAGAGAAAACAGATCGCCGCTTCGCGATCCATGCTTATTTCTTCGTTTCCTGCATATTCATTAATCTTTACATGCAAGTCGGTATTTCCGAGAACTTTGACCTCATGAATCTGCTCACGTGGTCCTCATATTGTACGTCTCGGTCTACTCTGAATCCTTCTACCCTCTACTTTAATTTAAATTTATTTTGTGAAAGTCTTAATGACCATTACAAAATAAATTTCCTTCGTCAATCTTTCCCTACTCATTGGTTCCTTCTAGATATTATGAGACGAAGGAGGTTAGTGTGTCCCACAATTTTTTTAATATACAACTGTCTATATAATTCTTTGCTCATTGGGTGACAGGTACAACATAAGTTTCGGATTTGGTGTCAAAAATTATGTTAAAAATTTAACGAAATTTTCGGAAAATGTTAATTCACCTGATATGCCAAATTAGTACATTAAATTGACGGGTTTATGCATTTTCGGCAAGGCTAAATTATAAACCGTCAAAATGAATTTCATGGATAAATTTCCGACGGTCATAAGCTGCTGTTTCTGCTGCTTCTTGAGAGCTGGAACCGTTATGATAGCAGTTTTCTCCTTTGTAAGTACTATTAATGCTGTTACCTTACTATATTATAATATAGCGCTAACCGAGGCCTACGGCTTCGCCCGTGGTATACTTCGAACCTACCCAACTAAGTGTGACACTGACACCCACTGAATTTCGACGTTTATTAATTTTACAATAATGAATGAGAATTTTCCCAATTTGTTGACGTTTATGGACACTGTTATCCTGGGTAACATATTATAGCATATTATAGCCTTCTTCAATAAATAGCCTATTAAACACAAAATATCTTTTTCATTTCGAACTAGTAGTTCTTGAGATTAACACGTTCCACCAAACCTTTTTTATATTTTAATTATATACTTGTAGTAGTCTTTATCACTCTACAAAACCTGAGATTAGCTTTCATTGGGCGCGTTCCACTTATCGCCCAATACGCCCACAACCACGACCGCTGAAATTGACATCCCACTAACGTTAATCGGCCGCAGGCGTTGTGGTCGGAATTTATAAATGGAATGCACATCTTGAGCGCTGTAAGCCCACTTGGACGCACCTATAATTTGTAGGCGAAGTGGACGTCATGTGGTCGTGAACAGTGACGTCACACGATCGCTCGCTACGATCACGAGCCTAAGGCAGTTGTCTCACCGGCAACGATGAACGAGTAACGAGTAGAGCTAGAATTAGAAATGAGTTAGCGAGCCGCGGGGAGCGTGTGCGTAGTTCCGATAGTTGTGTAGCTCGGCTATAAGCGAGTGTGCGAGTGAGACGAGCGATTACTCGCATCACTCGCTCGCGGAAGCCAAGCGTACAGTCCTGCGCTAACCTGTATACGCGATACACGTGTTCCCAACGAAAAAAGGTTTTTTCAATTAACAATGGATGAGTTTTTTTATTGAGTGTCCGACAATATCCGTGTCTTTGGGACAAAAAACTGACTTCATATAAACAATTAGATGTGAAAGACGCAGCTTGGAAAGACATTTTAAAGAAAACAAACATAGAGAGTGGTAAGTTTTTATTTAACATCTATCTAACACAACATACATAGTTAAATCAATATTCATATTGCAGCGTCTAACGTAAGTTATGTGTTATCCTATCAGAATTAAATACATTTTGCACACGATTATTTTGCCACGAAACAGTTCCAATGGAATTAAAATATTCCATTAAATATTCTCTCACGAAAAAGCCGTCTTAAAAATCAGCTGAGTTTTGTTCAGATACCTCGAAGTAATTTCTTGACATATTATCAGAAATAACTGACTGTGAAGGGGCTTTTTCGATTTTATTGCGTATTACATAATTATGGAGAACGCACGCAGCCTTTACAATTTTATTGGCTGTACTTATTTTAACATCTAATGGCCTAAAAAAGATACGCCATTTGTGCACCAATATACCAAACGCACTTTCTACAATTCGGCGTGCTCTGCTTAGGCTATAATTAAATATTAACTGGTCATTATCCAACCGTTCATGATCAGGGTAAGGTTTTAATAAATGTGTCATCAACGGAAATGCACAGTCACCAATAAAAACATAAGGCTGAGGCAAACCTCCTTAATCTCAATCCATTGTTTTGCAACTCATTGTAGAAATGACTATCTGTGAATATTCCGCTGTCACTGTATCTGCCCATTGATCCAACATCGATCATTATAAATCTTCCATGAGCATCAGCAATTGCTAATAGTACAATCGAAAATGTTTTTTTTTTGTATTTAAAATACTGGGATCCTGATTTACGGGGTGAAAAAATTACCACGTGCTTGCCATCAATTGCACCAAGGCAATTATTGAAATTCCACAAATCATAAAAGTCTTTTGCTATAACTTTTGCTATAACTTAACCGGTTATAAGAAATCTGAAAATAAATAAAAATACCAAATAATATTAATATAATAATAATTTAATAATAATGTTTTATTTACAGTTACACAGGCAAAGATAAAATGGAAAAATTTGCGAGACACGCACCGTAAAAAATTAAAAAAAAATCAAGAAGACAACCAGTGGACAGTCACAAAAACAAATAAAACCCTGGAAGTACATGAGTCACATGGAATTTTTGCTGCCATATATGACAAATGCGGAACGAGATTCAAATGTTACACCACCTGATATTTCAACAAGTTTGGAGGAAACAGGTAATACAGATGTTAGTAGAGATTCAGCAGATTCGATAACACCTTCAAAAAGAAAGAAGACGAATGAAAAAATTGATAATGACGAAGATTTGTAAATTTTTTTTAAAGAAATGGAAGATAATCGTGCAAAACGAACTGCGCAGAGGGATGAGTTACGTAAAGAAGTACTTACATCAGGTGACCCCTTGAAAGCTTTTTTTGATTCAATATACCATAGTACAAAGCAGATGCCGGAGTTTTATCAAAGATCAATAAAAAGAAAGTTGTTTCAATTGGTAATGGATGCTGAAGACAATATTATACAAACTATTCATATTCCGGTTACTACTCAAACGATTATGCTTACAACTCACGCCCATCTACAAGTCAGACAAATTATTCTTCTGGACACGCTTCTGCCTAACCCGAACCCAGCGGTTCTGATTTGCAGCAAATTGAAATTGGACAACATGCTACTCGTAGCCAAAACGAAGAGATCCAAGATTCAATGCCTGCCGTTGAAATCACTCCAAGCAATGGAGTCTTACCTTAATGTAATAACGAGACGCTCTCTTGTACTAATAGCTTCTCTATAATTTGTATTGTCTTTTTTAATGTCATTTTCTATTAAACTATGCAAATATTCAAACTCGCCTCTTGTCATTATAAAATATGAGCGAAAGCGATTATTTGTTAATTCGTAGAATAGTTTAAACTCACTGTATTCTTTTCTGAAATAATTAATATTGTTCTTCCGTTATTTCCTTCCGTTTTTTCAGAATTGCCGCTGCCACTACACAAATCCTGTCATATAATTCATCATCATCGTCGTTTGAACTAGATAACAATGATAATTCAAATGATTGTTCAATATTCATAATAAATAAAAAAACGTGTACTTTCAGATCCGCACTGTAGAGAAATGACCGCTGGTTGCTCTCTCGGCGTGTTCTAATCGCTTAGCGAGTATCGCTGAGCGAGTATTATGTGATTTAGGGTATGATAGGTCAAGCCTGAAAATAGTTTCGACTCGTCAAGCGCGGTTTTTCACACATTTTTGTTCAAATTCGTCAAACACTAATAAAGTTTCGTTTCGTCAAGGCATGTAAAGGTTCTGATTGAACAAGTCTATGTAAAGTTCTAACTAGTCAAGTCTATCAGTAGTATTAATAGGTCAAGTTTTAATATGTTCTGATTCGTCAAGCCTATCATTAGTTCTGATTCGTCAAATCTATAAACCAACCAAATTTTCAACAGTTTTATAAGAATTGATTATTAAAGCAAAGACTACCTAAGATAAGTATACTTTGTTTAATAAATTCGGCTTCTCTCACTTCTTCATTCCACCATACATCACCCATATTACTACTGCCTCTTTTTGTTACTCCACACACTTCCACAGCGGCATTTACTATACGATTCCTTAGGTTCTGCCAAAGTATATTCCACATTCTCAGTACTAACATTGACGTCGCCAAGCTTTCCGCCTACCCTTTATTTATATTTATCCGTAATGGATGCATCCTGCAGCTTCCAGCTTTTGATGTTATAGGTCGGCTCAGGTCCACGACACTCGGTACGATGACGCCAACCCGCGAACAGACCTCTAATCCTAGTTATGACTAGGTAGTGGTCTGATCCTAGCTCAGCGCCTCGATAAGCTCTTGTGTCCATCACCTGTTTACAGAGCCGACTATCCATTTGGCTATCCATTATCATGCTTCTCTTTGACCTAAATCTCTTCGTATACATATGAATTTGATTGTGGTTGAACATTGTGTTCGCCACAAACAAATACTTTTCCTTGTGAAATGCCAGTATGGGTTTGCCGGCGTTGTTCACCGTTTCGTCCCCATATTTCCCGGGTACCGACTCACATCCATCGCGAGCTGTACCCACCCATCCATTTATGTATCCACATACTATATGTCTTTCAGTTCTACACACATTTAGACCTTCTCTCATACTCTCCCAGAAGTCGTCTAGCTCACTCGCGTTCGACGAAGATAAAAGCGCGTGGAAAATCTTCGTCAAATGAAGTTTTAAACGAATCCAGAGGATTCTAGGACCTACTACATACCGTCTTTATACTCATACATACCGGAGACCAATCGCGACTACAACAAAATTCCAACCCCCCGACTGCCATGCTCGCTATCCCGTAATCCAGACCTTAGCCCGAGCACCCCACCCGGAAGCTCTAAGATTTCGCTGCCCTTGCGCTTGGTCTCTGTCAAGTACACAACATCTTATTTTCTTTCATTCATTACATCCATCAACTCATTCAACTTATCTTCCATTCCTCCCCTAACATGCCCCTTGCTACCCTGCACTTCGTCCTCCACTTCCCTGTGTCGAGCCGCGCGTGTGGGGTGCCGGTCCCCTACGCCACTCTGGACACTTTTCGCACCAAGCGGGGACAAATTGGTGCGAGTCGCCTCGGAGGCCCTAGCATTGGTCGTCTTGTGGCACTCGTGTTGGAGTAGAATTGCAGCCTGGGCTGGCAGGGATTGCGTCGGGCACGCTTCTACTCTTCATCCCAAAAAAAAGGATCTAGTTTGGAGATTTTTTTAAACAAATTATACTTATCTTGGGTAGTCTTTGCTTTAATCAATTCTTATAAAACTGTTGAAAATTTGGTAAGTCTATAGATTTGACGAATCAGAACTAATGATAGACTTGACGAATTAGAACATATTAAAACTTGACCAATTAATACTACTGATAGACTTGACGAGTTAGAACTTTACATAAACTTGTCCAATCAGAACCTTTACATGCCTTGACGAAACGAAACTTTATTAGTGTTTGACGAATTTGAACAAAAATGTGTGAAAAACCGCACTTGACGAGTTGAAACAATTTTTAGGCTTGACCAATCATACCCTAAATCTGTTATCTTTCATAGCTCTTGTCGCTCAGCGACAAACTAGTGAAGCGAGTGCTCGCTGGCAATGTGAACAGTCAGCGGTCAACTGTTTGTATATGCATCTCTTTTGTTTACACGGAATGTATATCTATTGTACGTTTCTTGAGCGAGAAAATAGTCGATAGTTACTCGTTTTCTCGTCGGCGGTGGGACAAGTGCCTTAGGTGGAGCGATACATTGGGTGTTACGATCGTTGCGGGCGTTTAGTGGATAGTACTATTTAGCTAAGATATCTATGACTGAGGGTAAATATACAAATTGAGGTTTGTCTACGATAGTATACTATGTGATGTGATATAGTTTAACCACGACCGCTGTGCCACTCACTGCTCACAAAATTGTACGCAGTGAGCGGTACAGCGGTCGTGGTTAAACTATAGCATCTGTCCATATATTTTTAAAATTTTATGATAAATATCTTACATTTTAACATCGAATAATCTCTTTTAGATAATCGGTGTCCTCTTCGCTCCAAATGTGTCGCATACGCAGGGCTTTTGGGACATGGCGCCCGTACTGTCCAACTACAGTACGGTGACTGAAATGACTGCGCAGATGATCCTCGGCCTTGCCTCAATAATGCTATGCTGCGTCAGTGTACTTTTAATGATTGGAGCTTGTTGTGTAAGTACTATCTTTTTCAATTTTTTTTAAAGATTTTAGGTAAGTCTGTATTAGAATCCCTGACGGAGTAGTCAGAGAGGACAGATCACGGGGATTCGCACACTTTTTTTAATTCCTGCAGTTTCATTATTCGTTCCATACATGTACATCTACATTTTATTTTATTTATTACATGTACATCTGAATATCCGAGTACTTTTGACCTCTCTCTTGGTCATAGTATACAAATCCTGGTCTACCTTGACTCTTTCTACCATGTAGTTTCGCATAATAAACATTCTTAGTCAATCGTTCCTTACTTATATCATCATCGCGAATAAACTGCTTGTGACCACGGCGTGGCTGGTGCACCCGAAAATTGATCGCATTAATACATATATTTTGTATTTATTTACGAGTATATCGTACAACGCACAAGTTTAAAAGTTCTTATCATGATGTTCGTTTTAGGCTCAACGTTTTATTAGTGCGTATGTATGTGAGTTGCTTTTGTTTTTTTCTCTCTCTCGTCTCGTCTCACCAAAATGATGCCGTCCGAGGGCCGAGCGTCCGAGGGTCTCATAATCCACATGTCTACCAACAGCGTTCCTCAAGGTGGCGGCCCAATGATGTTTCTCTCCGCTTGAATAATCTGGAATTGTAAGAGGAAGGACACACGTTCGCTGGCAGAGCGTTCCAGGTTACTATAGTTTGACAGAGAAACGATCTGATTAATAGTTCCGTCCTGGCAAAAATTCTCTCTACTTATGAGAGTGGCATCTCTGCCCGGTACGCGCTGTTCGGGAACAAAAACAAAAAGGAGAGGGTGGGTATGGGCCCTTGTAGACGAGACGGCTTTCTTCCTTGTCTAGGTTCAGTCGTCCGTTAGGTATGGGATAATAATGAAAGGTTGCGCGGTAATAGGAGGCCGCATTTCAGCCAGGTGAAAACTGTGCTTTTGAACAAGCTTAACCGGCACCGGCCCGGGTTGAAAACGTCTCAATAACAAGTGCCCTTATGCGTTTCTTGCTTTCACGTTTCTTTTTAAAGTAGAGGGTAAAGGAGTCAGGGTAGGCCGAGACTTACATCTAAAGATCACATGAGCAGATTGCTTAAAAAAGGAATTTTCAAAAGTACTCGGATACCCAGACGTGCATGTATGAAGCGATTAATGAATCTACAGGAAGCGAAAGATATATCCATGGATCGCGAAGCCTGGCGATCTGCCCTGTAAGGGATACAGCGGTATCCCTTACAGGGCAGTCAGAATTTAAGTGAAGATAGACAGATAGATGTGTAAGTTAGACTCTTGATATTTTTTTGTTTTCCGTTCACAGAACATACCAAAGCTTATAGAAATCTACCAGTGGGGCGCTATCATCTACAGCTCAACAGTTGTACTGATGTTCTTCTTACTAGCGATGTTCTGCTTTTTCATGCATACCAATTGCTATATGGCTGGTGGGGTTCTGTGTGCTTTAATACTATGCGATATACTTTGTGAGTATATTGATATAATTCCAATCAATCGTGTTCGATTCAAAGTGAATGTATTACAGAAAGTATTAACGTGACCGACAAGAATACTGTCCACCAGGGGGCCGAGTCTGCTATTTCAATCGTGTCGAAACAGAATCGAATGGTCGTTCAAAAGAAAGCCACCCGTAAAATTTTGGCAGTGTTTCGTAGTCTACTATTACAATTGTACTCCAATAGACTTCTATCGGTAACACGTACCGCGCCAGTGCCCGCTAGTAAGTTGCATTTTTGATAGTCTACTAACATTTTGTCAGCTAAAAACAGCGATTCTGGTTCTATTCTACGGTTTGTCAATAGTAGCCTCGACCCCGATGGAAAGTGGTCAACGTAGCCTATGGACGTTTGCTACACTAAAGGGGCTATCATTCGCGCAGTCAACCCTTTACCAAACGGACTGCGTTAGGTTGTGGCTACTTATTATATGTTCTTTATCTATACTAATATATAAAGCTGAAGGGTTTGTTTGTTTGGTTGAAAGCGCTATTCTCAAGAATTGCTGGTCGGATTTGAAAAAATATTTTTGTGTTGGATAGCCCAATTATCGAGGAAGGCTATATAGGCTATATATCACTACTCGTTTTAGCTCAGATACTCGTAATATATTGTACAAAATTAAGAAACAATCAAGGTTTTAATAAAAATATATACGAATGATATCAATACTAATATTTTGTACAGTAGAGTTTGTTTGTTTGTTTAGTTGAACATATGAATATCTTTTTGTGTTGTATAGCACGTATATCGATGACTGCTATCTACTATCTACCCTGGAGAGCGGAGCAGTAATATAAATGTCGACTAATCGGGAATATATTTTTGCATTATTGTAGAATTTATAAGCGACGGGATTAAATAGGTGCGACGGGAGCTCGAATTGCCACGGGCGAAGCCGTGGGGGTCATCTAGTCTTAGTACGTACCTAGATGCTTTCAAACCCTACCTGCATTTGGAGACTTGAATCCATTTTCGTTTGACTCGTATCTCGTTGGAAGGACTGCCATCTGATCTCCCAACCCATTAAAGGTGCTGCATTGTTGCTTTGTCCTTGGTCAGCAGGTGCACCGCTAACATATCAGGTCTTTATGGTCCCCTTACACCCAAGCTATGACCTACCTATTACTATTACTAATGTCTGATTTCTTATAGTAGATAATTGCTTAAAAGTTTGTTTAGTTTGTTGAAGCGCTCGTGGTCCTGCGGACTCAGTGTTCTGTAAACGACCACTGCGTTAAGCAAATTTCGCTATGGCTGGTCACGAACGGATCACCACTTTCTGGCATTTACATTTGCGAGCGTTTCCGTGCTTCGGAAGGCACGTGAAGCCGTTGGTCCCGTTGCCAGAAACATGGCGGACGTTAAGTCAAGTTGAAGACCATATGGGCGGCTTGAAAAATTTTAACAGCAGTTAGCCACAACCTGCGTCTGTCCATTTCAACACGGCGATGGGCGCACCACCTATTACGTGAGTCAGGAATACACATGGTGAAAAGTGGGCGTATAATATGCCTGTGGCCAACCCTTCCCTTTATAAGGTGTGATAGATAAACTGTTTAATTATATTTCTTCTGTTTCAGTGACCGTCTATTTTATAATAGTCACTAACAGCTTGAGGATGTCTCTGCAATTCCTGTCCAGTAGCAATTTGGTAATCTGAATTAATAAAATATAAATTAATTTGTTTTGTAATGTGTTGTGTGATTCTAGTGAAATAAATGAATTTAATCTTGAAGTGTCGTGAAATTTTGCACCTACCCAGTTCCCACGGAATATGACTACGTTACCATAAATACCACATACATATCTATACTGGTTTACGCGGGAAAGTCGGAAAGTGCGGACGCTTGCTGTATATTTTCTAAAACTCATGTATTTATCATGTTTTATGTGCGGGAGTGGTGGTTTCTTGGACATAAAAGTTGTGTTTACGTGCTATAGTGAAAGACAATGATATATATGCAGTGAAATACTATTTTCTATTTTGCCGCGTAAATCCACTAAAAATAGCAGTATAACAACTACCATTATACTAGGGTGAGACTGACCTTGACTAATACGTAGAGGACAGACATTTTAGATATTAAGAAAGAAGATTGAAGAAATATGAATTAAGATACGGCTGAAAGGTCTTAGTAACCAGGCCATAAAATAATTACAAAAACAAATCTTTACCACAGCGAATACAACTTTGTAGTTTGTAGTAGAGACACAAGACGTAGACAGAGAATACTATAGTATTCTCTGTCTACGTCTTTGTATATCACTGAGGTGGCAGACAAGCATTCGACCCACTCAACAGAAAGCGGTAGCTGGGGCCCGTGAACGTATAAAAATGGAAAAATGTTGGTGACTTTTTTTTTGTAGTTCTCTCAAACTTACTTATGATAGTTTATCGCGATATTTTTTTGCCAACTACATTTCCCAAATTCCCACATCTGACAATGCACTTAGGGCCGTATTCCAGAACGTTTCTCATTACTCAATCGACGCTTGAGGCTAGTTTTTGCCTTATAAATACTACTCTCAAGTGTTTCTTGAGTATTGATAAACGTTCTAGAATACGAACATTATGAACCAAGTTTGAGATGGCGCAGTGTGGTAGTGTGTGGTTGGATTTCCATTTCGTTCTAATGTCACTATCGTGATAGATACGCTAAAACGCAGCACATAAGTTGTTGTTTTGTAAAAGATTGCTGTAGCCATTTTTGTTGTTGTTGTAGTTGCACCAATAGCTCAGAACTCGATTACAATATCTGTACAGATTAATAAAATTATTATTCTAAGCTAACAGTTTTGACTAAATGTGAAAGTAGTCAAAACTATACCGACATAAAATAATAATTTTAAAAAAATCTCTGTAGAACAGACACTCACAGAGAACGTATCGGCTCAACCGATTTTGACAGATATCGAGTGTTATACGGAGTAATTAAGGCTACATTTTATCCCCGTGTTCCTATGGGAGCAGGAACTAAGCGGGTGAAACTGCGCGGCATCAGCTAGGCTAAAATTTATTAAAAAAATAAAACACAAAACTCTTTATGTAAACCTTTTTCCTTTTAGTTAAATTATAGCGTATGATAAAACGTCATTCTGACATTTATTGATAAAACTAACTAACTAACTAACTATCTTCACGCTGTATAAGTTTTGATAACAGTATTTATATTGAAACGTAAACAATAATTCAAATAATCGTTTAAGAAAATGTAGACATATTTCGTATAATGTGTTTGAACCGCTGGCCGCATTTCAATAAATGTTTTCGAATCGTAAGTCTCAAAGCCGCTGTCGTTTTGTATTCAGTTTTTGAGCTGGTAAGTTGAGACAACATGGTCTTTGTATGCAAGTCTCGGGTTACCCTCACTCCTTCTACTTATTACTTTAGCTGATTGAAAAATGGAAAGGTCAAAAGTACTCGTATACCCAGACTCTTCCCTCTCGCTCTTGTTGAGCAAGCGGGTCTGTTCGATAGGTCCGTAATTTTAATAATTTGCCTTTGATTTATCTTTGTATTCCCAGCTCGTGAATTGGTTTATGTGATATTTTAGTGATTGTGTTTCGGTAACACGTAAGTGAAACTTGGTTTTATTGTCGTTAATCGCGTAAATATTGCTATTTATCAATCGGTAAGTTTTTTTGATTTTCATGCTAAAGTGTGATTATCAGTGAATTAAGTTGCGCCGATAATTTTATTGTTTACACTTTATTTAGACACTTTTTTTATTTTTATTTGTGCTGTATAATTAGTGAATGAGTGAGGAACGATTGACGAAGAATATATATTGTTCAAAAGTAGAGGGTAGAAGGAGTCAGGGAAGGCCGAGACTTACATATGAAGACCACGTGAGCAGATTGCTCAAAAACGGAAAGGTCAAAAGTACTCGGATACCCAGACGTGCGTGTATGAAGCGATTGATGAATCTCGAAGAAGCGAAAGAAGTATGCATGGATCGCGAAGCCTGGCGATCTGTCCTCTCTGACTACCCTGTCAGGGATACAGCGTGAAGATAGTTATTTTTTTTTTTTATAATTAGTGTTAAAAAATAATGTCCTTCCGAGATGAACCTCCCGATAGAGGGGGAGGTAAACGCGTATGTGCTACTATAAGGTCGCCACCGGCAAAGCGACTTTTTAGTGAAATGTCTCCGGTTTTCCAAACACCCGAAGATGTAAACAAACGGGTACAATCAGTTAAATTGGTCAATAGTGACTTGTCGGAATACCATAATCAAGGCGAATATTGCACGTTAGTCGGGCAGGCAAACAGTTATATTGCTACAATAAATAATTTATCAACGATCAGGGATCGCGAATCACTTTGTCTAATAAAACTTCTATCATGGATTTAAACCAGCGCTTGACCAGCATTATTTCTATTCTGGCATTAAAATCGTCATGCAACGAAACTAAGGTGGCAAATATGGCCAAAGAAATATGAACAAAAATACCCAGACGTACAAGTATGAGACGATTAATGAATCTACAGGAAGCAAAAGAAGTATACAGGAATCGGGATACCTGGCGATCTGTCCTCTCTGACTACCCCGTAAAGGATACAGCATGAAGATAGATAAGATACCCTATCATTGCATTTTTTTTATAGACTTACATAGACGTAGACATATTGTCTCGCCTTTATCCCCGAAGGGGTAGGCAGAGGCATCCTATACGCCCACATTTCACCGTATGCACTTTTTTCCGACGTAACAGGTGGTGAGCCCATTGCTGTGAATTTTTTTTTATACTATACATTATATCGTAGACGGTTCTTGAAAATAATTCTCCCTTGTAATCGGGAATTCGAAGTGTTGCATGTGAAGGTGACTCCGCGGGTCGCAACAAGTCTATACAATTGCAGTTCATTGACCTGAGTGACTAACAGACAAAATTCATTAACGCACATTAAACGCCTAGTACTACAATTGTGAAGTGAGGAGAGAATACTTTCATGTTACATTAAGGGGCCCCACCAAAATCACCGGGGCTCAAGCGACGTCTACTGCTAGCGGTGCACCTGCTGACTTAACAGACGAAGCATATACACTAATCACTTCCTAGGCGCTCGACGCTCCGCTAACACAGTGTTTTGTACACGATCACTGCGTTAGCAACTTTCAGTATGGCAGGTTACAGATGGGTGACGCTATTTGGCATTTCTATTTACCGTTTCCGTGCTTCGGAAGGCAATTTAAGCCGTTGGTCCCGGTTGCCAGTAACATGGCAGTCGTTAAGTCAAGTGGAAGGCCTTAGGGGCAACTTGAAAAATTTCAACAGCAGGTAGCCACAACCTGCGTCTGTCTATTTCAACACTACAATTCACACCACCTATAACGTGGGACAGGAATACACATGGTGAAAAGTGGGCATACAATATGTATGCCTCTGCTACTCCTTCGGGGATAAGGCGTGATAGATTGTAGTTTGGATGATTGTCCAGTCTGGTTCTATAGGATTGCATCGTGTACTTTATCTCTTCTCTTACTGTCAGTCATGATGTAGTTGTTGGTTTGTTACGAACCAAGGCGCGTCAGTAATTATTCTTAACACTTTGGACTGGAATCTTTGTAGTATTTCCATGTTTGAGTTGGAGGCAGTTCCTTAAAGTTGAATTCCGTAGGTCCAGATTGGTTTCAAACTTCTTCGCTTTTATTCGCCAGGTTGTTAGCCATTCCGTGATTATGTCCAAAGACCGTTGAAGCATAGCACTAGCTTGAGCTGGTTCCTCATGGCTCAAGGCTGCTGTGTCATCAGCAAAAGTACCCATCTGTGATTGTGATTAGGCGATAAGTCGGGTATAAGGCGTGATAGATAAATAAAAATAATAATATAAACACATTACATACTTTTCCATTAACTTTTGATATAAATCATGGAATATAAAGATGTTTTTATTTGAGAAATAATAAATACAGTATCACAATAGGCTTTTCTCGTAATCATATAATATTACTGAATAAGATAATGCGGGTACAGTGTTCAAGATAATTCAATAACAAAATGCGATGCGGACCTTAACCCCTTTGGGCATAAACCAGCCTTCGTGTGACGGGCATTCATAACGAAGATTGACACTTATGTAAGAATGGGTACTTGGTATGTATTCGTGTAATTTGCACAATCGGTAGGCGGTACACCAGCTTTGAGGAAAGATTCTGTGAGATCTAATTCTGTCGCTATAAGAGGTGAGTTCTTGTCTACGGTTTTTGTTAACTGTGATAAATCAAACTTGACATAATGGCATGACGGAAATTTAATATGTTATTAATTAACAATCTTTTCGCTGTATCCCTGATGTTGTAATCAGTGAGCAAAGATCGCCAGTAATGGCGATTCATGTTTACTTATTTATTTCGTTTCCTGCAAATTCCCATGTAACAGGAGGACATTGTCTTGTTATTAGGTAGTAAAAAGGCTAAGAAAGTTAAATAAATAAATTTGGCTAAAACGTCTTATAATAGTAACAGCCATAAAATATATAATAAAATCGAGTATCCTTTGGTCAGTGTAGTCTAAAGTTAGTGTCTAAGTTTAGACCACATGACTGAAATAAAATTCCTTCCAAATTCGGTCTTACTTCCAAATGCGGTCTCAGTGAAGCGCTCGTGGCCCCGCGGTCTCAGTGTTCTGTAAACGATCACTGAGTTATGCAAATTTCACTATGGCTGGTACTCGGATGGGTGACCACTTTGTGGCATTTACATTTGCGAGCGTTTCCGTGCTTCGGAAGGCACGTTAAGCCGTTGGTCCCGGTTGCCAGAAAATGGCAGTCGTTAAGCCTGGTTGAAGGCCTTATGGGCGGCTTAAAAATTTCAACAGCAGGTAGCCACAACCTGCGTCTGTCTATTTCAACACGGCAATGGGCTCACCACCTATTACGTGGGACAGGAATCCACACGGTGAAAAGTGGGCATATAATATGCCTCTGCCACCCCTTCGGGGATAAGGCGTGATGGATATTTATTTATTATTTTATTTATTTTTTCCAAATTAAAGATTAGAAGAGATGAAAGATAGAAAGAAAATATATGACCGCACTCTCTCTTGCCCCTACAGTAATATACAAAACATCTCTATCTCTCTCTTTTTATATCTTCACTAACTTATCTCCCTCTCAACTTACGTTCGCCACGCCCGATCACACTTTTCGTAACGCATTCACCAGCTTACTCGCCAAGCGTGTGTAAAGAAGTTATACTTTAAAAAAAGAGGTCTTGCTGTGGGCCAATGTTTTTCAGTCGTTGGGTTTATTTTTTGAACTCACACTTTATTTCGTTTCAGATAGTATGCACAGCTATATTCACGCACGCCGAGATTATAGCGCAATCTGACTCGGTAATAAACTTCGTTAACTGGTTAAAGGCGTTAATGATTATAAGAATTATTACAACATTTTTCCTTATCAGCTCATGGTCCGGTTTGGTCATGGTATGTTTCGTTGTATTTATTTACCTTTCTTGAGTAATATTCTATACTAGTTGTTCGTTGACCTTTTAATCGCCTTAAGGTCAGCGTCGACGGTCGAATTGGTGGCGAATAAGATACTAATTCAGCAACAATTAAAATTTAAACTAAAGTACTTCTGTGTATGACTGTATTTGGTACCATCGAATACATAGATGGTGAGGGACTCAAAGAGCCGTCGACGCGTGCAAATACCGAGACAGCCCTCATAGCCAAAGGCGGGCTTTTAGTGGGTTTGCGGCCTCTAAACTGCTCTGCGCTGCCGCTCCGTCCGGCGGTGCTGACCCTTAAGGCCTATCTGCACACAACAGCGCCGGCACAGTGCCGACACGTGCCGATCAGTATACGATACTATTACAAAATTTAGTGCTTTCAACTAAACAAACTCTTCAACTTTATAATATTAGTATACATAACACTAAAATTTGTGTAAAATACAGGTATTAACGCTCTCTTCTCGCGTATAAGTGCCTTTTCAGTCTGCTTGTGACCACGGCTGGTGCAACCCAGTCGAAACGTCAAGCTATTTAAGGTAAATAAGCATGATCGCGTTAATACCTGTATATTACACTTATTTGAATCATGTAACGCCAAAGTTTAAAAATTAGTACATAACACTTTATAGAAGTCTACTGTCACACACAGTCTTTATAGAAGAGATAATTGCAAACGTTCATAGGCTACAGTGACCGCTTTCCATCAAGTGAACCGTTTGTTTGTATGTCACTTCAGTGGTATAAAAAAATATTGACGTATTTTATTTTCAGAATTGGCACTGGGATTGGTTTCTGCAAGTATATATCTATATAACGATGGCGTCTACGTTTTTACACTTCATTTTTTGCATTACGTATCTCTACACTTGTTTTCACACGTGTGTTACGAGAGCCTCTGTGCAGCTGGGATGTAGTATTGTGTTCTATCCTGGTAATATGCAAAGTTTATTATACATACATACATATTGCCACGCCTTTATCCCCGAAGGGGTAGGCAGAGGCATTCTATAAGCCCATATTTCACCGTATGCATTTTTGTCATGTAACAGGTTGTGAGCCCATTGCCGTGTTGAAATGGACAGGCGCAGGCTGTGGCGACCTGCTGTTAAAATTTTTAAGCCGCCATAAGGCCTTCAACCAGGCTTAACGACTGCCATTTTACTGGCAACCGGGACCAACGGCTTAACGTGCCTTCCGAAGCACGGAAACGCTCGCAAATGTAAACGCCACAAAGTGGCATTCGCAATATGTGCTACTGGGATGGGGTCCAAGGAGCACCTATAGCGAATGTTGCTTAACGCAGTGATCGTTTACAGAACACTGAGTCAGCGGGACCACGAGCGTTAAAGTTTTACACTTTGCTTATACGTAATATAAAAAATGTTTTGGTATTTAGGTACTTTTTAAGAATTGAATAACTGCATTTGTGGCGTAAGTGTTAGTGTATGCGACGGACGCGCATAAGGTCCCTGGTTCGATTCCCGGATCGGAACAAACATTTGTGTGATCCACAAATGTTGGTTTCGGAGTTTAGGTGTTTCTTAAGTATAATATGTTTGTATTTAGAAACATATAAGTATGTATATCAGTTGTCTAGATACCATAGTACAAGCTTATAGCTTATTATGGGCAAGATGACGCTGTGTAAAAAGTGTCCCACTATATTTTTTTATTTTATTTATTTATGCATTTAGAAATAAATAAGTAGGTACTAGCTAATACCTGCAGCTTCACCCAAGTGATAAAATTATCTAGTACCCATTTTCCCTCAGTGTTATAGTAATAACTAGTACGTTCTCCTTAAGAGATAGCCTATGCCATCGCGGAGTTTTCTGTAGACCTTAATTTGATTCTAGGTGACCCCCGGCTTCGCCCGTTACATATTTCAAACTCCCGTCGCACCTATTTAATCCCGTCTCTTAAAAATTCTACAATAATGCATAAAAATTGCCCGATTTGTCGACATTTATGACTACTGCTCCGCTCTCGAGGAAATTAGCGTAATGATGTATAGCCTATCTCGATAAATGGGCTATCTAACACAAAAAGATTTTCAAATCAAATCCGACCTGTAGTTCCTGAGATTAGCGCGTTCAACCAAACAAGCAAACAAACTCTTCAGCTTTATAATATTAGTATAGATACAATTCCACTAGCAGCGTTTCGTTAAAGCTCCCAGGCGACTTATTTTTATCGATACCTCCAACAAATATCGTTATATTTAAGCCAATGTTTACAAAGGCTTAACCAATTATATACTAAAACATTCCTCCAGAACCACTTCTATTTGGTGAAAATATGACAGATACAAACAGACTAAAAATTTGATGGACAGACGCGGCGTAGGACTTTGTTTTATAAAATGTAGTGATATTAATATTTGTCTAGATCCCATACTACAAGCTTACAGTTGCTTACTTTGGGCTTGATGGCGCTGTCTGAAAAAAATATTAAATATTATTATTTACTAGTTGACGCCCGCGGCTTCGCCCGCGTAGAGAAGTTTTCCCGTTCCCGTTTTTCACAGGAACTTGTTCCCGATGTTATTGTGATGTATAAACATAAAAATCCATTCCGTAGTTTTTACGTGAAAGAGTAACAAACATCCATACAAACTTTCACCATATTATTAAGATTAAGGGCCGTATTCCAGAACGTTTATCAATATTCAAGAAACACTTGAGAGTAGATTTTATAAGGCATAATCTAGTCTCAAGTGTTGATTAAGTATTAAAAAACGTTCTGGAATACGGACCTAAGATTAACGTCAATATGCAAAAAGATTATAAACTGATTTTAGTCGTCTTAAGACCAAAGCACAGATGCTACTTTTGGCATCTACGAATTCGCAAATCTGTCGACGCTGCATCCCGCTTTCGCAAGTCTCTGCTTTCAATCGCAACATTCAAAAAATAGTAATTATCAGATATTTTATCAATGTTAATGAAAGTGTCAGTGTTAAGCTGGAAAAGTTCGTGCTCCGTTGGTTTGGACACGTCCAACGAATGAATGAGAAATGATTGACGAAGAAGATATATTGTACGTAAGTAGAGGGCAGAAGAAGTCAGGGTAGGCTGAGACTTACATATGAGGACCACGTGAGCAGATTGCTCAAAAACGGAAAAATCAAAAGTACTCGTATACCCAGATATGCATGTATGAAGCGATTGATGAATCTGCAAGAAGCGAAAGAAGTAAGCATGGATCACGAAGCCTGGCGATCTGTCCTCTTTGACTACACATACGGATATAGCATGAAGATAGTTAGTTAATTAGTTAATTCGCGAATCCGTGACTTTCTACGTTCAGGGTATCGGAAACTCAGTAGAGTGGTAATTTTGGTTTAGCAGTGGTACTGAAACTACTGTTTTATTTCAGTGATAGGCTACATGATGGTTATTGTGAACAGTTTTCGAAAATACATAACTTAAGGACAGCCTTGACGGTTATTATGAGAACTGTTTATAACGAAAAAGAGTTATGCAAGGTAAGAACCATTTTTATAAATTTAGAGTAACATACACACATATCATCACGCCTTTCTCCCATCAAGGTAGGTAGAGACTATGGCTTTCCACTTGCTACGATCTTGACATACAAATTTCGCTTCTTCTACTTTCATGAGTGTTTTCATACACGCTTGCCGGTCAGGGTACTCTTTACTTGATCTTTTACAAGGTTTTGATTGACATACGTACGGTCGACCCCTACCAGTTTGCCCATTCACTCTCGCGTAAGTTACAGAAGAGAGAGGAATCATATTTACAGGAGTTCTTTTGCATGGGTAGATTATATGTATAAGACTTGGGACCCATATAAAATGCTACAAGGAGTACTCTTTACGGCAATATTGAGTCTATTAAGTGTTAGATAGAGTTAAACAAGCCACTGATTGTGAGGGGAACTTAATACTAATAATTAATAAAATATGTCCTTATGGTGGGTGTCCGGGGCACCACCAGGATCTCCGGGACCCAAGCGACCTCACTGGCTAGTGGTGCACCTGCTGACAAACAGACTTTATCCAAATTGGTCCAGCAGTTTCAGCGTGTTGAAGTAACAAACATGTACACTCACAAACTTTCGCCTTTATAATATTATTAGCTGATGCCCGCAAATTCGCCCGCGTGCTGAAGTTTTCCCATTCGAAATTTCGCATGAAACCCTAAAAAGTATCCTATATTACTTCTAAAACCTCCAAGAATATGTGTACAAATTTTCATGATAATTGGTTAAGTGCTTTCGCGTGAAAGCGTAACAAACAAACTTACATTCACTTTTATAACATAGTAGGGTTTAATACTGATTAATGCATGGTCAGTTATAAAAGTACATGTCTTATAGATTTTACTAAGTATAAGGACTAGATTTCTACAATACTTTTCATATCTTAAATGAAAACCCTTGTACTGGTTCACTTAATTATAACAAAACGCCAATAAATAAGTGGAATAGTGTTATCATTCAAAATGTGTAGTAAATTCCACCAAGTGCCATCAATGAACAGTATAAAAAATATTTTCATATTTTGCACCAATAATAACAACAGCAGATCGCTGCAACCTGCGCTTGTTCATATCAACACAGCAATGGGCTCACCATCTATTATGTAGGACAAAAATATACACGGTTAAATGTGCGCATATTATATGCCTCTGGCCTCTGCCACCATTTCTAGAATAAAGGCAGGATTGATAGTATCTAGTAGTTAGTGACATTACTCAGGAGTCAGAACAAAGTTCACCGTCAGTCAGTACTCCATTACAATTTGTTGAAATTAATTTTGATTGAAGTGAGCTAAGATTAACGGGTCGAATATATAAAGGATTCCTCCTTCCAATTCCGTCCTTTGTTATTGTTCCAGGATGGATTTCCGCCATGTGACGCCTGAGTAAGGCTTTTGTAAGTTTCTTTGTAGTTGAGCCTTCTTAAACACAGTCAACGTTTTTGTTGTGTTTTTTTACCGAAGTAATCTCGGAACAGAAAAATATGTTTCTTGTTTGTTTGCATTTTTCCTGTTGGTAAAGAACTTACCTTTTAGTAAAAAAAGCATTTACTGTTAGGGTTGTATATTTGTTTACAAGAAACTCAACTACATGCATATTGAATGTACGTGATATCTTTATGTAATCATTAGTTTTTATTGTTTCGGAATAAGGAAATAAGGAAATTAATAAGACTTACATATGAAGACCACGTGAGCAAATTGATCAATAACGGAAAAATCAAAAGTACTCGTATACCCAGACGTGCATGTATGAAGCGTTTGATGAATCTGCAGAAAGCAAAAGAAATATGCATGGGTCGTGAAGCCTGGCGATCTGTCCTCTCTAACTGACGGGGTCAGGGATACAGCGTGAAGATAGTTAGTAAATAAATATCGAGTATTATTTTTTTATCGTGTGGCATTCTCACTGTCCCTTACCATCCGTTTAGCGCCGGATACTCTGGTAAACTATTCAAAAGGTTCTATAGTTACCACCCCATGTCTCACAAAACCGCATTTATTTATGTAAAAATAAATACTTACTTCTACACTTATAACAAGGAACGTAATTGTAGGTAAATAAAAATAAATGATGAAGTATAACAATATTATTATTATCTTTGCTTAGACTAAGTACCAATTCTACTTTGGCTTTGGTATAACTTAGTTGTCAATTGAGTTGAAATTGACATAATCCTAACGAATTTCAACCATGTCAAATTATTTGTTGTAAATATTTATTTATTTTGTTATTTCATATTTTATTATGTAAATCAAATTACAATCATGTGTAACCTATTCCCCGAAGTGAATAATTGTTGCTTCTGTTGTTCTTTACGCGTTGGAATGCTTTTTATATCAGTTTTGAGCTTTGTGAGTATATAGTAATTCGTTAATATTTAAATCTTTTTAAGTCCTGTAGATTTTTAAAGATTATAATAGGCTCCGGGTCTCTGCCCGTAGAATACTTTGAACCTCCGCGGCGGTATTTACCATCCAACTTTGGGAATTTATACATTTTAGAGTAAAGCAAGTAAATTTGCCCAATTTGTTGGAAATTTTAATATTATTGAACTACTAAACCAACATCTCACATTTCGTCCAAACTTGATTACGTCAAACTATACAAGGTAAATAAACATGATCGCGTTAATACCTGTGATCACATAATAAAGAGAGAAAACCTACGATTAAAACCTATGATCTTTCGGCTGTGCCTGTGAGTGTAGTTCATTTTAATCAAACTAGATCCACCAAAGACAAGACATTGTTATTTCTAACAAAGACATTGTACAGTTTCTTTCATCGCTTCCATTTCCTGCCCACTCATGTTCATTATTGATTAATTAATTATCTGTGTGTTATGTTGAAAAGAGTATTATGGCGATTGCTTACAATTCGGCTGGTGGTGATAATGTTAGTGCGGTTAGTAAGGTGCGTCTTATTATTGATAATCGACCCATTATCCTATAATATCATCATCATCATCCGAACGTCTGTCCCAATTGCGTCTCGCGACGCCCTGGGCTTTCCTACATTTTCTCCTCCACTTCGCACGTTCGTCGGCATCCCCTGTAGTGAGACGATTGGCACGCATGTCATCACTTACGACGTCAAGTCAGCTCTTCTTGGGTTTTCCCCTCTTCATCGTCAATATAGACCTGTAGAACCCCTTTGGACCGCAGTGCCCACTAGTTAATTTCATTCCTATTATTGTGAATCCTGGAAATCACGATCTACACCAATTGGTCATTATCAGAATCAGAAGAGTTAAATCTAACTCCAACTCGTTGAAGTCCCTGGAGACGCTAGAATGTCTTGGAATCCGCATCTAAATTAATTAGAAGTTAATTTGAGGGACTTGGAAAAATAATGCGTCTTCTCTCCTTTTCAAAGTGAGAGACCTGGATGTGTAATAGAAAAAGGGTAGCGCCACGGTATTAATTTATTACGGGTCAAATATGAGTAATCTATGATTCCAGTATTATGTATGGCAGAACCTTCTAAAAGCACGAAAATTCACCACAGATGCAAGATTCATTTAGAAATTCATCGAATATAATATATACGAGTGTTTTGAGCACGCCTTTTTCGACTTAACGCTGACACTTTCATTCAAACCTGCCATATCACTTCGTTACGTATTCGATTTTTTTTTTACTTTTTGAAATTCATGTTGTTTATTTCCAGATGACAGGGGGCGTCGTGCTGAGCGTCATAGAGAAAGATTCTGACGCAAGTTACCAACAAACCATGGAAACAATAGGTTTAAGCTCCAAAATGGGTGAGTTATCAAGAGTTTTAATTTTGAAGTTGTACTTCTTATGGCATATTAACCCTCAATTTACCCGTTAGGTCCATTGTACTCCGCACAAAGTTTCAATCAAGCTTAAAAACTTTATTACCGCGAATTATACTTCGCGCGTCCGTGTACCTTTTCGATTCGGTAGCGCGCCGGCTACGGGGTGAGGAAGAGGTCCGCCTGCACAGCGTGTATAGGTAAGTAGCCGCTTGTCATGCGTCCATTGGACTCAAACAGGGTATTTGTATAACAAAATTTGTAAAATCATGGTTTTGTTATTTGTCGTGTTTTCATGTAATTTATTTTATTCTAGGTTGTTAACAATATGGCGTCAAATTGGAGATCAGTTAATATAATGCAACAGGGTGGTGAATCGGTAAGAAACGACTGGCTCCAGGACGATGATGAGGATTCCGATGATAAAGACATTCCATTTACAACAATTTAGTCGACGATCCGAAACTGCGCGGCATCAAATATTGTCAGATGAAGAAGAAGACGAGTGCATTCCATCTGAACATGACTCGGAGTCGGAGTGTTCTTCTGATATAAGTGACGAGGAGGCACAGGAGTTCATAATAGTAGTTTGCAGTTCAAGGATTGCAAACTACTATTATGCAAAAAAAACCGGCACAAATGGGCAAGTTTTCCTTCCTCGAGAAATGTAGGCACACAAGCACACAATAAAGCCAAAGATTCGGCGATGCAGGTTTTTTTTTATTATGGTAAAGAACCATTTTTATTGTTTTGTTAACGATTGTTTAAGATATTATTGCATTAATTTAGTAGAAAAAAAATATTTTTTTGTTTGGATTTTGTTTTAGTTCGAAGCCAGAAGTTGGCATTTATTTTTTTATAGATATTTTCTAGTGATTTAGTTTATAAAAATAAATAAAATAAATATCCATCACGCCTTATCCCCGAAGGGGTGGCAGAGGCATATTATATGCCCACTTTTCACCGTGTGGATTCCTGTCCCACGTAATAGGTGGTGAGCCCATTGCCGTGTTGAAATAGACAGACGCAGGATGTGAAATGTGCTGTTGAAATTTTTTAAGCCGCCCATAAGGCATTCAACCAGGCTTAACGACTGCCATTGTACTGGCAACCGGGACCAACGGCTTAACGTGCCTTCCGAAGCACCGAAACGCTCGCAAATGTAAATGCCACAAAGTGGTCACCCATCCGAGGACCAGCCATAGTGAAAGTTGCGTAACTCAGTGATCGTTTACAGAACACTGAGACCGCGGGGCCACGAGCGCTTCAGCTTTAGTTTATACAAGAAAAATATAAGATTGATACATGACTGATTAAAATGTGATACGTAAAATAATAAGAAATATGTTGTTAAACACATTAAATTACTTTATAATACAAGGTTTTCTTTTATTTTGAGTAAAACGATGATTTGTATGGAGGAGTCTAATGGACTCAATGAGGTTAATTGTGGTATATAATTTCACCGGGTAAACTGAGGGTTAAGGAGAAATTGTCAGACTGGAATTTTTTGATGCGCGCGCACACTGACACCCGATTCCGGCACCCTTAAGTTAATTAATAATGAGTCTGACAAACGTTTTTTACTTTAAATGCCAAATAAATCTACAAGAAAATACGAGAAAAACAGTGTTTTTAACTTTTTTATATTTAAAAAAATGGCTGAAATATTTACAATTAAAGTGCGTATAACGCGGGTGACCGCATACGTCACAACACTGCTCATTCAACAGTTGCGCTCTCGTTTGCGCCCGAACGCCGCGCCGCGCCTGTTCGCAGTCTGTGCGAGGCGTCATAATGGGTGTGCCTAATCTCGGAAATTCAAAAAGGACTAAAACTTCTCGTCGTTATAACTTCGGAAATACTACATAAGCTATGCTCCAATTTTAGCTGTATTTGACAGTAATATTTTGCCTTTTTTGTGTTCTCCATTGTCCGTCTGTCTCCGTGATTTTTACATTCAAAGTAATTTTTAATCTCTTGAGACTTATAATAAAAAAGGGTTGTAGTAATGATTATAGTATACGTAATGAACTCTTGATAGAATAAATAAGAAGTTCTTCATACGTATACATATCATCAAATGTTGCTAAATCTCGAAACGGTTGCACCGATTTTAACGGGACTCTCACATGCATATAGCTGAAGTTGTAAGAAGTAACGTAGTTCTGCCTGCCTGCCTCTGTGGCGCGGTGGGAGTGAATCCGACTGCTACGCAAGAGGTCGTGGGTTCGATTCCCACCCAGGATAAAACTTTGTGTGATGAGCACGATGGTTTATTCTGTGTCTGGTTGTTATTTATCTGTAATATGTATGTATTTAGAAATATATAAGTATGTTTATCAGTTATCTGGTTACCATAATACAAGCTCTGCTTAGTGTGGAATCAGATGGCGTTGTGAGTTGTCCCAACAATATTTATTTATATTTATTTATTTTATCTCCGTATTCCCATTGCAACAAGAACTACGTAAAACCGCCAGGCAACTGCTAGTATTAAAATAAATCTATTTAATATTGTTTTGTTTACAGTGGAACAATCTAAGTATATTTACTTATATGACCATCTTCCCGAATTTGTAACATTTATGCTGACTGTACATGGGTGGCTCTTCATTGGTGCTGGTTTTTTTCTAATGATAACAAATTTTAACGTAAGTATAATACGTACTTGTAACCCTACTTGTTCAGTGTTTGGTAGATGTTAAAATAAATTAGAGGCCGTATATGTAACTGCCTCGGTGGCGCAGTGTTAGTGTTTGTGACTGGCGCGACTAAGGTCCAGGGTTCTATTTCCGGATCGGAAAAAATGTTTGTGTGATCCACAAATGTTTGTTTCGGAATTTGGGTATTTCGTATGTTTAATATGTATGTATTTAAATATATATAAGTATGTTTATCGGTCGTCTAGATCCCATAACACAAGCTTATATTAGTAGTTTACTTTGGGCTAGATGACCTGGGTAAAAAAAAGTGACTTCAAAATTTAAACAGAGAAAGCCATAACCGAAGATAAAACTATTGTCTAAAGTATAAAGTATCTACATATCACTTACATTACTTATATATGTATGTATGATTTGTATGATATAGGATATTCTTCATATTCAATAGTATAAATTCTCCATCATAAAAAATCTACATCTAATTTACAGAATGAAGATGGCTGGGCCCAAGTGTTTGTATGGTTAACATTTATCAATATCATAGTTGGTACTATCGGATCTATAGCGCTGGCTTTTGATTGTACGATCAGGGCGCAACGTTGCTTTATGAATATGGATTGGCTACAAGCAACAATATATGCAGCTGTAAATTTTGTTTATTATGGAAGTGAGTAAAAGGTTGTTCTTAAGATAATCTTGGCACCTCCCGCAGTCCCGCAGTGAAGCGTTCAGGTTTCTTTCGAGGTTGTATATGGCCTAAATTTTGGAGCAAATATTGAATTGGAAATAAAAATTGAGCGTAAGGGGCCCCACCAAGATCTCTTAGCCCAAGCGACCTCACCTCGCAGGTGCACCTGCTGACTGGGGTTGTGAGGTCAGACGGCAGTCTCTCCCAACAATACTGCAAATAAAATCGATATGAAATCTGCTCATAACATCTAAATAAATGTGGAATCCAGGCTACAAATCCAGGCAGTCTTTGGGAAAACACTTAAGATGAAGAAAAAAAAGATTGGATCTTAGACTCTCTACAGTGCAGATTTACTAAAGGGTACTGAGTGCTCAACTAGGCTGCTGGTATTAAGTTATAAAAAAACTTGTTCATGCGGTCACAAATTTATTTTGTACGATCTCTTCAAGACTTTTGATTGCTTCCATCATGTTGTGAAGGACTACATTACTGTAGTATAAGAAATAATTGTTTCGACTTTTTGTCTTCGTATTTGAACAGTAAAATACGGATGTCTATGGGGAAAACAAATTAACAAACATAAATTTCCCATATTATATTACTATGGGTCTTCCACAAGGATCGATACTAAGACCATTATTGTTTCCAATTTATATTAATAATTTTCCATTATTTTTAGTGATCTGAAATAGGAAAGTTTTGTTTACATACATACATAAGTACAACTGTATACTTGGTACCAATAGCAATAATACTTATATGTATAATAATTTGTTTGTTTCAGTTTGGTTTTACTTCATAATGGTGGTAAACAGTTATATTGTAAATGGAGATACGATAATAGACCGCTGATAAACAATACATCTACATTTGTTTATAACCTCAAGCAAATAAGTGTTAAAAAGATACTAGTATGTTATTTCCATGGATATTCTAGTACCACATGTCAAGAAAATACTTTCGTTTTAAGTGATTTATGTTAAATATATATGATTTTGAGAAGATAGAAAGTTTCATTCAAAAGGCACGTAATCTACAACCCTATCAAATCTACTCTGGCCCTTAGTATGTTGAATGTGATTTGGAATGCACTCAACACAGTAAGCCCAATCGGAATAGCTTAAAAAAGTTGCAAACTAGGAAAAAAATATAAGTAGTCATTTTATTTCTGAATTTGTATGTCGTACCCACTAAGTTTTGCGTGGTATTCGATTCGTTACGTTATCCGCCTTTTTCTTGAGTTTGATATGTTTCTTTTTATACCTCAAAACAGGTAGGGTTTTTTTCTTTGATTACCGTTTATTATAAATTTTACATGAAAAAAATTTAAACAAAGTTGTTTAAAATTAAATTTCTTAAAATTTTGGATTTGATAAACAGTACATAACAAATAATATATAATACATTTTTTCTTGTGGAGTCGATATTTTCGATTTAGTCCAGAAAACGCAGCGGTTCGTACCACGTAAAACAATTTTTACACTGCCATTATTTATTTTTTTCCGCATCAATTTCTAATTCGACTGGGCAAGTCATTTTGATAAAGACTTTTTCAAACTTTTTTTTTTGTATTTTAAGTTTATATTTAGAATTTTTAACTTTGTCTACGTAATGAAGCTTTTCCGTTCCTATCCTTATCCGTACAATTTTCCAATTTATGTTTCCATATAAACCTTCCCAAGATGTATATAAGAAATAAATTAAAAAAAAAAAACTCTAATTGGTCTCGCCGTCTTCGAGGTTTTAACATATTTTAGGAGCTTAGTAACATATTTTGCCATTCATTTTTATTTATATAGATGTATTGGTACGTTTAGGAAATCTATGCCCTAAAGCTACGTTTTACATCAAGAAAATCACTCCATATATATCCCAATTCCGTACCTCTGTCGAGCAGGAAGCTAACTAGTTAATAAATCTTCGCAGTCCATTCGTTAAAGTGGAAACTACTGGATATGCCAAGTGATTTCAGATTTATAATCAACGGAACGGCACCGACACGACATATCGTATTTACGTTTTCTGTATATTTGCAGGGATTAATATACTATAATCGAAAATTAGTAAGACGGAAGGAGAGTAGACCGCCAGTGCGGCATAGCAATGGAAGTAATATCCTCGTCTCTTTCTTACGTCCGGCGAAAATGTTTTTATTACCACTAAGGTTGCCGACAAGCATATGGATCACCTGATCAAACATACTGACAATAACATGACCATTAGTGGTAACTGAGACCAAATATAGCTTTCGTGAAAACCATATTTTAAATTAATCAGATAAAATTAAACTAAAATAGTAGATACTAGAAAGGTAAACTGCATGGCAAGGGGTTTACCACCCGTTGTTCACAAAATGGGACAAAAATGCGTACGGTGAAATGTGAGCGTATAGTATGCCTCTGCCTATCCATTCAGGGCTAAAGGCGGGACAGTATATATGTATGTAGACAGGTATGCGCATACTGATATACAATACTAGCTGTGGCCCGGACTTCGCCCGTGACATACTTCGAGTTCCCGTTTTATAAACCATAACTAATTAGTTTCAAAAATAATTTATGGATAAATGCCCGATTTTTTATTAAATGATTACTGCACATCACAAGAAATGGGCTGTCTAATACGAAAATATGTACTTACTTTTTAAAAATGTTTATAGAAACAAATAATGAAGCTCACGCAGAAACGTTGCGCTTAACGCCAACTACATTCCGGCATGATGATTTCATAAGATTTATTTGTTAAAGTGAACAAGTGATTTCAATGAAATTACTCATAAACTTTGAAAAAACAAAAGATATCCTGTTTAACAGAGAAGGCAGAAAACACTTCTGATTACCTAGATCAGAAGTGTCAACAAATCAGGTAGATAATATTGTTTAATAGCGAGCAGAGCGATTTGATACAAATTCACGTTAGCGCGCTTACTGTAAGGCTGAAAAGGCGCTTATTACATGCACAAAGCTCTATGCTATGACTGTTCCACAATATATCCCAGACTACCTCTGTGGCGCAGTGGCAGTGTATGCAACTGCCACGTTTAAGGTCCCGAGTTCGATTTCCGGATCGGAACAAATATTTGTGTGATCCACAAATGTATGTTTCGGAGTTTGGGGGTGGCCTACGTATAATATTGATGTATTTAGAAATATGCAAGTATGTTTATCAGTTATCTAGATCCCATAACACAAGCTTATATTAGTTTACTTTGACGTTGTGTGAAAAGTGTCCCCACAATTTTTATTTATTTATATTTTTGATACCTATACTAGCAAATAAAGTAATATGTCAAAACGGCATATTTGACATATTACAATAGTTATGTGAAATGATTTTGAAAATCCTTTTGTTAATCCTTTTCCAACAGGAACTTTGGACGTAGATGCTGCAGTGTCTCTATGCTGATCTGTCTAAAAACGGCTTACAGTATGGTCAGTATTAAGCCATGTTTCATCCAAAAACACAACGTTAAAACTGCCATCATAGCGTGCCGCTAGTGTAGCTCTAAAAAATCGGAATCGTGTCGTCGAATTTAAAGAGGCTATTCTGAACTCGTCACTATTCGAGGCTCGATATAACTTTATCTCTACCGAAGATCTACGGAATAGTTCTGCGTATTATCTTGTGTACTCCTGTAAATACAGCTGAGGTTTATCAGACACAAATCCGCTTCAATAAGCTAGCTTACATTTGTTAGTTGTATCGTTAATTAGTCTCTTATAAGATTAAACATTGATATAATGTTATTTGAAGGAGTTTAACGACTGCGGGTTAAAATAGATTTGAAAGTGGAACAACGGTGGCGTCATTACAATTCTTGTTAAGGTCGGCGACAAAGTTCTTTTACCAGAATGTGGTGGTACAAAAGTTTCCATGGAGAATGATGAGAAAGAATACTATCTCTTCAGAGAATCCGACATTCTGGCAAAGATCGACTACTGAACGATAAAACGATAGAACGAAAATGTTAATTTTAATTTTGGTGATTTTGATTCTGTTAGCCGTAAATTTAGTACATGATGTAGTGAATGAACATAAGATTGTGTAATATGTTGTGTGAAAAGAGGTATAGATTTTATCTCGGCTGCATTTCTCAAATGCAGCCGATCTCAATCTTAAATTTGTTACTGATATGTTACTGAAAGTAAAATTTATTAATTGATTTATCCAAGTCACATTAGTTTCTTTTGAATAAATGGCAAAATGGGTAAAAAAACCTAGGTCTGAGTTTAGTTATTGTTTATTTTTAATAAATTACAAATAAATATTGTGGTACACTTTTTACACAGCGCTATCTAGCCCAAACTAAGTTATAAGCTTATACTATGGGATCTAGAAAATTGTTATACATACTTATATCTTTTTAAATACATATATATTATACATTTGAAACACCCAAACTCCAAACCTACATTTGTGGATCACATAAATATTAGTTCAGACAGGCGCAGGTTGTGGCGAACTGCTGTTGAAATTTTTCAAGTAGGCCAAAAGGCCTTCAACTTGGCTTAACGACTGCTATGTTACTGGCGTCTGGGACCAACGCCTTTACGTGCCTTCTGAAGCACGGAAACTAACAGAAAATAAATAAAAGAATGAAATTTATGAGTAAAACTTTTTAGATAATACCTAATGATAAAACGCGCCCACAAAACTTATTATTCTAAGAATGTTACATTTCTTAAATACAATCTCTGCACTCCGAGCAGGCTTTTACTGTCAGATAATAAGTCAAACTGTGGGCTTAGAGAGTTTAAAAAGCAATCCTCGTAGCCGCGTTCGCTTAGCGTTCTGTAAACAATAATTTCCTTTTTTTTTCCATCTTGCTACTTCGTAAGGCACTTTAAGACGTTAATCCGGGCTGCCAGTAACATGGTAGTCGTTAAGCCAAGTTGATAGTTTTATAAACAGTTTGAAATTTTTTAACTGACTTTGAACTAGTAACCATATTTGATAGTGGCACCGTATGCTTGCTTGCCACCTCAGTAGTATTAAAAAAATATTTGGATACAATTTTTTTTTTTTTTTTTTTGAAAACAGCTTTGAAGTACAGAAGTGTAGTACTTACATTACATTACATACACTAGACAATATTTTTTTAATATATATACTAGTTGACGCCCGCGACTTCGCCCGCGTATAGAAGTTTTCCCGTTCCCGTTTCCCACAGGAACTTGTTCCCGGGAGTGTTATTCTGATGTATAAGCTACATTGTTGTTAGTTTCATAAAAATCCATTCCGTAGTTTTTACCTAAAAGAGTAAAAAACATCTAAACAAACTTTCACATTTATAATATTAATAACATATTTAATATATAGGCACTATGTACATACATTCTAATAGGATAGATATATAATATATTTTTGGTAATATATACACTATATCTATGATATTTATCAGACTGATATCGCTTATAAAATTTTGACAAAATGTTAACTATAGTTATCAACATCATCATCCGAGCGTCTCCCAGTTGCGTCTCACGACGCCAGGGGTCCGCTTTCCCACTCTTTCTACTCCACATCACACGTAAACTGTAATTAATAACATATAATAATTTTTAATTAGAAGCGCTCGTGGCCCCGCGGTCTCAGTGTTCTGTAAACGATCACTGAGTTACGCAACTTTCACTATGGCTGGTCCTCGGATGGGTGACTACTTTGTGGCAATTACATTTGCGAGCGTTTCCGTGCTTCGGAAGGCACGTTAAGCCCCAGTTGCCAGTAAAATGGCAGTCGTTAAGCCTGGTTGAAGGCCTTATGGGCGGCTTGATCAATTTCAACAGCAGGTAGCCACAACCTGCATCTGTCTATTTCAGCACGGCAATGGGCTCACCACCTATTACGTGGGACAGGAATCCACACTGTGAAAAGTGGGCATATAATATGCCTCTGCCATCCCTTCGGGGATAAGGCGTGATGGATATTTATAATAATTTAATAGTAATTCAGATACAATTAATTATACTTTACAAGATATTATATATAAAATTACTTGCTCCGGTTCGTACCCGACCCAAAGGTGCCCATAACACTGGCAGCACTACCGCGCTGAATCGCAATGCCCAATATAATAATTAATTTAACATTAACGTAAGTTGTTACTTATGTGATGTATTGAGTACGAGATATTTAGTACAATAATATCGTTTGTTTCATGAAATCTGTATAAGTGACTCTACTTATAAAATAACATATTTGCTGCACAACAAATTTTGGTATTTTTCCATTTCATTAAAACTTTTACACGGCAATGGGCTCACCACCTGTTACATGGGACAAAAATGCATGTGGTGAAATGTGGGCGTATAGTATGCCTCTGCCTATTCCTTCGGGGATAAAGGAGTGACAATATGTATGTATGCATGTTAAAATGTTTTCAAGTACAAAAGTATCACGAAGTGATTACATTTTTCTTCAAGTATATAAGTACATTTCTTTTCTAGTAGTATCTTGAAATATGATGCGAAATCTTTGCGAAAATGTTTTAACTTACAAACTACAAAGACAAGTTTTCTTTTGTATATTTAATAGAAATAAAAACGATTGTCGCTGTAAAGAGAATTCACATTATACATATTTTTTGTGTGTGCTATCAAAAATAATATCATAGCAGGTGCACCGCTAGCAGGAGAGGTCATTTGGGCCCCGGTGTTCTTGGTCGGTGGGGCCCCTTACACCCAACTGATAAACATACTTATAATAATAAAACATCCTACTAATTATAAACCTCAAAAATTTGTAAGTATGGCTGTTTGTTACTCTTTCACGCAAAATCGACTAAATGGATTTTGATGAAACTTTACAATAATATAGCTTACACATCTGAATAACGCATAGGCTACTTTTTACCTCGAATACAAGTTCCTGTGGCAAACGGGAACGAGAAAACTTCAACACGCGTGCGGAACCGCAGGTGTCAACTAGTACATACATATTATACATGGTAAACACCGAAACTCCGAAACAAACATTGTCAGATGGCACAAATATTAGTTCTGACCCGGGAATCGATCCTGGGACTTCAGCGCGGCAGTTGCATTCACTACCACTTACGCCACTTAGGCAGTAAGCAGTTTGCATTTACAATACTATGTTTACTACAAAACATATAAAGAAAAATAAAATGGAAAAATCTTGACATATTTATTCTGCGTAATTTCAGACAATACACAGTTTCAATGTTAGGCATCTAACTTAAATAGAACTTAAATAAACTTAACGTTGCTTAACAATATCTTTAAACTCTTAATTAACCGAACTTAATGATACGATAGATTATAATTAAAACTTTGATAACAGGGGGAATGTAAATAGTATTACCGAAGCACTTACGAATATTATAAAATTGGTTGAAATATTAGCTAAGTTATTTCGAGTTTATCTTGAAGTAGAAACTTTGCTACCTCAGGGGAACCGATGCTTAGTCGAAGTTTTGCTCACTGTATTTATCTACATTAAGTAATTAGTTAAGTTAGATGATTTCGATCCGTGATTTGAGTTAAATATTTACTTACAGATATACATATAACCGTTGAATTTGTTTAAAATTTCCCGTAATTCCTTTAACTTGACTTAACAACTACCATGTTACTAACATGCTTCTGAACCAATGCACGGACACGCTCGCGGCCACAAACGGTTACCCATCGCAGAAGAGAGAACATTGAGCTAGAGGGACAACAAGACAACTATTGACATTAATTCCTAAAGGTCAGATTAGTGTTCACGAACCTTGCACACTATTTATTAAGAGATTGGTTGACATTTATGATTGCTACTTCGCTCTATTTTGTAGTAACGTGACGTCGTGGTGTATAAAAATCAAGGTGCTGAGTCAACACAATAAAAAGATATGACCAAATTTATATTTTCGCGAAAACTTGTAGTAAGTACCAAAATTAACCTTAATTTTTAACTATTTTTATATTTTCGGTATTTTCTCTTTGCTTGTGCTATTTAAAATATATATTACCCATAGCCAAATTGACAATTCTAGGTCAACCGGAAGTACCCTAGGGATAGGTTTTGAGTCAAAAACCTATGTGTTAAGTTTTCCCGTTGACCTGGAATCACGATATTTGGCAAAAAGCAAGTCTTATAGTACAAATGAAGGGGAAGTTCCAAAAAAATAAAAAGTTGAACATAAGGGGTGTCCTTATACATACATAACAAAACCAATATAAGATAAAGGTCTAGGTTGTATGGGCGCTTATACAATTTGGAGATCTATCAAAAGTTAAGCTATGTTAGTTTGGTTTAGCCCGTATAGCTGACACAGTTTTTCATACTTGTGTGCAGACTGCAAACTATGCAAACTAAGCTATGTGATCTAACTAAAATATGCAAAGCTAAGTTAGTTGTGTTTGCCGATGCGCAGCTAGACGTACTAAGCTAAGCCCCTCCGGCCTACCCCGCACCACCTTCGCACATTTAAATCCATGCTATGTTTTTTTAGTTGCACATAATCAATATATGGGTATTCTGGTGATCCACGGGAAAAAATAATTGACCGTGGTCCACCCAGGTGGACTACGCAGGTGGACCACGGGCAATAAACGACCTTTTGCCAGTGCCGACCTTTGCCAATCGTTCGTCGAATTGAACTTCGCAACACTGACGTAGTACTATTACTTATTCTGTGACACTGTCTTTCGTTTCATTTTTGGTGTGCACGGGACAATACTTTTGTTTATCTTAGCTTGGCTAAGCAAGCTTAGTTCAGCTTCGGAATAGCTTAGTTTTCGGTCTCCAACCAGCATTTTTGCAGCAACCTCAAATAAGGTACTTATTAATTTTATTATGGTAGCATAATGGGTACCTACGTACGGAACCCTCAGCGCACGAGTTTGACTCGCGCTTGACCAGTTTTCTGAAGTATTGTTTCGTTATTCAGAAAACTTCGTTGACTTTCAAAAGCTAAAGGAATAAGGATGAGTTCATTCTGCCCACTTGTTACCAGACCGTATCCTATTTATCATTTTATTGGCATAAAAAGTTTGGGGAATGTAAAAATAGCTACTTAGGCATGATTATCTTATATGTGAGAAAAAAGATTTATAATAAGTAGAAACTATTTAGTAAGTATAGTGTATTTATTATTCTTCTTATATTTATTTTAATTAGTTCTTGTTTCTATGTAGATAGATCTCTTTCTTTGTAAGTCTGTATATGGGAATCACTTGACGTAAGAACCCAGGTGACCTATAAATACAGATACTATTGTATCTAGTTTAGGCACCAGCTTAATTATTGGATTTTAAGTCATTTGTAAACTATGTATACAACTTATACTCGTACACAGCTAAGAAAGTATAACTGTAACTAAATAATAAATATAACCGCTAAATAAATAACAATGTCTGGGAGAATAAAGATTTTTTTTTATTTGTCAGATTTTAAATACTAAAAAATATTTAATATAAGAAGCGCTCGTGGCCGTGCGGTCTCAGTGTTCGGTAAACGATCACTGAGGTACGCAACTTTCACTATGGCTGGTCGTCGGATGGGTGACCACTTTGTGGCATTTACATTTGCGAGCGTTTCCGTGCTTCGGAAGGCACGTTAAGCCGTTGGTCCCGGTTGCCAGTAAAATGGCAGTCGTTAAGCCTGGTTGAAGGCCTTATAGGCGGCTTAAAAAATTTCAACAGCAGGTAGCCACAACCTGCGTCTGTCTATTTCAACACGGCAATGGGCTCACCACCTATTACGTGGGACAGGAATCCACACGGTGAAAAGTGGGCATATAATATGCCTCTGCCACCCCTTCGGGGATAAGGCGTGATGGATATTTATTTATTTATTTTATAAAAAATATTTGAAACGCTTGTAGCCCAGCTAATTCAATGTTCTCTATACGACTTTCACTGTGACTGTTCCTGAGATGAGTAACCACTTACAATTGTTGTATTTCCATTTATAAGCGTTTCGGTGGTTCGAAAGTCACGTTGAACTGTTGGTCCCAGTTGCCAGTATCAACATATCAGTCGACATGCAAATTTAGGGCCCTTCAGGTCGCCGCAAACAGCGTCTATCCTTCACTCACTTCACCACCTGTGACGAAAATGCATACTGTGAAAAATTATATAAGCGTATTGTATGCCTCTACCATCTCCTTCGTGCGTGATTGAAGACTTAAGATAAACATCTCACAGTAAACATGGTTTAATGTGATAAAATATGCATCGTCACACACCTATAAACTAAAAGCAATTTCAGATCTGATGTATTTTTTATTTGCGATACTGGTTCAATAGAAATGGAATGTAAATAGAATTATATTTCCGTGTGAGAAGGTGGGTTGTTGTGGCTTTTTGTGTACAGCTTGCGGTGTGCATACAGATTATAAGAGAGAGGGTAACGACAACAAAACATTGATAATAAACTTATCTCGAACATTGAACTAATTTAACTGCCTCGGTGGTGCCGTGGGAGTGAATGCGACTACTGCGCTTGAGGTCCTAGGTTCGATTCCCAGGTCAAAACAAATATTTGTGTGATCCACTAATATTTGTTTCGGAGTTTGAGTGTTCACTATGATGACATACTTATATATTTCTAAGTATATAAGTATGTAAATATATATATTAATTGTCTAGATCCCATACCATAAGCTTATATTAGCTCACTTTGTGCTAGATGACACAGTGTAAAAAAAAAGTTACACAAATGTCCCAAAATATATATTGTATTATTATTTATAACTAGCGGCCCGTCCTGGTTTTGCACGGATGGACATTTATTTTTGAAACATTTTGGCAATCAAAATAGCCTATATTAATCAGGAATAATGTAGCATCCAAACAGTGAAAGAATTTTTAAAAACGCGCCAGTTCTTTTTGACCCAATCGTTACAAACATACTTACATACAAATCTTCCCTCTTTATGATATTAGTATAGATAAATTGGCGCTAAATTAATTCAGAATCATTCAGTTGTCAGATTAGAAAACTACAATATCTGGACAAAGGTACAAAATATTGGGATTTTGTGAATTTCGTCTCGACAAATAAAAAACTACCAAGAGGAAGCTCCCTCAAGAAGGACCTACAGTCTGGTCAGGATGTTGATTTTGCAGGCCAGCCATTGGTGGATGCAAAATGTGCAGCACTGTTTGTTGGGGAGTAGAGATTATTGAAGGAAGAAGGAAGTATATGTCCGGCAGTGGGCATTCGACAGGCTGAAATGATGAATTTAAAACTTTAATTAAAATATATGTATTAATAAACGATAGAAATAACTACAAAATCAAATAAAAACTCTGCTGTAATTAGGTTTTAGGTTAGGTTCACTTTCGAAGGCGGTTATCGCGTGCTTGTTTGAATTTAACCGGCGTTGATTGGTGAAGCTTTGGGTCGGGACCTTAGTAGTTTTGTCGGGACACCAAAAATTTTTTTTTTGTTATATAGCCCATTTATCGAGAAAGGCTATAGGCTATATATCATTACGCTACTACACTGGCGAGCAGAGCAGTAGTCATAAATGTCGACAAATCGGGCAAATTTTTATGCATTATTGTAAAATTTACAAGCGACGGGATTAAATAGGTGCGATGGAAGGTCGAAATACTCCACGGGCGAAGCTGTGGGGGTCATCTAGTGATTAATAAGTATGTATTCAATACTTATTATGTTAAAACAAAATACAAGATAATAGTAAAGCCAGCACAATGTAATAGAAAATGAAAACCGTAAACTTACCTGTGACTCATCATTTTAACTATATCAAAATACTTGACCCATGAATTTATATAATCGAATCTTCAGCACATAATTTTACCACAAATATACCGACCATTTTCAAGTGAGCTTGAACTAGGGTAACAATTGTGACAGATTATTTAAGCGGGATAAAATATTCTACCCTTCTACTTAAGCTACGCAAGCTGGTAGGACGTGATGAAAAATCGCATTTGTAGATAACCTCCTGAAGAGGTGCAAGTCACGCTATGTGGAGACAAAAATGATGTACTTATCTACCAGTATACCGCTATCATAACACAGCAGAAAAAGTAGATATATATCTAATTAACAAAACTTTTATAATTAGAGCTGAAATTCTTATTTTGATATACTGTTCAATGGATTCAAAATTAAAAGAAAAAGTAAAATTAAAAAATACAACTCAATGTGGTGAAGAATGACATATATCAAATTAACGAAACTCTTCTAATTTGAGCTGAGATTTTTACATAATTAAATTTTGAAATATTGTTCTTTGAATTTAAAATAATAAAAAGTCCCCACGAACTCTAAAAATATGGTTACTTTACTCTGATTGGGAGGTCCTGGGGTTCTATATTATCAAAGAGGACAGGTAATCAAAGGTTCCGTGTGCGCAAATTGAAGTATGTCAGATACAGGTTTAATCAGGACAGATCGACCTCTTGGAGTTTATCTATGTACTGTTAAACACGCTTTGAAATTTCACTTCTGAAGTTGGGTATTGTGTAGGAACTATTTGGTTATTTCGATTATTACCCTATTATTCAACTTGCACTGCTCGTAACTACTAGTTTACATCTTTTTGAGCTAAATTTTGGCATACATATATTTCCTTTTTTTTACCCGCAGGGCAGATATATGTCATTCTTAGACTGTGGACATAATCGTACCCAGAACCGAAAGATTACAGGACTTTTTTTTGTCGCACCATAAAAACCTGGAAATCTCTGCTGGCGCACGTGTTTCTTTCCTCTTGCAATCCTGGGTCCTTAAGGAGAAGCGTGACAAGGCATATTGCTAGGCCGTCAACCAGAGGGTTGCTATCGGAGCCCTGCAGGCTGAGATAGCGGCCCTCAATCACGGGTCTTCGTCTCTGCTTCCATCAGGCGGACAACGCCATTTTTACGTGTCAAATATAACTAGGTGCTTTTGCCGTCCCCGGTAAGTCTAAATGGAGCAAAGCGTTTTGCTGTCACCATTTCCGAACACGAACTTTCGGTGATTATTCCTCCATGGTATGTCCGATTTTCGATCTTATTTTTTTAAAACCATCTATATAATATCTATGGGTCAAATTTGATCAAAAAGTGTTGAGTGGTTTGGGAGTTCGAGGACAAAGCGAAAATCCGAATTAGGAAAGAACAATAATTTCCAAATCCCATCTGAATTTGGAGCCTGGGTCCGTTTTTATTTGCATTATTGTTGGGAGCTACACCGTCTGACCTTCCAACCCCGAAATTCGATGCCTTATGCCGTTGCTTTCCTCTTCCGTTAATCAGCAGGTACACTGCTAGTAAGTGAGGCTGCTTGGGCCCAGGACATCTTGATGGAGCCTCTTACAGCCTAACCTTCTTATGTATATCACAATACAATAATTTGGTAGTGGAATTCAGGTGGTCAGTATCACTGCAAAAGAGAACACTTTATTAACGGTTATTGAGATCGATTTAAAACTTGAAGAAACGTATTTAAAATAGTTTTTTGGATCCGTCCGTTCATCTGTTTGTACTCAGTCTAAGCTTAGAGATTTTCAGTACTAAAAAGCTATAATATGGCTTGATTATAATACAGTTGAGTCATGCCTGTAAGGTTTATAATAATAGTGTCGTTAGCTCTTCTATATGACAGGCGAACATGCTATTTTTATGGTCTACCCATATTGTGTCGAACAAAAGTAATGGTTTAAAAAAAATAGAATTTGTTTCACAATTTTATTGATTAAAGAATCAATAAAAAAAGAAAAGAGAAAAGAGGTTTATGAAATTTTAAATTTTTATCGTTCCGATGAGAGATGGTGGCATGAATAATCGTGTAGTCGCGTTTGTTTAGGACAACACCTCTTAATTGGCAATCCCGGGGTGCGTTGTTTGTTGTATGAAATCTTGTTCAGATGGCCTCATTTCATACAAACACGTGATTGTATATATTGATGTTGAAAAGTTCTAAACTAACCCCGCATAAACCTTTCAAGGTTTTAGTGGTGAGTTTGAATATATTGTATGAACATGAACCGCTAACAATAAAATAAAGTTTTAAATAAAATGAAGTGGCAGGTTTGAAAATGTCAGCATAAACCTGGAAAAGGGGGTGCTCAGTTGGTTTGGTCATATTCAACGAATGACAACAAATACTACTGATGTTTTTGTTTTTAATAAATTGGGTAAAGACAATTTGATTCGAGACGGGGATTGAACCCGTGACCTTTGCCTAACCAGGGCAATGTTCTAGCCACTTGGACTACCCGAACCGTATCGAATCAAATTGAAATTCTTCACCATATTTTTTACATCATTGTCATTTTAATTATTTATTATGACTAGAATATTTATTGTTCCAAAGTAGAAGATAGGTCATAGTAAACCGAGACTTACATACGAAGACCACGTGAGCAGATTACTCAAAAACGAAAAGGTCAAAAGTACTCGAATATCCAGACGTGCATGTATGAAACGTTTAATGAATCTGTAGGAAGCGAAAGAGGTATGCAAGAGGCTTACTATACGCCCCCCTTTCACCGTATGCAATTTTTTTGTCGCACGTAACAGGTGGCGAGCCCATTTCCGTGTTGGAATGGACAGGCGCAGGCTGTGGCGACCTGCTGTTGAAATTTTTCAAGCCGCCCATTAAGTCTTCAACCAGGCTTAACGACTGCCATTTTACTGGCAACCGCGACCAACGGCTTAACGTACCTTCCGAAGCACAGAAACGTTCGCAAATGTAAATTCCACAAAGTAGTCACCCATCCAAAGACCACCTATAGCGAATGTTGCTTAACGCAGTGATCGTTTTACAGAACACTGAGTCAGCGGGGCCTCGAGCGCTTCAGTGTGAAGATACATATATATAGAATAAAATAGAAAAAAAATCATCGCGGGAATAAGTGATGCGAACATCGTACGGTGGTTGAACCTCCATTTTTCTCTCAAAACAAAAATGTCCATTGTGTTCGCTTATTTATTATTTAGGTGATTTAATGTGGGTAGGTAAACAGACTTTGGGACGCTAATATTTTATTAGGGGCATTATAGCCTACGCATATCCATTCCGTATTAGAAAATGTCGGACTTTATAAACTAGCAGATTTTAATTTTTTTTTGCAAAAAAAAATAAAATATTTATTTTTCAAGTACCGTGTTATTTTTATATGCATTTGAAAACCTGTTAATTTAGTATTACAAACAGACACTTTAACTTTATATATCTGTTTAGGAATGCACTGTTGATTGAAACTGCAAATGATTTTGACTCTAGAAGTCAAATACCTATAAGATCAGGGAAATTAAATTTCATGAAAATCGGTTGAGAAATACACAATGTAGAAATGTACATACACTTAAGAACATTTTGACATTTGGAAATAGAGTTAGTTCACTCGTTCGCTTGAATTATTGAACGATATCTGTCCCGTTCTATTTTTGAAACTCTAAATACAGATTCAATATAATTTTGTCTGTGGCATTTATTCAGGTCTGTGGCATTTATGACAAAAGTGAAGTTTTCGACTTTTGGCGGGAAGAGTAGACGCTTGCTGTAAACTAGTGCATTTATCTTGTTTTATGTGCGGGAGTGGTGGTTTCTTGGACATAAAAGTTGTGTTAACGTGCTATAGTGAAAGACAATGATAAATATGCAGTGAAATGCTATTTTTTCTCTTGCCGCGAAAAGTCCACTGAAAACCCCAGTATAAGAATCACCATTATACTGAGGGCAAGGACCAGGACCTAGAACTGAGGACACGACATCGAAAAAGACTGGATAGGACTAATTAGAAGATAAGATTGAAGAAATATGATTTAAAAATAAGATTTAGCTTTGTAACCAGGCCATAAGAGAATTTTAAAAAAAAGTGAAGTTATCCTCTGTTTTCCTGTTTTCCACAGGAACCCCGGGATTAAAGTAGTCTATGGCCTATTCTGATGTATAACCTATATTACTGTAGATGTAGAGATTAAAATCCATTCTTTATTTTTTTGCGTGAATAGAAACGACTACGACGAAGTAGGATTTTCTTATAAAAAGATTAGGTAATTATAGTTTGTTTGTTGCATGTCTTTACGGGATCACTTAATTCTAAAGTCCTAAAAATAAAAAAAATTGGATTTGTGCTTCTGGGTATATAAAAATGCATGATATTTTCCAAGATACGTACAATGTAACACAGGACAGAAATCAAATACAGTGAGTCGTTGATCCCACTTGTATGTATGGAGGTCAGTGATCCCACTAGAATGATTTAAAATAACACATACAATTTTAACTAGATCCAGGCTCTATTCTTGACTGCTTAGTAAGAGAGGACGGATCGCCAGTGATAAAGTATAAAGCGTCTGGGTTGACCATGGCTTACACGCCAAGACCACGACAGCAGATTGCTTAAAAACGGAAAGGTTACACGTACTCGGATACGTGCATGTATAAAACATTTAATGAATCTGTAGAAAGCGAAAGAGGTATGCAAGAACCGCGAAGCCTGGCGATCTGTTCTTTCAATATAATAGGAGCAATTCTTTACATTCGTACCGTGTAACTTTGCTAAGTAACGGTACATGGCGTTTTATGACGGAAAGAGGTGTATTTCGTCGGTTTTGAGTAGGTCTCGTTAGCATACTGCCTCTGTGGCGCGGTGGGAGTGCATCCGACTGCTACGCAAGAGGTCGTGGGTTCGATTCCCACCCAGGATAAAACTTTGTGTGATGAGCACGATGGTTTATTCTGTGTCTGGATGTTATTTATCTATTATATGTATGTATTTAGAAATATATAAGTATGTTTATCAGTTATCTAGATCCCATAACACAAGCTATTATTAGCTTACTTTGGGCTAGATGGCGCTGTGTGAAAAGTGTCCCACAATATTTATTTATTTATTTATACTTGGTAAACCGTCTTACCTGATAAGTCAGAAGACGCTAGTTCAAGTCCAGCTCTAGACTGAAAAGTTTTTCACTTTTGAAATTAGTTATTATTTATTTATTTATCTATCACGCCTTTTCCCCGAAGGGGTGGCAGAGGCATACTATGTGCCCACTTTTAACCATGTGTATTCCTGTAGTAGTAGTAGGTAGTTTTAAATTAGGATACCCCGTAACGTGAAGATAGGTACTTAAAATCTTCGTAAAAATTTGAAAATGGTAGTCATTTTTGCCCTTGACATGAAACAGACCCTAGCCATTAATTATGCTGCTCAAAATTCTCAACCATACAATGTTTTCGATATGTAGATATTTGAGTTGGAATCTGGTGCAATATCTGATTCTGTGTCAAGGCTAACGGGTCTTGTCGGGAACGCGGGACACCTGTCACGCTCTGGAGCAATTCGTGTCACGTAGCAGCGTTTTGTACGTCGCTCCTTTATATGAGCAACAATTCTTCTGCGGATTCGAGGAGGTTTTTGAAAGACGTTCAATGCATTTCAATGAAATTGTTATTGAAACTAAAAGATCTGAAATCAGATTTTGACATTGACATATTGTGATTTTAGTGTTATTTACAAATTAAGAAGAGAGCCCGATCGTATTGAAATCCTTCTCCTTTGTTTTCTTTGTTGGAAAGAATGGGTATTTAATATGGATATAGTTGGCATACTAATTACATTTCAAAATGCCGGGATCGAAAGAAACGCTCACCAACACACAGAAGGCGGATTTATGAGCGCTCCTAGCTCGTATAAAACAAAACGTTAATATTTTATGAGACTATATTATTGAGACAAATAAATAACTGAATTATTAAGCTATTCCAAGTTATTCGTTTGCGGAATACTCAGTAACTTAGTAAGTATCAAATTAAGTGGGCAAATAAAAAAAAAACTAGATACTCATAAGTAGGTAAGTAAATATTAACTTGAAAATAAACAAACAGCAAAGGAAAATAAATTATGTATAATTTTTCTTTGTTACGAAATAAGCACACAACTGCCTCAGTAGCGTACAAACACTGTTTGCGACCCATAATATTAAAAATAAATAAGTAAATGTCGTTGGAACAACTCACACAACGCCATCTGATTCCAAACTAAGCAGAGCTTATACAATGGTAACCAGATAACCGATAAATATACTTTTATATTTCTAAATACATCCGGTTGAAGGGACAGGTCTACAAAACCATTATTAGACCTGTCCTTTTACATGGCAGTGAGACGTGGCCGATATTTGAGCGACACAAGCAGGAGCTGCGTGTCACGGATATGAAGATGCTGCGGTGGATGTGTGGAGTCACGCGGATGGACCGCGTGAGGAACTCTCGCATCCGCGGCAGCCTTCACGTCCGTGACATTGCAGACAAGTTGCAAGAGTGTCGCCTTCGTTGGTATGGTCACGTCTTGCGGCAACCGCCGGGCTACGTAGGTAACAAATGTCTGGTCATGTCAGCCCCGCCGGGTCCCGGTAAGAGGGGAAGACCCAAGAAGTGCTGGCTTGACGTCGTAAGGGATGACATGCGTGCCAATGGTCTCACTACAGGGGATGCCGAAGACCGTGTGAAGTGGAGGAGAAAATGTAGGAAAGCGGACCCCGGGCGTCGCAAGAGCAACTGGGACAGACGCTCGGATGATGATGGGATATTTCTAAATACATACATATTATAGATAAATAACACCGAGACACAGAATAAACAATCGTGCTCATCACATTTGTGTGATGAGCACGATTGTTTATTCTGTGTCAATAAAAATAAAACTTGAAAAATGTATAAAACTTTGGTTTTATAAGTTTTATCCTAGGTGTGAATCAAACCCACGACCTCTTGTGTAGCAGTCCGATACACTCCCACCGCGCCACAGAGGCAGTCAGAATGGAACCATGAAACAAGATCTTCAGGCTACGGGGCTTACGGGGTTGGGAGATCAGACGGCAATCGGTCACAAAAATGACGAATATAAAAAGCATTATTATATCTGCTCATAGCAATCAATAACATAGGTTCCAAATTCATTATATTTTTATATTTGTATAGAAATAAAAACAATCTTACAGAAAGCCATCCCTCCATCCAATCAGCCCATACCAGTCCAGCTGGACGTAGGCCTCTCCCAATTTACGTCACAATACATGGTCCATCTGGCAGGGGGTCGTCCTACCGTACGTTTGCCGAGTCGCGGTCTCCATTCCAGAACACGTTTCCTCCATCAAAAAAAAAACAGCACAAAGCCGTCTAGTCTAAATTTTTAATAATAAATAATAAATATTGACACTTTTAACACAGCACAAACTATGCTATAAACTTCTACAATGGGATTTAGACAACTGATAAACATACTTATTTATTTCTAAATACATACATTTTATACATAGAAACGCCCAAACTCCGAAAGAAACATTTGTACATAACATGTTGTATTTTTACATTTGTACAGTATAAATAATTTGAAACGCCAGACAACTAAAGGTATCTAAATTGGATTAGTCCCAATTATATCTAATATACATATACGAGTATGTAATTTGAGTTTGTTATTGTGTGAGCACCATGTAGACTTATTTATTATTTTGAAATTGACATGATAGTTGCTGTGCAGCTTTTGGGTATTTCATGCTCGCCTAAATGTCCTGGTAGTGGTGGCGTATGTATCGGGTCGCCTTGTTCCCTATAATACGGTTGAGTCAGGCGATGGCTGATATATGCGTCTTACCCGTGAACGGGTGCCGTCTGTTGGGATTTGTCAGCTCATTACAAATAATATTATATAAATAGCTTTTATAGCAATTATTACAAATAATATTATTTAAATTTAAGGCAAACTATGTTTTGTCGACTGTTGTCACATTAATCCAAAGGAACTATATGAGTGTAATTTTAATCAACACTACATTGATTTTGTGTTTTTTTTTTTGTAAAATTTCGTTACTGTATAATTGGTCAAATATCATGTAAATCAAACTAATGTAATGGTGGTTAGATAAGAGTGGCCATGAGTTTTATTGCCAGGTTCTTCCTCAGGCTCTACCTATTGCTTTGCGAATCTGGCAGTAAATGTAGAAGCAGTAAACTTGACGTTCATAAGAGTTACTTTGTGACCTTCATGCATAAAGATTTTTCATTTTCATTTTCAACACAAACATTTGATCCGATTCCGGAATTCAAACAAGCGGTAGGATTCGACTACCGCGCTGAAGTCTCCAGCGCGGCAGGCGAATACTACTGCTTACGCTTCCAAAGAATTTATATCAAAGACGAAAACTGTACCGAATTGTTCTACATAAATCTGAATAAAATATACATTACTAACACAATTAATGTTCAAAATATTTAGCCTATTTATCCTTATTATCAAAGTTATCGAACACAACCCATAATGTACTTGATTTTATTAGTCCCAAAGTTCATTATTTACAAGTTGTAAGTGTATCAAACACTTGTAAACTAGAGTTTGGGTTAACTTTACTGTGAAACTGTCAAAGAAGTTTCGAATACAATTTGTCAAGATGCGGTGGCGGTTGAGACTTAGTTAAAGGCTTATATGTAGTTTACACGATCAAATGGGTTGGGATATATGTTAAAACGATAATTTCTTAATATTCATCAAACACTAATTAATTGTGCTACGTAACTTTGGCCGACCGAATACGTAAAGTGATACGCAAAATGGCAGGTTTGAATGAAAGTGTCAGCGTTAAGCTGGAAAAGGGCGTGCTACGTTGGTTTGGACACGTCCAACGAATAAGTGAGGAATGCTGGACGAAGAATATATATTGTGCGAAAGTAGAGGGTCGAAGGCGTCAGGGTAGGCCGAGACCTACATATGAAGACCACGTCAGCAGATTGCTCAACAACGGAAAAGTCAAAAGTACTCGGATACCCAGACGTGCGTGTATGAAGCGATTGATGAATCTTGTAGAAGCGAAAGAAGTATGCACAGATCGCGAAGCCTGGCGATCTGTCGTCTCTGACTACCCCGTCAGGGATACAGCGTGAAGATAGTTAGTTACTAATTACCTGCAGATAGTGATAAAGTATCTTCAAAAGATTATCGATCACCGTAGCGCTATTTCGTTGTTGAGTATTAATTTTACGTTTCAGTGTCTAAAGTCCGTATTCCAGAACGTATCTCAATACTCAATCAACGCTTGAGGATAGATTTTGCCTTATAAAATCTACTCTCAAGTGTTTCTTGAGTATTGATAAACGTTCTGGAATACGGACCTAAGTTAATAACGTGTTCAATTTCATATAGTCGCACTTTTTTATTTGGGAATATTCCCAATTGAGTGTTCCAGCAGGCGTAGTATCAGTAAGTGGTAAGTGGAGTCTGGTACTCTGGCGTATTGGCGGCGTAGGTTAACCGGTTGGCCAGGCAGATTAATAGAAATACCCATTGTTCTGTACCCAATAATATTTTCTATTTTATAATTTGAGTTTTTAGTCAACCTGACTATTAAAAAAAACTATTAAACGGATTTTAGCTTACTAACTAACTAACTAACTATCTGCCCCCTCTATCCCTGACGGGGTAGTATTAGTAGTATTGAACGGATTTTGATGCGCATTTTTGTATTTCTTCTTTATCTGATTCAAAACTACCGTATATTTGATTGCAATCTCTTGAGTGGACCCAAAAATATGACGCAACAAGATAAAATATAATCGAAGACATGGATATTATTTTGTTTGGCTTACTATATGGGCAGAGCTACAGCTGGATACTATTAGTATTATTATATTGACCGTGTTTTGAATAAATCCGAGTTAACTTCAAACAACCAACGAATAGGTTGTTTTAAAATATTACACGCCGCTCTACTGCAAATGTTTCAATCCACTAAAATTAAAAAGAAAACCCAGTCTAATATAAGCTGTATTTTGATCTACGTAGAGTATGAAATCGTGAAAAGTAAACTTAGAACTGTGATATGTGCACTGCTCGTGGTTCTATTGTTGGTCTTATCTGATACTAAAATCTGGGTTGGAGCAAAATAGTTAGAACCTGTCGAGTTCTGCAATATCTTCTGTTATAGACATAGCAATTTGTTTGATGGGCCTTTTTGCTGCTATAAAATATGAAAAAGTGTGTTTATCAGAGTACACATACACAGGTAAGAAGTGAAACTTCTTAACGATATTTTTTTAGCTATCATATCTCATACGTCGATATAAACTTACTTTTATTGTACTTATGTTATAGAAGGTTCACTACTAAACAACATGGCGCGTAACCGAAAAACGTGACGATTTTTTTACAGCTCTAAAATTTCTTTCTACGTCTATAAAGAAGTTTCACTTAAAAAACAATTGTGGGACGCTATGGGATCTAGACAACTGATATACATAATTATATATTTCTATGATAAACGCGATTTATATATATCATAAACGAGAAAGTTTGTAAGTATGGATGTTTGTTACTCTTTCATACTAAATCTACAGAGTGGGTTTTGATGAAAGATCCTGGTTTTCAGGAGTTACAGTAATGGGGATAAGGTGGACTTAGTCCCAATAATAAAAATGCCCACTTTCTTAAAAGTAGCTATCTTACTTATAAAATCCTAACCGGAGACAGCTTAGCAAAATGAAAACTATTAAAAGACCTATAATAATTAACACTGTCGAACCAGTCAGTTTGTGTCCACGACCGGTGCAACCTGGTCGAAAAGTCATGCAACAAAAGATATGTGAAATAACAGCGTTTAGCCCCGGTAGTAAAAATTATACTTTTAGTATGATAATAAATAGGTAAACTAACTACAGAATTTTGTAAACCGGTTCAAAGTCGATATTTCAGGGACTAATTTTGCTGTGGATAAAGTTTTACAGCAATAAAAATATTTTTGTGAATATTAGCAATTAGTGTGCTAACTTTCACATAAATATTTTATTAAAGTGAAAAAAGACAACACCGTTCATTGGTATCAGAGTTGTTGAGTAGCTCGATAGATGGCTCTGGTCGTACTCTTAAATGACGATTAAAATGTAGTGAAGAATTTCAACTTGATTCGGTATGAATGCATGAATGAATTTGAATTTGTTCGGGTACTTCAGTGGCTAGAACATTGCCCTGGTTAGGCAAAGGTCACGTCCCGAACCGGGTTGTTTTATTTCACTTTAATAAAATAATTCTGCTGTGGCGTCCAGCGTCACATAGCGGAGAAGTGTTGATCAATATCAATATTTCTTCATCTTATTATGACGGTTGTCACTATGAACGCATTGCCACCATCACAGCACTCCTGGCGCCGGAGGGATGAGTGAGGAGCAGATACAGCGCATAAAATACAAGAGGTATGTGGAAGTGCGATGCAATGCCGACCCCAATATCAAGATGAGATTCCTGTCAAGCCCCAAACGAAACCTAGTTATTGATCGCCATAATTTATCTTTTTCTTTTTTAAATATTGTGGAACACTTTTCACAGAACGCCATCTAGCCAAAAGTAAACTAATATAAGCTTGTAGGATGGGATCTAGATAACTGATAAACATACAATATTTCTAAATACATACATACCTACTAGCGAACACCCAAACTCCGAAACACACATTTGTGGGTCACACAAATATTTGTTCCCGTGAATCGAACCCGAGACCTCAAGCGCGGCAGTCGAATTATTATTCTGTATTAATTAATTAACTATCTTCACGCTGTATCCCTGACGGGGTAGTCAAGGAGGACAGATCTCCAGGCTTCGCGATCCATGCTTACTTCTTTCGCTTCTTCGAGATTCAACAATCGCTTCATACATGCACGTCTGGGTATCCGAGTACTTTTGACCTTTCCGTTTTTGAGCAATCTGCTCACGTGGTCTTCATATGTTAGTCTCGGCCTACCCTGACTCCTTCTACCCTCTACTTTTTAACAATATATATTCTTCGTCAATCGTTCCTCACTCATTCGTTGGACGTGTCCAAACCAACGGAGCACGCCCTTTTCCAGCTTAACGCTGACACTTTCATTCAAACCTGCCATATTGCGTATCACTTCGTTACGTATTCGGTCGGCCAAGGTAACGCCGCACAATTTTCGAAGTGATCGCATCTCCACAGCATTCAATTTACTTTCATGCATCTGCTGACATACCCAGGTTTCACTACCGTAAAGCAAAGTTGGCACTAGCACTGCGTTATGAATCGCCATTCGTGCTTCTTTTACGATGCTTTGTCGCTTTATTAATTAATCAGTCAGGCCTTTATCCCCGAAAAGGTGGCGGAGGCTATATGTCCTTGTGTATACGTATATGTCATTTCAACATGTGCATTTTTGTCCCATTCTGCCTCGGTGGCGCAGTGGTAGTGTATGATACTACCGCGACTGAGGTTCAGGGTATGATTCCTGGGTCGGAAGAAATATTTGTGTGATCCACAAATGTTTGTTTTGGAGTTTGGGTGTTTCATATTTAAAATATGTATGTATTTAGAAATATTAGGGGTTAAAGTATGAAATTGCCTTTTTTTACTGAAAATCTAAATTGTTTATTTTTTAGTTTATAACATATTTATTTAATCAAAATAGTTACCATTATTATCTATACATTGCTGCCATCTAATAGGAAGGTCATTTATGCCTTTGCGATAAAACTCTGAGGATCTAGACTGCACAAACTGTGTGAAAGCATTTTGTACTGCCTCCTGGGAAGAAAACTTCTTGTCGCTTAGATAACTGTCCAAATCACGAAAAAAATGCTAGTCCGTTGGAGCAAGGTCTGGCGAATACGGAGGAGGACGAATGGTTTCTAACTGCAGTTCCTGAAGGGTCAAAACGGTTTCTCGTGCTGTATGAGGTCTCGCGTTGTCATGGAGAAATAATGGTGAAGATCGATTCATGAGTCGGGGCTGTTTTACTGCTAGTTTTGCCAACATTGTTCAGAGTTCGGCACAATAGACATCTGCCGTGATTGCTTGACCAGATCGGAAAAACTATAGTGAATAACACCATGCTGAGACCACCAAACAGTTACTATTACCTTTTTATTAGTAAGTTTTGCTTTAGGACACTGTTGTGGCGTTTGACCTGGGGTCAGCCATTGCATTTTTCTTTTACGGTTATCATAAAGATTCCACTTTTCATCACATGTCACAATTCGATCCAATAGTCTTTCATTTCTGTACCGATTTAACAAGGCAACACAAGTTTCAACACGCGTTTCTTTCTGCAGATCAGTCAAATCATGAGGCACCAATATTTCGTATTTTTTTATTTTATTGATGTGACGCAAATGAGTCAGTATTGTAGGTAAGGTAACGTTAAACCATGCCGCTTTAAAATATTCTGGGTAGTTTGACTAGGATCGGCTTCCACCATCTCTTTTAATTCATCGTTATTCACCTGTCTGGGCAGTCTTCCTCGTGGCTCGTTCTTCAAGTCGAAGTTTCCATCACGAAAGCGTTTAAACCAAAATCGCACGGTGCATTCATTAGCAGGCCACTCACCAAACGCAACATTGATATTGCGGGCTGTTTCTGCCGCGTTACTTCCGCGTCGGAACTCGTATTCAAAAATCACTTGAAGTTTCGCAGTATCCATCTTTCTTGTCTAAGTTGAATAACAAAAAACAATTGAAAGTCGATATTAAAATGTTTCACATTTTTTAAAAAAAGAAAATCATAGAAATATTATTTATACTGTTGATTGATGGCGCTTGGTGGAACTTGTGTGTGTGTACCTTTGAGAATGCCGTGAGGCGAAACCAGTCAGGTTTACAAAGTAAATGTTGTGGAACAGTAAAAGTGGTGTTATTTAATATGTGCATCATAGAAATCATGTGAAAAAAGTTTCATTTGAAAACCTCAAACCATTAAGATTCTATGTCAATTCAAAAAACCTATTACAATAAAACGGCATAATTAGTATTTTTATCAGTCGTCTAGATCGCATAACACAAACTAACATTACCTTACTTTGGGATAGACGGCGAAGTGTAAAAAGAAAAATGTCCCACAACATTTATTCAGTAAAAATCATATATCTCATCTCAAGTCTTCACATTTTCTCTCACATATCATCATTAGAGACATAAAAGCATGTAAGTTAATTAAATTATCTGTTCCACAGATATATAGGAGTAAGGTCTGTACAAAGTAATATTCAAGAGTCTTTGTCAGCATTACGCCGCAAATTAATTAATTAGGCAGACTAACATTGAAGCTGGTGCACTGACAGGCTTAACAGAAAAATAAAATATACTGGACTCAAAGCATCGGCAGATGAGATAGAGCGCTGTCATAGAGAACTAAAATCTGGGTTTTCATCAATTTTTTAATAAATACTGGGAAGGGATGGCATTGGCATATAATATACCCACTTTTCACCATTTGTATTCCTGTCCCACGTAATAGGTAGTGTGTGTGGCTATCTGCTGTTGAAAATTTTCAAGCCGCCCATAAGGCCTTCAACTTGACTTAATGACTGCTATGTTACTGGCAACTGGGACCACAGGCTTAACGTGCAAATGTAAACGCCACAAAGTGGTTATCCATCCGTGACCAGCTATAGCGAAAGTTGCTTAACGCAGTGATCGTTTACAAAACACTGAGTCCACGGGACCACGAGAGCTTAATTTTACGCTTATATATTTATGTGCGCTTACAACACTAGCTCAGTCAGTCACGAGCGGATATGGTAAGCGCACTTGATTAGATCATTAGATTATGAATTATATATTACATTATGTAAATACTTCATAAAAATATATAAAGCGAAAGAGTTTGTTTGATTGTTTGGTTGGTGGAACGCGCTAATCTCAGGAACTACTGTTTCGAATTGAAAAATTCTTTTTGTGTTAATTAGCCTATTTATCGAGGGCTCTACAGACTATATATCATCACGCTACTATTTAGAAGAGCGGAGCAGTGGTCATAAATGTCATTATAAATGAGGAAAATTTTCATACATTTCATTTTGAACAGAAATAAGCTACGCGATTAAATGTGTGCGACTAGGGTTCGAAGTATGTCACGAGTGAAGCCGCGGAGGTCAGCTAAATCCTACTAATATTATAAACGCGAAAGTTTGTAAGTATGATGGATGTTTGTTACTCTTTCACGCAAAATCTATTGAATGGATTTTGATGAAACTTTACAATAATAATAGTTTACACATCTGAATAACACATAGGCTATTTTTTATCTTGGTTACAAATTCCTGTGGGAAACGGAAACGGAAAAATTTTTCTATGTGTACGGAGCCGCGGGCGTCAACTTGTTTTATATGAAATTTTATAAAAGCTACGAAAATTTATATTCTGGATTATCCGTTTCTATAAGCGAAGTCGTACGGGTTAACCTATATATACCTTTAAATATATTTTGTTTTTTAAACAGGGATGTGTCATATATTTATTTATTTAGTATAAAACAATATAAGCTTACAGTACGAACCAAAACGCTAACATGCTATGCTAACTTGTGCAAATTCATTCAAAATTCATAATTTATTACAATTCACATAAATACATAAACTTATTTCTATAGATCTAGAATTAGCCATTTGTATCCGAAACCTCGAGAACTTTTGTTTAGAATATTTTTGAATAAAGTTTAGAATTAAATTTGCTGGAATTCGTGAGTTATTCTGTGGTCGTGGGTGAAAGCGATTTGCATTCATCTGATACACAATATAGCAAATGTGGTTTTTTGGCGAAGAGTAAGAGGCTTTATTATTGCTAAGAATTCGAAATGTTCTTTATTCGGAAAAGTTGTATTTATAGTCTGTTCTTTGGTACAAGTTGAGTACTTGAGTGAGCTTTTTGTCAGTGTCCTATAGCTCGCAAATTTGTTTTATACCACTGAGGTGGCAGACAATCATACGACCTGGTGCTGGATTCATCTAAGACCCCATTTGAAGAACCGTAGACTGTAGACTTTCGGAAATATTCAGACTGGATGGTTGCGCCGGTATACGATAAAAGAGTAGCCGCGTTATTTTTTCTATGTTGCATCGCCGATCTGCATTTGTTTTTAATTAATTAGTTGTCGACACTCCCTCCGCTTCCCTTTATTCCATTTCTCTTTCGCACCTACCTTGTCTCGCATAAAAGAGGAGCGAGACAGCTGTATTACGCGCTATCTAAAACGTCGCTCACGGGCAGCGACACACGAACTGAAGACGCTCTATTAGTACTGCAATGACCGCGCGCGCGCCCGCACCAATTTTCGCAATAATTGTGTTTTCCATGGATAAATAGTGTTTTCGTGCAATGGAACCAGGGATCCAAGTCCAGGGACGTCCCCGGCAGCCTCCACCTCAGCATCTCGCAGCAAAAGCAAGGTAGTGTGCCCATTCCTGTTTTCCATTTCATTACTGTCTTTCCCCGCAAATACAGTCCACTTTGAATTTATTTATCTTACCCGCTCAACCATTTTCTGGTCCTAACGATCCGAATTTTTGATCCATTCGCTTTAGTAGTTTGCAAATAGAAACGCAATAGTTTTTATTCCATAGGGAATAAACGCATAGGTATAGGTTATAGTTTTTATTCCACCACGGAATAAACGCATAGGTATAGGTTATATTTTTATTCCACCACGGAATAAACGCATAGATTAGGTAATAGTTTTTATTCTATAGGGAATAAACGCATAGATAATAGTTTTATTCCATTAGGGAATAAACGCATACTCACCTACTGTTTTTCGCATAGGTAGGTACTAAATAGTTGGTAATTTCGACTGCACCGCATAGTAATAGGTAGACCACGCGAGCAAGTACCTAGGCCTGCGCGAGCAAGTACCTACGCTCGTTCTCGTCGCGTCTCGCTGCTTACCACCGCTGGCATTTTGATCGTTCGTTAGTTTTGCACTGTAGGTATCTATAGTTGTTTTGTTTTAACAATGCCTCCGAAAGAGATTCCGGATCCACAGTTAAAACTATTACACGCTAAGAAGGATAGCCTTTTTAAGCGTATGCAATTAATTTGTTATTATTCATCGAGGATCGCAGATGAATCAATAAAAGAATTGATTTTATCCTCGATCGAAACCGTAGATACTTTGCGCTTAGATTTCGAAAATGTTCTCGATAAAATTAACTTGCTTGAATTAAAATTTAATCCCGATTTCTTATTAAGTTATGACGCCATGTCATCTTTAGTAGATTTAATTTGTCGCATTAAACGTGTCGCTAAGTCATTGCAAGCGCCCGTGCCCGTAGTAGTCACCGTTTCGGAATCCGGGCCAGCCGGTTTTGATTTGCTGAAACGGGACCGACCTAAATTACCGCCCATACAAATACCCGAATTTGATGGCGATATTAAAAATTGGCCTTTGTTTTTCGCTAGTTTCGAAAATACGATCCATAATAATAATTCGTTATCGGATTACGAAAAATTACATTACTTAGTTAGTAAACTAACCGGGAAAGCAAAAACCGTTTACGCTGGTACAACGCTTTGCACCGAAAATTATAGTTTGATTTTGAATACTTTGAAGGTCAAATACGAAGACAAACGCTTAGTAACAACCGCTTATTTGGATCAAATATTTAATTTGAAAAATAGTTCATCGTGTAATGAACACGACTTAGAAAAATTCTTAGATATTTTTGCATCAGCTGTTCGCGCCCTAAAAAATGTCAAGGTCAATGACCTATGTGATTTTTTGTGTTTGTATATCGGTTTAAAGAAATTAGATTCCGAAACCGTTCGCTTATTTGAAATGGATAGACGTGGCCATCAAATATCTAAGTTCGACGATTTAGAAACTTTCGTTCGTCAACATATTCGAATTTTGCAACGAACTTCGTTAAACCACGGAGTAGCGAAAAATAGTCCGACTAATCGTAGTAAGCCCACGATGTCCACGCAGTCTTTTGTTAATTTTGAACCTTCAACATCGCAAGTGTTGCATTCGAAAAATTGGTTTTTGTGTCAAGGTCACCATGACCAACTTTATAAATGTTCGGAATTCAATAAACTCACTCCAAGCGATCGCTATAAATTTGTTCGTTCTAGTAATTTATGTATCAATTGTCTCAGTAAGAAACATCGTGTTTCATTCTGTAATTCAAATAATTTTTGTCGCAAGTGTAATGGTAAACACCATTCATTATTACACTTCGAAAGCAAAAACGCCATGTCCGGTAGTTCGTCCGTCGATTCCAGCTGCGCGAACTCAGTGCCTAACCGTCCGTCCGCTGTGACGTCACAGCCGCCCGCGCCGTTGAGTCGCGATTCGGAGCGCACTCGCGTGTTTTCGTCCCCGTCCGCGCCTATTGACGGCGGCGGCTATCAAGCTTGCACACAAGCCCTACTACGGTACTTCTGGCAACCGTTCGAGTTGTTGTTTACGATTCGCATGGTGAGGTAAATAGTGTTCGCGCACTTTTAGATAGTGCTTCTCAAAGTATTTTTATTAGTAAAAATTGTTGTAGTCGTCTTGGTTTGCATATAAATAACCGCCCCGCCTGTAATGTTGTGAAAGGTATTGGGGGTTCCACTAAAGCCGTTCAAGGTTCTGTAGGGATTAAATTCCACTCGCGTTTTGATTTCGATGTTAGTTTTTGGATGGATTCGCTAGTCGTCGATAAGGTTACCAAACTTTTATCGACTGTCGCAGTCAATACCTCATTATTGACTAATTTTAGATATTTGCCGTTGGCCGATGATACTTACGCCGTTTCAGGAGATATTGATTTGTTAGTTGGCGCTTCGATTTTCCCGCACCTCCTGTTGCAGCATAAGGTTCAAGGTCACGCATCGCACCCCGCGCCGCTCGCTTTAGAGACGGTTCTTGGTTTTGTTATAGTTGGTTCCGCACCCGCTTGTTCTGATTGTAACTCGACAGTGTCATATTGTTGCACCGTCGAGCCGCTGGATTCCGCTGTCCGTAAATTCTGGGAGATAGAAGAGTGAATGTCCCTCCTATTGTCAGTCCGGATGATGAACTTTGTGAAGAGTTTTATAGTCGCACGACTACTCGCGATAGTGATGGTCGTTATGTTGTTGCACTCGTAGATAGAATTTTCGCATTCTCGGACTCGACTATCGCTTTGGGACACATTCTTCGCCCCATCGTTGGGATACATTTGTCGCAAATAGGGTGGCAAAAATTCAGTCGGAATTGGCGCCGCAAAACTTTTATCACGTCTCAGGTACGGACAACCCTACCAATTGTTTGTCTCGTGGGTTAACACCTGCACAGATTTTGGATCGTCCGTTGTGGTTCCATGGCTCTTCCTGGTGCCAGGCCCCGCCTGATGAATGGGCTGTTGGTCCTTTCAACCCCGCTACCGTGTCCACGCCGCCAGAGGAAAAGAAAACCTCTTTGGTTACTACCGCACCACTTGAAAAGTCGCCTGTCTTGGAGTTGGCTAGCCGTGTTTCATCGTGGTCGATTCTTTTGCGTAGTGTTGTTTTTATTTGTCGATTTTTGAAAATCCTTCCTCGTCGTGAGCACGTTACCGCCTTCGACTTAAACAAGGCTGAGTTAATCGTGCTTTGTGAACTTCTGCGATTTTATTTTTCGTCTGAAATTATGAATTTGGAATTAAATAAACCTTGTAGTCGCGCTTTTCAACATTTGAAACCCTTTTTGAAGGATGGCCTCATTCGAGTTGGTGGTCGTTTGAGCCAGTCCGCATTAGAGTACGATCAAATGCATCCTATAGTTCTCCCGCGCAAGGATTATATCGTTGATCTTTTAGTTGAATATCACCATCTCTCCGCACGAAATTTGATTCGTTCGATAGTTCATAGATGTATTCCGTGTTTTAAACTTCGCTCGAAGTCGATCGCGCCCGAAATGGCCGATTATCGTCCTTGTCGTGTTGTTCAGGCTGCTAAACCGTTCGTACACATGGGTACATGATTACGCTGGCCCCTTCACGGTAACAGTTTCTCGTGGTCGTGGTATACGCTCTACGAAAGCTTATGTTCGTCTTTTTGTTTGTATGACGACTCCCTCCGTTCATATAGAATTAGCTGGTTATTTGAGCACGCCATGCTTCACGGCTGCATTTAAAAGATTTTTGTCGCGTCGGAGTTCCGTATCTCGAATGTATTCGGACAACGGTACGAATTATGTCGGAGCTCGTCGTTACCTTTCCAAACTACATAATTTTTTGCGTTCCAAACACTTTACGTTTGAAGAGCTGAGCGCCGGCCGTGCTCACTCAAGTCGAGGCCGTAATGGATACGCGTCCTCTTTGTAGAACCTTGTCTAGTGATCCCTCGGAGCGGCTTGCACTGACTCCAGCGCACTTTTTGAATGTTACACCGTTAAAATACTTACCCGCTTTTGAAATAGAGAAAGATCGACTTCATCTTCTCTCGCGTCATGCCTTATCTGATAACCTCGTTCAATCGTTTTGGAAGCGTTGGAGGACAGACTATTTGCATACGCTACATTCACGTCAGAAATGAATACTCCATCGAACCCTATTACTGTCGGTACTGTCGTAGTTATTTTAACTGAAAATATGCCTCCATTACATTGGCCTCTTGGGGTAGTAGAAGAAGTTTTTCCCTGGGTCAAATGGGATCACCCGTATAGTTCGCATTAAAACCGCAACTGGTTCGTACTTGCGACCAGTGACCACCTTGCGAAAGTGCTCTGGTCTGATGTGAGACAATTCTGTCGCGAGTGAGACAAAATAACAAAAAAAAGACGTGTGGCACTCGGAGACTGTCGCGGTAAAGCTATTGCATAGCATACATTTGTTTTTCTTTGATATTAATTCAAGTTAAACTAAAAAAAAAAAACACCCTCACCCTCACCCTCACCCCTCACTCTCACCCTCACCCCACCCTCACTCTCACAGTCACCCTCATCCTCACACTCACTATCATCACGTCTCGATCCGTGCGAGCTTCGTACAATCTTACTAATATATGTACATATACGTGAAGTCAACGCTCGGCCGTGCTTGGTGAACTTCGTGTGACCTCGTCTCGACCTTTGTCTTAGGTTTTTTTCCTTACGGAATTTCTTGATTGAAGCCCACTCAAAGCCCGCGATAAAAACTATGCAATAGCTTAAAAAGTTAAAACTAGGTGCCCTGGTAGAGATGCGCGTAAGTGACGGCAACTCGCGAGATAGACATATTGAGAAGACACTAAGGCCCGTATTACAGAACGTTTCTCAATACTCAAGAAACACTTGAGAGTGGTATTATAAGGCGAAATATAGCCTTAAGCGTTTCTTGAGTATTGAGAAACGTTCTGTAAGACGGCCCTAATATAGCGATAAGTTTTAGATATAAGAATTTAGTTTTAGTATATGTGAGGCTTGTTTTTAGCCTCTGGTAGCAGACTGCGTGTTTTAAATTGTGAATTTAGACTTTACAGTACAGCGTAAATTGAAACATAATTATACATATGACCACAGCTTCGGCTAATCCATAATCCAATATTTAAGGTTGAAAGTAAATTACATCCATTAGTTGTGGTTTATCCAATGATGAAGTCGTTCTAATTTCCGGCTCGTTTCATTTTCAAATTTTCGTGTTTATTTTTCAGTGACCGTACTGAAAAATAAACACAAGTTGCTGTCTATGTACATAACATACATAAATATTGTCACGCCTTTATCGCCGAAGGAGTAGGCAGAAGCATACTATACGCCCACATTCCACCGTATGCATTTTTGTCCCACGTAACAGGTGGTGAGCCCACCGCGTTCCCGTGTTGAAATGGACAGGCGCAGGCTGTGGCGACATGCTGTTGAAATTTTTCAAGCCGCCCATAATGCCTTCAACCAGGCTTAACGACTGCCATTTTACTGGCAACCGGGACCAACGACTTAACGTGCCTTCCGAAGCACGGCAACGCTCGCAAATGTAAATTCCACAAAGTGGTCACCCATCCAAGGACCACCTATAGCGAATGTTGCTTAACGCAGTGATCGTTTACAGAAGACTGAGTCAGCGGGGCCACGAGCGCTTCTGGTGTATATAACATAGGTCATTATTGACCCCGCGAACTGCAATTGATTATCGTATATATTACTTTATAACAGATTATAATATAGATTCACTTTTTGATCATAAATAACTAAATTTGGAAAATGTGGGGTCCAAGTACTCGTTCGTTTTATAACGATTTCGCAAAGTGCCTGGTCAACTGTTTCCGTGACTGGCTCAGAGATTAAGCAATGCCGTGCAAAATGGCAATGCGGTCAGCTGTGTGGAAACTTTACCTGTCGTCTTCGTAGGGAGGAATTCTTTCAGAGGATCTAGACAGGCAGTATCAGTCCAAAAATTAACTTCCTTAACCCTGCTTACAGGTAGTGCTATTTAGTAGAAATAGTCACGTGACGAAATGTCGCTGTATGTATATAACCCCTGTCAGCCCCGGGAGGCTTGACACACTCACACGGCTGACCGGGGTTGGATTGTGAGGTTCTTTTGTGATTTTTTAAATGGAGTATTTCACTGAGTATTCTCACAAATTGTTAATTACTTTACTTTTTATTTACAATAAAATGAATTTATTATTTTATTAATATTAAAAAAAACGTAAAGACCTTTGTTCTTGACGGGGGTCGCCTGGTCTTTTTTTTTTATTTTGAATGTATTTTTTTAATATTGGTAAAATAGAAGAATACCTACCAAAGTTTCAATGCAATAAATAAATATAAAATATTGTGGGACAATGTTCACACAGCGCCATCTAGCCCAGAATAAGCTAATATAAGCTTGTGGTATGGGATCTTGACAATAGATAAACATACTTATATATTTCTAAATACATACATATTATACATAGGAAACATCCGGACTTCGAAACACACAATTACACACAAATATTTTTTCCGACCTGGGAATAGAATTCGGGCCCTCGACGCGGCAGTCGCGTACACTACCGCTGCGCCACCGAGGCAGTCAATGTAGGAAAATGACACACATCTAATGTAGTCACATTATTTCTGTGTGTAGTATAAAAAGGTACTGCTAGCTTGACTTTCAGTAATTAACTGCCCTATAGTTAAAGTAAGCACTGCTACAAACATGACTTAGAGATGATAAATTAGGCTTTAGTTCACGAGCCTCATTAATCATAAGTTGTTGAGGAAACTGGACCATATCACACGTAGGGATCAACAGGCGTGGTGCTAAACTCCGACGAAGTTAGCAGAGGTCAACCCTAGGCGGAAATATTGTGTAGCCCAAGTTATAAAATGAATTACGCAAGGTTATTTTTGGCGTAAAAGATTCTAGATATAATGTGGATGGCGTGGCAAATGCTTAAATGCTTCAAATAACGTTTAGACTAGTGTGTTTTTAGACTGTTTTCAGTGTTAGTTTGGTGTAAAGAGGTTTGGCGCCAATTCTTGAACATGACTCACGGTTACCATATTTTATTTTTCAAAACTAGTGCATAATTCGTGATTTTGTTTTTAATAATAGAGTGGTATACATAAAATATTCGAAAATGTGCATGAGTGAAGGAAAGTGGAATATTACCGTGAATAGCGGTGTTATTTGTGTTAGTGCCAAATCTAAAAAATAAAGCTCTAGTAAATGTTCTACTACTAATGACCAGGACCTAGGACTGAGGACTTGACATCGACAAAGGACTAGACATGACTAAAATTTAAAAATAAGAAAATATAAACACCTTAGACAAGTCTGTATCGGCTAAGTTTCCGTTTTCTGCCCAAGATGGGCGAAGACAACTAACAACCGTTGGGTGTAAGATCGTGGGATCGTAAGCGATATCACACGATAGCGGTGCACCATATAACTTATGGACAACGACGCAGGAGCCCCTACGGGATTGGGAGTCAGGTGGCAGTCGCTTTCAACAATGCCGAAAATAGAAATCCAAAAACAATCCCCTGATTAATTTTTAATACTCCAAATCCAGGTAAGGTTTGAAAGCAACTGGGAAAACACTTAAGATAAACAAAACAAGCAGTATATAATCCTAAACATAGAGTGTAACTGCTAGCAGCCAAATAAAAGCTATCCCTGAGCTCCAAATCTTACCTGGATTTGGAGCAACTAGCAAAAATCATAATCATAATATGAAGAAAAGTTAAATTTTAATTAAATAACAATATTAGCATCAATTAATTAAATTTTAAACTTATTTTCAAGTTCATTTAATTTGAATGTAAAATGTTTGAATGTTTTTAAGTCCACTGGTACGGGAAAATGCTACCGATGTCCGACCGTTCGTCCGTCCATTCAGTGTACAGGTCGCATTTTTCTTCGGATTTGCATGCAACTTGGCATGAACAATCGTTGAAATAGCCAAAAACTTTAAGCGAGGGGATTTTTTGATAGGGGGAAAATGGAGGCAAGGGAGGGGAAATGGTCCCGTAGTGGTTGGCAAGAGCGCTCAAAACGGTATGTTTATCCTTTTTCCTCAATGGGTCTGACAAATGTTTTTTTAATTAATATGGCAAATAAATTTAGAAAATAATACGAGTAAAACAGGGGTTATACTTTTTTTATATTTCAAAAAATGGCTGAAATACTTTTTTACGATCAAAGTGCGTATAACGCGGGTGTCCGCATACGTCACAACACTGTTCATTAGACACTCGCGCAAGCGTTCGCACCCGAACGCCGCACGCACTAGTTCTATACCTGACTGCCTCGGTGGCGCGGTGGTTGTGTATGCGACTGCCGTGCTGGAGGGGGATGCGTGCGGGACATGAGGAGACCCGGGACCTCACGCACGGGCAGCTGTCCCAAGGGGTACTTTTTGATAAAGGCAAATTAAGTTATAATGATATGACGGAGATATAATTGATATAAACGAAATAAGACATTCCATCCAAGGAATTACTTTGGCAAAGTGAGACAAAAATTTTAGCGACGGTAGTCTAGGTAAAGGTGTGGGGAGTTTAATTGAACTGTATTTTTTAAAATTACATTGAGACCTTATGGACGGCTTGAAAAAATTGAACAGGGGGTAGCCACAACCTGCTATATCCAATAGCCACAATTTCAAGACAGTTATGAGCTCACCTTCTATTACGTGGGACAGTAATACACACGGAGAAAAGTGAGCGTATAAGATGCTTTGCCACCTCTTCTGGGATAAGGCGTGATTGATAAACTTTTTTAATAATCAACTGTTATTCTAAACAAAAACAATAATTGTTTTTTAAAGCAATTTACGGATTAGGTTACTATTTAAACATCTTTTTAAAAGTCACGTTTCATTATTTTTTTTTTTACTTTATCAAAAACACAGCGAGAAAAAACCTCAGCACTGAGAGTGGATGCGGCAGAAGAAGAGCCGGATTAAGCTAAAACAGGATTTATTTTATGTTTCAAAAATTCCATGATTTGACTTTCAAATTTTGAAAGAACACAAATTTAAATGCGAAGCAGGCAGTTGGTGTTTATTGTGGTATTATTGCCTCTTAGGGTGTAGCCCCACTATTTGGTCACTATAGACGAGCACTAGTGGTTCTTACACAAACCGTAGTATTACAGCGAGGTTATAAGGCGTATTGAGAAATAATGTTATAGCTAGTATGTCTACGTAGGTCGTTTATTGCTTGACTTATAACGATAGAATTAACAGAGAAACATGTGCAAAATAGACAAGCACAGGATGTGGCGACTTGCTGTTGAAACACTCTCATTAAATTATGATATAGTCAGCATACAAATTATTTTCGTTTCATACTAGTAGGTACTAATATAATACTTTATCTAGACAAGAGAGCTGCCTACATTGTTTTGGTAACTTATTTATCAAACTTTGTGTACAATTACAAGCTCCCACGATATCATCTGATATACCTAAGAGGCATGTTCCGTCCAAGAAATTTCAACTCAATTATGCTTGTAAGAGAATTATGCTGATATAAGATACCTACGATACGCCTCCGTAGTAATGAAAAGTTTATAAATACCGCATCTATTTAATTCAATTGGAAAGTAAATGTCGGTTCTGAGAAAATATAGTTGTAATATAGCAAAGAATGCCTAAGCTCTAAAAGAGTAATTCTCAAAATTGACAATTGTCTAAAAGCCTAATTCGCTAAATGGCCAACATACATACATACATACATATTATAACGCCTTTATCCCCGAAGGGGTAGGCAGAGGCATATTAAACGCCCACATTTCACCGTATGCCTTTTTGTCCCACGTAACAGGTGGTGAGCCCATTGCCGTGTTGAAATGGACAGGAGCAGGCTGCGGCGACCTGATGTTGAACCTTTTTAAGCAGCCCATAAGGCCTTTACTTGGCTCAACGTCAACTTGGCTTAACGTTGGGCACAGGAACTGGGGTGGGTCTAAAAGGCCGAATAAATTTAATTAAATGTGTCTATGTTAGATGTTAAATTTTTAACAAATTTTGAACCCCTTGCCTTTTTAGTGAGGTGGTAACGAAAAGGCTAAAAGGTCTTATGTGCTAGACACTAATTAGCACGACCAATTAAAGTCCTGGTAGTCTCGGACTAAATGGCCAAGTTGTCCATTAATTATTCAATTCAGCCTAAAGCAGTCCACTGCTGGACGTGGGTCTCTCCCAATTCACGCTACAAGACACGGTCTTGTGTTTCCATAACTCCACCTTCTCCCTTTTAAAGTGAATACATTTTAAATTATAAGGAAGTAATTATAAAAAAGGAATGATAATAAATCTGGGAGTTTGGTTTGGTGTTGCATAAATACTAGGTATAAAACAGTATTTCAGTTCACCTTAGTTGATTACATAAGATTGATAATTCCTTTCAGGGTAACTGTATACGCTTTTATAAGAAGCTTTTTTTTTGTTTTTTAATATAGTTCTATGCGAAATAATATATAGTTACTAATTATTTTCAACTTACAGTGACTATATACCTACCAAATTTAAATTATAATATGATTTAGGCAACAAAGGACCCTTCGCATATTTATACTAATTTATAAAGCTGAAGAGTTTATTTATATGGTTGAACGCGCTTATCTCAGTAACTACTTGTCGTATTTGAAAAAAAAAATTGTGTTGGATAGCCTTTTTATTAATATCATTACCCTAGTACACTTGAGAGCGGAGTAGTAATCAAAAATGTCGACAAATCGGAATTGTAGAATTTATAAGCAACGGGATTAAATAGGTGCGATGTGAGTTCGAAGTATGTAACGGGCGAAGCCGTAGGGGTTTCCTAGTAAAATATATGTCTTAAATACAGGGTCATTTGTAAAACACCAGCAACCTGCTAGGAGTAGATAGCCAAGGTCATAACCAAAAACGTCTGTTCTACCACTTTTGGCCATTCGTTACGTTACACAGTGAGAACTATCGTACATTGAAACTTCGAGCTTCGTCATAGGTTTTCGCTATTGGATTCGCTTAAAAGAACTCCTGGGTCTCTTTTTCGTCACGTACTGCATGCTTGGATGAACGATAGATGTGCTCGCATAAATGTGGTTGAAAAAGGTCAAGGTCAAAGGAGTTATGACCGGTCCACCCCCATCCCCTGTGATTTTCAGGAATTGTGTATTACTGTAATTAAATCAGTACATTAAATTAAATGTAATTTGAAAAAAAATATTCATAATATTTAAAAAAAAATTATGAATCGAAAAAAAATTCGTAGAATATTGTTTTTATGAAGTTAGCTACCTAGTCCTAGCAGGTTGCCGCTGCAGGCTGCTGCAGGCTGGCTGTTTTAGAAATTACCCTGTTTATCATTGAACACATTAACTATAGTAATAAAAGTGTTAGATCTCATATACCTGAATGATATATCAAATATATTTATATATTCAAAGAAATACGATTATATTTCATTCTTATGCTCATAACATTTGTAACCTCTATTTGCTACAATTCAATTTCAACTACATATTCTGAATGTTATATGATTCTTTTGAATATATTTGTTAGAGATATCATCTTTTACGAGTATTACTTACGAAGTATTTGGTGTACCTATGAATACTTATTAAAACGGGTTTCTAGGATTTTGTGAGAATTTGATTGGCTCTTTTAGGGGTTATAATATATATATGAGATTTCACCTTTCAATTTGAAGCTGTCTAGTGCTCGAAGGTAATTACTACAGCTAAGTACTTATAATGTTGTATTTAGTTTGGATTTCCACACGTTAAAAATAAAACAATAAAAAACTTTAAAAATTTTTAAACTGACATGGTCATTACTATTCAAATTACTACAATTAACGGGATATTTACCATGTTTTATTGTATTGTTGAGTTTCCGATATTTAGCACTGTTGCAAGCGCCATGATCACGGATGTACTGAAGAGCTGCGAGCTAGTTATTTGTTGACAGACCGTAGTGATCTACCCTCTTTCTGACTCGTTTATTAACAGCACATTAACACTACCACTGTTCACTATGTCATCTCGAACTCGATCACGATCCCGACACACAAAAATCCCAGTATCAATATCACAGTAACATAAACTCAACAATACAATAAAACATGGTAAATATTCCGTTAATTGTAATTTGAATAATAAATGAATTTTTAGCTTCGAACAGGACTCGATCCCGCCACTTTTCTCTTGCCGAATGAGCTGCTTAATCAACTAAGCTTTCGACGATACTCAAAACTGACGAATTTACTTTGACTTTCGGCTGAAGGCAATGTAAGAGGTGCTAATTTTTAGTGAGTTTTGAATGACCAATTGCTATTCACTATTACTTCTAAAAATTTGTCAAGTTGATTTAGAAGCTAGAATTCAACTTAATGTACCACTCAAAATGCAGATCAATTGGACTTTGAGGTAAATAAATTTACTTTGGACATTTAGCAATGAGCATGGCAAAACACACCCATAATTACGATAAGAAGTAAAGGTAACACATATCCTAAGAAAGTTATAGATTTAATAGCAGAGAAAAGAAGGCAAAGAAAGAAATGGCAATACACAAGATCACCTACCGACAAGAAAATTCTAAATAACCTAACTAAATCATTGACAAGAACCATAAAAGCTCATAAAGATAAATCAATTGCGAGATCATTGGAAAGGCTGACCGGTGACCGCTCAGGAAATTATTCACTTTGGAAGACGATGAATAAATATAAAACATCTATCTTTCCCATCCCTCCAATAAGGGAAGAAAATGGTAAATGGGCAATTAGTAATGAGCAAAAGGCCCAAAGATTTGCACGACATTTGGAGTCAATATTCCAACCGAACGATGGGCCGTCACAAGACTGGCCGCACCAAACATACGAACCAGAAACGATGGAAATAAAATTAGTTACACCAAAAGAAGTGGCAACCGAAATAAGGAAATCAATGCATGTCAATATATCCCCGGGTTATGATCTTATTACAGGTCAAGTCCTGCAACATCTCCCACGACAAGCGTTGGTAAATTTGACAAATCTAATCAATGCAGCATTGAGATTAAAGTATGTTCCTGCTGTTTGGAAGGTAGCTGAAGTCATCATGATTGCCAAGCCAGGCAAGCCTCCCCAGGAACCAACATCGTATAGGCCGATATCTCTGCTGCCCATCATATCTAAGTTATTCGAAAAGCTACTGCTCAAAAGATTGAAACCTATACTTAATCAAAAATATTTCTTATACCCAACCACCAATTTGGCTTTAGAGAGAAACACTCTACAATAGACCAAGTACACAGGATTACAAAAATCATAGTAAATGGATTAGAAGAGAAAAAAGGATGCTCCACAGTGTTCCTGGATGTCGCGCAGGCATTTGACAAAGTATGGCATGAAGGCCTTATACACAAACAAAGCTCGATGTTGCCTACACCGTTTGTAACAATCTTAAAATCTTATATCTCATCCAGGATGTTTAGGGTAAGGTAGGAAAATGCTTGTTCAGAACTTAGGGAAATAAAAGCTGGAATTCCGCAAGGAAGTGTGTTAGGGCCGGTCCTATCCCTATTATACACTTGTGATATTCCAGAATTAGAAGACAGCACCATTGCAACCTTTGCCGATGACACCGTCATAATGTCAACGGGAAACACTCACAAGGAAGCAGTGCAAAATATGCAAAAAACAGTTACAAAAGTTTTTGGACGGGCTCAAAAGTGGCGAATCAAAATCGGTTCATATCGATTTTACCAACAAAGCTCCCCAATACTTCCCCATATTTATCAACAATAAGATTGTTCCATATGCAAACACAGCAACATATCTCGGTATGACACTTGATGCGAAGCTGCGCTGGAAGGCTCACATTAAGAAAAAGCGAGAAGAGCGAGATTTACGATATAAAGATTTGTATTAGCTGCTTGGGAAAAACTCTAGCTTGTCAATATCCAACAAACTTCTTAAAAACAAACAAGTCCTCATGCCAGTGTGGACGAATGGTGTACAGCTATGGGGCTGCACGAACCGGACCAACAAAAACATAATTCATCGGTTTCAAAATAAAGTATTAAGGGGTATTGTCAATGCACCTTAGTACATTAGAAACAATGAACTCCACCGGGACCTAAAAGTGGAGCCTGTAGACAAAATTGTCCAGCAATTTGCAGAAGCTCACGAAAAGAGACTTCATTATCACGTCAATCCTGAGGCTATTCAGCTCCTCGATTGGTTGGACCAAAAAGAAGACTCAAAAGAACTAAACCTTTTGAATTAGTGTAGTGATAAGTGAAAACAATAAGTGTCTAGTGCTTTGACTTTAGTACACAAGAACAAAGTGTAATAAGTTTTTCAAACTCTAAGAAAAATCAGTGGATCCTTTTCTTAGAATAAGTATTTTAGAAGTTTAAGTCAACGTAAAATTACTTATTAGCTCATTAGCTAGATCGTAATCGCTAAAGTAAATCTACATGCAAGGCGCCGTTTTTTTTTTATATATATATAAAAAAAAAACGGCGACCTGCTGTTGAAATTTTTCCATTAAGGCCTTCAACTAGGCTTAACGACTGCCATGTTACTGGCAGCCGGGACCAACGGCTTAACGTGCCTTCCAAAGCACGGAAACGCTCGAAAATGTAAACGTCACAAAGAGGTCACCTATCCGAATACCAGCCATAGTGAAAGTTGCTTAACGCAATGACCGTTTACAGAACACTGAGTTCGCGGGGCCACGAGCGCTTCCACGACCTGTAAAAACTTCTTGAAAATCCTAAAAAATATTATAATCGCCTAGTATAAAAATATTTCATTTATAGATTGTCTAGCGATCATCGAATTAAGTGAAGAGTCCGCCCATTTTACTTAATAACCAGTTATTATTAAGATCATTAGTAAATTTTCAATGAAGTGTATTATAATTAAAATATTTTGTTCTATATCAGCGGTTAGATACTTTAATTACAGACATTAATTACGTTTACCTCGATTAAACGGGTTGGTCGGCAATCGCTGTACGAGCTTGTAAACATTAATTAAAACGTGTTAACCTCGACTAAGAGTCTAATCACTAAATATTATAACAAAATCTTCTGCCACGTTCTTCTGTATGGTTGCGATATACTTAAAAAAGTACTGTACAAATTTTCATGCTGTTTTGCCAATGTATAGAGTGGTAATCGAGGAAGGTTTTGGTATATAATTTGTCAAGTTTTTTTTATATTCATTGGTTAAAATATATTGATACTAGTTGATGCCCGCGGCTCCACACGCGTGGAAAAGTTTTCTCATTCCTGTTTCCCACAGGAAGTTGTTCCTGCGATAAAAAGTAGCCCATGTGTTATTCTTATGTGTAAGCTATATTATTGTAAGGTTTCATGAAAATTCATTTAGTAGATTTTGCGTGAAGGAGTAACGAACATCCATCCATACTTACAAAGTTTCGCATTTATAATATTAGTAGGATTTGTTAGGGGTGTTGGAAAAAATAAACCTACTGGGAGCTTTCAATGTAAACGATGACTAAATAAACCCTTTGGCATATAAAAAAATAAAATAATAAATATCCATCACGCCTTATCCCCGAAGGGGTGGCAGAGGCATATTATATGCCCACTTTTCACAGTGTGGATTCCTGTCCCACGTAATAGGTGGTGAGCCCATTGCCGTGTTGAAATAGACAGACGCAGGTTGTGGCTACCTGCTGTTGAAATTTTCAAGCCGCCCATAAGGCCTTCAACCAGGCTTAACGACTGCCATTTTACTGGCAACCGGGACCAACGGCTTAACGTGCCTTCCGAAGCACGGAAACGCTCGCAAATTTTTAAATGCCACAAAGTGGTCACCCATCCGAGGACCAGCCATAGTGAAAGTTGCGTAACTCAGTGATCGTTTACAGAACACTGAGCCGCGGGGCCACAAGCGCTTCTCCCTAATAAACCCTTTGGCATATAACAAAATAATGCAGTTTCAACTTCTTTAGTATTATAGATGCTTGTGCCGAACTCTCTTTTCTCTCTGTTTCTTCTGTTCTCTCTCTATTGAAGTTATGCGGGTTAGCTAGTCTATCTATATTAATAAAATCACGTGTGACTCACTCATCTGTCAACGCCCAGGGGTAAAATAGGGGTCCTAAGTTTCTATGAGAAATTTTCAATTTTCAAAGATAGCAACACCAAACTTCGCATACCTACTTCTGATTAAATATAAATTAATACGTGTTTCAAGGTTTTTTCAAAATTCTACTCTTAAGGGTGTAAAAAAAAGGACAGAGGAAACATGGGTCAAATGTATGAGGTACAACAGGTGTTCAAAGAATTTCACGCGCAAAGCCGGGGGGCATAGATAGTATAAAATAAATTCGGATTGTCGATTCACTTCGTTATCTTATTTTATCTAGTCAAACTTGTAAAAATAAATAAATAATTAACACATGACAAATTCCAACATTTTTTCCTCAATATTAATGTATGACCCGAATACAACTTTAATGTCGCAGTGTTTTCGCTGAACAATGGAGATTGTAAATATGTTACCAATAGGTACACCACACATCCCTCGATATATCAAATTACTGTAGCGTGTGGTCCAAGTTACAAGAGAAATGTTAACTAAGTACATTATTAAATTCGGTAGACAACATTAAAATAAATAACACAGATATTTTGATAAAACATGTTTAGAAACAAAACTAACTAACTATCTTAACGCTGTATCCGTGAAGGTGTAGTCAGAGAGGACAGATCGAAAGGCTTCGCGATCCATGCATACCTATTTTCGCTTCCTGTAGATGCATGGGTATCCCAGATTACTTTTTACTTTTCCGTTCTGTTTTTGAGGAATCTGCTCACGTTGTTTTCATATGTAAATCTCGGCCTACTCTGACTCCTTCTACCCCCTACTTTTGTTATAAATACACACACACACACACACACCATTCAGGGTGTCCATTTTGCGTGACGGTCTGCGCGCGCATCGTAAAAATTTACTGTCATAATTTTTCCCTAACGCGCCAAAAGAAATATAACTTCAATGAAAAACAAAAATAAATGTCAAATGAATTAATTTCTTATAACTTGTACCATCCTCCTATATAATTGTGTTAGCGCGTCTCAACAGGGCCCCAGGGAACTGAAAAGCATATCCAGTTCAGGTGGGTCCTCAAAAATATAACACCAAAGTTTTAGTGTATTATATCATATTCTTTTTTTTCTTGAGTGACGCGTGACGCAAATTCGTGACGATGTGGTTTTGTAGGAACAGGCTAGACAAATAGGATGATCAATCACAGCCTATTGTTAGCCTTCATTTGATTTGCAACAGATCATTCAGTTTTGGCATTACGAATTAATTTTTACTTTTCATTCGTCTTCCTATATGTATATCTGACTATTAATGGAATTCATGATCTGTGTTGTGATTCTTCAAAAAAATATTCGTTTCGCTTCTACGATCAATGTAGAAGATGGGCCGGCCGTATGTTATTCGGCTACTTTAGTTATATAAGAAGTACCAAAAAATTTGCAACTTATCAGTACTTTACATGTATTTATAATCATCTCTACAACATCTTAGAAAGTTGTTCTTCTATGAATGAATAAATTTGTAAACATCAGTATACGTGTTCGTAGCACTTTAGACCTTCGTAGATGCTCTGTAGCAATCACGTAGCATATTAAACAGTGTGCTACGACCGTGTTTTCCTGTGAGAGCAAGACTATTAATATTATTTTTAAATTACATTAACTAATTACAATTCTCAAGGTCTACTAACAAATACTCGCATACTCGTAAATCAAAATAATAACAATTTTGAAAAAAGACGATATCGAAACTCCGGAGAAGTTCAATGTTGAGATAAGTGCCTAAGTCAATGTTCCCTACTTGTGGTATACCATACCTACTGACAGCAGCCAAGATGTAACGTATCACCTGCAGATGAACCTCAAGATTACGATATTAGAAGCTACTAGGACTTTACTTTCAGATGAAAATCAGACTGCCTTTTGACTGCCTCGGTGGCGCAGTGGTAGTGTATGCAACTGCTGTGACTGACGTCCCGAGTTCGATTCCCGGGTCGGAAAAAATATTTGTGTGATTCGCAAATGTTTGTTACGGAGTTTAGGTATTTCCTATGTATAATATGTATGTATTTAGTATATATTTAGAAATATATAACTATGTTTATCAGTCGTTTAGATCCCATAACACAAGCTTATATTAGCTTACATAGGGCTAGGCGGCGCTGTGTAAAAAAAAATGTCCCACACAATAAAGACAAATATAAAAGTTTTAACAATGAAATACTAAATGCGCTCTCGAAAAATCCATAGTTCATTGGACAATACCGATATAAAGTTAGATAAAACATTTCATCCGAAAAGTAAGGTAAAAAGGAAAGTTTTAATAGGATGACGAAGGGTCAAGCTAAGTTACCTTCGTCTGATGGGCAAATCATTTGGAAAGAAAATCCAATTATATTCTGAGGAATGCTCTCTACACGAGCATTCGTCCTTAAAATATCTGTGGGTTGACTTTGATTTCGAATTGGAAAATGTACACACAACACATTCTCTCAGACTAAATAATAGAACTGTCAAAAAGATTGATTACACTTATACTTGAATGATATACGGGCCTAAACTGAATAGATTTTTAGCCTGGCGCAGCGCCAGATCAGGTAATATAATGTTAAACCACTATTCAGCAAGCTTTTATACGACAAATATAACAAGGTTTTACTTTGGTGTAATGTATAAAAAAAAAGAACACGTTAAAGTACTCGTAAATCTAAGAATGTAGGGATGCATGAAACGATTTATGAATCTGAATAAGCGAAAGACGTAATCAAGGATCTGTCCTCTCTGACTACTCCGGCGAGGATACAGTGTAAAATTAGTTATAAATATAAAACTGGATGTGCATGTATCGGTTATGTTGCCAGTTTGACTTAAGGCCCTATAAAAAATATGTGTGCACCAGAGTACACAGGTAAAAAGTGAAACTTCTTTACGACATTTTTTTACACGTCTCTTTGTAACCTACTTACTCTTTTAAACTAGTCTCTCATACGTCGATAAAGAAGTCACGTTTATCGGTTACGTGCCATGTTGTTTTGAAGTAGTGAACTTCAAAACAACATGACGCGTAACCGTAAAACGTGACGATTTTTTTACAGCCATAAAATTTATCTCAACGGCGTTAAAGCAGTTTCACTTCAATAATCGTCCTTAAAAAGCTTGCTGTTACCCAGATAGCAATGAAGAGGGCTATGCTTTATTATAATTTTAATGGCGACTTGAGTCACTGACAGGGCCTAAAAAAGCCCGGCTTAAGCAGCAGTGAGAATGCTTCAGTACTCATGACACGGAAGGCCGATGTGCCGAATAGTTACCGCGCTTCTAGCTAGACCTCCCGTAAATTGAAAAGAACACCAAATAAAGGTCGCGGGTGCCTCCAGGATATGGGCGATACTAGAGCGAATTTTGTGGCGATCTTGTTTGAAGGCTGGGGGATGTGAAACGGCTGATTTAATAATAATGTTATATGCAAATATCTCAAGGGTCACATGACCGGCTCTTAGACTAAAGCACTCAACCGAATCAACGGAATATAATATTTGTAAGTACAAAACGAACTAGAAGCAATAAAGACATTTCACCAGGCAATAAATGCAAAGAAGTTTTGCACAGACACGAATATATATATAATAACATTAAGGTGTTGTTGGCAGGCGATAGCAATAAAATACCGCGCCATTTTGAGCATACATGTACCAAGGGACTTTAGACAACATGCAATGTACAATATTTTTTAATATTAAGGGTTATTTTTCCTTATATATGAAGACCACGTGAGGGTGCAACAGGCCCCACCTAGATCTTCGGGTTCAAAGAACCCCACCTGCTACTGGTGCACCGGACGCCGGATCCTAACCCCGTAAGGGTGCCTACGGGGTTAGGATGTCAGACGGCAGTCGCCTCCAACAATGTCAAAAATGAAAAGTCACTACTTTCTGTCCTTTCTGTCTACCCCGGCAGGCATTTTTAATATTAGGCAATGCCATCTAACCCTAATTTAGCTAGTATAAGCTTGTGCTTTTAGATCTTGTGACATTTAAAGCAAAACATTGAATGTAATTATAGACGGCCATAAAAAAAAAATCATGGACTCAATTACAAAGCAGCCTCATTGCGTATTATTAATCTCGGGTTATTGAATAATTTATGTTTGGCAAGCCGAACCCTCAAAATCTGTTAATTACATTCAAACTGGCTTTTGTTCTCGACTTTTTGCATCTGAATAGTTAGTTTTTTTTCTAGTTAGTAATATAAAATGTGTACACATGTAGCAAATGTTTATATATTTCTGATCAAGAGACTAAACCAGCCAATTAATATATAATAATAAATAATACATCGACGCGTAAAAAAAATTGTCCCACAATTTATGTTTGTATCGGGGGGTTTACGCGGAAAACTCGACAAGTGCGGACGCTTGCTGTATATTATTTCTAAAACTAGTGCATTTATCTTGTTTTATGTGCGGGAGTGGTGATTTCTTGGCCATATAAGTTGTGTTAACATGCTATAGTGATAGACAGTGATACATATACATATGCAGTGAAATGCTATATCTATATTGCCGCGTAAATCTACTGAAAACCTCAGTATAACAACCACCATTATACTGGGGTGTGACTGACCAAGGTAAACCAAGGCAAATTGTAATACGCTAGGATGACGGAGAAGAATATACCCCTAATTCCCCGCGACCTATTCTATTCGTTCGAAGCGTTCGTGGCCCCGCAGACTAAGTGTTCTGTAAACGATCACTGCGTTCAGTAAGTATCGCTATGGCTTGTCCTTGGATGGGTGCCCAAGTAGCAGAACAGTTATAATATATTAGAATTATACAACTAACAGGGTAGTAAGGGTCTTATAATAGTTTCGAGGTAACGAAACAGTTGTAAAAAAGTTATTAATGAGACGCAATAGTTTTATAGAATATTAGTCACATTAATGTGTCTGGTAAATGTTGTCTCAACAAAGATATACGACTATTATATAACGTATCTGTTATGACGTTTACAAGACTAGAGTTTATGTCAAGTAAACGTCAGATACGCTTTTACAACAAGCTTCCCTGTGACCTGAGAAATTTACCATTAAATAAATGTAAAAAGTTTATTAAAAGAAAGCTTTGTGAAAAAGGTTATTACTCTATTCAAGACTATTTACAGGACAGGGATGCCTGGAAATGATCTGCTGGCAAATAAAATATTATAGTCATAATATATTAAATTGTAAATAGGCCATCAAAAAAAAAGCCTCTCTAAGTTTCTTGCCGGTTCTTCTCAGGTGGGCCGCGTTCCGAACCGGTGGTCCCTTTAAATATGCAATTTTTTTCTTTAGTTTTAGTGTATGACATTTTGTAAGCGCCGTTGAAATGGTCTATGCAAAATAAATACATTTTTATTTTTTCATTTTTTTTATTTTTATAGCAGTCATGAGCTGACATTTTTGTTTCTATAAGAACCTTTAAATTAATACTAAAATAACATTGTGTCCTATAGTGATTTTGTAATTAACTATTAAAAACAGTCAAATTAAGTCATATTTATATAACATCCAAGTTGAGATAATATTCTAATATAACATTTATAAACCACGCGCCATTTCTTTTTCAACAAAATTCTTATTATGGATTCCAATAAATAGAAAAGAATTAAACGAAGTGGTGGGTTTAGAATAAAGGTAAATAAAAATTATCTATTGTTAAAGATAGCAGCGATACCTTAAATAAATTTGGAGAGAACTGAGGTCAGCCACGAATGTGGTGTAAATATAGGTAGTTCTGTACATTTTTATACTTAATCTAGTGTGAATAAAATCCATAAATATAGAAATTGAACAAATACACATGACATAACATTTCATCAAATTTTTGTTCTTATTTTTTTTGTTTATCGCTAATGTGATCACAATATAACCTTTTCGCGACTTAATTGTTGTATTATTAGTTCTATGTAACTTCTATGCGATTTTAACACAACGTAATGGTCACTATTATAACCATAACACGATTTTAACACGACTTAATTGTTATATATCTGCGCCCAAACCTGCGTTATATAAACACGTAAAAGATATTATAACACCCTATTCTGTTCTCTGAAAGTTACATAATAAACGTTATTGTACTATTTATATGACATCATTTTGCTACTTGGGTGACCACTTAGTGACATTTTCTTTTGCGAGTGTTTCCTTGCTTCCGAAGGCACGTTAAGCCGTTGGTCCCGATTGCTAGTAACATGGCAGTCGTTAAGCCAAGTGGAAAGCCTTATGGGCGGCTTGAAAAACCTGCGTCTTTTTATTTCAACACGGCAATGGACTCACCACCTATTACGTGGGACAGGAATACACATGATGGAAAGTAGGTGTATAATATGCTTCTGCCACCCCTTCGGGGATAAGGTGTGATTGATAAATATTCTATTTGTGCACCAAATTTCATCAAAATCGGATCAGTGGCGTAAAAACGAAACGGACAGAGTACTTTCTCATTTATAGTATTAAGTACGGATTAAATATGGGCCTCTTATTAAAACTTGCGGTTCGTTACAAAAAAACAGAGTTTAGGAAAATCCTTTGTGTTAGACGTATTGTGGTCGTATGTGGACGGCCAAAAGTTGAATACCGGACTAATTGGAAAGTTTGTTAGGTAAGCCTTTACTGGGGAACCTGTCGGTTTAAAGCTCAGGTTATTATTAATTGGGATTATTGCCAATCTGCTTCAAATTCTGTAAGATATGAAATGTGGTTAATATGTATATTATATTGTTGGGACTACCCACACAACAGCATCTGATTCCAAACTAAGCAGAGCTTGTACTACGGTAACCAGATAACTGACAAACATACTTATATATTTCTAAATACATACATATTATAGATGAATAACACCCAGATACAGAATAAACCATCGTGCTCATCACATAAAGTTTTATCCTGGGTGGGAATCAAACCCTTGCGTAGCAGTCGGTTGTACTCCCATCTCGCCACAGAGGCAGTCATTATATTATTATGTGTGATGTACGTACGTAACCTTTGAACATATATAAAGTCACGCCTGCAGAAACCGACCGGTTGACTATAATATACACTATTATATAAGATAAAATCACTACATATTATAAAACAAAATCGCTTCCCGCTTTCTGTCTCTATATATGCTTAGATCTTTAAAACTTGGTAACGAATTTCGATATAATATACCCTTTGAATATAACAAAATAAAGTATAGTAGAATTATATCTCATATAGGTCTACAAAAAAGTATACGCGACGGTATATATGTCTATCTCCAAAGGATATCCATTTTAATACTTTAAAAAACCAGCAATTCTATAGCGGTAAATTGAAGGGTTTTTACACAAATACATTATTAATCCTTATCTTTTTTAATACGTTAGTTGGTTTCAGAATTTTATGAAGATTATTTTGTCCCTTTACACCTTGCATGTAAATGAATATCTTAGGAGATATAGCAAAATAAAAATAATGCTCAAATAAATTAATTTTGTCTAACCATAATTCAACCGGGTCGTGCGTGCGGGCGTACTGGAGAGTATGGAGGGCATATAACCTTGTTGTAAAGAGAATTGAACTTTTATTCTGGCTAATCTCTGTAACTATTGCATCGATTTTAACGGGACTTACACTGGCAGATAGCTGACGTTACAAAGAGTAACTTACATTTTATTGCCGTATTCCCATGGGAACACGCATTATGCGAGTGAAACCACGGGGCATCCGCAGGTTATACAATCGTCATATTACACTTACGGCCTTTACAAGTCATTCAACTGTGAGAAAATCCTTTTGAATGATCATGTTATTCAAAGCGTAATGGTATCTTTAGAACTTTTTGAGGAGGCTTTGAGACTGAATCTACGCGACTAAGTAAACCTTATGCAAATAAGAGGTAATAGTAAGGGCACAATGGGGTTGACATTTTCTGTTTAGAATAGAAACCCCTTAAAATATAGAATAAAAAAAATAATAATAATATTATTTCACTTTTTTTCCCAAAGGATCTTAAATCTTGAATCTTCTGTGATCCTTTGTGTTACTTTTATAGAAAACTAGCTGACCCCCACAGCTTCACCCATTACAAACATCCAATTCCTCCAATTGCCCGATTTGTGGACATATATGATTACTGCTCCGCCCTCCTGGGTAATGATATATAGCATGCTAGTTGACGCCCGCACGCTTGGTGAAGTTTTTCCGTTCCCGTTTCCCACAGGAACTTGTTTCCGGGATAAATAGTAGCCTATGTGTAATTCTGATATGTAAGCTATATTATAGTAAAGTTTTATCAAAATCCATCATGTAGATTTTGCGTGAAAAAGTAACAAACATCCATTCTTACAAACTTTTGCGTTTATAATAATTGTAGCATAAACTTCGTCGATTCCAAAAATATTTTTTTAATTAAGCCCAGTGATTCCTGAGATCATCGCATTTAACCAAACAAACAAACTCTTCTGTTTTATATATATTAGTATAATAACAGATAGGCTTATTATGGTGAATTATAATGGAAATTAGCTCTGGAACTAGGAATCCATGTCATAAAATAAATTAAAATTGGAATTTTCAGCCTCGAACCCGCGACTTCCCACAATTACCAAGGACACACGAAACTGTCAAATTTATCTAAGTCTTCCGTCTTAAGGCGACTTAGGAATCAATGTCATTCGTGCCCTACTAGCGAAAACTTACTCTGTTTATTATATTCTCGAATTATTGTTGTCCCTTCTGGTGCTATGTCTATCACATAGCTATACTATGTTCTGAGTGTAGGTGTCTCTTTCTAATAGTGCTATCCCATTCACTCCTTGAAATTGCATCATATACTACATATGTTGACTACAAAGGCCCATAAGGGGTCCTGAAAACGCCTGAAAAAGGGTTTTCCAGTTACGGTGGCCTGTGATAGGGGGTGGCCTGAAACGGGCTGAAAACATGTTTCAGGCGCCTGGAAACAATGACAACTGGGGTGAAATTTGGATAATTTAGTACGTGATAGAGCTTCCTTGGAAACGGCCTGAAACCGCTTACAAGGCCCAGAAAATGACGTTTAAAGTTATCCACTAGTTCACCGGCGTAACCATAAAAACCAAGAGTGTCAGGGAGCAGACCCTTTACTCATACGATTACACATAGCAGGCAACTCACATACCGCGTATGCGATTTTTGCCTATAGCCGGACGTATACGAAAGCGGTAAAATTTATATACTACTAGTTGACACCCGCGACTTCGTCCGCGTAGAGAAGTTTTCCCGTTCCCGTTTCCCACTGGAACTTGTCCCCGAGATAAAAAGTAGCTTATGTGTTACTCTGATGTATAAGCAATTTTATTGTAATGTTTCATAAAAATCTATTAAGTAGTTTTTAAACGAAAGAGTAACAAACATCCATGTATGGATGTTAACCAAACAAACTTGTTTGTTACTCTTTTGTTTAAAAACTACTTAATAGATTTTATGAAACTTTCGCATTTATAATATTATTAAGATTTTTTAAAACCTGTTTATTTCACTCACAGAACATAATATTATAATAGGTACCTATTATTATATATTCTGTGGTTCCACTATCTTGTTCAAGCGTTTGTATATATTGTTGAAGCGCTCGTGGCCCACTAACTCAGAGTTCTGTAAACGATCACTGCGTTAAGCAACATCTACTACAACAACATCACTAGAAATTTACATTTGTGAGCTTTTTCGTGCTTTGGAAGGCACGTTAAGCCGTTGGTCCCGGTTACCAATAAAATGGCAGTCGTTTAGCCTGGTTGAAGGACTTAGGCTTGAAAAATTTCAACAGCCTGCGCTTGTCCATTTCAACGTGGCAATGGTCCATTTCAACCTGTTTCATGAGACAAAAATGCATACGGTGAAATGAGGGCGTATAGTATGCCTCTGCCTTCCCTTCGGGGATAAAGGCGTGACAATATGTACGTATGTACGTTATTCCACTCTATTACAGATTGTTTTGGCATTAACCGCATATTCTATTTCATTTTCACTTATGCTCACTTTACATATAAACCTTTTTAGAGTACGAAATAATTACTTATATCACTACAAGAAATTTATAGGCATGTTAAAAGCAAGCGACAACTAAGCACTTACGTATTAGCAATAAATTAAGCTTTTAATAACTAATAGTACACGATAGAAATTTAGCTAAGATTAATTTTACATACATACATACATATTGTCACGCCTTTATCCCCGAAGTGGTAGGCAGAGGCATAATAAACGCCCACATTTCACCGTATGCCCACATTTTTGTCCCACGTAACAGGTGGTGAGCCCATTGCCGTGTTGAAATGGACAGGCGCTGGCTGTGGCGACCTGCTGTTGAAATTTTTTAAGTCGCCCATAAGGCCTTCAACTTGGCATAACGACTGCCATTTTATTGGCAACCGGGACCAACGGCTTAACGTGCCTTCCGAAGCACGGAACTGGGGTGGGTCTAAAAGGCCAAATAAATTTAATAAAATGAAATGTGTCTATTTTAGATGTTAAATTTGGAAGACATTTTGAACCCGTTGCCTTTTTAGTGAGGTGGTAACAAAAGGGCTAAAAGGTCTTATGTGCTAGACACTACACGACCAATTAAAGTCCTGGTAGTCTCGGACTGACGAATGAAGATTAATTTTTATTGGGATGAAATTCAATTTGGCATTGACTAATTTACAGTTAGCTAAAGTTTTATTTAGAGATGTATTTGTATTTAAGACTAGATGTACGCAATATCAATAATTGTACTTACTTTTGTGTGGTGAGGATTTAATGAAGTTACTCTAAGGTGGTTTGTGTTGGGTGCCCTGGACTCATCCTTCAAAGGGCTCAACCGGGACTCCTGATCATCGGGCAGATAAAAAAATAGAAAAGTAAAAATTATCTAATCTTAATTGACTCAATCAAAAAAAGAAATTTCGCTATTCTTCGGCTTGAGAAATGTAATTGTGAAATATTTAATTAGTAGACTACCTAGTTTTGGCACGATTGCTGATACAACTAAACCAATTTTAACGGGACTTTGATGAATCTGATGGAATCGATATAGAATAGATATAGACCGGTTTCAAATTGTAAAATAGTAGACTTAGCCCCAGGTGTAAAGTTTAAAACATCACTGCAATGGCACGATTTAGAAAAATGTTCAAATCCATCAATCTATTGCGAATTAAACAAATCGAACCTGGCACCTTCTAATACATAATTATTTGTTTATAAAGTACTTGCTTTACAAAATTATATTTATATTTTTTGTTTTTTTTCTTTGTTCAGAGGTTAACCTCCAAAATAAGCAAAATGTAAAACACCTTTTATTACATTAATTCAGTGCAGTAATCAAGACCTTTAATTTGATGCCAAATACTCATTTGCACTAGAGACCACGAGACCACCAATATTTTAGCGGATACGCTGCGGTTTTACCCGTGTAGTTCTTGTTCCAATGGGAATATTGGAATAAAGCGAAACTAAAGTTACTTCTAATAACATCAGCTATCTGTCAGTCAAAGTCCCGTTAAAATTGGTTCAGCTGTATCAGAGATTAAACAGAACAAACACACTGACAGAGATATAACTATTTTTTTTTTATGAAAGTCCCGGATATACTTTTATAGCATTTAGAAAAAGCTGTTAATTTGGAAGTACAAACAGACACTCAGGCACTTCAGTTTGATTTAGTTTTATTTATATAAAGATTGTAAAATTCATAATCATTTTTTTAAGAGGAAGCAAGCTTTTTAATAAAGCTGTATAAGATAATTTACTAACGAAGGTTATTTTTGTCTATTTAACTAGAATACAGAATACACTAACTATAACTAAGCACTTCAGTTGAGCGCTCTAAAATCTAGGTCAAACACAGTTCAAGTATATCAAGATATCTGGTGAAAAAATGTAGAGATAGATGGAAACGCGCGGTTTTAACATACAATACTTGTCCAGAAATAAAACTAATTTATACTATACCTATTAAGATCTGTAATAATAACTTCAATGTAACTATACTTAAGCCGACTTAATCAAAAGATGTAAGGCTTATAAAATAAATGAGAAAAAAAAAAGTACGCGGGTTTTAACTAAACTAACTATCTTCACGTTATATCCCTGACGGGGTAGTCAGAGAGAGGACCTTTGGACTTATGAGTCCTTTACAGTGTCACAGAATATACTACTATTATAGAGAAAGTTTGTAATAATATATGGATCACCTATGGATGTACGTTTGTTACAGTTTAACGCAAAATCTACTGAACGGATTTTGACTAAAATATTACTATAAAACACATCGGAATTTTACATAGGCTACTTTTTGTCTTTGGATCAAGTTTCTTTTGCAAACGGGAACGGGAAAACTTCCCTACGAAGGCAACTAGTGTGGCAATATTTATCAATAGTTTTTATTCCTTGACGGAAAACAAGAGGTATCTACTTATCATTCACGCCTTTATCCGTAAAGGGGTAGGGACATCCACGTTTTACACCTGCATTTTACCGTAAGCATTTTTGTCCTACTTAACAGGTGGAGAGTCCATTGCCGTACTGAAATAGACAGGCGTAGGTCGTGGCGACCTGCTATTAAAATTTTTCAAGTCGCCAATTAGGCAGGCAAGATTGTGTGCTACAAATGTTGCTAGCAAACGGGACCATAGGTTTAAGGTACATTCCGATGCACGGATACGCTTGTAAATGAAAATACCTCAAAACGGTTACCTATCTGAGGACTAGCCATAGCGAAAGTTGCTTATCGCAGTGATCGTTTGCAGAATACTGAGTTAGTGGAGCTACGAGCGTTACTCGAAAGAAAACAAGTGGTGTTATAAGTTTAACCAATATGTCTGACTGTGGCGTAATCGCTCGTTTACGAATATACAAATTTTAATTGGGATTTGTTTGTTGGTAAGCCTGTGTGACCGAGAAGTTTCTTAGTCCAAAATTTTGAAAATCATCAGTTTTAAGGTATTACGTTGAGATTTGCTTAAGGTGTAAAAGTGTCTTCTAATCAAATTAAAAATTTACTTTGACGAGGCAGAATACTCGACAGCATAAGCCTGTTGCATACAGTATCAAATTTTAAATGTCACGACTATTTTAAAATGTGACGGGTGTCCACCTTCGGTCGTCGGTTGCACCTCTCCTACTAGGCCAGTGTCTTTTTCTCTTAGCTGCGTGGGGATTTCGGGTGTTACTGTCTTTCTAACTTATTGTAGTAAAAAGATGTTTTTTATTACTTTATCCACACCCTAACACATCTATTCTAAATTTAATGTCCACGGGCTCCAGGCTCCCCCTAGAAACCCCACGGCAAAGGTTATCAAGAGATCTTACTGAAATCCAGAACTAAATTTGTAGATACATGAAAAAGCTTTTTACTTCAATTTTTAGATCCCAAATGATGTCGGTTAGGCAAGTTTCGTTGAATATATTTTAGAAGAGATTATGTACTCGTGGGTACAAAATATAAGCCTAACAAATTTCGTGGGTATTACTCATAATATCTAACTGTTATACTCTCGTGTCTATTTGGGATAGCTTGTTGACCTGAATTGCGAACATTCTTTTTTAAACACCGTCGTCTAGCCCAAGTAAGCTAATATAAGCTTGACTTATGGGATCTAGACGACTGATAAATATACTTATATATTCCTAAATACATACATATTATACATAGGAAACACCCAAACTCCGAAACAAACCTTTATGGATCACACAAATATTTGTTCCGACCCGGCAGTCGGACTCGGTACCCGTACCTCGGCTTACCCCTTCGGGGATAAAGGCGTGACAATATGTATGTATGTATTCTCCTACTTTATTATTTTTTCAGAGTTGATAATAAAGACATGTCTGTCGAATACCCAGGATGGTGTCTTAAGCAATAATAATAATAAAATAACAATTAGAAAGTTATTTTACTCAAGCTGTTTAATCAAATCCCAGTACGCGTAAGTATCTGCCTTTATTTGATTGATTGCATTTTCAGTTAGTAGTTCATTAGCGGTGTCTTGTAAATGTTTTGGGGAACAACTTTAAGCTAAAAACAGAGAGATATAAATTAGGAATTCATAAAGTTTTGTATTTGAGTAACAAAATGATTTATCTCTGTAAAAGTTATTGATTTAAATTAATTGCTTGTTTCCTCGTTGTGAAATTTGAAAGCTGTGATTGATGATAAAATAAAATAAAAAACTTAACTATCTTCACGCTGTGTCCCGGATGGGGTAATCAGAGAGGACAGATCGCCAGGTATCGCGATCAATGTATACTTCTTTCGCTTCCTGCAGATTCACGTATGGGTATCCGAGTACTTTTGACTTTTCCGTTTTTGAGCAATCTGTTGGTTTTTAAAGATATGTAACATCTGTCCTGGCTATAATACTATTACCATTTTGCTTACCGTTTTCTATAGTACCTATGTGCACATAGTTGCATTCCAGATCTCCCGCTTTGCCACGGAGTAAGAGGCGTTTCGTTCTTTTTGCAACTCCTCAAATTATCTTTTGATTAATTTCGATACGGGTTCCAAAACATTCCAACGTCTCCTGGGTCTTCACCGAGATCAGTGTAATTTTTCTGGTCTTAGTCATTGCTGTACATAATCTATCTTATAATGAAATAGTGTATTAGTTGAATAAAATTCACGATAATTTACATTAAATTATTTGCAATCGTAAAGACGACCATAGATTAAGCGTGTTATAGTCATCCGTTCAAACATCCATCGATTGTTAGGTGCATCCAACAGTGCATAGGTGAACGATAATTTGTGAAACCGTCTACGGACAAAGGGCGTTTTCGGCAAAAAGTTCATCAGTGAACTGACCACGGATGAAGTGTTTTCGAAGAATAATAATGAAAATGACGGACCAAGGTAACATCCTTGGTCCGTCATTTTCATTATTGTTTGTCCGATAAACTGTTTACCGATAACAATCGGTAAACAGTTTATCGGACAAGGGTATTTCGGCATTCGATATTCACCCTGCATACCTATCTATTTTGCTGACTGTACATTCTTCAAGCTTTAACATACATTTTAAAGCGAACAGATGCACAATACTTTCATCGGATGTGGAATTTTTGCACGTAGCACTGCGATATTAATTAAATTGCAAATAGTTTCTCGCATTGCGGATGAATTGAAAACTCTTTTCGTAAATTTTTCATTGAAACGAGCGATGAGTTTAGCTGAGCCTCCGGTAGTACCCATTTAATCCAGTTGTATGGAGTCAGGGTAGGCCGAGACCTACATATGAAGACCACGTGAGCAGATTGCTCGAAAAGGGAAGGGTCTAAATTACTCGGATACCCATACGTGCATGTATGAAGCGATTGATGAATCTGCAGAAAGAAGAAAGAAGTTTGCATCCTAGTTCGCGAAGTCTGGCTATCTGTCCTGGCACTATGGACTATGACTGGCAGAAATTCAGCGTGAAGACACAGTTATGTATGAAAATTTACTCGATTTATTGATAAATATGATTACTGCTCCGCTCTCCTGGATAGTAGCGTGATGGCGCTGTGTGAAAAGTGTCCTACAATTCCAGTCAGACATTTTGAGTGTTTGCTTTGTTATTTTATCCATCAAAGGGTCCATGCTTAAAAATCGTCATAAAAATAGCCTAAACAATGTGTCAATTTACCTTTAGTATTCAAAAGTGGGACATTTTGTAACACAGCGCCATCTAAACTAATATAAGCTTCTGGTCATCTAGAGAACTGATAAATATACCTGTATTTTAACTGATAAACATAGGAAACACCTTGGTGTAAGGGGCCCCACCAAGATCTTCGGGGCCCAAGTCAACCTCCCGTGCTAGTGCGTGCACCTGCTGATTAACGGACGAGGCTCTGGCGGTGGCTTTCCCCTCTGGGGTTGGGAGGTCTGAGGGCGTCGCTCCCATAAAAGCCACCCGCCGAAACAAAAATGGAAAAGGACTATAGGAATGCTGCTAGGGATAGGGCGCCGCCGCAAAACGGCGCGCAGGAGCCCCGCCCGACTCCTGTGGCAAGTGGGCTAGGGCTGCTGTGTGTTGGGCCAGCACGGCTAAAGAAGTTAGCCCCAACCCGAATCCGCTTCGCATCTTGGAACATTGGCACGCTGACTGGGCGTGCGGTAGAGTTGGCCGAAGTACTCTCCAGGCGGAGGGTGGACGTGGCGTTCCTGCAGGAGACTCGGTGGAAGGGCAACAGAGCCCGGCCCTTGCAGAACGGCTACAAGCTGTATTATGCGGGTGCGCCTGGTGGGGAGAACGGGGTGGCCGTTGTGCTCTCCGAGGGGCTGCAGAGTGGCATCTTGGAGGTGAAACGCTGTAGCGACCGGCTTATGATCGTGAGGGTGCTTATCGATGGGATTATTACCCAACTGATAAGTGCCTACGCGCCACAGGCCGGTTGTAGCGACGCCGATAAGATGTCGTTTTGGGATCAACTCGAGGGAGTGCTTCGGAGCATTCCGTTGTCACAGGGAATCGTTTTGGGCGGCGACCTAAACGGTCATGTGGGTGAGAGGTGTGAGGAGTTTGAGCGTGTTCATGGTGGTTTTGGATACGGCACCCGCAACGCTGAAGGAGAACCTATCCTAAGAACGTGTGCGGCTGCCGATCTGGCCATTGTGAACACGTATTTCAAAAAGAAATCCGAACATCTCATCACCTACAAGAGCGGGACGCGTACAACTCAGATCGATTTCCTACTCACTAGGCGACACAGCATCGGCAAGGTGGCCAACTGCAAGGTCATACCCGGTGAGAGTCTTACTGCACAACACCGTCTCCTTGTCATGGACCTCTGCGTGAAGCCCAAAGGCAAACGCATCGAGCGGTGCCAGCGCCGTATCAGATGGTGGCTGCTTGATGAAACTAGGTCCCAGGAGTTCGTCTCAGCTGTCGGTGACAAGTGCACCGACACTGAAGGCGAACAGTTCAAGATTGCTGGGACAAAGTTCAGGCGGCCATCCTTGGAGCGGCGAAGGTGGTGCTCGGTGAGTCTAAGGGTGGACGCAAATGTGACAAGGAAACTTGGTGGTGGAACGACGCAGTCCAGAGGGAGACTAGGGAGAAGAAAGCCCTCTTTAAAAAGTGGCAAGCGACCGGATCTCCTGAAGACCGCGACGCGTACAGAGCTGCCAAGCGCGCCACAAAGAGAGCTGTAGCCAGAGCCAGACGTGACCACTTACAACCTCTGTATGATAAGCTGGAATCGTCTGAGAGGCAGAAGCTCATCTATAAGCTGGCGCGCTCCAGGGTCAAAGCGGCACAGGATATATCCAAGTGTCGCTGTGTAAAAGACCTTGAGGGCAACCTGTTAAGCGAAGACCTCGCGGTAAAGGAGAGATGGCGCTCGTACTTCCACGAGCTGCTTAATAAACAGCACAAAGAGGTGCAGCCACCGGACCTCCCTCCGAATCAGGGACTAGTGCCACCGGTAACGCCTGGAGAAGTCCTGACTGCGCTTCGCCGCATGAAGAATCGGAAAGCTGTCGTACCCGATGGAGTCCCCATCGAAGCCTGGAAGGCGATGGGTCCTCGCGGTGTGGGCATCTTAGTAAACCTTTTTAACCGCATACTCCTCAGCGGGCAGATCCCAAACCAATGGAGACTGAGTATTATTACTCCAGTCTTCAAAGGTAAGGGGTCAGTGCAGGAGTGCGGGAGCTACCGCGGTATTAAGGTGATGTCCCACACCATGAAGATCTTCGAGAGGATTATAGACTCTCGGATCCGGCAGTAGTGCACTCTCTCGGAGTGTCAATATGGGTTTCGCCCTGGTTATGGGACACCGGACCCGGTTTTTGCCCTGAGGGTTGTCGCAGAGAAATACAGGTCGAAGAACACGCCTCTGCACTGTTTGTTTCTAGACATGCAGAAGGCCTTCGACTGTGTTCCTCGTGCGATGATCTGGTGGGCACTGCGGTCCAAAGGGGTTCCAGAGGTCTATATTGACACTATCCGGGACATGTACTGTGACTCCGATTCAATGGTTCGGACTGCTGTTGGCGACACGAAACCCTTCCCCATCACCGTCGGGGTACACCAGGGTTCGGTCCTTAGTCCGCTTCTGTTCAGTGTAATATTAGACGAATTGTCGGACAGCATCAGAAACCCACATGAGCAGCCTCCATGGTTGCTCATGTATGCTGACGATATTGCGCTGGCAGACGCGGACAGGGGCAGATTGGTGCGACGTGTAAAGGCGTGGAAGGAGACGCTTGAGAACGGCGGTCTGAAACTAAATGTGGCGAAGACCGAGTACTTGGCACTAAACTCGACAGATCCCACATCCGTCCGCATAGGCGGTGATTTGGTCGAGCGCACGGACCAGGTTAAATACCTGGGATCTGTTTTTCACACTTCCAGTGACATCGATTGCGATGTCAAGTCACGCATTGCTGCCGCGTGGGCCAAATGGCGGGAGATGACCGGTGTCATTTGTGACCCTAAAATGCCGATCCGGTTGAAGGGACAGGTCTACAAAACCATTATAAGACCTGTCCTTTTACATGGCAGTGAGACGTGGCCGATATTTGAGCGACACAAGCAGGAGCTGCGTGTCACGGAAATGAAAATGCTGCGGTGGATGTGTGGGGTCACGCGGATGGACCGCGTGAGAAACTCTCGCATCCGCGGCAGCCTTCACGTCCGTGACATTGCAGACAAGTTGCAAGAGTTTCGCCTTCGTTGGTATGGTCACGTCTTGCGGCAACCGCCGGGCTACGTAGGTAACAAATGTCTGGCCATGTCAGCCCCGCCGGGTCCCGGTAAGAGGGGAAGACCCAAGAAGTGCTGGCTTGACGTCGTAAGGGATGACATGCGTGCCAATGATCTCACTACAGGGGATGCCGAAGACCGTGCGAAGTGGAGGAGAAAATGTAGGAAAGCGGACCCCGGGCGTCGCGAGACGCAACTGGGACAGACGCTCGGATGATGATGAAACATAGGAAACACCTTAACTCCGAAACAAACATTTTGAATAAATACTCTTCTTGTACTGTTCCACAAAATTTGGTGTAAAAGGACATTTTTTTAAATTCAAATATTTTATTTATTTTAATTTGAAATTTGTAGCAAGTTCCACCAAGTGCCATCAATCAACAGTATAAACAGATTGTTTATTTTTGTCTTGTGTCAATTCTGTTTAACGAAAACTAGAAGCAGAGTTTTCCAATAAACAGGGTTGTAGTTATAGCTAGATGTGAAATAATGTATTAGTTTCAACTGTAATATAATTATAACTGAAAATATATATACGTAACGAAGTGATACGCAAGGTTTGAGTGAAAGTGTGAGCGTTTAACTGGAAACGGGCGTGCTCCGTTGGTTTGGACACGTCCAACGAATGAGTGAGGAACAATTAACGAAGAATATTATATTGTGCGAAAGTAGAGGGCAGAAGGAGTCAGGGTAGGCCGAGACTTATTATGTAGACCACGTGAGCAGATTGCTCAAAAATTGAAATGTCAAAAGTACTCGGATACCCAGACGTGCATTTATGAAGCGATTAATGAATCTACAAGAAGCGTAAGAAGTATGCATGAATCGTGAAGCCTGGTCATCTGTCCTCTCTGACTACCCCGTCAGGAATACAGCGTGATGATTGTTAGTTAGTTAGTTACAACTGTAATCTCCTAAATAGTTCCAATTACGAAATGCCAATCTGTCTTCTACAGTTCTATTACTTTTTGTTATACCCAAAGGGCACATTACTTTAATTCTTAGAACTTAGTTTGAGATTAGTTCTTACTTTAGTCGATATTGCGATTTAATCGAGAATTCTCCAGAGAATGGTGGACTGAAAAAATCTGAGATTTATTCTGTAGGATGTTATGTTTTGATTGCTTTTTTAGTTTTCTTTTGTAAGTCATGGTAATTTTAACTAATAATTGTAAAAATACTGTTACGACTTGTGCATGTCATGAGGTTGAAAAGATACTTCATTCTGGAGCTGACTGTACTATCATATCAAGGATAAACAAAATGACAGGCGCTCTTTTGATGTCATTGAACTACGGTCCCATCTATAGGCTTGCTCCTCGCACGTGTGTATCGTGACATTATAAGGGTCATCGATCCCTTGCTCGTATTATGTCCCATGAGAACGCCATAATATTTCGGAAAATATAAGTCCTATCAATTTATATGCCTATTTATTTTGTTTTTAATAGAACATACTGAAATGAAATGAAATGAAATATCTTTATTCATGAAGTTCACAAAGTAACACATATGAACGTCAAGATTTTTGCTTCTACATTTACATTTACTGCCAGATTCGCAAAGCAATAGGTAGAGCCTGAGGAAGAACCTGGCAATAAAACTCATGGCCACTCTTTTTTAACCGCCAGTAATTACATTAGTTTGATGATGACATGACGTTTGACCAATAATATATTAATGAATTTATACAAAACAAAAACAAAATCAATGTTATTTTTAAAATCATATCAAAATTAGAGCTATTCTAGTTGCCAGTTCTAAGGGCAGCCTACACTTTAAGAAGAATCTAGCAAGAAAGTAATGGATGCTCTTTTAAAATGTATGTGTGGCTTACAACATTAAAATTACACTTACATTGTTCCTTTAGATTTATGTGAGAACAGTCGACTAAACTTAGTTTGCCTTAAATTTAAATAATATTTTTTTGTAATAATTGCTATAACAGCTATGAGCTGACCAATCCCAACAGACGGCACCCGTTCACGGGTATGACGTATATATCAGCCATCGCCCTACTCAACCGTATTATAGGGAATAAGGCGATCCCTGCCAGACTGACTGTGAGACTGACACCACTGCCAGGACCTTTAGGCGAGCATGACATACCCAAAGACTGCACAGCAACTATCATGTCAATTTCAAAATAATAAATAAGTCTACTTGGTGCTCACACAATAACAAACTCAAATTACATATTTGTATATTAGTTATTACCGGAATTAAACACAGCCAATTTAGAAACCTTTAGTTGTCTGACGTTTCAAATTATTCACAATGTAGAAATGTAAAAATACAACATATATGCAGCTTCAAGACAAGTACAAAATAACACAAGATTCATTCGAATCCTAAATAGCTCGAGCGAAAAGCAAGCAACTCATTTCCATTTATATTTATCATTTAAATAATCATTAATTCTATAATAAGCCCTTTTCAAGAGGAGCGTCTTAATTTCCGTCTTAAATTTATGTAACGGCAGGTTCATAATTTCTAAAGGAATTTTATTTTATAGGCGTACGCCAATTCCTGCAAAAGAGTCATGAACCTTTTGTAAACGATGATGCGTTCCAATTAATTTATGCTCATTTCTAGTATTTATCGAATGTATGTCACTGTGTCTATTGTATAAATGTATGTTCTGTTTAACTAAAATGATATTTGCAAATATATACTGTGATGCAACCGTTAAAATGCCAATTTCTTTAAATTTATCTCTAAGAGACACTCTAGCACTCAATTTATATATTGCACGTATAGCTCTCTTCTGAAGTACAAAATTACTTGTATATCAGCTGCTTTGCTCCACAGCAAAATGCCGTAAGACATGACACTATCAAAATAACTAAAGTATACTAGCCTGGCAGTTTCTACATTAGTGAGCTGCCTGACTTTTCCTACGGCAAAGGCTGCCGAGCTGAGTTTACCTGCAAGACACGTTATTTGGGCGTTCCACTGCAGTTTGCTATCTAAAGTGATCCCCAAAAATACTGTTGATTCTACAAGATTAAGGGTATCACCGTTCAATGTTATATTTGTACCGCAATTCCTGACATTAGGCATGCTGAATCTGATACATTTTGTCTTCTTAGCGTTTAGTAGCAAATTATTGGTCGTAAACCAATCCACAACTTGGACAAGTGAACTATTTACGCCGTTAAAACCAGTAAGCGTGCGATCAACTTTAAAAATAAGAGACGTATCATCAGCAAATAGAACAATGTCGCATAAGTTCTGTATATAGAATGGCAGATCGTTAACATAAATTAAAAATAGAAACGGACCTAGAATTGATCCCTGCGGTACGCCCATAGCTACAGATGCTCCAGAGGAGCTAATTCCAATGACATCAACATGTTGTATTCGATCGTTTAGGATCGAGGCAACAAGGTCCAGTGCAGAGTGTTTGATACCATAATAAAATAGTTTTCGCAATAGTGTTTTATGGTCAACGCAATCAAATGCTTTGGAGAGATCACAGAATACACCAATAGCATCTTGTCTATTCTCCCAGCCGCTATAAATATGATTTAGAAGTATCAAACCTGCATGAATGGTAGAACGGCCCCTTGTGAACCCATACTGCTCTTGATGTAATAGCATATTTGAATTAAAATGAGCTTGTAATTGTTGCAATATAATTTTTTCAAAAATTTTGCTAATGGCAGCTAATATTGAAATTGGTCTGAAATTACCAGGGTCGGTTTTGGATCCAGATTTAAATAGAGGTATTACTTTACTGTGTTTCATTAAATCCGGAAACACTCCTTTATTAACACACTTATTAAATATTTCAGCTAGATGTGGTGATATATTAACAATAATAGACTGTATCAATTTTACAGAAATACCCCAAAGGTCAGCTGTTTTTTTTTAGTTAAGTGACTTGAATACTTTAATGATATCGTTGGGGTTTACATATTTAAAGCTAAATAAGACACTACACTGATCCACGCTGCCCCCAAGCATACGTTGAGCTTTTATTGGACAAGAATTTAAGGAGCTAGTTGTTTTCGCGGGTATGTCTATAAAATAGTTGTTAAAAGTTTGTGCTACATCTAATTTATTATTAATCACTTTGTTATTCATAATTAACTCAATGTTATTATCACGAGGTAGTGATCGACCGGTTTCAGTTTTGATTACATTCCAAGTCATTTTTATCTTATTTTTTGACTCTTTAATTTTATTACTTATATGTAACGACTTGGCGGCAGCACAGGCCTTTTTGAAGGTTTTAGAATACATTTTAACATATTGAATAAAGGCAGGATCAAAATTAAATTGCTTCATACCATATAGTTCGTACAACTTAGCCCTACTTTTATAAATTCCTGTAGTTGCCCACTCACAAAATTGCAAGCTTTTGTTTTCATAAAATGTTTTGATTTAAATATGTTATTGTACTCAGCTTTAATTGTTTTAAATAAGGAGTCACATTAACCGTTTGGATCTTCCTGATAAAAGTCAATATTAGTGACTTTTGCCACTGTAATGCCTACTTATATTATAAACTAGTGGATGCCCGCGGCTCCGCCCTCGTAATGATCCTAAAAAGCCTTCCTTAGAGGTCAAGGAATAAATTAAAATATATAACTAGAATTGGTTGGCAACATATTTTACGATTGATTTTTATTTATTTAGATATGAATGTTAGTTAGATTGTTACTTGACCGATCATCATGAAACTTTGTACACATATTCTTGGAGATGTTAGAAGTAACATAGGATACATTTTATTGAAAAAAAAAAGAGCTGAGCAGTAAAATTAAATGTCAATAAATCAGGAAAATTTTCATACATTTTTGTAAAAGAAATAAGCCAAGCGACGGGGTCTAAAGTTTGTCACGGGCGAATCCGCAAGGGTCAGCTAGTGGCTGTGTAGAAATTTTCTTTTTATCAACCCCTGAATAAATGATTATAGAGCCCAACTTTGATTCGACGGAAATTTTGTTTTAAGTAATATTTACAAAAAAAAAATAAAAACACTTGTTAATGAAGTAGTAAATAGTAACGATTATGGCCTCGCGTGATAAATTATGGCCTGCGTTATTGCTTCGTCCATTGACCATTGCAGGTGCACTAGCAGGTGAGGTCACCAGTGCCCCGGAAATATTTATGAGGCACTTTACACCCATGGGTCATTTTGGTAATAAGACGTTTTGAAATTTTAACTAAATAAAACTATGGAACGCGTTTCTGTAAAAAGATTTTATGGATACATTTTTAAAGCAATTAGTACTTTTCTAACTTTCACATATTTTTTTATTAAAGTGAAAATAGTCATAATCTTTTGACGATTAACAATATAGTGAAGAATTTAAACTTGTTTTGGTACAGTTCGGGTAGTTCAGTGGCTAGAACATTGTCCTGGTTAGGCAAAGGTCAAGGGTTCAATCCCGGTCTCGAACCAAGTTGTCTTTTTTTTTACTTTAATTAAAATTTATGGAATTATTTACATGTTGTAACATCACTATTGTCTTATAAGGTGATACGTTTATCGATGAAATTGTTGTGCACATTAATATTATAACATCACTGTAATTATATATACGTTTACCGATAAAATGCTGTGCTGCTGTGCACATTTTATAGATAAATGTATTAAACCTTATAGAATTGTTTGCATTTTATTGTTCCAGAACGATTCAAATGTGCATTTTGCGCTTTATTAATAGAAAGAAAATGGCGCCTGTATTTTTTCCATAGTCTATTTAATTTACTGCAATCTTTTTTTTTTATCGTAGCTGTTTCGTCAGCTTTTATTGACAATTAGGAGCAGTTATAATTTGGTTTTCATTTTTTGGGCATAACGGAACGACTGCCGTCAGACCTCCCAACCTTGAAAAGGCGCCTGCGCCAAAGCCTCGATCAGTTGGACACTGGGTGCACCACTTACAAGAGAGGTTGACGACTCCAGAGTTGCTGTAGGTTTCCCAATGCACTTCAGTTTATGCACTACAAAGCCTTCGTATAAAAAAGTAAAACGAAAAATGTCAAACAATAAAAGTAGAAAATTATTTAAAGAACAGTTTTTAAAATCGAATAGACTTTGGTGTATTACACTACGTTTATTTGTGGCACGCCCTTTACTATCGAAGCGAAAGAATCAGATGACTTCTAAAACAAAACCAGTTTCAAGACCGCAAGTGATAAAGAGTTCAAAATTGCCTATGCACGTATTCATGGTGTCCTGAATCGAATGCCGCAAACCATTTGTCCGCATCTCTTATGGTTCCTTAGTGATAGATGCGTACAGACGGGGGACAGATTGAGACAGACAGCCCTCGGTGGGCGAAGCCGATTCGCATTTGTCTGGTTTTTAAATATGAGGCAAATCTATTTACGGTTATAAATCGTTTAGTTGAGAATTGAACTGCCCTGACAAATTTCTTTTGCGCCTAAACGCTTATAATAACTTTATTATTGTTTATCAATCACGACTTATCTCTCAGGGGGAAGCAGAGGCATATTTTAAGCCCACTTTGAACCGTGTGTATTCCTGTCCCACGTAATAGGTGGTGAGCCCCTTGCTTGCTTAGGTAAACTGCGGTAAACATTATTGTTATGTGAGGCCATAAACATAGCCATTAACGTAATAATTAGCTACTTAAGACGTAGAATGTGTTCAGAAATGGTTGTTTGTGAGAATGTCTGTTAGAAGATAGTTTATGAATGTTCGTGCCAAAAGCACGGTCTGAGAGTATGAGTGAAGTATTAGAATTGCTGCCCATTTATATGTGTTTGTGTAATTGACGGATTCTTCTACGAGTATGTGGTAATGAGGATGGTTTGACACAGATTTTGTTTCGTTTTCTTTTTCAACTTAGTGTATTTTCAGTTACAACCACACAGGGTTAGCATTATTAAAAAAAAGATGTTTTATAATCTTCAAATATTTTTTTAATTGAATTAAAACCGTGCTTTACCGCTGTGTTAAAAACAGAGATTAAAGAGATTAAGAAATTATTTAAATGTACTAGTAGGTAGGTACTCATTCCCCTTATTTCAATTGGTATAAAATAATATAGTTTTGGGGTTTCCCCTGATAAAAATGAACATTATTTAAAACATACTGGTGAATGTAAAGCGTTTAGTACCCACGGATTAGAGATAGGGACGCACGCAACATAAAATAAATGTATTTCCATTGATATAATTTTGTTTATATATTTAAATTACTAGAGCGAATTTAAAAATACCTAATCTAGAAATGAATAGGGTCTTGTGTTATATTTAAACTTTCGCGGTGTATACTCATGTTTTATATACTACTCGGGACTTCACGCGAAACTAAATTCTACTTACATTGCAGCGTCCGTGGTCGCGGCTGGACTGGCGGTGAGGGCCGAGAATATGTATGGAGTTACTTTTGTGTGTAACTACCCTCCATTATTTTTATAATGAAGGATAAGGCCGGCGATACACTTCACTCACTACGTCAGTTTTGTTTTGCACTAGTTTTTTACGTTCAAGTTCCTTAATCACTGAATTCCACATCCCAGATAGCTTAAATCCATCTTCCCTATTGAAGTTTTGGTGTTTTCTAATTTCAATAGCTTCACACACCATACGTGGATAGTAGTAGCGATCAGTGACTTTGGGTTCATGAAGTTCGATCCAGTGATTAGTACCCGACTCGAGTTGTTCCGCTATTGCTTATTTGTTAAACTGACGGTGTTTTACAGCTGCGATGTGTTCTTTGACCCTTTCCGCGATGGTCCGCTTTGTTTGGCCTATGTAGGAACGACCGCAGCTGCAATCCACTTTGTAGACACCTGGTGTTTGCAGAGGAATGACGTCCTTTGATGTTAGCACATACTTTGCTACTTTGGCGAACGGTTTAAAGATCGTCTGAATGGAGAAGTGGCGTAAACAAGATCCGATCTTATCTGTTATGCCTTTCACATACGGCAAGTAAGCCAGTTGACGGTCTATACCCGGTTTCGTCTTCCTCGGTGCACGTCGTGTCTTCCTGCTACTCGTAATATAGGGTGTATATTATATATATAGTGAATAGGGTCTATTTTATTTGAAGTTAATAACCTAAACTAAGAAGAAAAAAAAAAATTCAAAATGTTTGTTTTCTTTCTAAAATAAAAGAAAAGGTTGAGTTTTTTAACCCTGCCTCCAAACCACGTAGAAAGCCTAAACGCTCTTTTTAAAAACAATACACATGAGTAAAACCATTTCGATAGTAATAGATTAAGTTAAAAATATCTCCAAAATATATTTTTTAAATGCAACTGGATAATGGGCAAGCCAATGCTACTTATAACTCTTCCGAACTGTTTTTAAGTATCACTTTCATGACAAACGGTAGCTTTCTTTTGAATACAAAAGGTTTTATAAAGATAATGACACTATGGATAGGTTCGATAGAGAAATTGTCTTATTTCTGACACTGAATACGTTTCAGAATTGGTTTACGAAGTGGAGGAAAAAGTAAGAAAGCGTACTTCGGGCTTTGTGAGACGCATCCGGGACAGACGCTCGGATAATGATGATTTTTTTTTTGTGAATAACTGTACCTTTATAACAAAAAAACTTCTACAGAAAACTGCATATTTTTAAGGATAGCTTATTATATCCTGTGGTAAACCAGTAAAGTTCATAAAACTTCACCACTCGGGCGAAGCTAGTTAGGTAAATAAAACAAAAATAGTATACACAAATAAAAACATAACAAAAAATAGTTTCCAACATTAAGCTAACTTTTTCACGGTTGAAAGGCTATTTGGTCTAAGCGACATTTTTTCAGAAAATAGGTTAAATACATATATTCGTATTCAGCTAATTTTTCTGTGTCTTTTAAGCTGGGTTTCATTTATTTCTGAGCTTTTTTTGGGGCTTGATACTCCGGAAATTTCGCTTTCAATTTGAAGACCATTGTTTCAATCGACTTGAAACATTACTATTTCAATTTATAAGTTACTTAGGCTATTTAAGCATATTGTAGTTACTTATATTCTGTCTCTTGATACATTTATCATATTTTAATTTGAAAAGAAGAATAAAATTAACTTATTTAGATTACTGCGAAAATACTCTGGTATGTCTTTTGATACAATTTGCATTACATTAGAAAAGTGTATCATGTCTCTTGAAACATTTATACAAGCTTTTATATGTAAGCACTGTTGGAACTTCATAGTTAAGATTTATCTATGGTAAGAACTATAATTTTTTTTTTACTATAATAGGAAATATGTCGTTGTTCATGATGGGACTATATCCGTATTCCGTACCCTTAACCTAACCAGGGTAATGCTCTAAAACACTGAGCTATCAGAATCGTATCGAAAGAAGCTAAAATTCTTCACTGTATTCTTATCGTCGTTGAGGAGATTTTTATTATCTCATGCTAAGTAGCTCAATTCATTGTCAGTCAATTGACCGAGCAATGAACTACTGCTACTTAGCATGAAATAATGAAAATCAGAGGCTCTCTTACAGGGTTGGGAGATCACACGACAGTCGCTTCTAACAACGCCGAAAACCGAAAGCCAAATAAAAATGAAGAGCTAGAGGCCCCGCTGACTCAATGTTCTGTAAACGATGACTGCGTTAAGCAACTTCCGCTGTGACTGTTCACGGTTGGGTGACCACTTTGTGACATTTATATTTGCGAGCGTTTCCGTGTTTCGGAAGGCACGTTAAGCCGTTAGTCCCGGTTGCCAGTAACATGGCAGCCGATAAGCCAAGATGAAGGCCTAATGGGAGGCTTGTAAAGTTTCCACATCAGGAGTAATAACCTGCGTCTGTGTGTTTAAACACGGCAATGTAGTCACCAACTATTACGTGAGACAGGAACACACACGGTGTTAAGTGGCCGTAAATTCTGCCACCTCTTCGGGCGTGATTGATAAACATAAACAAATGAAAATGAAACCCAGGCTCAAAATCCAAGTAGTTTTTTGAAGCAACTGAAATTACACACAGATATAGCAATAGGAAAATCAAAGTCGTAGCAATTGAAAAGATTCTCTGTTTATCCATGTTAATTAATATTTCTCCACCAAAAATATTTCCATGATTTCATTATTCCTTTTTTAATTATCTTCGTTGCTTTTTTCAGAAACTTTTATTGTCATCTGTTGTTCCGTCTACGAGTAATAGAATTATAATTAAATTAGCGTCTAATTGCTCAACAAAACGAAGCAGTACTTTGATAAGAAAAAGTTGTTTAAGAAGCCAAAGTTGTTTGTATTTCAATCACTATTTGCTTCATGAGTAGATTCTCAGAATATTAGGTCGATGCTTTGATCAAATGAAATGAAAAGGTATGGAGGTATTACGACCCTTTTTTTGTGACTCTTTCTTAAGAAGTAAGAGACACTGCAGACTTTCGTATCGGCGGCTGGAGACTATGCGACTGTGTCGTTGGTGCATTTAGTTTTGATGACTTTCTAGCACCCGGAAGAGACATCGGTTTTTTTTTTTTGGATTTCGAAAAAGGGCCTCCTCTAGATCCGAAACTAGTCGGGCTATCCCGAAATTCACACGTGAGTATAACCGTTTAGTTTGTAATAATGAACAATGCTCACGAAAGTTATTATTCTAAGGTATGCTAAGGATCATGACATCAGTACCGACGAAATCTACGGATGGATTCTATCTGTGTTAGATAGCCCATTTATCGAAGCAGGCTATAGGCTATATATCATAATGCTATTACCCTGGGCAGCGGAGCAGTAGTCATAAATGTCGAGAAATCGGGCAAATTGTTATGCATTATTGTAGAATTTATAGCCACGGGATTAAATAGATGCGACGGGTTTCGAATAATTCAACGATCGAAGGTCATCTAGTATATGTATAAAATTAACGATACCAATTCTATTTTGTAGGAAAAAATACCTCCTATTTATATGACTTTTTTATAATAATCTATCTACCTTCATGCTTTATTCCTAACCCCCGTTAGGAATAAAGCATGAAGGTAGATAGATTATTATGAAAAATTAGATATTAAAACTAAAAGATAGATAAAAAAGTAAGAGATCACCATTCGCGATCTATGCATACTTCTTTCGCTTGCTGGAGATTTTTATCGTTTCATATATGCACATCTGGGTAGCTGAGTACTTATGACATTTTCGTTTTAAAGCAATTTACTCACGTGGTCTTCGATTGTAATTCTCGGTTACGCTGTGTTATTCTAACCTCTACTTGTGCACAATAAATATTATTCGTCAATCGTTTCTCAATCATTCATACTCCTTATAATCTTTATATGATATGTGTTAAACAATTTATAATCTTTATATGGTATGTGATAATTGATATTACACATATCGCAATTCCGAAAAACCTGAAATGTGATGCGGTACCGGTAAAAACAATTAAGAACAGGTAAAAATTCGTTTTAGAATATAATTGCACCGAAATCCGTGAATGTATTAAGCTCCATGGGTTCTTTATTGTAATACCTTGAGTAAATGACATACTAAGTACGAAAATAATTTCGTAATAAGTTGTTTGGTGAAATATCTGTTGTGTCTTAAGGTCCGTATTCCAGAACGTTTCTCAATACTCGATCAACGCTTGAGACTAGATTATGCCTTATAAAATCTACTCTCAAGGGTTTCTTGAGTGTTGATAAACGTTCTGGAATACGGCACTAAGTGTAGGTACCCTAACTTATTTATGAACTCGATAAGAAGAAATTTTCATATGACATAATTTCGTGAAATATTCGTCGTAGGTTTTGGTGGAGTAAAAGTTTTAAGCATACCAGAATCTCAGAACTTATTTTGTTCAGAGTTTGTTAAATAATTTTAGAAGTTATATATGTACGCTTGTGTTTGGAGATAAGATGGTTTTAAATTGTCTCTTATATAAGTAATAAGAAGAAGTATAACAAAATTAGTTAATAATAAAGTGGTACGAGTTAAGTTACAATAAATTACGTATTAAGGTAATGGAATTGTAAATTTTCATCTAGTCATTTGGTACTTTTTCTGAAGATGAGGAAATATTTTCAAGAACCTCGCTACGTTTATAAATGATCTACCTTTTTAGAGACACAGCATCGTTAACTTTGTTTTCGGCAGCTACTCGCCGTTCTACATCCGAATCACATCTTCAACATACTCCCTAAATACACAATTTCATTTACTATATTTTTACAATTATTTTTGTGTATTATTTGTATTTGAATACTTTACAGAAATGAACAATGTTTTTAATTGAAAGTCACACACTAGCTGTTCCTAGCAGGCAACTAAAAGTGTACCCGTGGCTCTAAATTCCAATAGAGTTTCGAAAGCAACTGAGAAACCACTTTTTTTTAATCACTAAAGTGGCATACTAGCATACGGCCCACCTGATAGAAAGTGGTAACCGTAGTCTATGGACGTTTGCAACACCAGAGGTGCAGTACTCGCGCTGAACAGAGATTTTACAGAAATGAAGCTAATTTATAGATAGGGTTTATTTTATATTTTTTACTTAAATCGATGTATTTTAGAATGATGTGAAATTAAAAAGTATGTGATCCTCCGCTTGATAGAATGCTAATATCCAACATCGTTGGATCAGTACATTAATGAATTCATTCGGCACTTGCGTTTCATTTTATGTTCAGACGCTTCATTCAGAGTGAAAGATGCCGAATGAAAGTCGAAAATTGAACTACGAAACTAGTCGGGCTATCCTGAAATTCACACTTGAGGATAACCGTTTGGTTTGTTATTAAGAAAATTGAACTGTCTGATATTACCTTTTAGCGACACGCGGCCAGGGCGCCAAGTCTACTAATTCAATCGCAAAGAATTGAATAGTAATCGTCGCCACCGGTACAGTAGCCAGCAATAATATACGCTTATTCTTGTAATTCGGATGTAGGATTGAAGTTACAATTTTCTTCGATGAAAACTTCAAAAATTAAAATTAACTTAGTACGTGTGGCAAAGTGACTATTTAAGTTTTTTTGTTACACTAATAGATCAATAGCTACAAGACGCAGTTTCTGTTTTATTTTTTATCTCTGTCTATCTGTTTGTCTATCTGTTTGTTCCGGCTAATCTCTAAAACGGCTAGGCCGATTTTAAAGGAACGCTGATAGCTGAAAATATAAGGAATATCTTAGGTTTCATAAATTTATTGTGGAAAAATGTTCACTCTTGAGCTTTACCCGAACCAACGTCTTTTCATTTGATAATAGGTGCAATTCTATATATTCGTACCGAGTAACTTTGCTAAGTTCCGGCAGATTTTGCCTTACCTCGCCTTAAGACGGAAAGAGGTGGATTAGTTCGTCAGTTTCAAGTAGGTGTCGATAGCCTAGTTGGTTAAGCGTGTCAACCGGTAAGTGAGAAGACGCTGGTTCAACTCCAGATCGAGACTGAAAATATTTCCAGTTTTAATTTATGAAATAGCATTTTAATTTATTGTTTTTAAAAGTTTCTAATTTAGGTTACATTTTATACACGTACTATGTGACCCCCCTTCGCTTCGCTCGTGACATTTTTCGAACTCCCGTCGCACCTATTTAATCCTGGCGCTTATAAATCCAACAATAATGCATAAAAATTTGCCCGATTTGTCGACATTTTTGACTACTGCTCCGCTCTCCAGGGTAGTAGCGTGATGGTACATAGCCTACAGCCTTCCTCAATAAATGGGCTATCTATGCCAAAAATATTTTTTCTAATCCGAGATGTAGGTTCTGAGATTAGCGCGTTCAACCAAACAAACAAACTCTTCAGCTTTATAATATTAGTATAGTTTTCCCCGGAAACGGAGACTACACGAGTGAAACCGCGAGATATATAAATCTGTGCAGTTTCAAACCTTATTGAAAAGTTTATAATGCATTTTACTGCTTCAGAACGAGTTCAATGTGCATTTGCTGGTTTATAGGTCAGATAATGGTGTCTGTAAATATTTTACTTGTTTATTTTTCGCTGCAATGCTTTGCTCTTGTATTATAGAAGAATATTAGTTATGTATTACAATAATAACTTTCGTGAGCGAAGTTCATTATTAATAAATAAACGGCTTTACTCACGTGTAAATTTCGGGATAGCCCGACTAGTTTCGGACCTAACGGAGGTCCTTCTTCAAGAGGAGCGTCAAGCTACGTCGGAAGCTGCGCTGGCACTGCGTTGCCAGCGACCTTTCTGGCGAAGAGCACGCAGTGTAGGTGGGTGTGTCTCGTCTTGAGTAGCCGATGTGGAGATTGCTGTGGTGTTAACCTCAGGCGCAGGAGGTGCAGTCGCACACACCGAACTGGTCGTATCTCCCTCCAAGGCTGGAATATTGTTTGAGGGAGCAAGCTTTAAAGCCGGTCTCCATGCAGGGGGCAATACCCAACCAGAGTCCCTGTTGAAATTCGGACGACGGCTGATTTCGATAGCCTCGCGTACTTTACGTGGAACGAAGTACTTAAATATTAGATATATGTACTTTTATTTCACTTGCATATCTGAAAATCTTTGATATTTATACATACATATTGTCACGCCTTTATCCCCGAAGGGGTAGGCAAAGGCATACTATATGCCCACAATTCACCGTATGCATTTTTGTCCCACTTAACAGGTGGTGAGCCCATTGCCGTGTTTGAAATAGACAGACGCAAGCTGTGGCTACCTGCTGTTGAAATTTTACAAGCCGCCCATAATGCCTTCAACTTGACTTAACGACTGCCATGTTACTGGCAACCGGGACCAACGGTTAAGCCGTTGGTCCCGGTTTTGAAGCACGTGCTTTTTGAAGCACGGAAACGCTCGTAAATGTTAATGCCACAAAATGGTCACCCTTCCGAGGACCATCCATAGTGAAAGTTGCGTATCTCAGTGATCGTTTACAGAACACTGAGTCCGCGAACTTGAATATCTGAAAATCTTCGATATTAACTTGCTATTTTGTTTTCTGTTCCAGAGAGCTCTTCAACCTAATCCCACTTCTTTACGATTCTGAACAACGCATGCCAGTTAAAAGTGCTACTTCTATCAGCGAAGAGAACTCGGAGCGGAACTCTCGAACAATAAAAACTTGAAATGCTCAGCCAGCCACGTTGTCATGGCTTTCTATTAGCCGTGCCACTTTGGCGAGCAAAATATAAAGAAGCGCTCGTGGCCCCGCGGTCTCAGTGTTCTGTAAACGATCACTGAGTTACGCAACTTTCACTATGGCTGGTCCTCAGATGGGTGACCACTTTGTGGCATTTACATTTGCGACCGTTTCCGTGCTTCGGAAGGCACGTTAAGCCATTGGTCCCGGTTACCAGTAAAATGGCAGTCATTAAGCCTGGTTGAAGGCCTTATGGGCGGCTTGAAAATTTCAACAGCAGGTAGCCACAACCTGCGTCTGTCTATTTCAACACGGCAATGGGCTCACCACCTATTACGTGGGACAGGAATCCACACGGTGAAAAGTGGGCATATAGTATGCCTCTGACACCCCTTCGGAGATAAGGCGTGATGGATATTTATTTATTTTATTTGATTAAATATAAAAAAAGGTCAGGAATAAAATAAATGAAATCACGCATAATAACGAATTTATTTGTCTAAATACAATCCTTTTATTAATATTTACAATATTATTTATTTTTACCTATATTAATTAATCTAATTTACAAAATTATAATTAATACCCGTGACATATAATTTACTACAATAGGTTCTAGTTAGATATCTATATTTGAGTGTAAGTACCCACTGTGTTTGAACTCATTTGTATCGAAACTATTGATACATTCAAGTATAAGCCTGCAATTTTAAATAAATTGGGTTCTTTTACTCGGCGCCTATTGAGTAAGTACCTATCTAGTATTTGGACGTCTTCAAGTTAAATAGATTTCATCATAAACACTTCATCTTAGTGTATTCCCAATTGCTTTTAAATCCTACCTAGATTTCGAACTTGAGACCCACTATTATTTGACCGCTTAGAGCAGCATTTGGCTTTTGATTTTTGGCATTGTTGGGATCAACTGCCATCTTACTTCCTAACCCATTAAAGGCGCCTCGTCGATTGGTCGAAGATGAGGTCGTTTGGGCCCTGGAGATATTGGTAGGGTCCTTTACACCCACAGGGTCATTTTAATCCTCTAAGCTTATCGATTGTAAATAAGATCACACACAATCGGTACTGAATTACGTAATATATTTAATATCAAAACATTTACGTACAGATATCATAAAATAGGGTTCCTACTATCTACTATACATAGTTAAAAGGTAATATTTACAAAGGACCTTATATAATTATCTATATTCTTTGGCACAAAATAATCATTAAATTACAGATATGTTTTTAGTTCACATTAGCATTATTTAATTAAAATATTAACATATTTCTTGCTTACCCTATGATAAATTATTAAAACTCAATATTAACATTTTTTACCTTTCATAAAGTCTCATTATTATATTACAGTTATGTACAATACCATAAAAAATAATATAGAAGATTCGTAGTTGATAAAAAAAAATACAAAATTTACAGATTGTAAAATTAAAAATATACATATTTGTAAATTTAAACTGAATTTACAAATCTGTGTTTTTATTTTTTTTATAGTTTTCGTTTTTACATTTATATATATTTGCTTGTCTTAAGCAATTATTATTCCATTCCATAGGAGCAAGGGTAACATAATAGTACTATATAATGGTAGCTTAGATATTAACTGGAGTTGTTTGCCACTAATTGAAACATTACTATGCCTTTGTACATTAATACTCGTACGGTAATTTGGTACCATATTAATAAACAATTACACCACTCAGTGCTGTTGTATATGTTAACGTTTTCTGAAATTCAGAACACACGAGATCAGAATCCTATGGTTTGTACTCTTGAGGAATTATGTGAATTTTTACCCACAGTTACTTTGTATCATAGCCTGTCTCGGTGGCGTAAGTGTATGCGACTGCTGTGTGGAGCGGAGGTCTTAAGACGGACGCACAAGATGATGAGCCCGCCGCTTTTCCCCAGTCTACTCGTGACCACGACTATTGCAATATAGCCGACACGTCGAGAGGTGAGAAGAAGTTGAAAATAATTCGCGATAAAGACCCGAATAACATAAAATGCAAACGTTGTTTGTTATGACCTTGGCTATCCACTCCTAGCAGGTTGGAAGTGTTTCACAAATGACCCTTTATTTCTGTAAATAATTATTGAAAAATCGTGATAGTTGTTGATCTCAAGAATATCATAAGTTACTTTGTATTCCAGCAAACCACCTTATTCCTACAGGAAACACAATTTTATTGTACAATAACCGTATATTCGGTAAACGGTAAGCAAAATAAATGAAGGTGTAGAACAAATATATTTTTCCTACACATTGAAATAACAATACCAGTACATTACATTATTAAACCAGAGGAATTACTCCGTAACCTTTCCTCAAATGCATAACAATAAAATAAAAATTTAGCACAGAAAATATCTTATAAAAAGAAAACAAAAAGATTTTTCCGAACGTGAGACGCTACTGAATATCAAATTAAGGTTGCTCACAATGCGAGCATGAACTGAACTTGAAGGGCGAAGCTAAACTGAATGTTATTACACTCTGCAAAGTTTGTAAACGCGATTGCTTTTTTCCCCGCTACCTGCGAGCTACGTTTGGAGTGTCTATAGGATAAAGATAAACTCCGAAACGAAGTTATCCGTCAGAGAACCATGGTTGACATAGTTTGAAGAGTAAGACCGTGAAGTTGATGGTCACATTGTAAAAGAACCCGGGGGACGAGTCTACTATTTCTATCGTGTCGGAAAAGATTCGAAATCGTCGCTCAATAGAAAGCCACCGGTACAATCTTGATAGTTATTCTTAGTCTACTATTACAATCGTAGTCTAATAGACTTTATTGGTCCGCCGATAGAATTCTACTAACACGTAACGCGCCAGTGGCCGCTAGTCAGTAATATTTTTTATAGTCTACTAACATTTTGATAGATAAAACAGCGATTGTGGTTCTATTCTACGGCTTGTCAATAGTAGACTCGGCCCCCAGGTCTGGAGTGGAGACCACGACTCGATAAACGTAAGGTAGTATGACTTCCCTGCCCTCAGTAGAAGATGATGCCGAAGGTGATAATGCTGGAAAGATGGAAGATGGATGTGGAAGGCGCAGGACTGTGTGTGTGTACATATACTACCACTGCGCCACCGAGGTAGTTCTACTCGTATGAACTAGATAATTAGCTAGAAATAATTAGAATTTATTTTAAAGTACGTACATCACATAGACCCAATACGGTATCTTCTTTTTTATTACTAAGGTGGCAAAGAAACATACGGCCATCAGTTCAAAAGTGGTCATCCTAGCCAGAGTGGACAGAACAACCTGTTACCTGCTGTTTCCAAGCCGCTCATGATGTTTCCAACTAAGTTTAAGGCCTACTACGTGACTAGTATCCGGGACTAATGACTTGTCGTGCTTTTATAGGCACGAACATACTTGTAAATAGAAATGCTAGAACTGTCACTCATATCAGGGGACCGAGTCTACTATTTTCCAATAGACACCCGTTTTAGTTCTATTCTATAGTGGTTCTAATGCGTTTAGTCAATAACTAGGCAGTCTACAAAAAGTATTGTATATTTCACGATTACATTTTTCAAGCTGCTTAGAAACAAAATAGGTGTTTTAACCTATCAAAATGTTAAAATAGACTACCAAAAATGCTAATTAAGAGCTACTTACAGGCGCCTCACGTGATCATAACATTCTATCGGCCGGCCGATAGAATTCTATTGGAGCGCAATTGTAACTAGTAAACTACGAAAACTGACATTTTTTTCTGTCGGCTCTTTATTGAGTGACGATTACCATTCTCTTCTGACGCGATTTAATATTAGACTTGGCCCCCAGGACTGACCGCAGTGATTATTCATCAACAACGTTGGAGTGGCGGCCAGCACTACATGGGGAAAAGTTATCGAAGTTCTTCGAATTATGGCATTCCTGGAGTCGGACGTAATAGTATGCGGAAGCAAGATTCATATTTAACATATAACGTCCGATAGCCAGAAATGCCATACTAAGAATAAATAAATAAATATAGTTGGGACAACTCACACAACGCCATCTGATCCCAAACTAAGCAAAGTTTGTACTATGGTAACCAGATAACTGATAAACATACTTATATATTTCTAAATACATACATATTATAGTTAAATAACACCCAGACTCAGAATAAACCATCGTGCTCATCACACAAAGTTGTATCCTAGGTGGGAATCGAACCCATGACCTCTTGCGTAACAGTCGGATACACTTCCACCGCGGCACAGAGGCAGAATACCGCATTATCGCATTGTAGAAGGTCATTACTACATTAATTGTCGCGCTGCAACCCTCACTATTACTTGGTCTGGTTGCAGCATCCACCCTTAGTGTCGAAGGAATATTTCACCCTGTCTTACCACACTTGTATTATGGTTACTTTCTTAGTATGAAAATCCTCACATGCTGATCTCAAAACAACTAACGACTGGTTTCAATAACCTATCTATATTTTACTATTGTCTAAAAGAATGTCAAAATGGTTACCGTCGGTACCTATCGACGAAAATTTCGGTTTCAATAACAAAAGATAGATTTACCTACGACATCAAAATATCTGTCACAAAAGTTAAAAAATCAACTGATTATCTGTGGTAGCGATCTATGTTTAACTAAAGAGGACATTTGGCGGGAAGAGTGACAAGTGCGGACGCTAGCTTTATATTATTTTCTAAAACTAGTGCATTTATCTTGTTTTATGTGCGGGAGTGGTGGTTTCTTGGACATAAAAGTTGTGTTAACGTGCTATAGTGAAAGACAATGATATATATGCAGTGAAATGCTATTTTCTCCGCCGTTCTATTATTGCCGCGAAACGTCCACTGACAACCTTAGTATAAGAATCACCATAATACTGAGGGCAAGGACCAGGACGTAGCCTGAGGACACGACATCGACTGGACAGGACTAATTAGAAGATAAGATTGAAGAAATATGATATAAAAAAAAGGTTTGGCTAAAAGGTCTTAGAAACCAGGCCATTAAATAATTAATAAAAAAATCAAAATATCTGTCACAAAAGTTAAAAAATCAACTGATTATCTGTGGTAGCGATCTATGTTTGACTAAAGATAGAATATTGGAACCGACCATAAAACTACAGGGTTTATAACGATCCGTCTAGCGCTGAGCACCCCTGGTAAGTCTTAGTAAGGAAGTCTCAGGGTTCCCAGCAGACTTTTTCTTCCACCGCAGCTGCTACTAAGGGTTCGAGTGTTTTCCCGCTTTTTGGTGCGTAAGGTATGCCTGAAAGTCTTACGATATTATGGATTACTAGTTGAGGCCCGTTGCTTCGCTCGCGTAGAGAAGTTTCCCGTTCCCGTTTCCCACAAGAACTTGTTCCCGGGATAAAAAGAAGCCTATGTGTTATTCTGATGTATAAGTTATATTACTGTAAAGTTTCATTAAAATCCATTCAGTAGTTTTTACGTGAAAGAGTACCAAAAAAAAACAACCCAACAAACTTTCGCATTTATAATATTATTAAGATTAAGATTTTATAAATATCGACCATGGTGTACTTCCTACCTATGTGTTATTCTGATGTATAAGTTATATTACTGTAAAGTTTCATTAAAATCCATTCAGTAGTTTTTACGTGAAAGAGTAACAAAAAAAAACAACCCAACAAACTTTCGCATTTATAATATTATTAAGATTAAGATTTTATAAATATCGACCATGGTGTACTTCCTACCTATGTGTTATTCTGATGTATAAGTTATATTACTGTAAAGTTTCATTAAAATCCATTCAGTAGTTTTTACGTGTAAGAGTAACAAAAAAAAACAACCAAACAGACTTTCGCATTTATAATATTATTAAGATTAAGATTTTATAAATATCGATCATGGAGTACTTCCAACCTACATTATGTCGTCTTGGACCTGCTTTTGTAGGAACGCGAGCAGGAAGGTAATCTTGTGTATAATATATCTACAACAAAACAAAATGAAGGGCGGAACAACAAAATATTTGTGTGATTCGAAGTTTAGGGGGCTTCTGTGTTTGTATTTAAAATATATATAAGTATATCTATCAGTTGTCTATAAGCCAAATATATACCCATACCACAAGCTTATATTACCTTTTACTTTGGGCTTAGATGGCGCTGTGTAAAAAAATGTCCCACAATATATTTAAATAAGACAGAATTTTTATTCACTTACAACCTACAAATTATACACTAACGAGTCCTTTTCTAATATTAAGTCTTTTGATGTCTTTTGCGGAGGATTACTTTGATCAGATTTTTACTCGGCAAATCACTCGGAAAAGGAAAAGGCTTTAGCAGTCTATATATTTGCTATCATATTCTAACTGAGCTAAACTGTACAACAGATTTGGATTAATAAAGTCTTAAAGCTTCTTAATCCTTTATAGCTTTTAGACGTTACATCATATTTAATGAATTCTCTTTTTTTATTTAATGATATCTCCCTCTAAAGAAAAAATATGGACATTTCCAAAAAAAATCTTTCATCTTTAGTATTAATAAAAAGGTTAAAGCTTTCAAGAATACGTAATGTACTCGTGTCATAATTTTAGAGCGTAATTACCTGGGTAGTAAGGCTTTTGTTGTTAAATTTTTATATTGTACATGAGGACACCCGTGATTTCATTCGTGTGTGTAAGTTTTCTCGCACCCGTTTCCCACAGGATCCTGTTCCGAGGAAAAAAGAAGCCTACGTTTTAATCTAGAGTGTCAGCTATCTCCACACCAAATTTTATCCAAATCGGTCGAAGTAATAAAAGCAAAGTTATAATAAAATGGAAGATTCCTACTTTAATTTAGTTTTTTATTATAATATCTACATCAAGTACCGCGTTTAGCCGACCATCGTAAAGCAAATTCTAGAAGTCATCTTGAATAAAAACACTTATACTATTCCACATTATAAAATTTTTAACCTTAACGGTTTCGTCTTACGGCATTTTTCATGCAAATGTCGGAAGGCGAAACAAATGTCGTAAGGTGAAACAAATGCCGTAAGGCGAAACCTGATCGGTACAAGTATTTTTATTCGAGATAGATTCTAAAAGCCGATAATCACATGTTCTTATAACTTTATTCTTTACAACCCCATTCAACCTTGATCATCATTCATTAATTGTGTATATTTATAACCTATGGACCCTCCGGTCTTCTGTAAATAAAGCTATGAAGTGTACTGAAGTGGAGCGTGCGGAATTTTCATTACAGCACTCAACCGGCCATTAATTTGAACGAAGCTGCCTTGAAAAATATTGTTGTGACATTCTTATTAATTTTGTAATTTACTTCTATGTCTTAGAGAAACATTAAACATTTAACATTATTCTTTAAAGGTTTTAGTGAAATATGTACATACATATTGTCACGTCTTAATCCCCGAAGGTGTAGGCAGAGGCATACTATGCGCCCACGTTTTGCCGAATTCATTTTTGTACTACGTAACAGGTGGTGAGCCCCTTGTCGTGTTGAAATGGACAGGCACGGGTTGTGGCGACCGACCTGTTGAAATGTTTCAATCCGCACATTAGGCCTTCAATTCGGCTTAACGACTGCCATTTAACTGTCAACCGGGACCAACGGCTTAACGTGTATTCAGAAGCACAGAAGCGCTTGCAGATGTAAATGCCACAAAGTGGTCACCCATCCAAGGACCAGTTATAGTGAAAGTTGCGTAATTCAGTGATCGTTTACCGAATACTAATTCCGCGGGGCCACGAGCGCTTCAAATATCTGTTTAGTATAAAACACACCGTGTGCTTATGAACTTGGTAAGAACAAAATTTTGTTTGACATAATTCGGTGAAATGTTGTCAGTGGATTTGCCAAACAAAAAGTTCAAGAAATATAAACTGATTAAGCAGAGATTTTCGTTCAAAGTTTTTGGATTTCGTATGAGTTAGTTTGAGTTTGGGGATAGAGTGGATTTATAAGACGTATTTACAACAAAATACAAATTACATTCTTGCCTCCACGCTTACATACACTGAACTTTTATTTTACACTTTTAAAGTGGGTTTTTGAAAAATTATTATAACTTTGTTTCTGTTTTATAGCTTTATGGATTATGCGAAATATTTGATATTTTCTTGAATATTTGTTTATACGTTTAGCTTGGATTACAAAGTAAGGTTAACTATGTGACGTCCAACATGGTGGAATGCTCAAAATGGCAAGACTACTTATTTTTAATGTACTACTTCAGTATGGGTATCAAATGAAAAGGATTGCTGAGCATAACCTGAAAAATAAAGTAATGTCACGTCACTCTATGCTTATGAACTAAGTTTTTATTTTAGTTATCAAATGAAACGACTTAACAGTGATTGTGCAAAAACGGTAAAGTCGAAAGTACTCGGATACCCAGACATGCGTGTATGAAGCGAATGATGAATCTTGGAGAAGCGAAAGAAGTATGCATGGATCGCGAAGCCTCGCGATCTGGCCTCTCTGACTACCCCGTCAGGGATACAGCGTGAAGATAGTTAGTTAGTTAGAAAGCCTTATAGAAATTGAAATCGTACACACGTATTATCAACGACTTGCGAAGGTTTTAAATTTAGTGTGTACATGAAAAGGCTGTATTTTAAGCAAACTTAGCGATGGGTTAAAGTACACTCTTTGTCCGATACGCCGTTTGCGAATAATCCTGAACACGTTGAGTGTGACACGGAAACACAATAATGTTCCCACATGCCATTTCTCCTGTTTTAGGATGCTTATAGATAAATTTCTCCAAAACCTGACTGACTGCCTCTGTGGCGCGGTGGGAGTGAATCCGACTGCTATGCAAGAGGTCCCGGGTTCGATTCCTGGGTCGAACCAAATATTTGTGTGATCCACAAATGTGTGTTTCGTAGTTTGGGTGTTTCCTATGTATATTAAGTATGTATTTAGAAATATATAAGTATGTTTATCAGTTATCTAGATCCCATAACACAAGCTAATATTAGCTTACTTTGGACTAGATGGCGCTGTGTGAAAAAGTGTCCCTCTATATTTTATAAAAAAAAAATGTGTGTTTCAACACTATTTTCGTGTGCTGGTAACGACAGTCCAAAAAATGGGCCATATTCTGCCACCCCAGTATTAAAACGCCACATACAATTATTATTATTAAATTCTACAAACAATTAGATACTTACAAAACAGCTAGTCTATTTAATTCAATATATTCACAACCATGCTTCGTTAAAACCAAGTAAAATATTTAACGGTCTAGCCATATGTAAATGTTTTAAAAGATATTATATGGAAATGATTTCAGTACCTTTATATTTCTTATGACATAATTTATCAAACAATTCTAAAACTGTTAAAAAATTAAGCTTTGATAGCTTAAAGTAAATATAACCTTATTGATCAGTTTTAAGCAAATAGAGAACTTTGTTCTTGTAAATAACTTTGGATTCTATTCTATATCCAATCCCTTATTTTGTGATAAATATCGTCAAACAATAATATCATTTTTAGGAATATCACTGAAATGAATATTTCTTATTTGTTTTTATACATATTTACAAAGTATGTATCAATAGTCTTAGGATACACTTTACAAGAATTTCCTTTTGTGATGGTGTATCAAGTATCATGCCTGCATACAGAACACCGATTGGTTTTAATACTGGGGTAATATTACCCATCAAAAAGTTATGACTTTTGCGCATATAACACATCATTGCAGCAATGCGCATATAACACAGTACAGAGTATATATATGTTTAGGTGTGTTTTCATACACAGGCCGCTAATCATCGCGTTCTTAGGATGTCGAATTCGAAACTTTGTCCGTACTAAAAACAGCTCAATATGACTAAAGATACATCCATTCAATCAATCAAATCAACCTATTGAAGTCCACTGCTGGACGTTGTCCACTCCCAAATCACGCCACGACAAACGGTCCTGCACCTTTCGCATTCAGACTCTCCCTGCAACCCATTTTCCTTTTTTTACTTATACAAATTATTTATCTATCACGCCGTATCCCCGAAGGGGTGGCAGAGGCATACATATTGTATGCCCATTTTTCACTATGTCCCACTTGTACTTATACATATTACTTGTACCTGTACTTATACATATTAAACTTAAATAATATGCTCTATATAAAAAAAATCACACTTTTTTTTGTCGTTTTTCCTAAGTCTTCACATATGAGGACCACGTGAGCAGATTGCTCAAAAACGGAAAAGTCAAAAGTACTCGGATACCCAGACATGCATGTATGAAGCGATTGATGAGTTTGCAAGAAGCGAAAGAAGTATGCATGGATCGCGAAGCCTCGCGATCTGTCCTCTCTGACTACTCCGTCAGGGATATAGCGTAAAGATAGTTAGTTAGTTGTATATAAAAATCTGATTTGTTTTCTGATTCTTCAGTTATCTAATGTAGCAAAAACGATTTCCTCTGGCCTGGAGTAGGAGGCCTGGTGAGCTCTCAACAAGTCTGCTGAAGTGGACCTGACGCAATTGTTCACGTGGAGGTCTGACGATGCATTAGAGTGGTGCTGTTCACGACGTGGCCGTTGACAACAGTAGCGACGACCGATGTCTCCGCAGAGCGACCTGGTGCCAGAAATTGCGGAGGTAATGTGAAATGAAAATAAAATGCGTTTGATTCTTTATCACGAGTTGTGTGGTATGAGGTATATGGTGGTGGTATGTGGTAGGTTTTTGTCAATTATCATAATCCGAGCGTCTGTCCCAGTTGCGTCTCGCGACGCCCGGGGTCCGTTTTCCTATATTTTCTCCTCCACTTCGCACGGTCGTCAGCATCCCCTGTAGTGAGACCATTGGCACACATGTCATCCCTTGCGTCATCACTTCTTGGGTCTTTCCCTCTTACCGGAACATAGCCAGACATTTGTTTCCCACGTAGCCCGGTGGTTGTCGCAAGACGTGACCATACCAGCAAAGGCGACACTCTTGTAGCTTGTCTGCAATGTCACGGACGTGAAAGTTGCCGCGTATGCGAGAGTTCCTCACGCGGTCCATCCACGTGACTCCACACATCCACCGCATCATCTTCATAACCGTGACAAGCAGCTCCTGCTTGTGTAGCTCCAGGAGAGGCCACGCCTAACTGCCATGATAAAGGACAGGTCTAATGATGGTTGAATGGTTTGTCGATATTATTGACTATATATTTCGCCAAAAACGATTTGTTGTATTTGAACGACAAAATTTATACTCTGGCTGATCAATTCTTCATCTTTGCGTATTCCCAGTTACTTCAAACCCTCCCTGGATTTTGAGCCTGGGGTTGGCGTTTTTGACTACTAGGAGCAGCTATGGTATCGTTTTATATTTTCGGCATAGTTGGTATCGGCTGCCGTCTGACCTTCTGCTGATCGAGAAAGCTCTGTAGGTAAAACAAATTCATACCTGCAACAAGACAACAGGGTTTTCCTGAACGCTGCCCTGAAGTCCCTATTGAAGTAGGCGTAAATAAGTGGGTTGAGCGCGGAGTTGAAGTAACCCACCCAGAAGACGGCAGCCACGACCGGTGGAGGACACGGGCAGGCGTCTCCACAGAGTGCTGTAATTATGTACCTGTGTGCAGAACCGTCAGTATTATAACTATGCAATGTTACTGCAGTAAAAATGAACAAACAAGTAAAAATGAGCAGCCGTCTAGCTCAAAGTAAGCTAATAAGCTTGTGACATGGGTTTTTGACAACTGATAAACATACTAATATATTTTTAAACTAGTTGAGGTCTTGTCTCCGCACGCGCGGTGAAGGTTTCCCGCTCCCACAGGAACTTGTTCCCGGAATAAAAAGTAGCATATGTGATATTCTGATATAGAGTGTCATCAAAATCTATTCCGCAGATATTGCGTGAAAGAGTAACAAACATCAATTTTTACATTCTTTCGCGTTTATAATATTACGAGTAGTAGGATATGTAAGTTACCGGGCGTCGGAAGACGCAACTGGGACAGACAGTCGGATGATGATGATATTTCCAAAAGGAATATTATACACACAAATGTTTGTTCAGAAGTTTAGGTATTTCTTAATACCTACAATTCTAAACAAAAATTTCTGGATCACACATAATTGTTCTGATTTCGTTTTTTTAAACAAGATTCAAAAAACGTTGTGATAATATTATAAACGGAAAAGTGTTAATTTAGTTTTTTGTTTGTTTGTCCTTTTCACAGGTCGTAATGTATCAATGCACTGATTTAAAATCCAAAATAGATAATGTAGTAGGTCTGGAGAGAACAATAGATTAAGTTTTGTCCCGGCAAAGCCCGTTTGTGTTCATGGGAAAGCACGTTTGTGGGAGGTTGAGGCGTAGCTGTGGGCGTCATCTGCACACGTACCGATATCTACTACCTACATCTATTACTACATAGTATAGCATATGCCCACGGCTAAGCCCACATAGTGCGGATTTCTCGTGCCCGTTTCTCGCAAGAACTATTTCCCTTAATAAAAGTAGCTTTTATCACTGAGGGATGACACAGCTGTCTAACAGTGAAAGAATTTTAAAGTCGGATGCAGTGGATTCACAGATTATCCTACAAATTCTTATAATATTAACCTCTTTATAATATGAGTATAAACTAGCTGATGCCCGCAACTTCGCACGCGTGGTGAAGTTTTTCCGTATCCGTTTCCCCCGGTATTAAAGTAAGCTAGTATATTATCCTTAAGAGATAGACATATACATTGTAGAGTTTTCTGTAGAACTATTTAAGATATACAATTCCATCATATATTATTTTGTTATATCTTAAAAGGTTTAGGCAGCGTTTTTCATTGAAAGGTCCCAGACGGTAAATTTTTGGCTGACAACTTCAACAAATATCGTTATATTTAAGCAGCAGAAACAGCAGAAAAATAGGTGCAGTAGTTGACTTTACATCAAACAGAGATACGCGGTAGATGACTTTGTTTTATAATATGTAGGTAGTGATAACACCCATCTCTGTTCCTGCACTTTTTAGCGGTACAGTTGAATCAATAATTTTGTGATTTTGTTCATGAGTCTGTAGTCTATTATGTAGAGGTGCGACTATTATTTGATATTTTTGCCAAAAATGCCACGTCTTACATACCTTTACCAACAATCTGCCTGTACCAGTGCACCGCACGAGATACACAGTAAACAAAATAATAACTGACTCAGTGTTCTGTAAGCGGTCGCTGCGTTAAGCAACTTATGGGGCATTGGATGGGTGACTGCTTTGTGGCATGTCTATTTACTTACATTATTATATACATACCCTACCCCATACATACTTATTTATAGTCATACCCGCGAATACAACTAGCTCCTTAAATTCTTGTCCAATAAAAGCTCAACGCATGCTTGGGGGCAGCGTGGATCAGTGTAGTGTCTTATTTGGCTTCAAATATGTAAACCCAAATGATATCATTAAAGTATTCAAGTCACTTAACTCAAAAAAGACAGCTGACTTGTGGGGTATTTCTGTAAAATTGATTGAGTCTATCGTTGTTAATATATCACCACATCTAGCTGAAATATTTAATAAATGTGTTGATAAAGGAGTGTTTCCAGATTTAATGAAACACAGTAAAGTAATACCTCTATTTAAATCTGGATCCAAAACAGACCCTGGTAATTTCAGATCAATTTCAATATTACCAGCCATTAGCAAAATTTTTGATAAAATTATATTGCAACAATTACAAGCTCATTTTAATTTAAATATGCTATTACATAAGGAGCAGTATGGGTTCACAAGGGGTCGTTCTACCATTAATGCAGGTGTGACACTTCTGAATCATATATATGACGCCTGGGAGAATAGACAAGATGCTATTGGTGTATTCTGCGATCTCTCCAAAGCATTTGATTGCGTTGACCATAAAACACTATTGGGAAAACTCTTTTATTATGGTATCAAAGACTCTGCACTGAACCTTGTTGCCTCCTACCTAAATGATCGAATACAACATGTTGATGTCAATGGAATTCGCTCTCCTGGAGCATCTGTTGCTATGGGCGTACCGCAGGGATCAATTCTGGGTCCGTTTCTATTTTTAATTTATATTAACGATCTGCCATTCTATATACAGAACTTGTGCGACATTGTTCTATTTGCTGATGATACGTCACTTATTTTTAAAGTTGATCGCACGCTTAGTAATTTTAACGGCGTAAATAGTTCACTTGCCCAAGTTGTAGATTGGTTTACGACCAATAACTTGCTACTAAACGCTAAGAAGACAAAATGTATCAGATTCAGCATGCCTAATGTCAGGAATTGCGGTACAAATATAACATTGAACAGTGATACCCTTAATCTTGTAGAATCAACTGTATTTTTGGGGATCACTTTAGATAGCAAACTGCAGTGGAATGCCCAAATAACGTGTCTTGCAGGTAAACTCAGCTCGGCAGCCTTTGCCGTTAGTAAAGTCAGGCAGCTTACTGATGTGGCAACTGCCAGGCTGGTATACTTTAGTTATTTTCATAGTGTCATGTCTTACGGCATTTTGCTGTGGGGCAAAGCAGCTGATCTACAAGTAATTTTTGTACTCCAGAAGAGAGCTATACGTGCAATATATAAATTGAGTGCTAGAGTGTCTCTTAGAGAAAAATTTAAAGAAATTGGCATTTTAACGGTTGCATCACAGTACATATTTGCAAATATTATGTTAGTTAAACAGAACATACATTTATACAATAGACACAGTGACATACATTCGATAAATACTAGAAATAAGCATAAATTAATTGGAACGCATCATCGTTTACAAAAGGTTCACGACTCTTTTGCAGGAATTGGCGTACGACTATATAATAAAATTCCTTTAAACATTATGAACCTGCCGTTACATAAATTTAAGGCGGAAATTAAGAGGCACCTCTTGAAAAGGGCCTATTACACAACTTATGATTATTTGAACGATAAAAATAAATGGAAATGAGTTGCTTGCTCTTCGCTTGAGCTATTTAGGATTCGAATGAATCTTGTGATATGCCTTGAATCTGCATATATATGTTGTATTTTTACATCTCTACATTATTAAAAATTTGAAACATCTGACAACTAAAGGTTTCTAAATTGGCTGCGTTTAGTCCCGGTATACAATGTAATTTGAGTTTGTTATTGTGTGAGCACCATGTAGACTTATTTTTTTCTTTGAAATTGACATGATAGTTGCTGTGCAGTTTTTGAGTATGTCATGCTCGCCTAAGTGTCCTGGCAGTGGTGGCGTATGTATCGGGTCGCCTTATTCCCTATAATACGGTTGAGTAGGGCGATGGCTGATATAATGCGTCATACCCGTGAACGGGTGCCGTCTGTTGGGACTGGTCAGCTCATAGCTGTTATAGCAATTATTAAAAATAATCTTATTTATATTTAAGGTAAACTTAAGTTTAGTCGACTGTTCTCACATAAATCCAAAGGAACAATGTAAGTGTAATTTTAATGTTGTAAGCCATTCCTACATTTTAAAATGGCATCCATTGACTTTCTTGCCAGATTCTTCTTCTTCAAGGGTAGGCTGCCCTTAGAACCGGCAACTATAATCGCTCTAATTTTGATATGATTTAAACACAACATTGATTTTGTTTTTTTTGTTTGTATAAATTCATTACTATATAATTGGTCAAATATCATGTTAATCAAACTAATGTAATTACTGGCGTTTAGAAAAGAGTGGCCATGAGTTTTATTGCCAGGTTCTTCCTCAGGCTCTACCTATTGCTTTGCGAATCTGGCAGTAAATGTAAATGTAGAAGCAATATTCTTGACGTTCATAAGTGTTACTTTGTGACCTAAATGAATAAAGATTTATTATTATTATTATTACATACGTTAAGCCCTAGGTCCCAGTTGCCAGTGACATGGCAGTCTTAAACCAAGTTGAAGGTCTTAAAAATTACAGCAGCAAGTCGCCACAACCTGCTTTTGTACATTTTAATACGGTAATGGGCTCACCACCTGTTAGGTTGCACAAATATGCTCAAATCGAAATGTGGGCAAAATAAAAACCTCTGCTTTCGGGGATAGAGGCGTTTCAGATTAACAAAGTAAGAAAATCTCACCAAAGGAAAAACGGCAGCCAACATGCTAGAAATGCCGACATAATGATCCCCAACGTCCTGGCAGCTTTTCTTTCTCTTTTCATCTTACTGCTCGCCATGGGCTGCATCTGTATGCTTTGCCGTTCTCTCATCACCTCTCCCATGGAGATGCCGTTGATCTGCAAGTGTTTGTCTAGCAGTAGGGCTGCTACTTTACTCCTGGGGACAAGGAATTTAGTTTTATGAATTAATTTGTTTTGATACAGTGTAGAAAGTCAAGTTCAAAGAAAGAAAGGCGCTCGTTGTACTGCTAGAGTTTTGTAAACGATCTTTACGACAAGCATATTGCTCTATGTAATTAAATTTAAAATAACATATAAGTCTACTGTCAGTATTAAAATGGATGAGCTTTTGTGGCATTTTCGTGCTTCTGAAAACACGTTAAGCCATTGGTCCCGGGTGCCAGTAACAGCGTAGTCGTTAAGCCAAATTGGACGCCTTAAAGAAAGAAAGAAAGAGAAATGTTTGTAACTGTGATGAATAATTTTGTTTTACATAATGTTTTGTTCTTCGGCGTTTTGCTTTATTGAAGTCTACTTGTTATATGTACTAGAAAGTCTGTTCGTTCGTGTGTCATCATCGATTTCCTTAGGAACGAATGGACCTAGCAAGTTGAAATTTATATCAGATACTGAGGTCTATAATCTCTATTCGGCGTATAAAAAACCAGCTCCAAAAAGCAAGCTTGGTAAAAAGCAAGGTCTTGCAGCACAAATAAAGGGAAAATACCAAAAAATAAACATGTTAAGGCTTCCATGTCATTTTAAAGACACGGAAGCATAATATAAATAAAAATTGACTATCTCGGTTGCGCGGTGATAGTGTATGTGACTGCCCGCGCCTGACGTCACGGGTTCGATTCCAGGGTCGAAAAAAATATCTGTGTGATCCACAATGTATGTTTTGGAGTTTGGGTGTTTCCTATGTATAATATGTTTTTATTTAGAAATATATACCTAAGTATGTTAATCAGTCGTCAAGATCCCATATATGTTTTGTTATTATTTCGTGTTAAGAATAATTACGATGACAGAGTGTGGCCACTATATATCTTTTAAGTTATTATTTAATCTCTATAATACATTGAGATATAAAGTTTGGTGGCATTGCAGAGGACTCGCGAGGCCCCTTCATGAGCGAGGCCGTGGGCGAGGGCCCATTTCGCTCACGCCTATCTACGCCACGGTGTAATGTAATGGTTTTAAACTTTCGCGATTCTCGCTCATAATAAATGATATTTGGGGTCTACTCGCAACGTATATTATTTGACTAGATGACCCCCACAGCTTTGCCCATGGAAATTTCAACCTCCCGTCGCACCTATTTAATCCCGTCGCTTATAAATTCTACAATGATGCATAAAAATTTGCCTGATTTGTCAACATTTATGACTACTGCTCTGCTCCCCAGTGTAGTAGCGAAATGATATATAGCCTATAGCCTTACTCGATAAATGGGCTATCTAACACTAAAAGAATTTTTCAAATCCGACTAGTAGTTCCTGAGATTAGCGCGTTCAACTAAAGAAACAAACAAACTCTTTAGCTTTATAATACTAGTATAGATTTACGTGCTGGTATAATCCAGACGAAACGTCGTGAAGTATAAGGTAGGTATAGCGGATTCTATGAATGGAAAAATCTTGTGGTCGATTTCACTAGTACATTTCTAACTGCGTCTCTTACAGACATAGTGAAGCCTTATTTTAGCTAACTGAGTACTAATTATTTACTGACTTATCGATGACTAACTATTGACTACCTATAATTACAATACAACTGTAGTATTATACCTAATTCTTAAGATAATTGTGGAGACAACATTCTTGCTTTTTCTTATACTATGTTGTGCTTATTTCTAAATAATATAGGGTCCGTATTGGGTTGCATAAATTTTAGAGGCATAACTTAAATCTGCATAACGTTTTTTGGCATACTCTTCGTTTCGCATAACATTCAAACAGAATAAATCATTAGGCATACTTTATTTTCCCATAACTTTTTTATAATAATGATATACCCGCATAAAATGTTTACGCATATTTTTTTTTACAATAACTATTACTAATCATAAAATTTATTGGCATATCACTCACTCTCGCATAAAGATTACAAGCCAAACATATAGATCACCATAATGTTAACGAGTACATATTTTTATTTTTATAGCTAAGCTTGAACTGTCTAAGATTGAAATGCCCACTAATTAAAAATGTCGATAGTCACTATACTGAAGTTCAAAACACTTATATATAGAATATATAAATAAAATATAAAAAGAAAGTAGGTAGATTAAAACGAGCGATTCTATTCTGGCGTTGTGGTCTCATATGACCTAACACTCCTCCTCGCTTCGCTCGTCGTCGTACCTATTTACGACTTTGCTCAAGACTAGTCTAAAAAAAGAACACCTAAAATATCGTTTTATATGTTACAGCTTAAAAACTTGGCTATGAGTGAGATTATTATTTACAATGGTGTCTTATCATTTCTTAAATATTCTTAGTCAAATTATTATTCATTTATGATTTAAACGGTTATCCATACCTCCATTATGCGTTATGTATTTTATGATAAATTATCTTTAGGCGTATAACAATTATACCCTTTACATTTGTGCTGATTAAAATTATGATAAAAAAATTAGAGTAAGTTTATGTTATGCCAATACAACCATTTTGCGTATATAACACTCTGCCTATCATAATTTATGCGAGAAAACATTATGCTGAAACTGTTAAGCCAAACTACATTATGCTGAAAAAATATATGCGATCGAAAGGGCACCCAATAATATATTATTATGGCAATATATTATTTAGAAATAATGGCAAATATGGCAAAATATTAGTTTCGTAACACGTCCAACTCCAGGAAGCCATAGTAGGCTTACGCGAATAAGATCCAAAATATCATATTATTAAGACCTGTATAAATCACATGTTCTTATAGTAATACAAAGGTCTGAATCAAATCTTCGTATCGACTCCAAGCAATTACAAGACGTGTCCAAATTATTCCGCTGTAATAAACACGGAGAAAAGAAAAGGGAAGCCATTCCTTGTATTACGGTACAAGTGGTAGTTAATGGGAATGTGTGCGTCATGTGGAGGGAACCAATCACGTATTTATGGGATCTCAAGTACGTGGGGCTGTAATTTCTTTTAATTTACGTAGCTAGGCTTATTTTTATATATACTTTGGGCAAAGGAGATGATAGTATACAAGACTGCCTTATAATGATTATTTTTCTGAAAATCTATACATATAATAAAATCGTAGCAAAGTAAAAAATTAACATTGAATATTTTTTACAAAAAATCACTTGCTGTCTGTTCACCAAAGGATACCATAGCCAAAAATGTAATTTTAAAATTTTTAAAATTTTGTATATCTCTTTGCCTGCAGTAGGCTTTGCCTGGGGTAAACTCAGAAACTACTCATTTTATTTCCACGCGAACGATGTCGCGGGCAACAGCCAGTCATTAATATCATTTTTTTAACTACCCCGTCATTGTTAACATAGTAGTCGTTAAAGCAAGAAGTAGTTATGGACAATTGGACAAATCGTAAGCCACGGCCTGCTCCTATACATATATTAACCCAGCCTTCGCACGTGACATACTTTATATATATAATAGCGTGATGATAAATAGCCTATAGCCTACCTCTATAAATGGGCTATCTAACACAAAAAATATTTTTTCAATTCCGACCAGTATTTCCTGAGATTAGCGCGTTCAACCAAACATACAAACTCTTCAGCTTTATAATATTAGTAGATATAGATGGCAATTAGTTTACTAACACGTAGGATGAAATACAATTCTTGGAGTATGCGCGTATAGTATAAGCCTACTGGCTGCCAAGTAGTCTTGATAAAGCAAGGCCTCGTGTGTAGGCGAATCACGAATATTGCAAAATAGTATTAATGTGGTCAAATAAATAAATCATACTAATATTATAAATGCGAGAGTTTGTAAGAATGGATGTTTGTTATTCTTTCACGTTAAAAAAACTGAATAGATTTAAAAAAAAACTTTACGGTAATTTATCTATACATCAGAATAACAAATAGGCTACTTTTTATCCCGGGAACCAGTTTCTGTGGGAAACGGGAAGGGGAAAACTAATCTACGCGGGTGAAGCCGCGGGCGTCACCTAGTAAATAATATTAATTTAAAAATGAAAAACCTCCGATTCAAGAACCACAACTGCTTGTTAAGACCTTTCTAATAAACCCAATCATGGAATTATAAATATCTTCACGTTGTATCTCTGACGGGGTAGTCAGGGAAAACAGATCGCCGGATTTCGCGATGTATACTTCTTTCTCTGCCTGCTGATTCATTACTCTCTTCATACATGCACGTCTAGATATCCAAGTTCATTAGACGAGTACTTTTGAGCAATCTGCTCACGTGATCCTCATATGTAAGTCTCGGCCTACCCTGACTTATTTCAATCGTTCCTTACTCATTATTGGTATAATGCTGTAATTTTCTGAGGCGATTGGTATCCCACAGACCACTTATTGCAGCAGTAAGTTTCATGTTACCATGACGTGGAAATACCATCAAACTAAGAGTATAACAAATTTTAGAACGATCGGATTTTCATCACCTGGTAAGTGCGCTGAAGACCTTCAAATTTTATACCTAAGAACCATCTCGATCACATCAGCTTTCGAACAAAATATCCACATCAAAAGTGATTCACCCACTCGGAAGTTGTAATACCACAGACAAACAGATCAGATTCATCGGGGATTCGACTGCTACGCAAGAGGTCGTGGGTTCGATTCCCACTCAGGATAAAACTTTGTGTGATGAGCACGATGGTTTATACTGTGTCTGGGTGTTATTTATCTATAATATGTATGCATTTAGAAATATATAAGTATGTTTATCTGTTATCTGGTTACCATAGTGCATCTGATTCCACACAGGGCGTTGTGTGAGTTGTCCCAATGATATTTATTTATTTATTATTCCAAATGAAACATGCTTTAACGAATGACGAGTTCATACTGCCTTCTACTGCTTGACCAATGCTTGTCGTGATTCACAATTCCTTTTTTTACATTTTCTCAAAAGCTAGGTATTTTTAGTAAAGTCAGTCTATAATTACGCGTCCGAATGCAAGGTACACTGCTTTAAAAATTCTGTCATTCAACTGTGTGACTGCCTGAGGGTCTTTTAATCGATACTAAGGCACCGATCCATAATCCGTCTGTCAGCAGAGATTACAGATTCACCGGTCAAAGGACTGTCCGTCCGCAGCTATCATTGAATTCCGGGTTTCGAATAATATAGTACGAGTAGGTATGTATTTGAGGTCTTTGTAGGGATTATTTAATAAGTATCTTATATGTTGATGACTAGGCTTTCATCTTACTTTCTTATCAGTTACGCCTTAATTCCCTAAAGGGTAGGCAAAGGTTATATACGCCCACGTTTGTCCATAGTTGTTTGTTTGGTATAACGAATTAATCTCATAAAGATCACAAATTATAACAGGAAATATTCTTTTAGTTGAATATATCATTTATCGCGAACGGCTATTAATAGATTTTATAACATCACGCTATAACCTATAGGAGCGGAACAGCAATCAGCAAATTGTATAGACATCGGCATATGGGGTAACGTTCGTTCTAAGTAACTCAGGGGCGAAAGTGCCTACTAATCTTTTGAACTAAACAAACTATTTGGGACTACCGGTACGGCTGAGACCTAATGGAGGCAGTAGAATACCGATTTTTACCGATTATTTACATTTATTTCTAAACCCTACCTAAATTTGGACCCTGGGATTGACTTTACTATGTTTGGCTAAAAGCATCGTATCGTACGACTTAATTTTTTTTAAGTCTGAGTTGGTAGACAAGCATACGGCCCACCTGATGGAAAGTGGTCACTGTAGCCTATGGACATTTAAGACCCCTTTTAAAGAACCCCATACTGTAGACATTCGGGAAAACCCAGGCAGGGTGCTCATTCCACAAGCTAAGCGTACGCGGAATAAAGTCTCTAACGGACCTAACCGTATGTGAGCGCTCCGGACGCAAAGTGTGAGGGTGAACACCCTGTCAATGGCAAGCCGTGCGTCGATAGAAGGTAGCTGGATACCTATTCGCAAAGTCCCCCAGCCAGTCCATAGGGGGGGTAATTTCGATATAAGACACCAGACCCGGTCAAAGGCCTTAGATATATCGAGACTCACTGCTAGGGCCTCTCTCGTACTCTCGATAGCCGTCGCCCAGCGGTGTGTGAGGTACACAAGAAGATCGCCAGTCGAGCGACCGTGACGGAAACCGTACTGCCGGTCACTGAGCAAGTCGTGTTCCTCCAGGTACCACAGGAGTTCTGTATTGATTACACGCTCCATCGCCTTAAATAAAAGGGAGGTAACGGCTATCGGCCTATAATTGGACGGATCGTTCCTGCCTCCCTTCTTAGGCACAGGATGCACATTCGCGGTCTTCCATGAAGCGGGGACTTGTTTTGTGGAATACGAAAGCGTGAAAAGAGGTGTAAGTACCGAACACAAATCGGGACCACACCGTTTCAACACGACTGTGGTAACCATTTCGCATATGTTGGTCTGCATCCTTAGTAATATAATAAACTAGTTGACACCCGCAGCTCCTCACGCGTAGTGAAGTTTCCCGTTCCCGTTCCCGTTTTCCACAGAAACTTGTTCCCGGGATCAAAATAGCCTATGTCTTAATCTGTAAGCTATATTATTGTTAAGTTTCATCAAAATCCATTTAGTAGATTTTGCGTGATAGAGATACAAAAATCCATGCTTATTCGCATTTATAATATTAGTAGGATAATAATAATATATTATTTTTTAACTATTAGATAGTAACAAAATTACAAAATTCATCATCATCATCATCATGCCTGCATGGCATATGTGGTAGTGGATGCGACTGCCGCTCTGTCATAGGCTTGAATTCCGGGTCGGTAAAAATATTTGTGCACTCCGCTAATGTTTGCTTCAGAATTTAGATGTTTCCTATCTATAATAAGTATGTATTTAGACGAATATAACTATGTTTATCAGGTGTCTAGATCCCATACCACAAGCTTATATTAGCTTTCTTTGCGCTGTATAAAAAAAGTCCCAAATAATGTCATTTCTAGTTTAACAGGAAGTTTTTAGTTACCTCGCTTTAAATAGGACAAATACGAAATTACTGTACTTTGAATAAAGAATGTCAGAGAGAAAAAGTGTTTTTTTTTAATAACCTAAGGTACTAAAATAAAATTATGAGAGCACCCTTCGTATAACGAGGCAATTTAAAAAATGTAAGTAAGGCCTTAGACGGGCTTGGAAAAAGTATAATATTCAATAATCCTGGGTCATAATCGGCAGCTTCGCGTTTAAACTTTATTAAAATGCTGATTAGGTATTAAAGTAGAAGAATTATTTCGAATATTGGATTACGAAACGCAATTTCGTCTATCTCTTTCTCTCTCTTCTTCTCTCCTATTCCATCATCATCATCCGAGCGTCTGTCCCAGTTGCGTCTCGCGACGCCCGGGGTCCGCTTTCCTACATTTTCTCCTCCACTTCGCACGGTCGTCGGCATCCCCTGTGGTGAGACCATTGGCACGCATGTCATCCCTTACGACGTCAAGCCAGCACTTCTTGGGTCTTCCCCTCTTACCGGGACCCGGCGGGGCTGACATGGCCAGACATTTGTTACCTACGTAGCCCGGCGGTTGCCGCAAGACGTGACCATACCAACGAAGGCGACACTCTTGCAACTTGTCTGCAATGTCACGGACGTGAAGGCTGCCGCGGATGCGAGAGTTCCTCACGCGGTCCATCCGCGTGACTCCACACATCCACCGCAGCATCTTCATTTCCGTGACACGCAGCTCCTGCTTGTGTCGCTCCAATATCGGCCACGTCTCACTGCCATGTAAAAGGACAGGTCTAATAATGGTTTTGTAGACCTGTCCCTTCAACCGGATCGGCATTTTAGGGTCACAAATGACACCGGTCATCTCCCGCCATTTGGCCCACGCGGCAGCAATGCGTGACTTGACATCGCAATCGATGTCACTGGACGTGTGAAAAACAGATCCCAAGTATTTAACCTGGTCCGTGCGCTCGACCAAATCACCGCCTATGCGGACGGATGTGGGATCTGTCGAGTTTAGTGCCAAGTACTCGGTCTTCGCCACATTTAGTTTCAGACCGCCGTTCTCAAGCGTCTCCTTCCACGCCTTTACACGTCGCACCAATCTGCCCCTGTCCGCGTCTGCCAGCGCAATATCGTCAGCATACATGAGCAACCATGGAGGCTGCTCATGCGGGTTTCTGATGCTGTCCGACAATTCGTCTAATATTACACTGAACAGAAGCGGACTAAGGACAGAACCCTGGTGTACCCCGACGGTGATGGGGAAGGGTTTCGTGTCGCCAACGGCAGTCCGAACCATTGAGTCGGAGTCACAGTACATGTCCCGGATAGTGTCAATATAGACCTCTGGAACTCCTTTGGACCGCAGTGCCCACCAGATCATCGCACGAGGAACACAGTCGAAGGCCTTCTGCATATCTAGGAACAAACAGTGCAGAGGCGTGTTCTTCGACCTGTATTTCTCTGCGACAACCCTCAGGGCAAAAACAGGGTCCGTGGTCCCATGACCAGGGCGAAACCCATATTGACACTCCGAGAGAGTACACTCCTGCCGGATCCGAGAGTCTATAATCCTCTCGAAGATCTTCATGGTGTGGGACATCACCTTAATACCGCGGTAGCTCCCGCACTCCTGCACTGACCCCTTACCTTTGAAGACTGGAGTAATAATACTTAGTCTCCATTGGTTTGGGATCTGCCCGCTGAGGAGTATGCGGTTAAAAAGGTTTACTAAGATGCCCACACCGCGAGGACCCATCGCCTTCCAGGCTTCGATGGGGACTCCATCGGGTCCGACAGCTTTCCGATTCTTCATGCGGCGAAGCGCAGTCAGGACTTCTCCAGGCGTTACCGGTGGCACTAGTCCTTGATTCGGAGGGAGGTCCGGAGGCTGCACCTCTTTATGCTGCTTATTAAGCAGCTCGTGGAAGTACGAGCGCCATCTCTCCTTTACCGCGAGGTCTTCGCTTAACAGGTTGCCCTCAGGGTCTTTTACACAGCGACACTTGGATATATCCTGTGCCGCTTTGACCCTGGAGCGCGCCAGCTTATAGATGAGCTTCTGCCCCTCAGACGATTCCAGCTTATCATACAAAGGTTGTAAGTGGTCTCGTCTGGCTCTGGCTACAGCTCTCTTTGTGGCGCGCTTGGCAGCCCTGTACGCGTCGCGGTCTTCGGAAGATCCGGTCGCTTGCCACTTTTTAAAGAGGGCTTTCTTCTCCCTGGTCTCCCTCAGGACTGCGTCGTTCCACCACCAAGTTTCCTTGTCACATTTGCGTCCACCCTTAGACTCACCGAGCACCACCTTCGCCGCTCCAAGGATGGCCGCCTGAACTTTGTCCCAGTAATCTTGAACTGGTTCGCCTTCAGTGTCGGTGCACTTGTCACCGACAGCTGAGACGAACTCCTGGGACCTAGTTTCATCAAGCAGCCACCATCTGATGCGGCGCTGGCACCGCTCGATGCGTTTGCCTTTAGGCTTCACGCAGAGGTCCATGACAAGGAGACGGTGTTGTGCAGTAAGACTCTCACCGGGTATGACCTTGCAGTTGGCCACCTTGCCGATGCTGTGTCGCCTAGTGAGTAGGAAATCGATCTGAGTTGTACGCCTCCCGCTCATGTAGGTGATGAGATGTTCGGATTTCTTTTTGAAATACGTGTTCACAATGGCCAGATCGGCAGCCGCACACGTTCTGAGGATAGTTTCTCCTTCAGTGTTGCGGGTGCCGTATCCAAAACCACCATGAACACGTTCAAACTCCTCACACCTCTCACCCACATGACCGTTTAGGTCGCCGCCCAAAACGATTCCCTGTGACAACGGAATGCTCCGAAGCACTCCCTCGAGTTGGCCCCAAAACGACATCTTATCGGCGTCGCTACAACCGGCCTGTGGCGCGTAGGCACTTATCAGGTGGGTAATAATCCCATCGATAAGCACCCTCGCGATCATAAGCCGGTCGCTACAGCGTTTCACCTCCAAGATGCCGCTCTGCAGCCCTTCGGAGAGCACCACGGCCACCCCGTTCTCCCCACCAGGCGCACCCGTGTAGTACAGCTTGTAGCCTTTCTGCAAAGGCCGGGCTCTGTTGCCCTTCCACCGAGTCTCCTGCAGGAACGCCACGTCCACCCTCCGCCTGGAGAGTACTTCGGCCAACTCTACCGCACGCCCAGTCAGCGTGCCAATGTTCCAAGATGCGAAGCGGATTCGGGTTGGGGCTAACTTCTTTAGCCGTGCTGGCCCGACACACGGCAGCCCTAGCCCACTTGCCACAGGAGTCGGGCGGGGCTCCTGCGCGCCGTTTTGCGGCGGCGCCCTATCCCTAGCAGCATTCCTTTTACTTCTTTTCATTATTTGTTTCGGCGGGTGGCTTTTATGGGAGCGACGCCCTCAGACCTCCCAACCCCAGAGGGGAAAGCCAGCGCCAGAGCCTCGTCCGTTAATCAGCAGGTGCACGCACTGGCACGGGAGGTTGACTTGGGCCCCGAAGATCTTGGTGGGGCCCCTTACACCCACTCTTCTCTCCTATTCCATGTAACGTAAAGTTTCTTTCAGATTTCATTTCATTAATTTGTTTGGCAATTTTAAAAGCACCTGATCTGCTATATCTGATAACCTGTTGCCTGACCAGAGTATCTTTCTATCAGCCTACTTTACATCAAGCGTTATGTTATTATTTTTAATTATTGAAGTCAATCGAAGAGACGTTGATAGCAATGTTATAGCTGTAAAAAAAACGATACGTTTTTCGGTTACGCGCCATGTTGTTTTGAATTGAAACTTCTTTATCATAAGTGAACCTTCTTTATCGACGTATGAGAGAAATGGTATAGCTGTAAAAAAACAAATTTTTTTATGTATCAATCTTTTATACCCGAAGCAATGGCAATGCATACTTTATGCCCACATTTCACCGTGTGCATTTGCCCATTGCTGTATGGAAATGGACAAGCGCAGGTTGTGGCGATGCTGCTGATTTGATTCTGTTGATTTTTTTAATGACGCCTATAAGGCTTAACGACACAATTTTCAAAGTGCACTTCTAAAATTGTTTGGCGTAATGTTTTGGCCTACAGAATACAAAGTGATTATGTAATATGGCAGGTTTAAATGAAAGTGTCAGCATTAAGCTTAAACAGAGCCTGATCCGTAGATCATGAACACGTCGACGAAGAATATTATTAAACTAGAAGGTAGAAGGATTGGGGGTTGACTTACATACGAAAACTACTCGAGGATATTGATAAAAACGTAAAGGGAAAAAGTATTCGGATACTCAGAAGTGAATATGAAACAATTAATGATTTTTCAAAAGGAGAAGATAGTATGCATAGATCGCGGAGCCTGGACTTCTCTGTCTACCTATCTGAAGATATATTATTTAACAATTTATTTGTGCTGTTTGCTACATGGCGCGCAGATGCCAGGCTTTAATTACGTCTTAACACTTTCTATATGAAATTTTGTACCCAAAAAATACTTACCAACTTCTGCGATTTAAACATTTTGCGACGCATTTTTACTTAAAAATAGGCAATGCCCTGAAATCTGAACATTAATTCAAAATTCAGAGGCAAGTTTCAAGCTGACGTTAGAATAATCGATATTATCTATGTGCTCATCCCTAATCCATCCATCAATCGAGAGATTATCGATTCCACGTCTAAAGTACTGGCCGTCCGCAGCTGTCATTGAAATTCAAATTTGGAACATGACAGAAATTTAACTCTTTGTAGATACCTACTCACTTTTTATATTGAAACATAAATCCAACCCAGATGGCAGATTTTGTTATTGAAATTTTAGGTAGTAAGGGGCCACATCAATATCTGCAGAGCCCAGGCTACCTTGGCACTTCTGCCATACCCAACTTTTATTTATGCGTAATTTTTGTTTGTGCGTCTTCACGCATAAAAGTAAAATTAATGCAGTGGAAATGAGAAGTCTGCGAAGTATAGCTGGAATGAAGTTGATGGATAAAGAAAGGAACAGCGCGATTAGGGAACGTTGTGGTATGACAGAAGATGTAGATGTAGCTCAGATGGTTCGGACACGTAGAGAGGATGGATGAAAATAGACTGACTAAGCAGATTTATGTGGCGAGAGTGAATGGGATTAGTGGATCACACAAATATTTGTCAGGTAGCTCGTAGCCCCGCGAACTTGGTGTTCTGTAAACGATCATTGAGTTACGCCACTTTCACTATGGCTGGTAATCGGATGGCTGACCACTGTGTGGCATTACATTTGCGAGCGTTTCCGTGCTTCGGAAGGCACGTCAAGCCGTTGGTCCCCGTCGCCAGTAACATGGCAGTCGTTAAGCCCAGTTGAAGGACTTATGGGGGGCTTTAAAATTTCAAGAGCAGGTCGCCACAGTCTGCGTCTGTCTATTTCAACACGGCAATAAGCTCACCACTTGTTCCGTGTTACAAAAATGCATACGGGGAAATGTGGGCGGATAGTATGCCTCTGCCTACCCCTTCGGGAATAAAGGCGGGACAATATGTATGTATGTATGTATGTTTGTCTCTATTAGGTGCCAGCAAGAGAGAGCAAGCAATATTCCGTGCTCTGCGGCACCAGCCATACATATATATTAGTAAAATTAAAAATATTGTGTGTATAAAAATGATTGATACATTATAAGCCTACGTGATTCCTATTTTGCCGGATTATATCCGTATAACATCTCTGGAGACCGTCAAAACTTTACTAACTTATAAAAATATTTACAAAGTTATAACAAGAACACATTAACTTTGCAACAAAGTTCTGTAGGATATCGTCAATAATTGATGCTTTTGAAACGAAACTGTCAATTATTATGAACGAATCGTTCCATTATTAATACCGAGTGTAAAGTTATTACAACAATTATTTTCTGGACTGCTGTTGTAAAGCGACCCAAGAAGTGGGTCGCTTTACAACAGCAGTCTAGTCTCTTCTTTAAAAAATAATACGGGTCATTTTTTTAAACACAGCGTCATCCAGCACAAAGTTTGCAAATTATAGGTTTGTGGTATACATACTATTACTCGTAGCTGTATACCCGCTATCTACTGTGTATGGCGGTGCGCCCCATATAAAGGCGCGCCAATTCGAGCAAAGTCCTTTTTGGTTGCTGGTCGCCGAGACGTCAATACCAAGGATACGTGAGCCATTTCTTTTGTGATCATTTGTACGTGCGATTTAGTGAATTTGTGTGAGTTGAATCGTTGCTAAAGTGCTGGAGATTTGTTCCAATTTCAGTAATAACTTTTAGACATAATTAAATAATTAATTAAAAGCTGTAAAATAAATAATTAAGTTGTTTGTGAGTATATTTCTTTATTAAATCCACTCCTGTTCGTAACAATACATATATATTGTCACACCTTTATCCTCGAAGGGCTAGCAGAGGCATACTATACATTTTACCGTATGCATATTTGTCCCATGTAACAGGTGGTGAGCCCATTGCCGTATTGAAAAAGACAGGCGCCGGCTGTAGCGACCTGCTGTTGAAATATTACAAGCCGCCCATAAGGCCTTCAACTAGGCTTAACGACTGTCATTTTACTGGCAACCGAGATCAACGGCTTAACGTGCCCTCCGAAGCACGGAAACGCTCGCAAATATATATGCCACAAAGTGGTCACGCAGCGATCGTTTACAGATCACTGCGTTAGCGGGGCCCCGAAAGCTTCTTAAAACGAGCGATTCTTTGAAGAAATCATTACATTTTTTGTTGTAAAACCGGCGGATGCGTTATACAAGACTGTCATCTGAACAAGTATCAACATTTTTTGGGCTATTTTGACGAGGCGTGAGTTCAATTCGTCAAGCATGCCATATCGTAATTTTTTATCCTATTTATATTTTTATATTATCGTAATCCCTTGTGAATAAATTGTTTCAGGTGATAGAGGCTCTGTAAATCGTGATAGTGTTTTCCAGCACTGTACGGTTTTATTTCTATTAGAAGTCAAAATGACATCTGAGTAATAGTAAATTATTGTGATCAACGTCCGGAAATTGACGGACACTAGTACTATTTTTTTGACTGTAGTAACCAAATTCTCGTATTCTTGTTTGCTATTTTGTATACATACATAAACATTATCACTCCGTTTTCCTCAGAGGAGTTTTTGACCCACGTAACAGGTTGTAGACCCATTGCCGTGTTGAAGTAGACAGGTGCAGGTTTACTTTACTACATTAGTGATACAAATCAATCAAATGAAAACTATATTTCAAAATTTCAACAGCAGGTCGCCACAGCCCGCGCCTGTCCACTTTCAACACGGTAATGGGCTCACCACCTGTTACGTGGGATAAAATGCAGGTGAAATGTAGGCGTTTAATATGCATCTGCCTACACCTTCGGGGATAAAGGCGTGACAATATGTATGCATGTATGATTTTTTAAATAAAATTTAGAATACGATGCAAGGGAACGGGTGTAGATGTCCCTCCGACACGAAGGTAGGGTCGCCACAACGATACGTCAATTATGTGTATCCGTAAATTTTCAAGATTCTTGATTGTATGAACACGGCTTACACGGCTATTATAAACTACTCCCACCAACAACAACAAAAGATTCGGCAAAATTAATGAATGGTCCTCGAGAGAATTACTTGTTGGCAGGTGTAACCAATGAATGAGGCTCCTGAGAGAAAAAACTCAAAGTCGGAAGTAGCTAAGTATAATAGGCATTGGAGATAAATATGGAAGGCAGGCGGGCCTATGAGAAATTATTTTCTTCAGAAAATCCTGTAAATATTTTGATAAAGTTTTGTTTGGTAACACAATTACACTCATTTGTTAACTATAGCAAGTGCCATATGGAATTAAATGAATGAAAGAAAACATCTTAATTCATGTAGGTCACAAAGTAACACTTATGAACGTCAAGATTATTAAATTTTAAGACTTAGGTCTAAAAACAAAAACGCCCAAACGGGAGACTATAATTGACATTATTCAGAAGAACTTTATAACAGCACAGAAAGTTATTACTCAAAAATAACCTGCGCCTGATTTTGTAATACAAAAAAAAAAGACTTGTTAAAAATAAAATCTGTGTTCTACCAATTGCTTTAAAAATTTATCCATTGTTATAAACATTTTCTCCGAAGCGATCACCTTTCTAATATATATTGCCTTTTGAATAACGAACTGGATCGTTAATGTCGCCTCTCAAAATTTTAAATGAATTACTAATTTTATAATTGAAGCTGTTAATTAGTTTTGAATTCATTCATTTACTAAGTTAACAGGAAACGAAGTGTATACAAATTTTGAATTCAAAATAAGTCTTTTCAATTTAAACTTTCTTGAATCGAAATTAGGGTTAACATTGACAATTTGAACAAAAAAATGGGAGCAAACGTTTTCTTTTCGTCTTGTGCTTCCGAGTCAAGTACCTAATTAAAATCTTCTTTGTTTTTGAAGTCTTCTTGTAAATAGTATTAAAATCATGTCCAGGTATGGTCAATGCTCTACTTCAGTAAAGTGGTAGAAACGTAAATTAAACGAAACTAATAAAACTTGAAAAGTAACTAGAAAAACCGCGTTTCAAAAGCTTTTAAGTATGGATGGATGTCTGATACTCTTTCACGAAAAATCTATTGAATGGATTTTGATGAAGCTTACACATCAGAATAACACATAGGCTATGCAGGCAGGCTTTTTATCCGGGAACAAATTCCTGTGGGAAACGGGAACGGTAAAACTTCACCACGCGTGCGGAGCCGCGGGCGTCAACTTGAAAACACAATAGATTTTTTTTCTTTAATGTGATAAACATTCATACGGATCTAGTTACCCTTTTTCACCTCTAATAAAAGTTATTATCATAATTTGGAGTGTTTATAAGTAGACTACCGAAACTACCAGGACTTTAATTGGTCGTGCTAATTAGTGTCTAGCACATAAGACCTTTTAGCCTTTTTGCTACCACCTCACTAAAAAAGCAAAGGGTTCAAAATTTCTTCCAAATTTAACATCCATAGACACATTTTATTTTATTAAATTTATTTTGTTGTATATTTTATATATATACAACGGATTCAAAATTTCTTCCAAATGTAACATCTAAAATAGACACATTTAATTTATTTTATTAAATTTTTTCGGCCCTTTAGACCCACCCCACTTCCGTGCTTCGGAAGGCACGTTAAGCCGTTGGTCCCGGTTGCCAATAAAATGGCAGTCGTTAAGCCAAGTTGGAGGCCCTATGGGTGGCTTAAAAATTTCAACAGCAGGTCGATGCAGCCTGCGCCTGTCCATTTCAACACGTCAATGGGCTCACCACCTGTTACGTGGGACAGAAATGCATACGGTGAAACGTGGGCGTTAAATATGCCTCTGCCTACCCCTTCGGGGATGAAGGCGTGACAATATGTATGTATGTATGTATGTAAATTTATTCGGCCCTTTAGACCCACCCCAGTTCCGTGCTTCGGAAGGCACGGAACTGGGGTGGGGGTCCGTTGGTCCCGGTTGCTAATAAAATGGCAGTTGTTAAGCTAAGTAGAAGGCCTTACGGGCGGCTTAAAAAACTTCAACAGCAGGTCGATACAGCCTGCTCCTGTCCATTTTAACACGGCAATGGACACACCACCTGTTACGTGGGACGAAAGTGCATACGGTGAAACGTGAGCGTTTAGTATGCCTCTGCCTGCCCCTTCGGGGATGAAGGCGTGACAATGTGTATGTGTGTGTGTGTGTGTATAAGTAAAAGGGTGTATAAACAGTAACGTTACGTTATGTAATCTACTAGCTGATGCCCGCAGCTTCGCCCGCGTGGTGAAGTTTTCCTATTCAAGATTTCGAAACGAAACCCTTAACTTTTTGAAAATCCGAAATAGTCTATGTTACTCACGAAGAATGTATATACCCGGAGAGAGTCTTACTGCACAACAACGTCTCCTTGTCATGGACGTCTGCGTGAAGCCCAAAGGCAAACGCATCGAGCGGTGCCAGCGCCGCATCAGATGGAGGCTGCTTTATGAAAATAGGTCCCAGGAGTTCGTCTCAGCTGTCGGTGACAAGTGCACCGACACTGAAGGCGAACCAGTTCAAGATTACTGGGACAAAGTTCAGGCGGCCATCCTTGGAGCGGTGAAGGTGGTGCTCGGTGAGTCTAAGGGTGGACGCAAATGTGACAAGGCAACTTGGTGGTGGAACGACGCAGTCCAGAGGGAGACTAGAGAGAAGAAAGCCCTCTTTAAAAAGTGGCAAGCGACCGGATCTCCTGAAGACCGCGACGCGTACAGGGCTGCCAAGCGCGCCACAAAGAGAGCTGTAGCCAGAGCCAGACGAGACCACTTACAAACTCTGTATGATAAGCTGGAATCGTCTGAGGGGCAGAAGCTCATCTATAAGCTGGCGCGCTTCAGGTTCAAAGCGGCACAGGATATATCCAAGTGTCGCCGTGTAAAAGACCCTGAGGGCAACCTGTTAAGCGAAGACCTCGCGGTAAAGGAGAGATGGCGCTCGTACTTCCACGAGCTGCTTAATAAACAGCACAAAGAGGTGCAGCCTCCGGAACTCCCTCCGAATCAGGGACTAGTGCCACCGGTAACGCCTGGAGAAGTCCTGACTGCGTTTCGCCGCATGAAGAATCGGAAAGCTGTCGGACCTGATGGAGTCCCCATCGAAGCCTGGAAGGCGATGGGTCGTCGCCGTGTGGGCATCTTAGTAAACCTTTTTAACCGCATACTCCTTAGTGGGCAGATCCCAAACCAATGGAGACTGAGTATTATTACTCCAGTCTTCAAAGGTCAGTGCAGGAGTGCGGGAGCTACCGCGGTATTAAGGTGATGTCCCACACCATGAAGATCTTCGAGAGGATTATAGACTCTCGGATCCGGCAGGAGTGTATCCTCTCGGAGTGTCAATATGGGTTTCGCCCTGGTTATGGGACCACAGACCCTGTTTTTGCCCTGAGGGTTGTCGCAGAGAAATACAGGTCGAAGAACACGCCTCTGCACTGTTTATTTCTAGACATGCAGAAGGCCTTTGACTGTGTTCCTCGTGCGATGATCTGGTGGGCACTGCGGTCCAAAGGGGTTCCAGAGGTCTATATTGACACTATCCGGGACATGTACTGTGATTCCGATTCAATGGCTCGGACTGCTGTTGGCGACACGAAACCCTTCCCCATCACCGTCGGGGTACACCAGGGTTCGGTCCTTAGTCCGCTTCTGTTCAGTGTAATATTAGATGAATTGTCGGACAGCATCAGAAACCCGCATGAGCAGCCTCCATGGTTGCTCATGTATGCTGACGATATTGCGCTGGCAGACGCGGACAGGGGCAGATTGGTGCGACGTGTAAAGGCGTGGAAGGAGACGCTTGAGAACGGCGGTCTGAAACTAAATGTGGCGAAGACCGAGTACTTGGCACTAAACTCGACAGATCCCACATCCGTCCGCATACGCGGTGATTTGGTCGAGCGCACGGACCAGGTTAAATACCTGGGATCTGTTTTTCACACGTCCAGTGACATCTATTGCGATGTCAAGTCACGCATTGCTGCTGCGTGGGCCAAATGGCGGGAGATGACCGGTGTCATTTGTGACCCTAAAATGCCGATCCGGTTGAAGGGACAGGTCTACAAAACCATTATTAGACCTGTCCTTTTACATGGCAGTGTGAGCGTCTTGCATTAATCGTTGATATAACCATACCACATGACGAGAATCTCGTGAAAGCAGAAAAGGACAAACAAATCAAATATTTGGATCTTGCTCACGAGGTTGTCGACATGTGGGATTTACATTCAGTGATTATTGTTCCGATAGTCGTATCGGCACATGGTTTGATCGCCAAGAGCCTTGACCAACATCTCAAGAGGCTCGCGTTAGGCAGTTGGGTCGATGCAAAAGGCGGTTCTTCTAGGCACGGCACGTATTGTGCGGAAATTTCTGTCTCTGCAGTCCTGACCACCGATAGCTTTGTCCCTGTACCCGATGTCGGTGGGATACTATTATTTATATTTTTAAATATATGTTTTTTTATATTTAAAATGTATTTAAAAATGTAATTATAATGTGTAATTAATGAATAAAGGAAATAATAATAATTTCTTTTTTTGCTAGAACTTCGTTACAAAGATGGTACAGAATAAATCAAAAAGGTTAAGTACATCAAGTTCTGCCTAAGCTGGGCATGCAAACATTTATTACACGTATTTATAACTGCTAATATCCGTACACACCCAAACTCGGAAACAAATATTTGCAGATCATACAAATATTTGTTCCGACCCGGGAATCGAACCTCAGCGCGACAGTCGCATACATTACCACTTACGCCACCACATGATCTTCCATTGAACATAATACTTTTAAATAAAAAAAAACTGACCTAGTTCATAAGTGTACTAAAGTTCTAAGTTCAGCCTCAAAAAGTATGCCTTGTATGAAACTCTCGTAATAATCTCAATATAGCGTCGGTAAAAATAAACCTGACCTTCAGTAAATAACCTGACCTAGTTTGTATGCCATTTTAATTTCCGACATTACAAATTGGTACTAGGGATATCTAAAGAGACTACAGGGATTATCAAATCTCCGGTTAAATTGAAACCTGCCCGCTGTCGTAATAGGGGGATTATGTTCACGATCAAAATGATGTAATTTTGTGATTGAAGGGTAAGAGTGGAGAGATGTTGTAAACATATAATTTATGTTTTTAACTGTATGGCGATGAAAAGCAATCTAACTACATCGATACTAAGAATCTCTCACCCCCAAACTTTCTACTACAGAGCAAGGAGTTCCCTGTCGCTCAAACTTTAATAGAGATGCACAAATATTGACATGTAGGTATTTTGTATGTTTATATATATTTGTATGTATGTATGTATTTGTTTGTATGTATGTATTTGTTTGTATGTATGTATTAGTTTGTAAAGTATGTATAAACACTAGATTCTACCTAGTTCCCATTCACATTTTTACCTTTTTCAATTATTTTAATTCTTACTCTCCTTTCGCCAGCCTGCTGGAACAGATGATTCCTATTAAAGTTTTATTGTAATGTATATGTGTGTCCATAATATGTTAAATAAATAAAATGAAAGTAGTTGTAATATTGCGTTTCTAGTTTAAGTCAAACTGTAGGCCTTTGTAAAGATTGTGTAATATAGGCGACGACCTCTAACACTTGGTTGTACGAAATATATACACTAAGGCGTCTCTAGTAGGCCGCGAGTGACATTAATTCCTTGCTCTATGCTTTCTACCAATCCTGCATCGCGCTATGAGAGTTTTTACGCTGAAGAATTATATATACCAAAATAACCCGTTGAGCCGCCTGATCACACTGTGGTCGGTGGATCCTCCCTTGTGTCAGAAGGCTATCTCGCCCCATTCCTTCACAAATTGTATTTTTTATACCACTGAGATAGCAGAGAAGCGTGTGCTTGCCCATCTGGTGGAAAGTGATCACCGTAGCCTTTGGATGTTTGCAACACCAGAGGTGCAACACTCGCGCTGACTACCCTGTAAAAACTGTCTATATTGATAATCACTATTGAAAGACCCTAATTTATCTAGCAACTCCATTATTGCTTCATCCATTAGTCTCTAGTTAGCAGGTGAGATTACTTGGGCCCCAGAGATATTAGTGAGGTTCCTTACGCAAAATTCATGTTTAATGATTGATAGACTATTAAAGGAGAGTAAAAGTTTATTATCCTGGGACATTCTTCCAAGGAGTTACACAGATTAAACTGATAGGTAAGGTTCTGTGTGGTTTTTTTTTTCGGGACCGTCATAATGTTTCAATACGTTAAAAACAAAAGTAAAGGTTTGTTGCGGGTAAAATAGTGGTACACATCTAGACTACGACAAAATTCTACTTAACATTATAAAAGTGAAAGTTTTGTATGGATATGTGCATGGATGTTTGTTGCTCGGGAACAAGTTCCTGTGGGAAACAGAAACGGGAAATCTTCTCTACGGCATGAACTAGTATTAAAATGTTTGAGTAATGGCTGCCATATCTGTCGCAAGGTTGACACAGATGAAGTGTTGATTGATATTCAAAACGATTCAATCCGTTTTAATCAATCATCTAGCTCTCGATCAAAGCGCACGATTATCCGTTTTTCATCATTGTCATTCCAAAGATTTATTTGGTTAATGAATTTTAGTTCAAAACGAATGATCATTGAATGGTATACTATACGCCCATATCTCACCAGTTGTATTAGTCTACTTAATAAGTGAAAAGTCTATTGCCGTGTTGAAACAGGCAAAAGCAGGCTGTGGCTATCCACTATTAAAATTATTCAAGCCGCCCATAAAAGGCTTTGGACAAAGAGAAGCGGCGGAGAGTGAACTTTTCCTCTCGAGTTCTGCAGTTGCGATGATGCGATCCGCCATGACCGGAGGCCTGAGGATGCAGATGGAAGAGCAACGTGTGGTTTTAGTCGGTAGGGGGCGGCATAGCATCCATGAAAATTATCACACGAAAATAAGCCGCTCATAAAGCCTTAACTTAATGACTATCATATTGTTAAGTTAAGTAAACTGCGTAAGGATGCCAGTGACATCAATTGGGATTCGTTGTTGGAAGCACAGTCAATAGACGCCAAAGTAGATTACTTTAATTATAAAATTATTGAGCTTTTTGACCTTCATGCGCCTGTCCGGGCCGTGAAGGTTAAACACTTACCATCTCCTTGGGTAACCGCCGACATAAAAAAGTTACTATCCAAAAAAGCTGCAGCAAAATGTAGATACAAAATACGGCCTACACCTGTTAACAAGGAAAAAATATATTACATTACGAAATCTCTGCAGTAAGGTGTGTAGGAAAGCACAACGCCAATATATTCATAACTCGGTCATGAACGTAGACCCTACCGAAACCTGGAAGTTTCTCAGATCATTTGGAGTTGGAAAGCAACGAAATCTGATATCAAGCTCACTAAATATTGATTTACTTAATCATAATCTCTCATTTTCTTCCAAATTAGATCAGTCTACCAAAGACAAGACATTGCAGTTTCTTTCATCGCTTCCAATTCCTGACCACTTACCGTTCAAATTTGATCAATTATCTGCGTGTGATGTTAAGAAGAGTATTATGTCTATAGGCTCCAATGCGATTGGCGATGACAATGTTAGCCGTAAGATAGTGTTGCCTGTCATTGATGAAATCCTACCCATCATTTGTCATATTTTAAACCAATCACTTACCTGTGCCGTTTTCCCGAAAGCCTGGAAAGACGCACAAATCATTCCTTTACCCAAAAAATCCAGTTCTAAATCCTTATACGATTACCGTCCTATTTCCATATTACCATTCTTATCTAAAGTCCTAGAACGACTCATTCACTCTCAACTAAATTCTTATCTAAATAGACACAGCCTTTTAAATCAGCTCCAATCAGGCTTTCGGCCAGGTCACAGTACGACCAGCGCATTGATCAAAGACACTGATGATATCCGTCTAGGCATGGAAAATGGAAATCTTACGGTGCTCACGTTGCTGGATTTCAGCAACGCTTTTAGCACTGTGGATTTCCATATCCTGCTTGGTATTTTACGCTCTATTAACATAACGCCACCAGTAATAGATTGGTTTCATAGTCACCTTTTTGGACGCCGACAGCGAGTTCGCGTTGAAGATTCCTTTTCCACATGGTGTAGTACTTCTGTCGGTGTTCCACAGGGTGGCGTGCTTTCTCCCATGCTGTTCACAATTTTTATAAATCCACCGTTATGCAGATGATCTTCAAATATACAATCAAGCTCCGTTGCCTGAATTATCGACAGCGTTTACGATAATGAATACAGACCTGGCACTAATCTGTCAATGGAGTAAAAAGTAAGGCTTAGAAGTTAACCCCTCCAAGACTCAGGTCATTTTGGTTGGCAGCCCTCGAATGATTGGTCAAGTACAATGGACAATTCTTCCAAACATTGAATTCGATGGTGTAACCCTGCCAATTAACAGTGAAGTGAAGGATTTGGGTATATTAATTGACAGCACACTATCGTGGCGTCCCCAAATGAGGGAAGTTAGCCGTAAGCTTTTTGCTTCTGCAGGTTCTCTGCGTAGGTTACGCAACTTTCTGCCAAATGCCACCAAGAGGGCGCTTGCAGAAACCCTTCTTCTTCCTGTACTTGACTATGCAGATGTCAGCTATCTCGATGTCACTGAGGAGCAACTTGATGAACTTCAAAATTTCTGCATTAGATTTATATTTGGGTTACGCAAATATGATCACGTATCACAATATCGCAAATTGCTCAAGTGGCTCCAAATTCGCCTTCGTCGGAATGCTCACATTCTTTCTTTACTTTACAGCACTTTGTTCAATCCCACTACTCCCAATTATTTAAAAGAACGTTTTATGTTCCGTAATGACACACATTTAAGATTTCTGAGGTCAACAGGTTCACTCGAATTAGAAGTTCCTAGACATTCCACATCCATTTATGACAAATCCTTTACTGTACTAGCGGTACGGTTGTGGAATGCCCTACCTGTAAACGTAAGGCGTGCTCAGTCTGTACATACATTTAAGAGGCTAGTCAAAGAGCACTATTTGGCATCATAATATTTGTGAATGCACTTGATTTGTATATGAATATGTGTGTATATGTATTTACTTATGTATGTATGTATGGATATATATATATATATATATATATATATATATATATATATATATATATATATGTATATATTTATGTATGTATATATTTATTTATGTATCTATTTATGTATATATATGTTTATGTATGCATGTATTTATCGTCATGTAGGTGTGTTTTGATGACTTTAAACGTTTAGGGAAATTTATAACGTGTATTTCCTAAATCCTGTTTAATATTTAACTGTAATTGACTACCCATTTTTCTTACGTGGTATTTAACAATTTTCTCCATCCAAAGGTTGCCTGTAAGAGATTGCTTTTTAGCGATAAGGCCGTCCTCTGTAAAACTGTTCTCTCTTTGTATGAGTTACTTTTAAAATGGTGTGCAATAAAGTTTATTCTATTCTATTCTATTTTTGCAGCCGGAACCTACGGTTTAACGCAAAATATTGTAACTCTAAAAACTTTCTCCTAAATTGTTACTGCTCACCTATCTCGAAACTAGCCGTATCGTTATCGGAGTAATGGCACGTAGTACTATTCCTTATTCTGTGGTAATGATTTACACAACAATGATAAAACGCGGCTACTAGTGCTTCCTTAATGGAATAAAAAAAATTGAAATTAAAATTCAGAAAAATTTAGCACAGATAAAAAAAAAGTGTTTCTAATGTTTAGGCAGGTGTCATCACAAATCGAATGATTTAGATGCAATTCTATGTAAACATTCGTACCGTGCAACCTTGCTAAGTGCCGGTCGATGGCGCCTTAAGACGTTAAGAGGTGGATTAATTCGTCAGTTTCGAGTAGGTAGTTGATAAACGGGTCTGGTGCATTGGAATCAGAAGACGCTGGTTTGAGTCCAACCCGAGACTAAAAAAAATTTCCACATTAAATTTTTTATTTAGAAAAAGTTAAATTAATAAAATAAAAAATAAATATCCATCACGCCTTATCCCCGAAGGGGTGGCAGAGGCATATTATATGCCCACTTTTCTCCGTGTGGATTCCTGTCCCACGTAATAGGTGGTGAGCCCATTGCCGTGTTTAAATATACAGACGCAGGTTGTGGCGACCTGCTGTTGAAGGTTTTCAAGCCGCCCAAAAGGCCTTCAACCAGGCTTAACAACTGCCATTTTACTGGCAACCGGGACCAACGGTTTAACGTGCCTTCCGAAGCATGGAAACGCTCGCAAATATAAATGCCACAAAGTGGTCACCCATCCAAGAACCAGCCATGGTGAAAGTTGCGTAACTCAGTGATCGTTTACAGAACACTGAGACCGCGGGGCCGCGAGCGCTTTAGAAAAGGTTAGCATACTAATTGCTTTTCAAAATTGTTTCTAGTGGAAGATATTTGATTGCAATATAGTAGCAACCCTGACGAACGTATCCAGAACCAAAATTTGAATAATAAACCTGACATTTCCTGTTCCACGTTCAAATATAGGTAAAACAATACTTGGTTTGAAAATTATCGGGTTTCAAACACCAAAATTATCAAGTCAAGAACAAAGTTTAGACCATTATGTAAGGTCACAGGTGTTCTTGCTTTTATGAAATTTGATGTAGGGCTATCAGTTGACGGAAATGCGGAAGGTTCTAAGTGCTCACGAGTAATACGGAAATGCTTTAGAGAATTTTAGTTAAGTACAAGCGTAAAGTTATTTTGTTGACAACATAAATTTAAGTACACAACAAAAACCAAGCGCTCGTACCCTGCTAGCTCAGTGTATGTAAAAATCATCGCGTTAAGCTTCTTACGGCGGCTCTGAGTTGGGTAATCGTTTGTGGATTTCACCATTTACAAGCGTTCCCTTAAATGTCAAGCAGCAAGCTTTGAGGCTCACGGCCTCGGTGGCGCAGTGGTAGAGTATGCGACTGCCACGACTGAGGTTATGAGTTGAGGTTATCAGTCGTCTAGATCCTATAACACAAGCTAATATTAGCCGATGTTGGGCGGCGGTATGTAAAAAATGTCCCACAATATGATAAAAAAAGCTAATACTTGGAGTCTCTTAGAGAGAAAAGTGGCTGATGTATCTCGCAGAATACGCATTTAAAAGTGTTTATAATGCTGGATATGAGTGTGGAAGAACAGATGGAGATATGTGAAAAGGAGGAAAAAACAGCACCTCGGCAAATGTAGGATTGGATGCGGAGGATACAGTACTTTGTGTTGTGGTGAAAATAGAGAGAAACTCGTTTCCAAAAGTGATCTGAATAAACTTATTTGTAAATTGATTTGTACCTTACAAAAAATATTAGAACATTTATAAAAAACAAATACGCCAGATCAGTTACAACAATAAAATACTTAACCCACCCAGGATAAAACTTTGTGTGATGAGCACGAAGGTTTATTCTGTGTCTGGGTGTTATTTACCTATAATATGTATCCATCTTAATAATATTATAAATGCGAAAGTTTGTATGGATGGTTGTAACTTTTTCACGTAAAAACTACTGAATGGATTTTAATGAAACTTTACAATAATATAGCTGATACATCAGAATAATACATAGGCTACTTTTATCCCGGGAACAAGTTTCTGTGGGAAACGGGAACGGAAAATCTTCTCTACGCGGGCGAAGCCACAGGCGTCAACTAGTTTTTTGAAATATATATTATAAGTATGTTTATCAGTTATCTGGTTTCCATAGTACAAGCTCTGCTTAGTTTGGCATCAGATGACGTTGTGTGAGTTGTCCCAACGATACTTACCTATATTTATTTTATACAATGTGTTAAGAAAACCCTGTCCGACCCGAAAGGGGCACATAGGTACTTCAATAACATATCCTTAAAAAAATTAAAAATCATATTATATATAAGTATGAATTAGTTATCATTTTTGTTTTTAGAATCAGAATTAGTCCAATTTCCTTAAAATATAGTATATTTTCAAAAACTGACAACACTTTTGTTGGCATGCGGCGACGAGTGTATGTGATATCAAAAGAAACCGCCGGCAGGTGTGTGCTGACCTTGCATTTCCGAATAGGACTTTCCCTGTGTTGCCATGTAAGCTACCACATTATATTAATTTTTAATTTATTTGGATCGGGGTAAGTTTTTGGGGTTCATTTTTTGGGGTAATTTTTGAGATAATTTCTAAAAAGGATTACCCGAATAAAATCATATCTCGATACCTACCAAAGGGTTTTCTTAACACATTGTATTTATTTAGCTTCAAAAAACCGACTAAACTCCGCTAAAAGTCTACAATGGCACTAACAGAAACAAATAACTTTTCTTTTATTCGAGTTTCTTGGTTCAAATTTTAATTAAGCACTTAAGTTCTGAGAAAGCTTACCTTAAGTACCAATGAATCATAAAGAAACCTCAAATTATACGTGTTTCATTCAACTTTATTCAATTTACCGGACAATTTTGACATTAATTTTACGCGGAAGAAAAATTTACATAGTATTATGAAAGCTTCTGTTTTTTGGGTAAAACAACCGGCCACCGAATAAATCGTCATTTTAATCCTTTAATTTAGGGTAAAAATGGAAAGAGAAATATTCAAATCAACACCCGATTTTGTAACAAAAAGATTTTCGCAACTAACGAAGGCCCGGGTGCATACGGATTTTCAATGTTTATTATACCAATATTTGCTTGTTAATTACCAAGATTTTCGGGGTCCAAACAACCTCACCTACTTGTGGTGCACCTGCTGGTGCACCTGCTGATTAACGGGCTAAGCTACGACGTAGGCGTGAAGGGATTGAGAGGTCATACGACAGTCGCTCCCAACAAAGCCAATAAATAAACAGTAACTGCTACTAGCAGCCAACATACATACATATTGTCACACCTTTATCCCCGAAAGGGTAGGCAGAGGCATATTAAACCCCCACATTCCACCGTAAACATTTTTGTACCACGTAACAGGTGGTGAGCCTATTGCCGTGTTGAAATGGACAGGCGCCTGCTGTGGCGACCTGATGTCAAAAAAGGGGTCACCCATACAAGGACCAGCTATAGTGAAAGTTGCTTAACGCAGTAATCGTTTACACAATACTTAGTTAGCGGTGCTTTTACACAATATATATTTAAAAAAAAATTCAATAACCATAGTAAATTGACTTCCATTCAATTTAACAAAAGTTTCGAGATTCTCGTTAACATTTCAATTGGGTGTGAATTGTGATTTGCATTTTATTCAGTGACTGAGTGAATAATAAATTTGTTAGGAGGAGTATAACTTTGACATTCTACTTCCATAGCACTTGGAAAGGGTGTTTAAATTGTGCAAATTATGAATTTGTAGTTTTACTGGTTAATACCAGCGGGCACGTCCGCATTGTGAAGTTTTCCCGTTCTGGCTTCCCACGGGAGCTTGTTCCCCCGATATAGATTAATAGGGTTAACCATCAACTGCAACTCCTCCGCCGCTAATGCTGTAATACCTGATCATCAACGTATAGGAGGCATTTGACGGTTAGGTCATCCATTTTTAAACCATACGCACTCTCTTGCAATTCTTTCAAGCAACTGTCCATGTATAGGTTAAACAGCAACGGCGACGCTACACAACCCTGTCTTACAGCTTTTTCAATGTAAAAAATGTCTGTGCAAGCTCCGTTGATCTTGAAACAAGCACTGGAGCCCTCATGGAGAGATTTCTGTGCTCGTATCAAGTGGCTGTTTACTCCATACTTGGCCAGTATTGACCACCAGTATGTTCATTCCTCACCACTTTGTCATAGGCCTTTTCCAAGTCTACAAATATGCAATAGACCTTTTGACTTTTCGCGAAAATCTTTTCCGCTATGCATCGTAAGTAAAAGACCTAATCCGTGCATCCCCTTCCTTTCATAAATCCTGCTTGTACATCCCAAATTTTTCCTTCAGTTTAATTCAACACTCTTTTTTAAAATCTTTTGCATACAATTTGCCGACGATGCTGAGAAAGCTTATGTCGCGGTAGTTTTTGCACTCTCGCTGTGACCTTTTCACTTATAAAGCGGCACGATGTCAGCCTTACACCAATCTCTTGGTACCCTGCCATTCCTCCAACAAAGGTTGAAAAGGCAGTACAGCTGGCAAGCCACTTTCACTCCTTTCCCAGAAATGGGTCTATGCTTGCATACACCATTTTTCAAATTTACTTTCAAAATATTGCTTCCATCTTTTTAGCATACATTTTACACCTTTCACAACACTACCATCATGGTTTATGATATCATGGAGTTAGGATGTTGTAAGAATTTCATATTCTGTTGAAAGTCATCAGATAACCTTTTATTAAATTTATCTCTGTCATTCTCTTTATTTCTTTTCATTACCTCTTTTACAATACATTTGTACTTGTTAAACTCATCCTTTGCCATTTTTACGTACTCATCCGTTGCCTTTGTCCGTTTCCGTTGTCTAGATATTATAGTTTCCAAGATATCACGTTTTAGTTAATAAGGTCATAGGTTAATTACAAAAAACGGGCTGCTCTGGCAGCGCGTACGTTGAGCGGACGTTGCAGTGGGTAGTCAACCAGTACATCCATCCATCCATGCTTATCAGACAACGCCTTTTGGACTTCTGCACGCATTCTCTTTCCCTTACATGCTTGGCTTCTCTTGGAACGACGAGTTCTTCCTTAAATGACTTAGGTATGTATTTAAAAATATATAAGTACTAGTTGACGCCCGCGGCAACGCTTGCGTGGTGCTGTTTTCACGTTCCTGTTTTCCACAGGAAGGTGTTCTCGGGATAAAAAGTAACCTATGTGTTATTCTAATGTATGAGCTATATTATTGTCAAGTTTCATCAAAATCCATTCAGAAGATTTTGCCTGAAACAGTGACGACCTTACACTCGGGTGACCAAACAAGTAGACCGAGAATGACTAAACAACAAACGTATACATACTCTTCTAAGTATCACGTACTACATATTCTAATTATTATAATAATAGTATTTTTATCATCTACTCGTATTCTAATTACAAAATTAAAGCGCTTGTGGCCCCGCAGACTCAATGTTCTGTAGACGATCACTGCGTTATGCAACTTTCGCAATGGCTGGTCACGAATGGGTGACATCTCTGTGGCATTTCCATTTACGAGCGTTTCCCTCAAAGCAAGTTAAGCCGTTGTTTCTGATTGCCAGTAGCATGGCAGTCGTTAAGCAAAGTTGAAGGCGGCTTAAAAAAATTAAACAGCAGGTCGCTACAATTTTCGTTTGTCCATTTCAACACGGCAATGGGCTCACCACCATTTACGTGGGTAAAAAATGCACGCGGTGAAATGAATGCATATAATATACATCTGCCACCGCTTTGGGGATAAAGGCGTGAATCGATAAACAAATATTTGTTACGACCTGGTAATCGAATAAGGAATCGAGGAATTCTTTAACACTTAGTGGGGGCATCATTGTCAGTCTTGTAATAACCCCCCTTTTTGGTACTGTTTTCTGTAAGTATATTAAATTGTAAATTTTAATATGTGTAGTTTTATTAAAGTATTTATTATTTCTTGGATACACAAACATTAATATTCTTGTATTTTTCGTATACCTCTTTTGATCAAACAGACTTATAAATTTATAACAGTACTAAGGGCCCCCGGCTTCACCTGTGACATGTTTCGAACTCCCATCGCTTATAAATTCTACAATAATGCATTAACCCGATTAGTTGACATTTATTACTACTGCTCCGCTCTCCAGGGTAGAAGCGTGATGGTATATAGCCTATAGCCTTCCTCGCTAAATAGGCTATCTAGCTCAAAAATAATTTCTCAAATCCGATCTCTTCTCTCTTCTCCGTCCTGTACTCGTAGTTCCTGAGATTAGCGCGTTTAACCAAACAAACAAACAAACTCTTCAGTTTTATAATATTAGTATAGATAGATATAGAAGATATATTTAGCACCTCCATTCTTCACCAATATTTGATAAAAGGTAACATCTGGCAGAGAATTTCATTAAACAATATTTTTTCATACGTATTTTGTTGGAATCGTTTTTCATAAGATGAAAGCCAGTAAACGTTACGCAAAGGAAATAAGTAACGCTCTTGTAACCTGTTATGTATTAAATTCTAGAAGATATGAATTTATTTATCGTTGCATGACCATTTTATCATTTAAACTAAAAATTAAAATAAAATAAAAATATCTTTATTTTGCATAGGCCATTTTAACGGCGCTTACAAAATGTCATACACTATTTAAAATATTTAAAGCGACCACCGGTTCGGAACGCGGCCCACCTGAGAAGAACCGGCAAGAAACTTAGGAAGGCTTTTTTTTTGATGGCCTATTTACAATTTAATATTATTTCACTTTGCCAGCAGATCATTTCCAGGCGTCCCTGTCCTGCAAATAGTCTGTAACGGAGTAAAAACCTTTTTCACAAAGCTTGTTTTTAATAAACTTTTTAAATTTATTTAATGGTAAATTTCTCAGGTCACAGGGAAGCTTGTTGTAAAAGCGTATACAGTTACCCTGGAAAGAATCGCCAATCTTATGTAGTCGACTGTGGTGGACTGAAAGATTATTTTTATTTCTAGTGTTTATATTATGTTTATCACAGAGTTTAGAAAACTGTGATAGATTTTTCTGGACATACATAAGATTGGCAAAAATGTATTGTGATGGTACGGTTAGAATATTTACTTCTTTGAATTTTTCTCGGAGAGAAACTCTGGGGCCCAAATTATAAATAGCGCGTACAGCCCGCTTTTGTAGAACAAAAATAATATTTAAATCTGCAGCACTCCCCCAAAGGAGAATACCGTAAGACATAATACTATGAAAATAGCTGAAGTAAACCATTCTAGCCGTATCCACATCTGTTAGAGTCCTGATCTTTTTTACAGCGTATGCAGCCGAACTTAATCTAGAGGCTGTCTCCAATGAACTACTCTTGCAATTGCATTGTTTACATCGTCATAGTTATCTAATTGTCTTTTAATTTTAAAAATTAATGAGGTGTCATCTGCAAACAAAACAATCCTATTCCTGTCCCCTACATAAAATGGTAAATCATTAATATAAATGAGGAACAAGAATGGCCCAAGTATCGAGCCTTGCGGCACACCCATTGTAACCATGGATCCTACAGAACGTGTACCATTAATATCGACCCTCTGTATTCTATTGTTCAAATATGAAGACAGAAGGTCGAGAGCTTTGCCTCTTATTCCATAGTGGTGTAATTTTTTGCACAGCGTTTCATGTTGGACGCAATCAAAAGCCTTTGATAGATCGCAAAATATACCTAAAGCATCGTGCTTGTCTTCCCAAGCTTCATGAATACATTTTAATAACTCAACACCAGCATCGGAAGTTGAGCGCCCTTTCGTAAACCCAAATTGATTCGCATGAAGTATTTTATGACTAATAAAATGGGATAGCATTTGATTCAAGATTATTTTTTCAAATACTTTGCACCAAAGAACAGATTCTTCTAATAAAAGTTCAGCGGAACTGGAAGACGCTTGGAGAGATTTTGTTGTCAATATAGGTACATTTTTGAAAAAATGTTCAAACTCCGTCGCCACTTCCAGGGCCCCTGTAACATGGCAACCATTTACTTTTAAGTGGAAATCCCTTTCAGTCACTAAAGATCTACCGCATTCAGAGTTAATGATGTACCAAGTCATTTTTATTTTATTTACAGAATTTGAAATTTTATTTTTAATGAAGTTTGACTTAGCAAGATGACACGTTTGTTTAAATATCTTTGAATAATTTTTAACATATTCCTGAAAGGTTTGCCTAAAATTATATGATTTTTCTGAATATAATTAAAATAATTTATTTCTACTTTTAAAGATACCTGGTGTTGCCCAGTCACTGAAAACAGGACCACCACCAATCTGTAGTGTTTTTGAGGTAAAAACTTTGCCAAACTCATCATTAATCAAATTAAATAAGTGTTTATATGACTGGTCTACACAAGTGAAGTTAGGTAGATATGGTAATCTCTTTAATACATTTTCTTTAAAATTATTCAAACGACTTTGGTTAGTTGGTACATATTTAATTTGTTTTTTGCTGACTTTGTTACTACTTTTAGGAAATTTTATCCATTGGCTACGATGATCTGACTCCACAGGATCCACAATACCTTTATCTATAGGTTTAATATCAGTAAAAATATTATCAATACATTTTGCACTGGTGGCTGTAATACGAGTGGGTTCTAAGAATGTACTATGCAGATTAAAGGATTTAAATAAATTTTTCATTTTATTTCTTTCTGATGGAGTTAATGATGTATCTAATATATCAACATTAAAATCTCCACAAACTATTATAGATTTCTTAGAACATTGGCATTTGAACAGTGCTTGTTCAAGCTTTCTTCAAATTCAATGTAAGAAGCATCAGGGGGACTGTATACGCTCAACAAGATGAAATGCTCAAATTCAATACTGGCAATCACTCTATGGAGAGGGCTACTAAGTCTTTACGTTCTTTAAATTATAAGTTTTTATTAATTAATATTAAAGAGCCTCCACGTTTAGAATGTTTTCTATTGAACGAGCTGGCAACCTGGTGATTTACGAAGTTCAACAATGTGATTTGATGATCTTTTAACCAGTGCTCTGTAGCACAAAAAATATTAATAGAATTTGCATTAATGTATAGCTCTAACTCAAAATCTTTACCATTTATTAAACCTCTAACATTATGGTGCACCAGGTTTAAAAAAACAATATTTTTACTAAGATTATTCTCAGGAGCCAAAGTCAACTGGCCAGATTTATTATCTGTTGTCCTATAAACTAGTTTTTTGGAATTTCATTTTTCAAATGTGAAGTATCAAAACTATCCTGCTCAATAAAAGCAGTTGTACTTGCCAATAATTTGGCTTGAAAAATTAAAAAATTAGATAGCAACAGAGCTACCGTTCGTTGTAAAAATTTTGATAGAAAATATCTATCTAATGTCAACAAACTATTATTATTGAAAATTATGTTCCAATCGAACAATTCAATTTTTTTGGAATATGATACCATGGTATGTAGTTTCATATTTAATTTGTATCTTAAGTGATTTTCCTTGTGGCTCATAGCAGTGCTGTATGGCAAGGTGGACAAAATTACTTGTTTTACTTGCAGACTTGATAACTTATCAAAAATTTTTAAAAGTTTGTCACTATTAATATTGCCTCTTCTGCCAGCCAGCATCACTATAGTAGACTGCATGCAGTGTGTACCAGTCAATATAAAATCTATAATTTGAGAGTATGAAGCTCCTGGATATGTATGATTTATTACAGAATGACTTAACTGTGATAAATAGTGTCCAAAATTTTTACCTATTTCATCGCAATAGACTATGGTCTTTGCATCACTTTTTATTTGCAACTTTTCTATTATAGATGCCTCGCAATTACTACTTGAACTTAATATACTATTATCCACACTGCACACAGTTTTAATTGGTGAAAATTCATCATTGCATCTAATTCTTTCACAACTCAAGGGTGAGGAGGGAACATGGCCTGCGGATATCAATTGGTCATTTTGACAATGACATGAATTTACTAATTTACCTATGGCTAACACCTGTTCCCTACTCTGTTTCTCTGCTGTTTCATATTTATATGAAATTGATTTCAAAGAGTCTTGAAGTCTGTCAATCCGACATTGAAGGGCCTGTGTATCAGTTTTGTACTGTTGTGCAACAGTATCAAGTTCTAACATATACATATTTACCTGGTCAATCAGTTGCAATCTCTGTCTATTAAGTGATATGCTATTTATAAAAAACTTGTATTTATGTATCATTTTTTTAGATTTAGTATTAAACTTTTTAATTTTTAAATATTTCTTTAACTTATTCTTACTACACTTAATAATTTTTAATGATTTAGAACAGACCCCGGTTTCATCATCAGAAGTGAGGTCTATGACAATGGAAGGGTGAGCTGTAGCAGTATCTAAGCTTGTAGCCATCAGTTCATCGAACAAACTCTGATTAGATTGAACCACTGTGCTCTGTTTCTCGTCTTCTAGTTGCGATATTTTGATTTCCGAACGTTGTAGCTCCTCCTTTAGTATTCTAATTTGGTGCAGAGTTTGTTCATAATGTTCCCTACATGAGTCAAAACTGTCAACTATAAGTTGTAACCTATCCGATCCTGTAAGGTATCAGTATACAGTGAATGCAACTGTGCCAGTTCTTTTTTGAGTTGTCCGTTCTTACTTAAAATACCTAGCAGTTCTAACTCATTTTTGTCCCTTTCCTTGTTCAGTTTATCGCACTTCTCACTCAAAATCTGTAACTCTTTCAACGTTCATTGAAGCCTTGTCTCTTGTTGATGAGCCAAGGCCTTACGCGTCATTATGATGTTATTAGTATTCGACATTTTGTTATAATTACGTGCTATAGAATCAGTAATTATTAGCAAAGTAGACTTAGAGCAAAGAAATGCGGAACAAAACAAGGTTATGTTTTATTCATAGAAAATTACAAAATCGCACTATTAATGGACATATGAGGATGTAAAAGTAAATAAACTCACAAACCTTGATTGAAAAAACTATTAGTTTTATAAATCTTGCCAAAGCCAAGTAATAATTTCAAATATTGAAAATTTTTCCGATGTTCTAACTGTCACTACACCGGTACAATTTTTAAGTTTATATTTATCTACTTTTAGCACAATAAATGGTGAAAATGATTATTTAACACTCAATATGGTATTATTTGGCAATGATGAATTGGTTTTTAATTAAAATTATAATTATTTTTGCAATATTACAATATAAAATACGGAGCCAATTCAAATCAGCTGTTATACCTAGGGTTGCCACAAGGAAAAAAAAACTCATCATTGATGCCTTAATCCCAAAAGGGGTAGCAGTGGCATACTATACATACATATTGATTTGCTTGTCGGAATACATAACAACTCACACAACGCCATCTGTTCCAAACTAAGCAGAGCTTGTACTATGGTAACCAGATAACTGATAAACATACTCATATACTTTCCAAATACATACGTATTATAGATAAATAACACCCAGACACAGAATATACCATCGTGCTCATCACACAAAGTTTTATGCTGGATGGGAATCATACCCACGACCTCTTGCGTAGCAGTCGGATACAATACCACCGCGCCACAGATGCAGTCAAAACACACCGACGAAACATGTGAATACTTATATATTTTGTCACCTCTATACATACCATGTTTCTGCAAATTAATAATATTCTATTCTATTAGTCTACATTTCACCAAAGCATTATATCCCACGTAACAGGTGGTGAGCCCATTGCCGTATTGAAATATTTTAAGCCGCCCATAATGCCTTCAACTTTGCTTAAGACTGCTATGTTACAGCTCACTGGGACCAACAACGTTTTGTGCCTTCCGAAGCATTGAAACGCTCGTAAATGGAAAATTCCACGAAGGGGTCACCCCTCCGAGGATCAGCCTTAGCGAAAGTTTCTTGACGCAGTGATCGTTTTAGTTCGTTTGCTTTTTTTTCGTTTTTCATGGGAGCTTCGGAAGCCCATTGGACCATTAAACCCGGTTGGAGTAACATGGCAGTTAAGCCAAGTTGAAAGCAGATTGCCACAACCTGCGCCGGTTTCTTTCAATACGACAATGAGCCCACCACCTGTTACGCAGGACAAAAATGGATAAAGTGAAATGTGGTCGTATAGTATGCCACTGCCACCCCTTTGGGGATAAAAGCGTGACTGATAAATGAACTGAAATTGAATGCTGGCCAATCTCGTTATTCTATTGACGTTAGTCATGGTATTATGGTCATAGTATTGGAGAACTCTCTAGTGCATTTGCGTATAATATTATCCTGCAGTAAAAGCAAGTAATAATTAATTTCTATTATGCAAATGGACGTCGAAACCTCAGATATAGGTACCTGAATCGAAATTAGGTAATTAATTATCGTAAGATGTTTGTGTGCGATATAGGTACATATCAAATAGTCTGTGGCTACTACATACTAAGAATCTTACATCGCGCTATAACAGTTCTCGTGCTGAGGAATAATATATGCAACAGCCCAACATCAACCGATGGGCTGTGGCCCGCCAGGCGTGATCACCTTGCTTGGTCGGAGGACCTCCCTTTGTGTCGGAGGAATATCTCCACCCGTTCCTCCACAAGTCAAAAAATGCGTAATTGCCAAATTTACTTCGATTACTTTTCAATACCGGGCAAACGGAGCACACACCCTTATGAAGTGGAAAAAATCTTCCCCAGAATCGAGAGGTTTAGAGAGACCGTTTCTGTGCCGAAGCATAAAACCTTGGAACACTCTGCCAGCGTTCGTAATTCCCTCTTCTTTTAAAACCTGGTTCTTCTAGCGGAGCGTGAATTGAGTCATCAACTTAAAGGCCACTTTATATAGTCTTGTGGACTACGATAGTGATCCTTAATTCACTAGAATTTCTATCATCAGGTCGCGATTTTTCAAAGACAATCAATTTTCGCTAAGCTTTTTAACTTTTACTTTTTATTTCGTATTCTTAAACTTCTTAACGTAAAAACCAATTCCTCGTTATGCTATATCATATGCTTTTTAATTTTTAAAATCCGTCAAGTCGTTACGGATCAATTGAACTTCAAACATTCGCTCTTTATCATACTTCCCCATTACCATCATTCATATTTTTAATTGTTTAATTAATGTAAAATTGTATTTTTTTGTTATTGACTGTAATATATTATATTGAATACTAAAAAAAAATGATAAAATATAAAATCTTACCTGTACAACATTCTTTCCTGTCGATCCGCTTCCATGTATATCCTGTAGTACATATACAGCATGATGACTCCAGGAATCCAGAAACTAACACTACTAGAAATCACAGCATACACTTTGTTCACAGTGAAACTGCAGACATTCGGAAATCTCTTCCTAAAGTTCAAATGATCTTCGGTTGTATACCAACCCATGAATATCGGCAGAAACGATACCAGAGCTGGACTACACCATACAACCGCTAGCATTATCCCAAGCTTAGCAGTCGTCATTATCAATGGATAGTCCAAAGGTTGCACTATAGCATAATACCTATCCACACTAATACAACACAGATGAAGTATTGAAGCTGATGAAAAGTACACGTCTAGAGAATTCCACACATCACACATGAAATATCCAAACAACCATTCCCCGTTTGTAATTTCTACACTGAAGTTAAAACACATTGCCCAGATGGCTACAAGCATATCAGCCAGGGCTAGAGATACTACGAAATAGTTTGTAATTACTCTTAGTTTCCTGTGTCTCATGACTGATACTATCACTAATAAGTTGCCGAATATCGCTGCTAAGATGATGAACAGCATTATCAAACATTTTAGTATCACTAAAAATACTATTAAAGGTTCGTCTTCAAATTGGTTGGAATAAATCAGATCATTAGTTGTTTCGTTTATTTCTACCGTCTTGTTGACATATATATCAGTTAGATACATCGGTGTTGATAAATCTTCTAGATTTATTGTAAAGTTTTCTGCTTCTAATATAAGTTCCACTTTCATATTTCACATATTTAATGTTAGATTTTCTTTTAGTACGTAAGCTCCGAACTGGTATTCCCCGTATACAAGATCCATTGTTACCTGAAAATAAGGAAAAAGTGAGTTTACATTTGTGTTCGGGAAATCGACAGGTGCTTTATTTTTTGTTGAGAATTATCGTAAGAAGTTTCAGGACGACGTTTTGACATCAAACATGAACGTTTTTGAGATGAAAGAGAAAGAATTGTAAAAGGTTTTCGTAATATGGGCACTCGTTGGATAAAGAGACTTTTTGAAGCAATGTATATAATGTCTTTTTTTCAAATCTTGACATTTACGTAAAATAAAATCAAATCAATGAAAATTGAAGTGTCTGTTTGTTAAATTTAAAGTTTACTATCATGTTTGTTCTTATTTATGTGAAATTGTTTAATAAGAGCCCTTTTCTAGCTTAAGGATTCTCATTGCTTAGAATAGCTTTTAGGCCTATCCTGCTACCTGGGGGCCGAGTCTGCTATTTCAATCGTGTAGAAAAAGAGCCAAAATCGTCGCTCAATAGAATGCCACCTATACAATTTTGGCAGTATTTCGTAGTCTACTATTACAATCGCACTCCAATCGACTTCATCGGTCGGCTGATAGAATTCTACTAGCACGTACCGCGCTTGTGGCATTTTTGATAGTCTACTAACATTTTGACAGCTAAAAACAGTGATTCTGGTTCTATTCTACGATTTGTTAATAGTTGACTCGGCCCCCTGGTAGCGTAGAAGGCGGAACACGATGTTTAATGGTAGGACCCCTGAAGGGCTGAGAGTCCCACACACCGTTCCTGTTGTTCCCGCAGCTGGGATGATGGCGCATAAACTCATTACCCGCGCCAGCCTATTACTGATATTTTAATTCAAACTTGCCATATTGAGTATCACTTCTTTACGTATTTGGTCAACCAGTGTTACACCGCACAATTCAGTAAAATTAGACCATAATATTTTAATTAGAATTACAAAAATGTATTACGTGACGTATTTTAGTACAGCAAATTACAGCTTTCTTGTATTAAATGTCTGATCTAGACTGCAGACAGACTGACCGACAGATATGCCTATGGTATTTGGGTTATTCACCATCTCGACATGGGTGGCTGGACACAAGTGTGATCAGTAGGTGAAACTCCAAAAAATAATATTTATTTTTATCATTATCTGGACACGCCAGGATTTTTACGCGTGTCCACATAGTGAAACTTAAATTAAATACTTTAATGTTTTCGTCAACTGGACACACGTTCATATTTTACCCAAAATAATGACAAAGTACAGTCACGTAGATTAATTTTGAGTCGTTATCTCTGTATGAATAAGAATTTTTTTTTTAATAAATTAAAATTATATTTTATAATAATATGCTATGATTTAATGTTTATTTTTATTAGTGACATACCTTAAAAAATACAACAATATATTTTGATAAGTTACATTGTATTTCTGAAATGATTTTTCTATGACTGTGTCTGTACTCTATGTAATGATTTTTAATTATTAGGATTTTTATTTAGATTACAATTATGTATATCTTTATTCGCTATTTCTGTGGAACTCGAAGTGACAGTTTAAATTACACAATTACTAGGTGTCGACCTCGGCTTTGCCCGTGACATTATTCGAACACCCATTGCACCCGACATCTCTAACCCATGCCATTTATTATTATCACTTAACTTAACTTAACTTAACTTAACTTAACTTAACTTAACTATCTTCACGCTGTATCCCTGACGGGGTAGTCAGAGAGGACAGATCGACAGGCTTCGCGATCCATGCATACTTCTTTCGCTTCTTCGAGATTCATCAATCGCTTCATACACGCACGTCTGGGTATCCGTGTACTTTTGACCTTTCCGTTTTTGAACAATCTGCTTGTTTGCTGCCTTAGTAGTATAAAAATAACTCTACCAGATATGACTACTTATAGATTAGAGTCTGATAGTCCGAAGTAACTGTTCGTAGCATCAACACGCAACCCTAACCCATCCAACCCAGGTCCGTTAACCGTTAGCCTATAACCTTGCTCAATAAAAGGGGCTATAAAATACAAAAACATTTTTTTTAAAGCTTTGTAGTAGGTAGTTTCTGAAATTAATATTAATATTCAAAAAAAGCTAAATATCTTCAAACTGTATCCCTGACGGGGTAGTCAGAGAGGACAGATCGCCAGACTTCACGATCCATGCATACCTCTTTCGCTTCTTGCAGATTCATCAATCGCTTCATACATCCACGTCTGGGTATCCGTTTTTGAGCAATCTGTTCACGTGGTCTTCATATGTCAGTCTCGGCCTACCCTGACCTCTTCTACCCTCTGCTTTCGCACATTATATATTCTTCGTCAATCGTTCCTCACTCATTCGTTGGACGTGTTCAAACCAACGGAGCACGCCCTTTTCTAGCTTAACGCTGACACTTTCATTCAAACCTGCAATATTGCGTATCACTTCGTTACGTATTCGGTCGGCCAAGGTAACGCCGCAAAATTTTCGAAGCGATCGCATCTCCACAGCATTCAATTTACTTTCATGCATCTGCTGACATACCCAGGTTTCGCTACCGTAAAGCAAAGTTGGCACTAGGACTGCGTTATGAATCGCCAGTCGTGCTTCTTTTATGATGCTTTGTCGCTTTACTAATTGGGACAAAGCACCGTTAACTCTGTTTCCGGCAGCTACTCGCCGTTCTACATCCGAATCACATCTTCCATCCGCGCTTAACATACTCCCTAAATACACAATTTCATTCACTTGCTCTAGACGTTCCTGGTTTACCCTAATCTCGCATTTAGTTCTTACGTCATCTCTTTCAAATACTAGAACCTTAGTCTTACTTGTATTCAAGCGAAGATCCTTACTTTCACACTCCTCTTTTATATTAGTGACTAATGCCTGAAGGTCGGCTTCTGATGAGGCCATGAGCAGCGCATCATCAGCGTACAGCAGACAGTTTACTGAAAAGTCACCCAAATTCACACCGCAGAAGTTGAAAGATTGTGATATAATCTTTCAACTTCTGCAGGCAACTGTCCAGATACACTATGAACAGCCAGGCGGACATGACACAACCCTGTTTGACGCCTGTACAGACATCAAAAAGAGGTGACACATCCCCCCCTACTCGCACGCAAACCTTACAGTCCTTATAAAGCGACTGTATTGCCCGCAGCAGCGAGCCGTCCACACTATATCCGGGCAGCAAATCCCACAGAGTTTCCCTCACAACGTTATCAAATGCTTTCTCCATATCCACAAAAGCGCAGAAAACCCTCTGGCTAATAGCCAGAAACTTCTCCGCGATCATGCGGAGAGAAAACACTTGATCCATGCAACCTCTTCCACTTCGAAATGGCGCGAGCCTTTCCCTTTGTAAATAGGTACTACAACTGCTATTCGCCAGTCATCAGGGACCTCACCCATCCGCCAGCACAAGTTGCATAACAGCCATAGAGTGTCCCAGACGCGCGACCCACCGTACTCGATCATCTCAGCAGTAACTCTGTCTTTTCCCTCAGCCTTACCACATTTCATACTTCTTATCGCTTGTTCAATTTCTTTCATACTAATGACTTCAATGACATCGGGATCCGGAGCATCGAAGTGAGATCCACTTCCCGATGTGGCATCTCTGTCTTTTCTTGCATACATCTTTCCATAATATTCACTCCATCTCTGCAGGACGTCGGTTTGGTCTGTTAGGACGTCATTATTAACACTATGCACTTTATTCATACTGCAGATTGCCGAACAACTCTGGGTCTTGCCTACCCCTTTCCAGAAGAGCCTGGCATTATCCCGAAAATTGGACGACAACCTTTCATCCGCTTTCATTCTGCACCTTTCACGAGCTTCTTCTATCAGTGCCTTCGTGTTAACTTTTTGCAGCTTGTATCTCTCTTTCATATTAAAATCATTCCGCGAGGCTAAGTACTCTAACCATGCTTTCTTCTTCATTCGAACAGCTTCTTTCACTTCCTCATTCCACCATGCGTCACGCTTATTACTACTGCCTCTTCTCGTTTCTCCACACACTTCTACAGCGGCATTTACCATACTATCCCTAAGGTTCTGCCATACACTTTCCACATTCTCACTACTAACATTGACGTCGCCAAGCTTTTCGGCTACCCTTTCTTTATATTTATCCCTAATGGATGCATCCTGCAGCTTCCATCTTTTGATGCTATGAGTCGGCTCAGGTTCAGGACACTCGGTACGATGACGCTAACCCGCGAACAGACCCCTTATCATAGTTATTACTAGGTAGTGGTCTTATCCTAGCGCCTCGATAAACCCTTGTGTCCATCACCTGTTTACGGAGCCGACTATCCATTAGGAATAGATCTATCATGCTTCTCTTTGACTTACATCTCCTCGTATACATATGAATTTGTTTGTGGTTGAACATCGTGTTCGCCACAAACAAATCCTTTTCCTTAGAAAATGCCAGTATAAGCTTGCCAGCGTCATTCACCTTTTTATCCCCATACTTCCCGAGTAACGACTCAAAACCATCGCTAGCGGTACCCACCCATCCATTCAAGTCTCTCCATACTATAAGTTTTTAATTTCCTTCTATTACATTTAGAGTTTCTCTCATACTCTCCCAGAAGTCCTCTAGCTCACTCGCGTTCGACGAAGATACTGGCGCGTAAGCAGCTACCAGGAAAATCTTTCATCAAACCAAGTTTTAGACGGATCCTGAGGATTCTAGGACCTACTAGTTTGTACTCATACATACCGGAGGCCAATCGCGAGGACAACAAAATTCCAACCCCCCGACTGCCATGCTCGCTCTCTGGTACTCCAGACCATAGCGCGAGCACCCCACCCGGGAGCTCCACGACTTCGCTGCCCTTGCGCTTGGTCTCTCTCAAGCACACTACATCTAACTTTCTCTCATTCATAACATCCATTAACTCATTCATCTTATCTGCCATTCCTCCCCTAACATTCCACGCAGCTACCCTGCACTCCGTCCTCCACTTCCCGCCGTGTCGGGCCGCGCGTGTTTGGTGGCGGTCCCCTACGCCGCTCTGGCACACACTTTTCGCACCAGCGGGGACGAACTGGTGCACGTCGCCTCGAGGGCACGCCCTAACATTATTCGTTCTTGCGGTGCTCGTGTTGGAGTAGAATTGCAGCCATCCCTGCCAGCTACCGGCAGGGATGGCGACGTGCACGCTTCTACTCTTCATCCCCTATTATTATCAAATACTTTCATACCAACCTATTTATTTTCAGACTGGGTTATTCACCATCTCGACACGGGAGGTTGGACACACGTGTGATCAGTTGGTGAAACTACAAAAAATATTACTTATTATTTCGTCATGTGGACACGCCAGGATTTTTACGCGTGTCCACATAGTGAAACTTAAATAAAATACATTAATGTTTTCGTCAACTGGACACACCTACGATTTTTGGGAAAAAAGGTACAGTCATGTTAAGAATAGTTTCATTCATTGATTTCATAAATGAGGTGAGTTCTTTAAAAATATTTCAAACAACATCATTTTCAAAGTTATAAACATGAAATTACGCATATTTCTTCCTGATATCAAATAAATGGATAAGAAGGTAAAAAAAAGGTTGTAAATGGTTGCGCCGGTATATGATAAAAGAATATATAGCCGCGTTATTTTTTCTATGTTGCATCGCTGATCTGCATTTGTTTTTAATTAATTAGTTGTCGACGCTCCCCCCGCTCCCCTTTATTCCATTTCTCTTTCGCACCTACCTTGTCTCGCATAAAGGAGGAGCGAGACAGCTGTATTACGCGCGCAAGTACCTGTCGCTCGCGCCGCTGGCTTCACGGTCGGCGGCCACGTTTAAGGGCTGGCACTCTGTCACAAAAACCTTTCGCAATAATCCCGCACCAATTTTTGCTAATAGAAACGCAATAGTTTTTTACTCCATTCGGAATAAACGCATAGATTAGGTAATAGTTTTTATTCTATAGGGAATAAACGCTTAGATAATAGTTTTTTATTTCATTAGGGAATAAACGCATACTTACCTACTGTTTATCGCATAGGTAGGTACTAAATAGTTAGTAATTTCGACTGCACCGCATAGTAACAGGTAGACCACGCGAGCAGGTACCTGGGCCCGCGCGTGCAAGTAGGTACCTACGCTCGTTTGCGTCGCGTCTCGCTGCTTACCACCGCTGCCATTTTGATCGTTGGTTAGTTTTGCACTGTAGGTAGCTATAGTTGTTTTGTATTAACAATGCTTCCGAAAGAGATTCCGGAGTTAAAACTATTACACGCTAAGAAGGATAGCCTTTTTAAGCGTATGCAATTAATTTGTGATTATTCATCGAGGATCGCAGATAAATCAGTAAAAGAATTGTTTTTATCCTCGATCGAAACGTAGATACTTTGCGCTTAGATTTCGAAAATGTTCTCAATAAAATTAACTTGCTTGAATTAAAATTAAATCCCGATTTCTTATTAAGTTATGACGCCATGTCATCTTTCGAAGATTTAATTTGTCGCATAAAACGTGTCGCTAAGTCATTGCAAGCGCCTGTGCCCGTAGTAGTCACCGATTCGTAACCCGGGCCAGCCGGTATTTATTTACTAAAACGGGACCGACCTAAATTACCGCCCATACAAATACCCGAATTTGTTGGCGATATTAAAAATTGGCCTTTGTTTTTCGCTAGTTTCGAAAATACGATCCATAATAATAATTCGTTATCGGATTACGAAAAATAACATTACCTAGTTAAAGGTAAACTAACCGGGAAATCAAAAACCGTTTACGCCGGTATAACGCTTTGCGCCGAAAATTATTTTTTATATTTTTGGTTTGCATATAAATAACCGCCCCGCCTGTAATGTTGTGAAAGGTATTGGGGGTTCCACTAAAGCCGTTCAGGGTTCTGTAGGGATTAAATTCCACTTGCGTTTTGATTTTAATGTTAGTTTTTCGATGGATTCGCTAGTTGTCGATAAGGTTACCGAATTTTTACCGACTGTCGCAGTCAATACCTCATTATTAAAATAAAATAAATAAATAAATATCCATCACGCCTTATCCCCGAAGGGGTGGCAGAGGCATATTATATGCCCACTTTTCACCGTGTGGATTCCTGTCCCACGTAATAGGTGGTGAGCCCATTGCCGTGTTGAAATAGACAGACGCAGGTTGTGGCTACCTGCTGTTGAAATTTTTCATGCCGCCCATAAGGCATTCAACCAGGCTTAACGACTGCCATTTTACTGGCAACCGGGACCAACGGCTTAACGTGCCTTCCGAAGCACGGAAACGCTCGCAAAGTGGTCACCCATCTGAGGACCAGCCATAGTGAAAGTTGCGTAACTCAGTGATCGTTTACCGAACACTGAGACCGCGGGGCCACGAGCGCTTCAATATTCTTCTTATACCTCATTATTGACTAATTTTAGAGATTTGCCTATGGCCGATGATACTTACGCCGTTCCAGGTGATATTGATTTGTTAGTTGGCGCTTCGATTTTCCCGCACCTCCTGTTGCCGCATAAGGTTCAAGGTCACGCACCGCACCCCGCGCCGTTCGCCTTAGAGACTGTTCTTGGGTTTGTTATTGTTGGTTCCGCACCCGCTTGTTTTGATTGTAACTCGACAGTGTCATATTGTTGCACCGTCGAGCCGCTGGACGCTGTCTGTAAATTCTGGGAGATAGAAGAGGTGAACGTCCCTCCTATTGTCAGCCCGGATGATAAACTTTGTGAAGAGTTTTATAGTCGCACGACTACTCGCGATAGTGATGGTCGTTATGTTATCGCACTCCCCTTTAAGGGCGATGTTAATTCGCTTGGAGATTCGTTTCAGTCAGTCGAAAAACGCTTCTTATGTTTAGAACGGAAAATGCAGACATCTCCAAAGTTGAAGGAGGCTTACGATAGCGTAATAATAGAATAATATAGAAACCGAAGAGACGAAGCACGCTCCTTCGTATACCATACCGCACCATGGAGTTGTCCGCGAGGATAAACTAACCACCAAGTTGCGCGTTGTTTTAGATGGCAGCGCCAAAACTAGTTCGAATGTTTCGGTAAACGATATTTTGCACAGTGGTCAAAATCTCCAAGGTAATTTGTTCGAAATTATAGTTAACTTTCGCTTATTCGTTGTCGCGCTTTCAGCCGATATTAGACAAATATTTCTTTGTATTGGTGTTAGCGAATTAGATTGCCGATTTCAACGCATTTTGTATAGATTTTCGCCGCTGGAACCTTTACAGGTTTACGAATTTAATCGCGTTTGTTTTGGACTTAAATCCAGTCCCTTCCACGCTCTTTGCACTGTCAAGCAGCTCGCCGCCGATGAGGGCGACAGTTACCCGAAGGCTAAGGAGACTGTAGAAACTGGTCTGTACATGGACGACTATATTTATTCTGTGCAGACCGAAGATCAAGCTGTCGCAACTGCAACTGAAGTAATTGATCTCATGAAGGCTGGTCATTTTGATCTCGTAAAATGGACTAGTAATTCGCAAACGGTCTTGGATTCGATTCCACCGTCGCATCGCTTGTCGACTGTCAAGGAGTTTGATAGTAATGATACGCACAAGGTTCTCGGTTTGCGTTGGTCACCTTCGTCCGACATGTTTAGTTTGAAGGTTTGTCCTACACCGTCAACCTGCACTAAGCGCACCGTATTGTCGTGTGTCGCACGCATATGGGATGTGATGGGATTTGTAGCACCTGTCGTCTTGTACGCAAAGCTTCTCTTAAAAGAACTTTGGCTGTCCAACTGTGACTGGGACGACACTCCTCCTGACCACATCATTAAATTGTGGGACCGCTTTAGAGCCGAGCTTCCTATGCTCGAAAAAATTAGAATACCGCGCCATGTTGGCATCTCCGATGATAGTATTGTAACTGTTTTAGGTTTCGCTGACGCTAGTGAGAAAGCGTATGGGGGTGTTGTGTACTTCCATATTCGTAACGGTGATGACATTTCATTTCACCTTATCAGCGCTAAATCTAAAGTAGCCCCTAGTAAGGTAGTCTCTCTCGCTCGTCTCGAGCTGTGCGCTATATTGGTTCTAGCCCAGCTCATTAGTTCGATTGTTAGTAGTTGTCGCAACCGCATTAATATGGATAGGATTTTCGCATTCTCGGACTCGACCGTGGCTTTGAATTGGACACATTCTTCACCCCATCGTTGGGATACATTTGTCGCAAATAGGGTGGCAAAAATTCAGTCGGAATTGGCGCCGCAAAACTTTTAGCACGTCTCAGGTACGGACAACCCTGCCAATTGTTTGTCTCGTGGGTTAACACCGGCACAGATTTTGGATCACCCGTTGTGGTTCCATGGCTCTTCCTGGTGCCAAGCCCCACCTGATGAATGGCCTGTTAGCCCTTTCAACCCCGCTACTATGTCCACGCCGCCAGAGGAAAAGAAAGCCTCTTTGGTTGCTACCGCGCCGCTCGAAAAGTCGCCTATCTTAGACTTGGCTAGCCGTGTTTCGTCGTGGTCGATTCTTTTACGTAGTGTTGTTTTTATTTGTCGTTTTTTGAAAATCCTTCCTCGTCGCGAGCATGTTACCGCCTTTGACTTAAACAAGGCTGAGTTAATCGTGATTCGTGAACTTCAGAGATTTTATTTTTCGTCTGAAATTAGAAATTTGGAATTGAATAAGCCTTGTAGTCGCGCTTTTCAGCATTTGAAACCTTTTTTGAAGGATGGCCTCATTCGAGTTGGTGGTCGTTTGAGCCAGTCCGCATTAGAGTACGATTAAATGCATCCTATAGTTCTCCCGCGCAAGAATCATATCGTTGATCTTTTATTTTAATATCACCATAGGGTGAATTGTCACGCTGGTCCAGATTTATTAATGTCAATTCTGCGCCAGAAATACTGGATTCTCTTCGCACGCAATTTGATTCGTTCGATAGTTCATAGATGTGTCCCGTGTTTCAAACTTCGCCCAAAGTCAATCGCGCCCGAAATGGCCGATCATCGTCCTTGTCGTGTTGTTCAGGCTGCTAAAACGTTCGTACACACGGGTACAGATTACGCTGGCCCCTTCAGGGTAACAGTTTCTCGTGGTCGTGGTATACGCTCTACGAAAGCTTATGTTTGTCTTTTTGTTTGTATGACGACTCGCGCCGTCCATATAGAGTTAGCTGGTGATTTGAGCACGTCATGCTTCATGGCTGCATTTAAAAGATTTTTGTCGCGTCGGGGTTCCGTATCTCGAATGTATTCGGACAACGGTACGAATTACGTCGGAGCTCGTCGTAACCTTTCCGAACTACATATTTTTTTGCGCTCTAAACACTTTAACACGGAATTTGCCTACGTCTTAGCTGAAAACCGCATTGAGTGGTCGTTCAATACGCCCGCCGCAAGCCACTTTGGTGGCGACTGGGAGGCTAATATTAAAAGCTTAAAAGCGCACCTGTTTCGCGTTATAGGTGAACAGATACTCACGTTTGAAGAGCTGAGCACCGTGCTCACTCAAGTCGAGACCGTAATGAATACGCGTCCTCTTTGTAGAACCTTGTCTAGTGATCCCTTGGAGCCGCTTGCACTGACTCCAGCGCACTTTTTGAATGTTACACCGTTAAAATACTTACCCGCTTTTGAAATAGTGGAAAATCGACTTCATCTCCTATCGCGTCATGCATTATTGGTTAAACTCTTTCAATCGTTTAGGAAGCGTTGGAGGACAGACTATTTGCATACGCTACAGTCACGTCAGAAATGGAATACTCCATCGAACCCTATTACTGTCGGCACTGTCGTAGTTATTTTAACTGAAAATATGCCTCCATTACATTGGCCTCTTGGGGTAGTAGAAGAAGTTTTCCCTGGGTCAAATGGGATCACCCGTATAGTTCGCGTTAAAACCGCAACTAGTTCGTACTTGCGACCAGTTATTCGTCTTTGTCCTTTGCCTAATCAACAGTAACTTCAATAACAAATTTAGCTTGTTCGATTAGGTTTAGTTTAGTTTAGTTCGATAGCATTTGTTTATTTAGCAGCTAAAGCTTAGTGGCAACTGTATAGTCAGTTGTTCCTTTTTCGAAGGTAACCCTTCGAGCCGGGGGAAAATGGTTGCGCCGGTATATGATAAAAGAATAGCCGCGTTATTTTTTCTATGTTGCATTGCTGATCTGCATTTTTAATTAATTAGTTGTCGACACTCCCCCCGCTCCCCTTTATTCCATTTCTCTTTCGCACCTACCTTGTCTCGCATAAAGGAGGAGCGAGACAGCTGTATTACGCGCGCAAGTACCTGTCGCTCGCGCCGCTGGCTTCACGGTCGGCGGCCACGTTTGAGGGCTGGCAGTCTGTCCTACACCACGCGCGCGCGCGCCCGAATAAAACCTTTCGCATAAATTCCGCACCAACTATCACAATAATTGTATTTTCCATGGATAAATAGTGTTTTCGTGCAAGGAAACCAGAAATTCAAGTCCAGGGACGTCCAAGCAGCCTCCACCTCATCATCTCGCAGCAAGCAGCAAGGTAGTGTGCTTATTCCTGTTTTTCCATTACTTTTCCCGTCGACAATGGCGTGTAAATTTCATTTTAGTCTTTCCCCGCAAATACAGTCCATTTTGAAGTAATTTATCTCGCCCGCTCAACCAGTCTTTATACATTTACATTCGAGCTCGCGGCTCATCTCGCAGCTCGTCTTGTGGCTCGCGCGAGAGTGTAAACGCAGTATAAAAAGAAATTACAAGATTTATTATTCATTCCTCTCTCTGGTTGTTACAATTGGACAGTACCAGCTGTCACGCAATCAAATAACACGAATTAATTAACGTTCCGTGAATAATACGTGACTTGCGTAAATCCACGAGTTTTAGCTTCGTATTTGATGCATGATTGGGTAGAAGAATTTTTAAATCAAACTTTTTAATTGTTATTTATTGTGATTGTATGTGGATAGTGAGATTTGTTGTGAAATATGGACATATAGTATGTATCTGTCACTCAAAAACCACCGAACGGAGTTTCGAACGGTTTCCACCTATAGACGGAGTGATTTATAAAGAAGGTTTGGATATATAATTAATTACATGTTTTATTTATGTGGTATGTATCCACCACGATCTCTGGAGACAAAGCGCCTTCACCCTCTAGCGGTGTTCTTGTTGAAACTAGACTAGACAATGACCCAGTTAGGACCCCTATGGTCCTACCTGGGTTCAAAGATCAAACGGCAGTTGCTCCCATTAATGTCCCATAAGTCAAAACCTATGCGATAGTAGGCTGTTGCTAGCAATCAAATAAAAGTAAACCTCAAGCTTCACAACCAGACAAAGAAAAGCAACTGGGAATATATTGAGATTAGCAGGGGAGTATCGATCGTGGGACATTGTGGGCCATTTTTCAGACAGCGCCATCTAGCCCAAAGTAAGCTAATACGAGTATTAGCTTGTGTTATGGGATTTAGACGACTGATAAACATACATATACAACATAACTCCGAAACACACATTTGTGTGATACACAAATGTGCGTTTGCTCGATCGAAACTCCGATACAAACATTTGTGTATCACACAAATATTTTTTCCGACCCAGGAATCGAACCTTGGACCTCAGTCGCGGTAATCGCATACACTACCACTGCACCACCGAGACAGTCAAATCAATCAGTAAATTCAGATCTAACCTTAACTCTTTCTTAACTTTAGCAATAAATTTTGTAAAAAGTAATTTAAAAAGTTGTAAGTTATAATAATCATTTAAAAAAGTTTTTAGGAGGTAACTTGACACCTGGTCAAATCTCGCTTCTTTTACCGGAGACAACTTCGATCTGCGTTATCTTTTGTGACATTTTTCTCACAATTATACTTTTTCTTAATCTTTGAAAAAGTAATGACATTCTTTGTCATCACTTTTTTTTTAGTATTAATAAAGTTACCCGGTGACTTACTTATATATGAGCAGAAGATAAATTGAAGTCTAGTAAGTTGTAGTTCTTAGTAGTCTTTTCATTGGCCGGATGAGACGCTTATTTAAATAAGCTACCGAGACCTCTTAAAATTGACGAATTAATCCACCTCTTGTCTTAAGACGACGTAAAGCCGTATTCTTTTAACATTTAATAGGTTTTATATTCTTTGCACCGGACCCAGATTCTTTCTTTTTAATGTTCTTTTTTTTTATATAAAAGTTACCAAAATTAATTCCTGTAACGTCACACGTTACGAGCAGTGTTCTACCACCGTTACTTTTCACAATAGAGAATATTCCGCTATAATTCAATTCAAGCAAATTCTCTACAATGCAGTCAGCAGAAGGTGTTAGGGCTACCGCACACTAGCTACTTTTAACATTGGCGACTGGCAATCGTTTCAAGCTAAATACATCGATACAGTGTTGCGGTGACTCTGCGGTGTCCCTAAGGTACACTCATTGTTTGTGAGAGATATCAAAACTTTGTTACAGAACATAGGTGTACAACTTATATTACAAATTATGTAAAATAAAAAATAACTCAGGATGAAGTGCTACACCTGGGAGCCGAGTCTATTTCAATCGTGTCGAAATCATCTCTTAATAGAAAGCCACCGGTACAATTTTAACAGTTTTTCAGAGTCTACTTTGACAATCGTACTCCAATAGACTTCTATCGGAAGGCCGATAGAATTCTACTAACACGTTCCACGCCAATGGCCGATAGTCAGTGACATTTTGATAGGTTACTAACATTTTGATAGCTAAATCAGTGATTTTGGTTCTATTCTACGGCTTGTCAATAGTAGAATCGGCCCCCAGGCGCCTATACTGTCACAACGAACTCCTCGTCAGAGGGGCCGCCTGGCTTAGAAGTGAAGACATGACTTTCGATATTACGTGACGCTCCTCTTGAAAAATACCGGGTAAAAAACGGTCGGACTATCCCAAAATTTACACGTGAGTATAGTGCTAAAAAAGGCCGTACAAACAGACAAATCTTCAAAAATTATGGTATGCTATTAGTGTGACAAAGATCTGCACTTATCATGCATTGTCATAGTTTGAATATATAAAACTAACTAACTAACTATCTTCACGCTGTATCCCTAACGGGGTAGTCAGAGAGGACAGATCGCCAGGCTTCGCGATCCATGCATACTTCTTTCGCTTCGTCGAGATTATTCATCTTATCTGTCATTCCTCCCCTAACATTCCACGCAGCTACCCTGCACTCCATCCTCCACTTCCCGCCGAATATAAACAGAATATATACAGATACATAAAATTTAAGTATCTGAATGTTAATTGAAATAATAATATTTTTTTTATACCACAAGCATAACCTCATGGAAAGTGGCCACCGTAGCTAGTTGAGCGGGCGAGATAAATAAATTCGAAGTGGACTGTATTTACGGGGAAAGACAAAAATGAAATTTACACCCGGTTGTCGACGAAAAAGAAATGGAAAACAGGAATGGGCACACTACCTTGCTGTTGCTGCGAGATGCTGAGGTGGAGGCTGCTGGGGACGTCCCTGGACTTGGATCCCTGGTTCCATTGCACGAAAACACTATTTATCCATGGAAAACACAATTATTGCGTAAGGTTTATGCGAACGCGCGCGCGGCCATTGCAGTACTATACAGAGCGTCTTCAGTCCGTCCTCGCTGCCTGTGAGTGGGCAGCGCTGCGGTGGAGTTTTCTACCGCTAGATGGCGGTAACACAGCTGTCTCGCTCTTCCCTTATGCGAGACAAGGTAGGTGCGAAAGAGAAATGGAGTAAAGGTAAGCGGGGTGGGAGTGTCGACAACTAATTAATTAAAAACAAATGGAGATCGGCGATGCAATATAGAAAAAATAACGTGGCAACCTTCGAATCGTATACCGGCGCAACCATTTCCCCCCCGGCTTGAAGGGTTACCTTCGAAAAAGGAACAACTGACTATACAGTTGCCACTAAGCTTTAGCTGCTAACTACAGAAAATGCTATCGAACTAAACTAAACTAAACCTAATCGAACAAGCTAAATTTGTTAATGAAGTTACTGTTTATTAGGCAAAGGACAAAGACGAATAACTGGTCGCAAGTACCAACCAGTTGCGGTTTTAACGCGAACTATACAGGTGATCCCATTTGACCCAGGGAAATCTTCTTCTACTACCCCAAGAGGCCAATGTAATGAAGGCATATTTTCAGTTAAAATAACTACGACAGTACCGACAGTAATAGGGTTCGATGGAGTATTCCATTTCTGACGTGACTGTAGCGTATGCAAATAGTCTGTCCTCCAACGCTTCCAAAACGACTGAACGAGTTTATCCAATAAGGCATGACGCGAGAGAAGATGAAGTCAATCTTCCTCTATTTCAAAGGCGGGTAAGTATTTTAACGGTGTAACATTCAAAAAGTGCGCTGGAGTCAGTGCAAGCGGCTCCGAGGGATCACTAGACAAGTTCCTACAAAAGGGACGCGTATTCATTACAGCCTCGACTTAGGTGAGCACGGTGCTCAGCTCTTCAAACGTAAAGTGTTTGGAACGCAAAAAATTATGTAATTCAGAAAGGTTACGACGATCTCCGACGTAATTCGTACCGTTGTCCGAATACATTCGAGATACGGAACCCCGACGCGACAAAAATCTTTTAAATGCAGCCATGAAGCATGGCGTGCTCAAATCACCAGCTAACTCTATATGAACGGCGCGAGTCGTCATACAAACAAAAAGACAAACATAAGCTTTCGTGGAACGTATACCACGACCACGAGAAACTGTTACCCTGAAGGGGCCAGCGTAATCTGTACCCGTGGGTACGAACGGTTTAGCAGCCTGAACAACACGACTAGGACGATGATCGGCCATTTCGGGCGCGATGGACTTCGGGCGAAGTTTGAAACACGGAATACATCTATAAACTATCGAACGAATCAAATTGCGTGCGGAGAGAATCCAGTATTTCTGGCGCAAAATCAACATTAATAAATCTGGACCGGCGTTTTTTTTTTTTTTTTCGTGTTGAAATCCTCATGGATGCTATGCCTGACTCCTACCGACTAAAACCACACGTTACCCTTCTATCTGTCTATGGCCAGGAGTCCCGGGTGAGCCCGCGGAAGGATAGCCCCAGGTCTCCCGACAGACCTTGTCCGCTACCGCAGGCTCCTTCAGGGGGGGTTCGGGTATGTATCCTGCCTCTTTGGGGGGTTTGAGTGTTATCTCGCTTCTTTGGGGGGGTTCGAGTTATATACTACCTTGAGGGAGTGAGCTACGTGCGTGTAACCCTCACGCTACGCCACCTTCCCTGGCCTGCTTCTGTAAGCACGGCGAGCAGCCCGCCCACCGTACTGAGGCCCCCGGTCACGGAGGCTGGTAGTCTTGGGCGAAGACAAGTCTGCGGCGCCCTCGTCGCAGACTGCGGAACTCGGGAGGGAGAGTTCTTTCTCGCTCTTTCTCTGGACCAGCGTGACAATTCACTCTATGGTGATATTCAACTAAAAGATTAACGATATGATCCTTGCGCGGGAGAACTATAGGATGCATTTGATCGTACTCTAATGCGGACTGGCTCAAACGACCACCAACTCGAATGAGGCCATCCTTCAAAAAAGGTTTCAAATGTTGAAAAGCGCGACTACAAGGTTTATTTAATTACAAATTTCTAATAACTAATTGAATCAGGCGTTACATGGCGGAAATCCATTTTAAAAAATCTTTAATTATTTTTGTTTTTAAATGTTATTTTTTTTTGCAATATTCCGCTTTTTTAGAATGTCGTACGATGTCGACACGTGTTTCACCCACACACGAGGCATTATCAAGACTGTTTGGCAGCAAAAGTACTTACGCGTTCACCTCAACCTTTTATAGTTCGAACGCAACCAAACGATAGCGCGATGTAGACTTCTAGTTAATTTGTCTATTTTTGAATAAACTAAGCAAAACCGAAGTGTGGAAGTCTGTTTGTTCGTTCAGCAAAGTACACCCGTCCCGTTTTATAATTTCTAACTGCTCTAATACGGACATTTTTAGACCCTTTAGGGTCTATAAAAGGTTGAGGTGAACGCGTAAGTACTTTTGCTGCCAAACAGTCTTGATAATGCCTCGTGTGTAGGCGAAACACGTGTCGACATCGTACCACATTCTAAAAAAGCGGAATATTGCAAAAATAACATTTAAAAACAAAAATAATTATAGATTTTTTACAAATTTCTAATTTCAGATGAAAAATAAAATCGCTGAAGTTCACGAAGCACGATTAACTCAGCCTTGTTTAAGTCTAAGGCGGTAACATGCTCGCGACGAGGAAGGATTTTCAAAAATCGACAAAATAAAAACAACAGTACGAAAAAGAATCGACCACGATGAAACAAGGCTAGCCAACTCTAAGATAGGCGATTTTTCGAGCGGTGCGGTAGTAACTAAAGAGGTTTTCTTTTCCTCTGGCGGAGTGGACACAGTAGCGGTGTTGAAAGGACTAACAGGCCATTCATCAGGTGGGGCTTGGCACCAGGAAGAGCCATGGAACCACAACGGATGATCCAAAATCTGTGCAGGTGTTAACCCACGAGACAAACAATCGGCAGGGTTGTCCGTACCTGAGACGAGATAAAAGTTTTGCGGCGCCAATTCCGACTGGATTTTTGCCACCTTATTTGCGACAAATGTATCCCAACGATGGGGCGAAGAATGTGTCTAACACAAAGCGACGGTCGAGTCCGAGTATGCGAAAATTCTATCTATATTGATGCGTTGAAATCGACGATCTGATTCGCGAACACCAATACAAAGAAGCATTTGTCTAATGTCGACTGAAAGCGCGACAACGAATAAGCGAAAGTTAACTATAATTTCGAACAAATTACCTTAGAGATTTTGACCACTGTGCAAAATATCGTTTACCGAAACATTCGAACTAGTTTTGGCGCTGCCATCTAAAACAATACGCAACTTGGTGGTTGGTTTATCCTCCCGTCAACTCCATGGTGCGGTATGGTATACGAAGGAGCGTGCTTCGTTTCTTCGGTTTCGGGAGGCGTGGGTGAAATGAAACCTTTATCCAAATATTCTACTATTACGCTATCGTAAGCCTCCTTCAACTTTGGAGATGTCTTCACTTTCCGTTCTAAACAAAAGAAGCCTTTTTCGGCTGACTGAAACAAATCTCCAAACGAATTAACATTACCCTTAAAGGGGAGTGCGACAACATAACGACCATCACTATCGCGAGTAGTCGTGCGACTATAAAACTCTTCACAAAGTTTATCATCCGGGCTGACAATAGGAGGGACGTTCACCTCTTCTATCTCCCAGAATTTACGGACAGCGGAGTCCAGCGGCTCGACGGTGCAACAATATGACACTGTCGAGTTACAATCAGAACAAGCGGGTGCGGAACCAACAATAACAAACCCAAGAACCGTCTCTAAAGCGAGCGGCGCGGGGTGCGATGCGTGACCTTGAACCTTATGCTGCAACAGGAGGTGGGGGAAAATCGAAGCACCAACTAACAAATCAATATCTCCTTGAACGGCGTAAGTATCATCGGCCAAAGGCAAATCTCTAAAATTAGTGAATAATGAGGTATTGACTGCGACAGTCGGTAAAAGTTCGGTAACCTTATCGACGACTAGCGAATCCATCGAAAAACTAACATCAAAATCAAAACGCGAGTGAATTTAATCCCTACAGAACCTTGAACTGCTTTAGTGGAACCCCCAATACCTTTCACAACATTACAGGCGGGGCGGTTATTTATATGCAAACCAAGACCACTACAACCATTTTTACTAATAAAATTACTTTGAGAAGCACTATCTAAAAGTGCGCGAACACTATGTCCCCTACCATGCAATCTAAACATCTACAATCGTAAACAACAACTCGAGCGGTTGCCAGAAGTACCGTAGTAGGGCTTGTGTGCAAACTTGATAGCGAGCACAAAGCGACATCGTTCGGCTGGAGGCGCGCGGCAGTGGCGCGGCCATCGCTAGGCGCGGACGGGGACGAAAACACGCGAGAGCACTCCCAGTTGCGACTCAACGGCGCGGGCTGCTGTGACGTCACAGAGGGCGGACGGTTAGGCACAAAGTTCACGCAGCCGGAATCGACGGACGAACTACCGGACATGGCGGGTGCACTGCTAACTACAAGCGAATTACTACCACTAACGCGCGAGGCACCATTTGAGTTTAAATTGGACGCGGCATTATTGTTTTCGAAGTGTAATAATGAATGGTGTCTGCCATTACACTTGCGACAAAAATGATTCGAATTACAGAATGAAACACGATGCCTCCCACTGAGTCAATTGATACATAAATTACTAGAACGAACAAATTTATAGCGATCGCTAGGAGTGAGTTTCTTGAACTCCGAATATTTATAAAGTTGGTCATGGTGAATGAAAGAATGAAACACGATGCCTCTCACTAAGACAATTGATTTATAAATTACTAGTACGAACAAATTTATAGCGATCGCTAGGAGTGAGTTTCTTGAACTCCGAACATTTATAAAGTTGGTCATGGTGACCTTGACACAAAGAACAATTTTTCAAATGCAACACTTGCGATTGCGAACAAAAGAGTGCGTGGACTTCGTGGGCTTACTACTTTTACTACTACGATTAGTCGGACTATTTTTCGCTACTCCGTGGTTTAACGAAGTTCGTTGCAAAATTCAAATATGTTGACGAACGAAAGTTTCTAAATCGTCGAACTTAGGTATTTGATGGCCACGTCTATCCATTTCAAATAAGCGAACGGTTTCGGAATCTAATTTCTTTAAACCGATATTTAAAAACAAAATATCACAGAGGTCATTGACCTTGACATTCTTTAGGGCGCAAACAGCTGATGCAAAAATATCTAAGAATTTTTCTAAGTCGTGTACATTACACGATGAGCTATTTTACAAATTAAATATTTGATACAAATAAGCGGTTGTTACTAAGCGTTCAAAGTATTCAAAATCAAACGATAATTTTCGGCGCAAAGCGTTATTCCGGCGTAAACGGTTTTTACTTTCCCGGTTAGTTTACTAACTAAGTAATGTAATTTTTCGTGATCCGATAACGAATTATTATTATGGATCGTATTTTCGAAACTAGCGAAAAACAAAGGCCAATTTTTAATATCGCCATCAAATTCGGGTATTTGTATGGGCGGTAATTTAGGTCGGTCCCGTTTCAACAAATCAAAACCGGCTGGCCCGGGTTTCGAATCGGTGGTTACTACGGGCACGGGCGCTTGCAATGACTTAGCGACACGTTTTATGCGACAAATTAAATCTTCGAAAGACGACATGGCGTCGTAACTTAATAAGAAATCGTGATTTAATTTTAATTCAGGCAAGTTAATTTTATCGAGAAGTTTTTCTAAAGTATCTACGGTTTCGATCGAGGATAAAAACAATTCTTTTATTGATTCATCTGCGATCCTCGATGAATAATCACAAATTAATTGCATACGCTTAAAAAGGCTATCCTTCTTAGCGTGTAATAGTTTTAACTGTAGATCCGGAATCTCTTTCGGAGGCATTGTTAAAACAAACAACTATAGCTACCTACAGTGCAAAACTAACGAACGATCAAAATGGAAGCGTTGGTGAACAGCGAGACGCGGCGCGAGCGTAGGTACTTGCGCGCCCGGGCCTAGGTACCTGCCCGCGTGGTCTGCCTATTACTATGCGGTGCAGTCGAAATTACTAACTATTTAGTACCTACCTATGCGAAAAACAGTAGGTAAGTATGCGTTTATTCCCTAATGGAATAAAACTATTATCTAAGCGTTTATTCCCTATAGAATATAAACTATTACCTAATCTATGCGTTTATTCCGAATGGAATAAAAACTATAACCTATAAACCATTGCGTTTCTATTGGCAAACTACTAAAGCGAATGGATCAAAATCCGGATCGTTAGGACCAGAAAATGGTTGAGCGGGCGAGATAAATAAATTCGAAGTGGACTGTATTTGCGGGGAAAGACAAAAATGAAATTTACACGCGGTTGTCGACGAAAAAGAAATGGAAAACAGGAATTGGCACACTACCTTGCTGTTGCTGCGAGATGCTGAGGTGGAGGCTGCCGGGGACGTCCTTGGACTTGGATCCCTGGTTCCATTGCACGAAAACACTATTTATCCATGGAAAACACAATTATTGCGTAAAGTTTATGTGAACGCGCGCGCGGCCATTGCAGTACTATACAGAGCGTCTTCAGTCCGTCTTCGCTGCCTGTGAGTGGGCAGCGCTGCGGTGGTGTTTTCTACCACTAGATGGCGGTAACACAGCTGTCTCGCTCTTCCCTAATGAGAGACAAGGTAGGTGCGAAAGAGAAATGGAGTAAATGGAAGCGGGGTGGGAGTGTCGACAACTAATTAATTAAAAACAAATGGAAATCGGCGATGCAACATAGAAAAAATAACGCGGCAACTTTCGAATCGTGTACCGGCGCAACCAGTAGCCTATGGACGTTTGCAACACTAGAGGTGCAGCACTCGCGCTACCGATCCTTTATAAACCTTCTAAGACCCCTTTTGAAGAACCCCATACTGTTGTTTTTTAAACTTTAAATACGGCATTTGTAGAAAATAAACAATTTTTAGTCTTGTGTTGCTTCCGGCTTGTCTCTGAAATACGTTTGACCGATTTGAAAATAAAAATTCACTGACATATAGCTGATGTTAAAAAGAATAATTGAGGCTACATTTTATCCCGTATTCTTACGGAAACAGCCACTATGCTGGTAAAACCATAAGGCATCCGTTAGTTTTGCATAAATCCTGAAATCATTAATCCCAAACATAAAAATAATTTCGTGAAAATCCTATTTAACCTGCGACAAAATAACATTTCGTTTTATAAACATGGAAGGAACCCAATATGGATAACAAAGCTTTCTATATGACCACGGATTTCAAAAACACCTCTAAATCTACGATACAATAATACGATAAAATAAACTTTTATAAAAGGCTTTTCACAGGAAGATTATGGCATGTAAATGTTTACGCGTTACAGTTATGAGCCACAGATATGGGAAGAGGGTTTTGTGTAGGTTGATGTGAATGTTTAACGTGCATTTCAAGCGTTTCCGTGGAGGTGGATGAGGTGGATGGAGAAATACGACAGTATAAAAAACAGTTCAACAACTAAAACTCAACTCGACTTCTAGTACAGTCGGTGTTAATAATATTAAGGCGACTATTTTTTACAAAATGTCCTTGCAAATATGAATATGAAATCGCACCTCATTTGGATAAATTAATATAAATGGATATCAGAATGACAGCAATTAATATTTTTTTATTCTAATATATAATCTTTAAATTATTCAAATAGTCAAATTATATGTAGGTAAATTAAATTCAGAATTTAGGTTTAGAAAGTTAGTTTTTTTCCACACAAATTCAATTTTATAATTATCAATGTGATGTATTTAAAATTTAAATTAAGTTATTGTGAATTTAATTTATAAATTTACGAGTATATTTAGAATAAAAATAACTAAATTTAATTTTCAATGTTTATTTTGCATGTAACCAGTGATTGTAAATATAAGTAAAATAAAATAAATAAATATCCATCACGCCTTATCCCCGAAGGGGTGGCAGAGGCATATTATATGCCCACTTTTCACCGTGAGGATTCCTGTCCCACGTAATAGGTGGTGAGCCCATTGCGGTGTTTAAATAGACAGACGCAGGTTGTGGTGTGGCGACCTGCTGTTGAAGGTTTTCAAGCCGCCCATAAGGCCTTCAACCAGGCTTAACGACTGCCATTTTACTGGCAACCGGGACCAACGGTTTAACGTGCCTTCCGAAGCACGGAAACGCTCGCAAATATAAATGCCACAAAGTGGTCAGTCAGAAAGTTGCGTAACTCAGTGATCGTTTACAGATCACTGAGACCGCGGGGCCACGAGCGCTATATTTCATTTAAATTTTAGCATATTCTTTATTTTTGTGATGCTAGAAACAAAAGGGTTTTTATTTATTTGTCAGAATGACAGTTTTATCGACGAATACTTTGTTAATTTAAAATATTAATTAGGTCAGAGTTAGCATTTCGGTTTTTCGGAGTTCTCTATGAAGGTACGGTAACTCCGAAAAACCGAAATGCTAACTCTGACCCAATTGATTTTTGCACCGAAAGAATAAAATTAAACCCTTGTAGAATCATTTTTTCGTCCAATTGTCCGTATCTACAAAACGCGTAGTTATCGGTTTGCAGTAGAACTACCGATAAATACCGTCTTATGCTATAAGTAAAGGGAAAAATCTCAAAACATTTGTAAATAAATCATAAAAAATATTCAAATAGAAACTATAATAAGTCACAAATTTCTACGGAATACTCGTTGGGTGAGCCCAATACGCACCTATATATTTTTTTATTTGTTGATAATTTTATACATTAATACTAGAGATCACGCTGTATCCCTGACGGGTAGTCAGGGAGGACAGATCGCCAGGCTTCGCGATCCATGCATACTTCTTTCGCTTCTTGCAGCTTCATTGATCGGTTCATACACGCGCATCTGGGTATCCGAGGCCTTTGACTTTTCCATTTTTGAGCAATCTGTTCACTTGGTCTTCACTTCCGCAAAATTTAAATTTTCCGTCAATCGTTCCTCACTTATTTGTTGGAAGTGTCCAAACCAAAGGAGCCCGACCTTTTTCAGCTTAACGCTCACTTTCATTCAAACCTGCGAAGTGAGGGGAAAATTAGGAAAGCGGACTGCAATAGGCTCTGTTTAATTGATATGATTGTACAAAAAATCACGCTATTAAAAAAAAAAGAAAAAAATAAGAATTTGGTAATGTTCTATTTGATACCAAACATTTATTTACCAGTTATTTGATACAAATACCGTGCTTTTATAATAAAAGATTTGAATAAAAAAACGAAATACTGGATTATTAATTGTTTTTACTGTGTATTCACGTGACAACCTCATCGCCACCGTACTGTACTTTAAGTATACAATATTTAAACTCTTGAGCTAGCCTTTTGAAATAAAACAGGATATTATGAGCGTCGTGGGGCCAGAATTTGTTACATTGTATTTGCGGAATACAAAGTTTCCCAAGCCGCTTGTATCAAAGTAAAGGAAATCATTCTATCTTCTTCACGCTCTTTGAAGGTAACTTTTAGGGTTGGATACATACTTTTCAAAGCCATGAATCGAAGGCAGAGGTACATTATACGCCCACATTTCACCGTGTGCATTTTTGTCCCACGTAACAAGTGATGAGCCTATTGCTGTGCTCAAAATAGACAGGATCAGGTTGTGTCGACCTGCTGTTGAAGTTTTTTCAAGCCATTTATTAAAGGCCTTTAACTATTAAGGGCAATCGGGACCAAAGGTTAGACGTGCTTTCTGACGCACGGAAACACTTGTGAATAAATAGTATCAACCATCCGAGGACCAGCTAAACAGCGAAAGTTGCTTAAAGCAGTGATCGTTTACAGAGTTTGCAGAGCTACGAGCGCTTTTATATTATTCTTTGTATACAAATTTACTAAACTTATTGAAGTGAAACTTCTTTATCAACGTTGAGAGAAATAATACAGCTGTAAAAAAAATCGTCACGTTTTTCGGTAAACGCAATGTTGTTCTGAAGTGAAGCTTCTTTATCATAAATGAAACTATTTTATCGACATATGAGAGAAAGTTTCACTTCTTACCTACAAAAATGTATACAGTGGAATGTGGGTGTATAGTATGCTTCTGCCTACCCCGTCGGTGATAAAAGTGTGACAATATATTTGTATATATGTATGTACCACTATTAGATGGGGTCACTTGGACCTCAGAGATCTTGGTAGGGTGGTCCTTACGCAACCGCATTTCACAGTAAAAATATTTTATTCCCCGTAATATACAGGTTGGAAACTTTCAGCGGGGCAGTAAACAGAAGTACCTTATTCGTAGCAGCTACATTAAAATGGTCTTAGAAGACAATCCATAATTTTTCATGGAATTTTGATCTGCATTCACAGATTTTCAAAATAAATGTACAGTTACCAAGTAAATAGCCGTTTTACAAAAAAAAACATTTTTGATACCAATCTATCCTGTATTTTAATACTGATCCAAAACTTATATAAGATCAACCACGTACTCAAACAAAATTTAATTTATAAAATTGGATCTATTTATCCCTGATGGGGAAGCCAAATGTAATATATTAGAAAAATTAATGTGTCTCGTTATGTAGGTCAAGGCAACTAACAAACAAAAGAATAGTTAAGTTCAGGCGCCAGGTGGGTTGTAAAAGGTACCACCAACTATTGTGCACACGGATATCAGCGATAGAGCCTTTTGTCACAATTGAGAGGCCCTAAATAATAGAACTCCGATTGAATATTCCACATTCGCAGAACATCTTTTCATTGAAATTCCCTTAAATTACAACAAAGTTCTGTTAGGAGTTTACTATAATCCATCCAGGAATTTGAAAATTGATTATTATTCTTCGTTTCAGAGTAAGTTGAAATATCTAAATTCAGTTTATAACCACGTAATTATACTTGGAGATTTTAATACGTGCCTGCTGAAGAATGATTCTCACAGTCATAAACTTCAGTCCGTTGTCCGTTCTGTCGACATGTATATTCTTACCCTTAACGCTACTCACAAAGCACCAAATTCTAAGCCTTCACCTCTAGATTTGATTCTTGTCGCTGACTCAAGCAAAGTGGCCACCCATTCCTGCTTCTTTTTCTTATCATGATCTCATCTATCTTTCCTACAAAATTCATCCTCCTAAGCGCAAGAGTAAATTTTTTAAACTTCGTAGTTTTAAAAACATTGATCTGGAACGTTTGAGTGAGGATGCGGGTGGTATTGATTGGTCACCAGTATACGACAGTCATGATTTGGATGTCAAGGTTGATGCTTTTATCAAAATAGTCCTGGCCTTATTTGATATGCATGCTACTCTCAAAAGAGTGAGAGTAAAGCAGCATTTGCCGGCTCCATGGCTTCTTTAGATATTAAAAAGTTCATGACTAAGCGTGATAAGGCCAACCGTATTTATAATAAATCACCAACGCCTGAAAATAGTGACAGATATAAATGGTTATGCAATCGCTGCAGTCATATGTGCAGGGACGCTAAAAGATGCCACATTCATAATTCCATACAAAACCTCAACTTATCACAAGTATGGCAATTCCTTCGGTCTCTGGGAGTTGGTAAGGCCTCACAAAGCTGTGACTTTAATATAGATCTCAATAAACTTAACAGCTATTAATCGAGGTCTCCAGTCACCATCCCCAGTGACACAAAAATTTCCACATTACATTTTCTTTCTAAGCTTCCTTTGCCATTAAATACTTCTTTCTCATTTCACCCAGTTACAGAGGCGGAAATTAGGAGATGCTGGCAATCAATATCAACAAAGGCTGTTCGATGTGATGGCCTACAGCTGCAAATGCTTGTCCCCATACTTAACCATATAGTCCCTGTCATTTCTCACATTATCAATTATTCTCTGCATAGCCATATGTTCCCCTCATCCTGGAAAAAAGCTTACGTCATACCTTTACTCAAAGTATCCAATCCTGTTATCTTATCCCACTATCGTCCCACTTCCATTCTTCCATTACTATCTAAAATTCTTGAAAGTGTAGTTCATAAACAACTATCTTCTTACTTCTTCTCTAATAGTCTGCTTAGTCCACAACAGTCTGGTTTTCGTCGTGGTCACAGCACTATCACAGCGTTAGTCAAAATTACAGATGACATTCGACGGGCAATAGAAAATAAAAAATTAACAATACTGGTTCTATTGGACTTTAGCAGTGCCTTCAATTCTGTTGATTTTGATATTCTCCTGGGAATGTTGTCCTCTCTCAATATTTAGCCTTCTGTCATTAAGTGCTTCAAATCATATCTTCAGGGTCGGTCGCAGTCTGTCCGCTATGATGATGACTTTTCAGAATGGTGTGATTTGACTGCGGGTGTTCCTCAAGGTGGCGTTCTGTCTCCTCTTCTCCTCTCCGTTTTTGTTAACGCAATCACTAAAGAAATTTTTTCACAGCATCATCTTTACGCTGACGACCTGCAGCTATATCGTCACTTTGGAGTCGATGAAGTTGGTGGGGCTGTAACTGCTATTAACAATGATCTGAACAACATAAATCTATGGGCAAAATCTTACGGACTAGTGGTTAACCCTACGAAATCGCAAGCAGTCATTGTTGGTAGCAGGTATTTGCTAAATCTGCTAGATGACCAATCTCTCCCACAAATAATGTATGACTCGATTCCAATTCCATTTGCTCAGCACGCGAAAAATCTTGGTGCACACATTGATTTACATCTTAACTGGGATGTCCAAATTACAGAGGTAAGCAAGAAAATCTACAGAAATTCCTGCCTTTCGACACCAAAGTTACTCTTGCGCAATCTCTTTTGCTCCCGATTTTAGACTATGCTGATGTCTGTTACCTTGATGCAAAGACCTTAATAAACTTGAGCGACTGCAAAACCTGGGCATTCGCTTCATTTTCGATCTACGTAAGTACGACCACGTGTCCGAATTTCGTGCAAAGTTGAAGTGGTTACCTATTCGGCAGCGTCGAAACTTTCATATTCTCTCGCTTCTCTTCTCTATTCTACATAATGTAAATTCACCTTCTTATCTGCAAGAACATTTTGAGTTTCTTGTCCCCAGGGATAAACCCTGACGCACCTGTTCACTTCTTCTTCGAACTCCTTTGCATATTTCTAATCGTTATGACGAGTCTTTCACTATTCGTGCAGTACGTTTATGGAATTCGCTGCCTCACACTGTACGCGATAGCACCTCATTGAACGTGTTCAAAAGGAAAGTTAAAGAACTATACCCATCTCAAATTGCTTAAGTTCTGATTATCTATTTAAAAATATTTCTACTAAGTTACTTATATGTATGTATATGTGTATGTATGTATGTATGTGTATATATGTATGTATATATGTAAATGTCTATGTCTATTTCTGTAATATATGTCAGATTTTTGGATTATTCAAAGTAATTGTGCACTTTTTAACCCCTTCGTTGCGCTTTATCCCATTCACCCCAAGGTTTGCTGGAAAAGAACTCAATTCTGAGTTAAGCTCGCCTTTATACAGCATTTTATTTGTACTATATTTTATGTTACACTATATTTTTAAATGTGCAAAAAAGAATTAATAATAAAAAAACTGACGTTGGAGTACTCAAAAAAGTCACAAATAAAAAAATACGGATAGTCTCTTATGACCATTTGCAGTTGCAACGAATAAGGTACTTCTCTTTACTGCCCAGTTGAAAGTTTCTACCCTGTATATTTGATGCCTAAATTGTTTGAACCGGCTTTATTTCTCGAACTGCAATTATTAGTCAAGTTTGCCTAAGACAAATCCCAACTTTAACTATTGAACTAGCATTGATTACAAAAGTTAGGCAACTGTGATGGCTGAGGTTCGATGTGTACCTTCGATGGTAAATTTTCGTATATTAGTTCAAGACTCATTAAGGTGTACTGTTTTTGATGGGTAATTCTAACAACAACGATATTCATCCCTTAAAATTTACATCCGACTTTGGAAAATAAACTTTTCGTATGTACGTGTATGGTTGTAAGTCCATATCTGCCGCCATTGTGAATTTCCTGAATTTTTTTCTCGGGAAAATAAAATTTACATTCTATTTATACTTGTTTCATGATCCGACTATGGAAAATAAACTTTTCGTATGTACGTGTATGGTTGTAAACCCGTATCTACCGCCGTGGTGAATTTCCTGAATTTTTTTCTCGGGAAAATTCCGAGAAAAGGTTGTAAACTCAAGAATAATACACCATTCCAATATTGACTAAAATTACAAAATCATTTCAATAGATCCAGATACCCCATGTACACTCGCAGCTCGTCTTGTGGGACAATGTTAATTACTGTTTATAAAATTGGTGTACATGTAGACTTATTTTACAGTCAATATAGTTTCGAGTCAATATATTTTCCATCCATTGTGAGGATTACTTGCAGGATTCCAAAATAAATGCAACAGCGTATTCGTTGACATACGGGACTAATCCCATCCCACCCGCATTCTCATTACTGTGACTCCTGTAAATCAGCATCTACCACCAGGACAGTAAACCACCACCAGGACCAGAAAAGTTATACCGAACTCGATCTCGGTGAAGCCTCAGAAGGTAAAATGTCTTGGAATCCGCATAATGATTAATCAGAAGATATTTTGAGCCTCCTTTTCAAAGCGTGAGACCTGAAGGCAACTAGGTGTAAATCCTTATAGAAAAAGGGAAGCACAACGGTAATAGTGCATTACGGGTCCTATAGGAGCTATGTTTGAGTCCTATGTGAGTTATTCGTCTACATGTCATTTATTGCATGATATGTTTAGACATTCAAAATTACACGCGATTACAATATTTTTTTAAAATTAAAAAATTTAAAATTTATTAAAATTTATCATATTTACAGAACCTAGTACAAAAAATAAGGAGGTGGTGGGGATTATTACAAGACTGACAATGATGTCCCGACTAGGTGTCGAAAAAGAAAAAAGAAAAAAAACATTTTTAATGATGAATTCCTCCCCATTAAAATCAACCGGTAAGATTCCCATAAGGCTGGCCGCATTGCCACGTTGTATGGCAATGCTTATTCTCTGAGCGAGAAAGAGGTTACGAGAAGAGTCGTGGCCACTTCGAACATCGAACACAACGAAAACAAAATCTTCGGTTCCTTTTCGAATTATATTTACAATAATATAATTCGAAAAGGAACCGAAGATTTTGTTTTCGTTCCACTATCGTTATGTGCTTCAGATAGCACAACTCTCCTTGGGGCTACTTGCTCCAAAATAAATAAACGCATAATCTTAAAATTTAAAATGCAAAATAACTTTATTAACATTTCAAGTTACACAAACAAATCATAAGTACGACGGCGCTGTTTTATATATGTGTATGTATGTAAGTATATATATATATATCCTTCTAATATTATAAATGCGAAAGTTTGTAAGTGTTGATGGATGTTTGTTACTCTTTCACGTAAAATCTACTGAATGGATTTTAATGAAACTTTACAATAATATAGCTTACACATTAGAAAACACATAGGTTATTTTATCCCGGAAACAATTTCCTGTGGGTAACATGAACGGGAAAACTTTACCATGCGTGCGGAGCCGCAGGCGTCCACTGGTAGTTTAAAAGTCAAATTCTTCAGCACGTTCTGCGGCCTAATTGTTTTGTTGGTTATGTCACTTAAGGGAGCTTACACAACGTAATGTCTGAGACCTTTTTTAAATTTAGCTTGTCAAAATGACGTGACGTCACTTACATTTTTCATATAATGAAGGAATGGCGACATTCAGGTAATTGAAGACCTCTCTCAAAGTTCACAGGACAAAGTGGCACATTGTTGGACATTCAATGGTTCATTGATGTGCTTATTTACGCTCTGCTTGAAGAATCCGCGATTAACGCCCGCGGCTTCGCCCGCGTAGCGACGTTTTCTCGTTCCCGTTTCCCACAGGAACTTGTTCCCAGGGTAAAAAGTAGCCTATGTCCGTCTCCTGGCTCTAAGCTACCTCTCCACCAATTTTCAGCCAAATTGGTTCAGTGGTTTAGGCGTGAAAGCGTAACAGACAGACAGACAGAGTTACTTTCGCATTTATAATATTAGTAGGGATTTATCTATCACGCCTTATCACCGAGAAGTAGCAGAGGCATATTTTATGCCCACTTTTCACAATGTGTATTCCTCTCCCACGTAATAGGTAGTAAGCCTATTGCCGTATTTAGACGCAGGTTATGGCTCCTGCTGTTGAAATTTTTCGGGCGTTCAACTTCACTTAACGACTGCCACGTTACTGGCAACCGCGACCAAATGCTTAACGTGCCTTCCGCAGCACCGGAAACGCTCGCCAATGTAAATGCTACAAAGTGGTCACCCATCCGTGACCAGCCATAGCAAAAGTTGCTTAACGCAGTGATCGTTTACAAAACCCTGAGTCCGCGGGACCAGTTTTCAGACTTTTTCTATTCTTCTTTTTTTATACCACTTAGGCTACCACCTTAGTTATAAAAAAAAAGAAGCAAGCAATACCAAGCACAAGCATACCTGATGGAAAATGGTCATCCAGCCTATGTACGAAAACGTCTTGTGGACTTAATATATTGGAATTGCTCGGTTTAGGTGAAGCTTATCTTCACTGTATATCAACCAAACAAACAAATAAACTCTTCGGCTTCATATTTTACTAGCTGATGCCCGCAGCTTCGCCCTTGTTTTGAAGTTTTCCTATTCGAGATTTCGTACGGAGCCCAATTTTTTTGAAAATCCGATATAGCCAATGTTACTCACGTACTGTAGCTTTCAAATGGTGAAAGAATTTTTTTAAATTGGCCGAGTAGTTTCTTAGCCTATTCATAACTTACAAATCTTTCCTCTTTCTAATATTAGTATAGAAAAGTATACATATTGTTAATGAACCATTACAACACCATTTGTTATGTTTGATGATCATAACTATAAGTGGTATCTTTGCCTGGTTAGAATTAATAGAAATAAAAATAAAAGTAGAGTTCTACAACCTAGTTTCAGTTCTTTATTTATTCATAAAACTAAATGACGCCGGCTTGAAATGTTATGAGCTAGTCTTTCTGTCAGAATAACATGTTTTTCCAGAGTAAAAAGTAGCCAGTGTTATTTTCCGGACTTTGTTCTATGCCCATTGTAAAAATATATGTGAATACATTGCCTTTTTAGTTTACCCTTCCTGTAATAAGAGAGGCAGACACATTTCTTGGACATATATATTGACGTCGTTGGTATTTTCAGAAAAGACTGCTGACCAACATTGTCCGAGTACAATTCGTTACGTAAATTAAATAAGAGAAAAAGGTATCTAAAATTATAAATAAAATAAAAAAAATACAAAATTTCCAACAAAAAGCCATATATTTTTAAATAAAATTCAACATATAGGACATAAAATTAAATTTTAAAATCCAATAAAGCGCTCGTGGTCCCGCGACTCAGTGTTCTGTAGACGATCACTGCGTTAAACAACTTTCGCTATGGCTGGTTACGATGGATGACCATTTTGTGGCATTTACATTTGCGAACGTTTCCGTGTTTCGAAAGGCACGTTAAACCGGTGATCCTGGATGCCACTAACATGGCAGTCGTAAAGTCAAGTTAAAGGCTTTATGGGCGGCTTGAAAATTTCACTAACTGTTACGTGGGACAGGAATACAGATGGTGAAAATGGGCATATAATATGCCTTTGCCACCCCTTCGGAGATAAGGCGTGATAAATATATAATTTATAATTATTATTATTACTATCCCGGGAACAAGTTCCTGTGGGAATCGGGAATGGAAAACTTCACAACGTGTGCGTAGCTGCGGTCGTCAACTAGTACAATTATATTTGACGAACGTTTGCACGCTGATTTATGTACATGAATTATGCAAGGGTTGCTGACCTGTAACTTATGCACTAATTAATTTGTAATGCACCGCATAGCATTGCATGACTAATATACTGCCTCTGTTGACATAAAAAGTTAATATGGTGTACCAAACCCGCTAGTGCCTAAAGTGTTATTATTTGTTTATTTATCTATCACGCCTTATCTCCGAAGAGGTGGCAGAGGCATATTGTGGTACATTTTTAATTAATATATTGTGGTACATTTTTTATACAACGCTGTCTAGCCCAAAGTAAGCTATTATAAGCTTGTGTTATGGGATCTAAGCGACTGATAAACATACTTATATATTACTAAATACATACATATTATACATAGGATACACCTAAACTCCGAAACAAACAATCACACAAATATTTCTTCCGACCCGGGAATCGAACCCGGGACCTCAGTCGCGGCAGTCGCATGCACTACCACTGTGCCACGTAGGCAGTCAATATTATATGCCCACTTTTCACTATGTGTATTCTTGTCCGACGTAATAGGTGATTCCTTCAACTTGAAGTAATAGTATTTCTTTTATCTATTATGAATAAGAAAGTTCAACGAAATAGTAGTTTAATGTAAGATACCAAGCCTATTCGAAACTTCAGGAAAGAGTCGTCTAAGTGAGAGTAGCTTATTGTGCTAAGCCATGCCATAATCGTAGCGCATAGGATTACGACGTAGCACTAACGGAGAAGATAGTTTTGAATTCGTGAACATTTTCCAATGCAAGGACTCACCTCAACTTTTTCAAATACTGGGTTGGAACAAATATTTGTGTGCTTTGCAAATATTTGTTTCGGAATTTGGATGTTACCTATGCCCAATATGTATATATTTAGAAATATATAAGAGCTACTTAGTATGTTAGTTGTCTAGACCCCAGCACAACCTTATATAAGCCTAGTTCGGAAAAGATAGCGCTGTATTAAAAATATAAAATAAATATCCATCACGCCTTATCCCCGAAGGGGTGGCAGAGGCATATTATATGCCCACTTTTCACCGTGTGGATTTACCTGTCCCACGTAATAGGTGGTGAGCCCATTGCCATGTTGAAATAGACAGACGCAGGTTGTGGCTACCTGCTGTTGAAATTTTTCATGCCGCCCATAAGGCATTCAACCAGGCTTAACGACTGCCATTCTACTGGCAACCGGGACCAACGGCTTAACGTGCCTTCCGAAGCACGGAAACGCTCGCAAATGTAAATGCCACGAAGTGGTCACCCATCCGAGGACCAGCCATAGTGAAAGTTGCGTAACTCAGTGATCGTTTACAGAACACTGAGACCGCGGGGCCACGAGCGCTTCTTTTAAAAATATATTTACAAATCAACAGGCGATATGTGTATGTGAACAATACGAAATCAAAATAAATAATTGAAAACATATGTGTGTGTACCAGAGTGCACAGGTAAGAAGTGAAACTTCTATACGACATTTTATTTTACAGCTATAAAATTTCTCTCATACATCGATAAAGAAGTTTCACTTATGAAAAAGAAGTGTCACTTCAAAACAATATGCGCGTAAGCGAAAAACGGGACGGTTTTTTTTACAGCTACAAAATTTCTCTCAACGTCGATAAAGAAGTTTCACTTCAAAAACTAATTCTATTTAAATATTGTAAACAGGTCTCGGCCTACACAAATAATAACGAGAAATTGAATAAAAGCATTACATAGAAAATCTCAAACGTTTGGGATTTCCAAATGATAAATAAAGGGGCAATATTTAATAACATTATATTCAAATTGAAATATCATAGAGATTGAAGATATAATATTATGATATCTCAATCGTAATAATTGAATCAAATCCCACAAAATATTCATAAAATAATTCATACGTTTGATCTTCAGTATTTATTATTATGTTTAATCTTCAGTATTATATTTGAAATATGGCGGCAACGCGGCTTTCCACCAGAGGGCCGTGTCTACTATTTACCAATTGCCGTTCTAGTTCTATTCTATAGCCGTTCTATTACGATTAGTATTATTATTATAACCAGGTTAGTGTACTAAAACTATTAAAATTTCACAACCACACTTCTCAAGCTACAGAATAGAGACAAAATAGCTTTTTTGCTGTCAAAATTTTGAAACAGATTACCAAAAATACAACTTACGAGCGGTCACTGCCGCGGCACTCAGTAATAAAATTAAAATAAATAAAATAAAATAAATAAAATTAAATTAATTAAATTAAAAAAATTAAATTAATTAAATTAAAAAAAATAAATTAAATTACAGTAATAAAATTCAACTGGCCCGCCGGTAGAATTCTATTGGACCGCAATTGTAATAGTGGACTACGAAAATGGTCAATTTTTCTGTCAGCTCTCTATTGAGTGACGATTTCTATTCTATTCTGACGCTATTGCATTAGTAGACTTGGCCCCCAGGTATGTGTGACACAAATGCTTACGGTGAGCTGTGTCTCTGCCACCCCTACGGAGATAAAGACGTGAATAATAAATCAAAATCAATATATATATATATATATATATATATATACTCATGCACGTGGTGAAGTTTTCCCGTACCCGTTTATTACAAGAACTTGTTCCCGGGATAAAAAGTAATATATATATTATTCTTATGTATAAGCTATGTCATTGTAAAGTTTCATCAAAATCCATTCAGTATATTTTGCGTGAAAGAGTAACAAACATCCATTCTTACAAACTTTCGCGTTTATAATATTAATAATATTGTGTATTTGTAATCGATATGTTTCATTATTATATTTATGTTTTGTACATTTTCTAACCTTGCTAAATAAATTTAATTTAATTTTATTAAATATATAGTTATATAATTATACTACGTGATGTCCGCTGCTCCACCCGCCCGTTCCTATAGAAATTTATTTCTCTCTGTACCAAATTTTATATAAATCGGTTTAGTAGCTTAAGCGTGAAACCGTAAAAGACACACAGAGTTACTTTCGCATTTATAATATTAGCCGATATTTATATTTTGTCCGAGACTACCAGGACTTTAATTGGTCGTGCTAATTAGTGTCTAGCACATAAGACCTTTTAGCCTTTTTGTTACCACCTCACCAAAAAGGCAACGGGTTCAAAATTTCTTCCAAATTTAACATCTAAAATAGACACAGTTTATTAAATTTATTGGGCCCTTTAGACCCACCCCAGTTCCGTGCTTCGGAAGGCACGTTAAGCCGTAGATCCCGGTTGCCAATAAAATGACGGTCGTTAAGCCAAGTTGAAGGCCTTATGGGCGGCTTAAAAATTTCAACAGCAGGTCGCCTCAGCCTGCGCCTGTCCATTTCAACACGGCAATGAGCTCACCACCTGTTGCGTGGGACAAAAATGCATACGGTGAAATGTGGCCGTTTAATATGCCTCTGCCTACCCCTTCGGGGATAAAGGCTGACAATATGTAATGTAATGTTATAATATTAGAAGGGATTTAATATCTCTACTAGACTACCTATTTTTATTCCATTTTCCTACTTTCTACAAATAGCGCTATCCTTTCTCAGGTTTGCGGTAAAATATATATATATATTTCGAAATAAACCTGCCCTTTGTATTTATTTTCTTCTTAAGTTTCATGATATCAGATCATATGTGTCCAATACCGTGGGAAACAAATGTTTGGCCATTACGGCCCGCCGGATCCCGGTAAAAGGGGAAAACCCAAGAAGTGCTGGCTTGACGTCGTAAGGGATGACATGCATGCCAATGTTCTCACTACAGGGGATGGCGACGACCGTGCGAAGTGCAGAAGAAAAAGTAGGAAAGCGGAGACGCAACTGGGACAGACGCTCGGATGAAGGTGAAGATGAGATTATATGTGTACAATAAATACACATACAATATGGGTCACTTCCCTGCCATAGCCTTGTATTTAAATATTTTTGAATAGAATTATTTTGTGATTTGTTAAAATGACGTTGATAAACTACTTTGTTAATTTATAGATATTAGTCTATGTTCTGTTTTAATATGCTCTGACTGATATAACTAAAAACTATCTATCTTCACGCTATATCCCTGACGGGGTAGTCACAGAAAACAGATCGCCTGGCTTCGCGATCCATGCATACTTCTTTTACTTCCTGTACATTCCTTAATATCTTCATACACGCACGTCTGGGTATACGAGTACTTTTGAAATTTCCGTTTTTGAGCAATCTACTCACGTGGTCTTAGTGTCAGCGTTAAGCTGGAAAAGGGCGTGCTACGTTGGTTTGGACACGTCCAACGAATGAATGAGAAACGATTGACGAAGAATATATATTGTGCGAAAGTAGAGGGTAGAAGGAGTCAGGGTTGGCGGGGACTTACTGACTGTGATAAAAACTTTTTAATTATAAGAAAATAGTATTTGCACAACTTCTTTAGTTGAATATGGTGAAACAACAATCATGTTCCCACTAACAAATTAATGTACCCATAAATTTTTAATAAAGTGGAAATTTCGATTCAAGACAGTCGAGTTAGTTCCCTGTCTCGAATCGAATTGTCTTTTTCCACTTTATTAAAAATTTATGAGAATATTAGCAAAATAATTGCTTTAAAAATGTAATGTTCCCATGTTCTTGTGAGTAAAGCTTCATTCCTTAATTTAAGTACTATGGTGCGTTAAGTTTTGTTAGATTAAATGAGAATTTATTTCAAAGAACAAATACATTCACCCGCAAGATACACGCAATACAGACAGGATAATTTTGTCGAGAACACCAAAAACGAACGAAGAATGTAATTAATCTTTAGATATATTTTATACCATCTTTGTAACAATGTACAAACTAATATATATGGACACATATTGTCACGCCTTTATTCCCTGAAGGGGTTAGCAGAGGCATACAATACGTACTCTTTATATTTTGATCATTATTCACACCTTATCCCCGAAGGATTAGCATAGGAATAGGACATTATCTATAAGCCCATATTTCACCTGTGCATTTCTGTCCCACGTAATAGAAAGTGAGCTCATTAAAATAGACAGATGCAGGTTGTGATTACCTGCTGTTGAAAATTTTCAAGTCACCCATAAGGCCTCTTGACTCAACAACTGCCATGTTACTGACAACCGGGACCAACGCTTTAACGTGCCTTCCGAAGCACGGAAACGCTCGCAAATGTAAATGCCACAAAGTGGTCACCCATTCGAGGACCAGCCATAGTGAAAGTTGCGTAACTCAGTGATCGTTTACAGAACACTGAATCCGCGCGGCCCTATATTAAGGGCCGGTAGGCCAAGTCGCTAGGCACCACAACGTTTCCTCAGCCCCCGCCAAGATAAATCGACGATGTATTTTCTGCTGGCACGCCACAGTATAAATGATTGGCAGTAGCAATTGAAATGGAACATCTCTGTTATTGTGTTGGATTTTATTTTAGGTTTTTGATATGGCTCCGCCCGCGTGATTAAGATTTTCCGTTCCCGTTTTCAAAAGGAACTTGTTCCCGGGATAAAAAGTAGCCTATGTGTTATTCTGATAGATAAGCTATTATATATAATATGTAGTTATGGTAAAGGACGAAATTAAAAACAGTTTGCTAGGCTATCACCGGCGACTGCGACATCACCCCGATCCCCTGGCCTCACAACTAACGCATCGAGGTTATAGCAAAAGATTAAAAAGGAAAGACATAATCAGTGACGACTGAGCCCATTGGATATAAACGAGGAGATGTTCCCACTGGAGAGCACACTCTCTCACCTAATTACCCTCACACAATCTGCTTATAGTAGAACTGATTGCAGATAACAGAACACAGAAAAAAAAGGTAAAGTTTATTTAAATTCCATTCAGTAGTTTTACGTGCAAGTAACAAACATCCATACTTAGAAACTTTCGCGTTTATAATATTAGTAGGACTTTATGATGATATATTTAATAACAAATTTAGGCTTTATGTACAAGTACCAAATAAAATGTCCTGTACTCATTAAACCCTTTTTTTAAAATAATATTAATATCAAAAAATCATAATCTTGTGTTCCTGTCTTCGGCAGCTAGTCACCGTTGTTCTTCAGAACATATCTTCCGTCCACGCTAAACATTCTCCTTAAGTACACAATTCCATTCAATTGCTCTAAACGTTGCCGGTTTACCCAAATCTTGCTTTTAGTTCTTACTTTTTCTTTTTCAAATACCCGATTCTTACTTTAACATGCAGCGGAGACCTTTACTTTTATATTAGTGACTAATGCCTGAAGGTCGGCTTCTGATGAGACCATCACTACCGCATCATCAGCGTACAACAGACAATGTACTGTAAAATTTCCAATTTTACAACACATCATAATCTTTTAACTTTTGCAGCCACACTTTTGCACAACTATCCAGATACACTATGAAAAGCCAGGCGGACCGAAGACGGCCCGTTTGACGCCCGAACAGAAGTCAAAAAGAGGCGCCAGGTGAACCTCCCACTTGGTCGTACGCAAGCTTTACAGTCCGTATAAAGAGACTGTATTGCCAGCAGCATCTGGCTGTCCACACCATATTCTGCCTGGATATGGTGTAGGCGGCCAGCCAGGCCACACGGACGAGTACCACAGAGTTTCTCTCACAACTTTATCAAATGCTTTCTCCAGATCCACTAAAGCGCAAAAACCTTCGCGTTAAAATGTTGGGTTTATTAATTGAATGAATTAATGAAAAATCTTTATTCATGTAGGTCACAGTGTAACACTTATGAACGTCAAGATTATTGCTTCTACATTTACATTTACTGCCAGATTCGCAAAGCAATAAATAGAGCCTGAGGAAGAACCTGGCAATAAAACTCATGGCCACTCTTTTCTAACCGCCAGTAATTACATTAGTTTGAGTTACATGATGTTTGACCAATTATATAGTAATAAATCAAAACCAAAAAACAAAATCAATGTTGTGTTTAAAATGATATCAAAATTAGAGCTATTCTAGTTGCCAGTTCTAAGGGCAGCCTTCACTTTAAGAAGAAGAATCTAGCAAGAAAGTCAATGGATGCTCTTTTAAAATGTAGGTATGGCTTACAACATTAAAATTACACTTACATTGTTCCTTTGGATTTATGTGAGAACAGTCGACTAAACTTAGTTTGCCTTAAATTTAAATTATATTATTTGTAATAATTCCTAATAATTATTAATTAATTAATTATTAGTTACATGAAATGTCATACATTGTTTAAGGCTACTAACATAAAGTAAAAACATATTCAAAAAGCGCTCGTAGCCCTACTAACTCGGTTTCTGTAAAAGATCACTGATTTAAGAAACTCTCTCGTATTTTGGATGGATGACTGCTTTGTAGCATTTTCATTTACCAGCATTTTCGTGCTTCGAAGGACACGTTAACGTTGCAATCGACACTCGTTAAGTCAAATGAATAATTTTTGAGCGACTTAAAAATTACAACAGCGAGTCGCTACAATCTGAGCCTGTCCATTTGAACACAGGCATTGGGCTCACCACAATATGCCTCTGCCACACCTTCGGGGATAAAGACGTGGCTAATAAATTTATAAATATACTTAAATAATTAATACTGAAAGCATAACACAAAGCTCTTGGATAACATTTTAATAAATTATGCGAAGCAAAGCTTCAATATAACAACTGCACTGATTACTTCAGCCAGTGGCAGTCGGTATGTTTAAGCTTCAGAATCTATTGATCAAATTTGTTTATAGATAAACATACATTGACCGGCCCACTGGCTCAGTTGGTTATATAACTGTCTTTTAACCTGTGGGTACCGGGTTCGATTTTATACTACTTACAGGGTTAATTCTAACGCTTCTGTGAAGTCTACACTTCACAGAAGCGTACTTTATTTTTTTATTAAAAAACTCATAAATTTTATTTATCTATCACGCCTTATCCCCGAAAGGGTGGCAGAGGCATATTATTATATATGCCCACTTTTCACCATGTGTATTCCTGTCCCACGTAATGGGTGGTGAGTCCATTGCCGTATATAACTCTCATATATATACACTATATAAAGCTAACTCCGGGCGTCGCGAGATGCAACTGGGACAGACGCTCGGATGGTGATGGAATGCTTACTGCTCTCGTAAATATACTGTGCCATTGCGAAAAAATAGCAAGGGGAGCTTAACGAAAAAACCTAACACAGGTCCTACCTCAGTAAGCGCCAGCGCGCGACTGATCAGGCCTCAGCGTCGCGAATCTGATATTATTTAAACATTTGTTCTATAAAAATCTCTGTATATAGTCAAAGTAAGCCATTATGTCTATAAATATTTAGTAGAACAGTTGTGTATGAAAATTTCATTAAAATTATCTGTAGTTTAGATTTGGCATTGAAAAAACATTTCGAAAGGGGGCAACTTTGGGATGTTTTTCTATCAAGTGAAGTTTATTAGATTTTGTAACAGAAAGCCATTTTGACTAGCTTAAGTCCTTAACTAACATATATCTTTTTTTGAGAATCAAAAACCCTTTCATCTAAAATTCGCATTGTTTTAAAAAACTCAAAAGCACGGCCTCGGCAGGAATACCAAGCCTTAAATAATAAAAAGTGGCAGCAACGCAGGCGCCCCTCCGAGGTCAGACGGCAGTCGCATCTAACAATGTGGAAAACCAAACAATAGCTACTTCTAGCAGCTAAACATAAAACAAACCCCAGGCTCCAAATCCAGGTAGGGCTCGAAAGCAACTAGGAAGACACTATTATTATGTAAGAGAGGCTGTGGCAGGCTAGAAAGTCCTGTAGCACTGCTACCTAATAAGGTCTATTGTGCCCGCCTAAATCTTAGAGTTCGCTGCTGATTCCTATGAGAGTAAGGAATTTGAGGATGTCTTTAACAGCGATGTGCTGTAACTGCTCTGGTTGAAGCTGGTGATTGCCAAAGGAGATGCTTCGTTTGTGTATGAGAGGGCCGCAGTCGCAAAGAATGTGCTGAGGAGTTTCATTGACCTCGTTTCAGAATCTGCAGAGGCTGGTTGGGCTGAGGCCAAGGTTGGCCATGTGTTTGTTCAACCTGCAATGACCTGTGAGTGCCCTCGTCAAGACACAGAGGGTGCTTCTGCTCAATTTTAATGAGCTCTCTGGAGTAACCCATGATGAGGGCTTTGGAGTGTTGCATACCTGATTGGTGACGCCAGCGTTGTCTGGCATCGCTAGTCGTCTGTTCCTTAAGATACTGAATTTTGGGGGAACGGGAGACGCCACAGAAAGGTTGTGGTCACATTTGAATGGAGGTAGCGCCTTCCTTTGCCAGTTGGTCAGCAATTTCATTGCCCTCTATATTAGAGTGGCCTAGAATCCATCTAAGGAACAGGTTATTTCTATTACCTAGGTCATTTAGTAGACCTACGAAGCTTGAGCAGAAAGACAAAAGATGATAAGAATATAATTAAATAAAAAAAACTTATTGTTTAAGGAACAAACCTTAAAAAATAAAAACTACGATTATACTGGCACGCGTTAAGCACTTAATCGAGTAATCATACGCTAAAATGCCTCACACTATTTAGGAAAACAGCTGATACTCTTACACTGATGGACCGATATTAACAAAGCATAACATTTTTTGTGTAACAAATAATTATGTTAACTATAAGTATGTTATTTTGCCTGGCGGCGCCGAATATGACTTAAGGATGGCAGTGAAAAACAAATATACTGAGAAATATCTCAGTACTCGTACAAGCTGAGTGTCGTTCTATCTGGGGGTCACGCATTTGACGGAATGATTGTATTGTGGATCAGTTACGCTAAATGCTGCATGTGCTAGACTTAAATTTAAATGTTTTTCCTTACTTTTGACATTATCAGTAGATAGTTCTATATAATAAGTTAGTTTATGGTGCCTTTAACAAAGCAGAAATAATGTATAATTTTTATTCACTGTTTTTTTTTTATGTACAATGATGTGATCCATAAATAAAAATGATTTTCTTTTTATCTTCTTTCTATAACAACTATTAGAATCATTGCAATTAAACTGGCTTTCAAATGAAAAAAAAACCGTATCGAAATCGGTCTATCCGTTTGAGAGCTGCGATGCCCAGACACACACATCGACGTCAAACTTAAAATACCCCTTTTTGCGTAGTGGAGTAAAAATGACGTAAATGATAAAATCTAACTAAACTAACTATCATCGCGCTGTATCCCTGACGGGGTAGTCAGAGAGGACAGATCGCCAGGCTTCGCAGTCCATGCATATAATTCATCAAAATTCAACAATCGCTTCATACGCGCACGTCTGGGTATCCGAGTACTTTTGCCTTTTCCGTTTTTGGCCAAAAAATTAGGGAGCGGAATCAGGGCAGTAACAAACCCGTGTAAATAACACAGAAACTGTGATGGCTATAATATTTATGCCTACATTATTTTCATTGTCAATTATGAAAATAACAACTCAACGCAACTTTTTTTTTTTTTTCATAATAATAACACAGGAGATGACAGATACAGCGGGGCCAGTAAGTAAGCGATTATTTTACTGCAATCTATTATTTATTTATTAAATTTATTCGGCCCTTTAATCCCACCCCAGTTCCGTGCTTCGGAAGGCACGTTAAGCTGTTGGTCCCGGTTGCCCATAAAATGGCAGTCGTTAAGCCAAGTTGAAGGCCTTATGGGCGGCGGCGTTAAAAATTTCAACAGCAGGTAGCAACAACCTGCGTCTGTCTATTTCAACATATTTCAACAATTTTATTTCTTGTATCTTTATACTAAGTGTGATCACAGAATAGGGGATAAAGCCATTCTCCAGGTCTCAAAATTAAACAAAATCTCATGTCAATATAGTATATATCTATACAAATACCTATTATAAATATGAAGATTTGTGTGGTATGTGGAAGTGAAACAGGTACTATTGGTTCGAATTGGAAAATTCCATGAAGCCTCTGTCGAAACGTCGAGGAAAAAAGTACCTAAATATAGTACCGCGCGAAATCCCGTTCAAACAGGGGGCCGAATCTACTATTGACAAGCCGTAGATTAGAACCAAAATCACTGTTTTAACTGTCTAAATGTTAATTATTAACACACCATAATATTAACTTTCAAAAATGCAACTGACTAGTGGCCACTGGCGCGGAACGTGTTAGTAGTATTCTATCAACCGACCGATAGAAGTCTATTGGCGTACGATTGTAGACGACGAAAAACTGTCAGGCGGCGAGTCTAGGTATGTTTCCATACCTAAAACTGACTATTGTTAGGGAGTGACACTTCTGTACCTAGTACCACAGAATAAGTAATAGTACAACGTACAGAAGGTGTCACTCCCTAACAAAAGTCAGTTTTAGGTATGAAAACATACCTAGACCATATAACATATAACTGCGCGCGAACGTTGAGTTTTCTTTGCGCACCAGAGTTTTATGACCAAGGGACCGATGACCGCGCGGGGTTGTCACTTGAGAAGTTTTGTACCTAGTCGTTTAATTTAGAGCGCTATATAATATTTTAGCGCTGTCGTGCGAGTACTGTACCACTGTAATTAGCCGCTGTGAGCGGTGCGTTGCCCGAATATACCCGAATAAACTGCGGATTGACACCCCCCTGGTAGTATTACTTATTTACTTTCTCTTCACGACGATTTCGACACGCTAGAAATAGCAGACTCGGCCCCCAGTATGTATTCAACTTGTGTTAGCGTGTTAGTAAAACAAATGTTAGCATGATGATTGTTTGCTATGATAGGTTTGTACTGTACTGTACGAAGTCCGCATTTTTCCTGGCCACATTATAAAAGCATTGTACGCAAAAAGTTATAATGAACGGGAGATAATGGGCCCACAAAGTGAAACGCAGCTGTTCTCTGTGCACGGAACACTGATTCATTCCGAAACAGTGTATGGTTATGAAGGTTGAAATTTGAGAGAACTTTGATTTTTTTTGTATAAAATAATTTCATTTGTGATTTTTCATATCAAACTTTTGGTAACTGCAAATGGCGTCAGGATATCAGTGAAAAGTTAACCTGGGAGTACAGTCTAAGCGTTTGGAAAAATTTTTTTTTTCTTTTTACTTGTATCGATAGCAAACTTATACATATATTACACATACATTATAACAAGTAGCATAACAAGCTGTATAAAAACTCTACTAGCATTCTTTATATACTTAAAGCTGCATATTGAGGCTGTATAAAGGCTGTAGAGGGCCCTCTACAGCCCTTATAAGCACAAAAAGGGCCCAAATTATACAGCGTTTTGTGTTAATAGAGCTGTATAGAAGCTAAAAAGGCTATTGAGAAGCTGTACAGTAGCTGTATTGTAGCTGTAATTCGGTGTACGAGGAAACCATTGTTGTCTCAGCCCAAAACTTAGCTATAAGGGCAGCATTTTTAGAAGCATTCATTAGGTCTTTTTGCGTATACTTGATGGGGCATTAGATGTTCCATTATCTAAAGAATAGCTAAATATATATGTGTACTCCAGACTCAAGCTATCCAGGGAGACTCACTTGAACCAGTTCTCCTTAATTTGGTCAATCTGTGTTCGGAGTATATTTAAAGATCAGTCATGATAGTTATTTATTTTATATCAATCACGCCTTATCCCTGAAGGGGTAGCAGAGGCATATGATATGCCCATTCTTCACCATGTATATTCTTGTCCCACGTAGTAGGTGGTGAGCCGATTGCCGTGTTGAACCATACAGACGCAGGTTGTGGCTACCTGCTGTCGACTTCCATGTTACTGGCAATCGGGACCAACGGCTTAACGTGCCTTCCGAAGCACGGAAACGCTCGCAAATGTAAATGCAATCACCCATCCGTGACCAGTCGTAGCGAAAGTTGCTTAACGCAGTGATCATTTTCAGAACACTGAGTCCTCGAGACAACGAGCGCTTCATGCCTTCAGCCATGATAGCTAGACGGGCTAGGAAGAGTGGCACCTTCTTACCACAGCCTACATCACTCCTTCAACCGGTTGTCATCGAGAGGGGTTAAAACCGACCTTATATATTTTCTGAATATTTCGATTATTCACTTTAATTAAAAAAAAAGCAGTGAAGCGCTCGTGGCCCCGCGGTCTCAGTGTTTTGTAAACGATCACTGAGTTACGCAACTTTCACTATGGCTGGTACTCGGATGGGTGACCACTTTGTAGCATTTACATTTGCGAGCGTTTCCGTGCTTCGGAAGGCACGTTAAGCCGTTGGTCCCGGTTGCCAGTAAAATGGCAGTCGTTAAGCCTGGTTGAAAGCCTTATGGCATGAAAAACTTCAACAGCAGGTAGCCACAACCTGCGTCTGTATATTTCAACACGGCAATTTGGCTCACCACCTATTACGTGGGACAGAAATCCACACGGTGAAAAGTGGGCATATAATATGCCTCTGCCACCCCTTCGGGGATAAGGCGTGATGGAAATTTTTTATTTATTTTAATTAAAAAAAAGACTTTTATCACATGCTGGGAAACAATTGTTTACTGGGCCTTCAACAAAAATGAAACAAAATATGTCTGGAATGTAACCACTAAAGTAACTCATAATAAAGAATATCTACAGAATATCATTGAATTGTTTTCCCTATATTACCGCGGTGTTCCAGCAATTTATATTAATATTCATCTTCGTCGACACGGCCGCACTCGAGCATTGAAGCTTTTGAAAAATATCGATATAAAAGCAGTATTAAGCAGATTTTTATACATTAAACAGAATATTTACAAGTATTTTTATTCTTAAAAGCATTTAATGTCATGAAAATACATACACTTGTAGAACATGATAGTTTATAATTTAGAACAAAAATATATATTATACTAGAATGAAGCGCTCGTGGCGGAAAATGATCACTGCGTTAAGCAACATTCGCTATAGGTGGTCCTTGGATGGGTGACCACTTTGTGGCAATTACATTTGTGAGCGTTTCCGTGCTTCGGAACGCACGTTAAGCCGTTGGTCCCGGTTGCCAGTAAAATAGCAGTCTTTAAGCCTGGGTGAAGGCCTTATCGGCGGCTTGAAAATTTTCAACAGCAGGTCGCCACAGCCTGTGCCTGTCCATTTCAACGCGGCAATGGTCTCACTACCTGTCACGTGGGACAAAAATGCATGCGGTGAAATGTGGGGGTGTAGTATGCCGCTGCCTACCCCTTTGGGGATAAAGGCGTGACAATATGTATGTATGTATGTTATACTCGATTTACTATATAAATTATTATCTACTATTAACGAAATATTTACACAATTACACAAAACAACAAGAGTTATTCAAATCGATCCTGGTCGCCAGCCCGTTTCGCTATCATGGCTGATCTTCTTTAAATAGACTCCGAACACAGATTGACCAAACTATGGAGAACCGGTATAAGTGAGTGGATGGCATGGGACTGGAGTAATATGTGGAGCTATTCTTTAGATATTGAATCATCTGATGCCCCATCAAGTAACATTGCAGCCGTTATGGTTTAACGGCTGTTGAAGGCCTTATGTGCTTGAAAAAGTTTAACAGCAGGTCGCCACAACCTGAACCTATCCATTTCAACACGACATTGGGCACACAACCTGTTACGCGGCACAATAATGCTTTCAGTGAAATGTGGTTTTATAGTATGCCACTGCTATCCCTTCGGGGATAAGGAGCGATTGATAAACATCTTTATCTACAAGACCGCACTCCAGCGTTAATGTTGATATCGCATCCCCCTCTGCGTCAGCCTTCGATATAATGAACATAATCTACCCTCATTACTTCAAGCATATCATTTACATCGTAAGTCGTTTATTGTTTCAAAATGTATTTAGGGATTGTTTTTGGAGTTGACAGTAATATTATTTGATTTTTGAATTGTAAAATGTTCCTATATAACTATGTTTACTTCAAGGTTTCGTACCTGTAAAGAAAAAAAACGGTATCATTATGTTGTTCACCCGTCCGTTAGTCTGTAAGACAAGCCGCGTTAAGTTAATGAGTTAAAAATAAAAGCATATATTGTTTAGGTCTACACTCCCTTGAAACTGTAGAAAAATCAACAATCTAATTTAATCGTAAAAACGTATAATTTAGACACACTCAAGGGAAACTAGATTTATAGGGTTTTTCCTGTTGACCTAGAATTATAAAATTTGGCAAATTATACCGTAGAATAAAAGTCATAAAAAGGAATTTATAATGTTCCGAACAAATTTGCACGAAACCCTTCTTGGGTGAGTTCAACTCGCACTTATCCGGGTTTTATATTAAAGTTTATATTATTAAGCAGTTTAATTTGATTGTATATCCAACGATTCTATCTATCGAACAGGGGGGCAAGTCTACTAATTTAATCGCGTCAGAAGAGAATAAAAATCGTCGCACAATAGAGAGCCGACAAAAAAAAATTGTCAGTTTTCGTAGTCCACTATTACAATTGCGTTCCAATAGAATTCTATCGGCCGGCCGATAGATTGTTATTAACCCGTGTAGCGCCTGTAAGTAGCTATTAATTTGCATTTTTGGTAGTCTATATTAATATTTTGATAGCTAAAATGAGCTATTTTGTCTCTATTCTGCAGCTTGAGAAGTGTGATTACGAGTATGAAATATATAATAGTTTTAGTAGTCTACTTAGTTTTGGACTAAATGCTATAGAACCGCTATAGAATAGAACTAGAACGGCTTTCTATTGGATTTTCCAATAGTAGACTCGGTTAGTGGACCCAGTTTCATTAAATGTATTGGGTTAGGAGCAAGTTTCAATGTGGATTTGTTTTATGTTGAATGACTTTGGGTTTGAATCAGTAACCTTAAATACATAAGTTCATCGTAGGATAGTTTCACCGCAACCACTATACAGCTCCTTGTGTATAATTTTATTTTAAAAGAGCTCTATAGCAGCTACTATAGAACTCCTTTCTTCTCCTCAGCTGAGGGCAAACTAATAGAGCTAAAAGACTAACATTATTTCAAACAGATGTAATTTTGCTAAAGTATGAGACGTGGTTGCTTTCATGACCTAACTTCGGAACCAAAAAAAACACATTTGTAACTTCCACTCACATTCGTAACTGAACTTTCGTAACCAGCTACGGAAGATATCTAGATTGTTACATTTTTTGACAGATATTGGTAGAAAGGGAAATTACATAAATATCTGAAAAAACAATCAACGTTTTTTACAATAAAATTTTGTGTGTAACAGTTTTGCTAATTCCACTATACTTGATTTGAATTTATTTATTCCATCACACCTTATCCCCGAAGGGGTGGCAGAGGCATATTATATGCCCACTTTTCACCGTGTGGATTCCTGTCCCACGTAATAGGTGGTGAGAAATAGACAGACGCAGGTTGTGGCTACCTGCTGGTGAACTTTTTCAAGCCGCCCATAAGGCCTTCAACCAGGCTTAACGACTGCAATTTTACTGGCAACCGGGACCAACGGCTTAACGTGCCTTCCGAAGCACGGAAACGCTCGCAAATGTAAATGCCACAAAGTGGTCAATCATCCGAGGACCGGCCATAGTGAAGTTGTGTTTAATGCGTCCGCAAAGACCTCTTCGGGACTTAGTCTCAATGATGTCATGCATCGAGGACCTAACTTGCAACAAGATTTACAGACACTATTACTTAAGTGGAGACGATATCGATATGTATTCACTGCCGATATTGAAAAAATGTATCGGCAGATACTATTAAGCGAAAAAGATCAAAAAATGCAGCAAATATTTTGGAGAGCTAAACCTGGACAGCCTATTAAAGCATACCAATTAACGACTGTCACATATGGCACGAATTCAGCTCCTTTTTTAGCAATGATGACCCTACGAAAATTAGCAGCGGACGAGAAGCATAATTATCCTACAGCAGCAAGAATAATACTAGATGATTTTTATATGGATGATCTACTATCCGGGGCTCATACTATAAACGAAGGGAAAATCAATATAACAAAATTAAATTCGTGCTTAAGCAGCGGTGGATTTATTTTGAGAAAGTGGTCAGCGAATGAGATGAAGCTCTTGGAAGATATAAGTTCATCACAACAAAACGACAAGGAATTTATTTTCAAAACTGAAAAAAGCACAGAAAAAACTTTGGGACTGAGATGGAACCCAAAAACAGATGAATTCACTTTCCAATATACTACTTCAGTGGACACTACAAAACTTACAAAAAGATTGCTTCTATCCGAAATATCTAGGTTATTTGATCCCTTAGGTTGGCTAGCACCACTGACTACCAAATTCAAATTGTTATTTCAAAAGGTCTGGCAAGATCAAATTCAATGGAACGATGAAGTTTCTACAGAGATAAAGAACGAGTGGCTCAAATTAACTAAAAATATGGAAAGTATCTCCAAATTTAAAATTCCCCGATGGTTGCATAGCAAGCGAAATGACGTTGTTCAATTTCACGGATTTTGTGACGCATCTCTTAAAGCTTACGCATGTGTTGTATATGCCAGAATTGTAACAAAAAATGAAGTATCGGTAGTACTAGTCACAGCTAAAACGAGATTAGTGCCGAATAGCAAAACAGTATCGCTTCCAAGGTTAGAACTATGTGCAGCGGAGCTATTATCGAGATTATTAACTAAAGTAGTCACTAGCTTAAGCGGCATAGATTACGAAATCTATGCTTGGAGCGACTCTCAGGTCACACTTAGCTGGATACAAGGCTATCCAGAACGTTGGAAGCCTTTTGTAGCGAATAGAGTAAAGAAAATTATTAGCGTAGCGTCACCTGACGTCTGGTATTACGTATCAACTAAGGAAAATCCTGCCGATTCAGCGAGTAGAGGACTATCGATTGTACAATTGGCGGAGAATACGTTATGGTGGCGAGGACCAGCCTGGTTATCGACAACCGAGTTTAAGCCAAAGCGAGAGCAAGGGGAGTATATGACGGAGGCAGAAATCAAAAGGCAAGTTATAACCATCCAAAACAGCAATCCTGAAAATAGCATAGTTGAAGATTTATTAAATCGTCATAGCTCATTCATAAAAGTAAATCGTATTATTGCATGGTTATTACGCGTACTTATACGAACAAGTAAACAAAGGCCGTCGTATCTCACATTACAAGAGCTAAGGAAAGCAAAATTAGTTATAATTAAATGCATCCAACGTAGTGAATTTGTATCCGATATCGAAAGATTGATGCATAATAAAATTAATTTAAGGAGCAAATTGTTAAATCTACAGCCATTTCTAGATGAAAACGGCATATTAAGAGTCGGGGGACGTCTTAAAAATGCCAACGTTAGCCCTGATATGAAACATCCAATAATAATTCCGTATAGCGGGAGATTAACAGAGCTTCTTATTCAGCAAGCACATGAGCACACCTTCCATGGAGGCGCTCGGCTTACCTTGTCGCTATTAAGAAACCAATACTGGATAATTCAGGGAAACAGAGCTACCAAAAAGCAACTTCGAAATTGCGTGACCTGCAGAAAACAAGAACCCAGAAAACTACAACAAATAATGGGAGACCTGCCTGATTGCAGATCTAACCCAGCTCCTCCATTTTATCATACTGGAATAGACTATACGGGGTTTATTCGTATAAAATCGAACAAAGGGAGAGGTATTAAAACAACTAAAGGGTACATTGCCTTGTTCATTTGCATGGTTACTAAAGCGGTCCATATAGAACTGGTCTCCGATCTTAGCAGTTCGTCATTCATTGCAGCATTGCGTCGCATGTCGGCTCGACGTGGAACTCCAAAACATATCTATTCAGATAACGGTACTAATTTTGTAGGTGCTAATAATATTCTTCAGGAGGAACAGCAACACTTGGAGCGTATTTTTAGTGACATATTTTACAAATACATAGCGGAGATGAGCATAGAATGGCATTGGAACTGCCCTTCCTGGCCCAGTGCGGCAGGAATTTGGGAAAGAAATATTAGAAGTTTAAAGCAACATATGAAAAGAGTAATAGGGGAACAAATTTTAACGTTCGAAGAATACAGCACAATCTTGTCCCAAATTGAAGCGTGCCTTAACTCAAGACCACTGTGTGCCATATCTGAGGACATCGACGACATCGATTTTCTAACTCCAGCGCATTTTCTAACTACGCGTGCTGGTCTGACTGTCATAGAGACGGCACAAGATGCAAGGACAAGATGGTATTTAGTTAATAAAACTTTCCAAGATATATGGAAACGATGGAAGTCAGAGTATCTTAGCCAATTATCTATACGTAGCAAGTGGTTAAAAGCTCAGAAGAATATAGAGATAGGAGAAATGGTAACCATTCATGACGACAACTTACCCCCTGGAAAATGGCCCGTTGGTCGGGTTGCAGACATCCATCCAGGAAAAGATGGAGCTGTCCGAGTGGTGACTCTAAAAACGAAGAATGGTTACATAAAGCGTCCGATTATCAAGCTTTCTATACTACCTATAGCAGAAAAGGAAGCCAGTAAGCAAAATACAGAAAAATGCAAAGCTAGAAAGCTGTCTAAAGGCTGTCCCACAATCTATAGCATAGCTTTATCATTACTATTTTTTATGAGCCTTATATGCACTACTAAAGCATCTTATAAACTTACCGCGTTCGATAGCAATCAAACGTTGTATTTTGATCCTTTGGGACAGATGCATCTAATTCGTGATAATTGGAAAATCATCTTAGTCAGCTATACAGGAATCAGACATCGGTCATAGAAGCGGAGTATAATATCTTAAAAAGAACAGAGGAGACGATTGAAAGGCAGCATAAGATAATTAATAAACATTTAAATTATTTAGACACCGTCTCCAACACATTGCAGAAGGAGATTGACATCATATCTATTCAGCTTGATTTCTCCTTAGCAGCGTTAGCGACTGCTAATATGATTCAAAATCTAAAGCGAATTCAGGATACCTTCCTTGACACGATGACTGAAATCTATCATGGTCAAATAAATCTGCATCTTTTAACGCCACAACAGCTCCGTGGGGAGCTACAGATTGTATCCAGTCAAATATCTAAGGAGTTAGCATTACCCGTTGATGACATTCAGTTTAATCTGTATAAGATCTACAAATTGTTAAAGGTTAAGGCAAGGATGACGGAGAAATATTTCATATTTGAAATCACGTTACCGTTAATTAGCAGAGATACGTTCCAGCTATACTATTTGATACCAGTGCCGATTCAAATTAATAATAGTATGCTCAGCGTTAAACCAGCTTCCGAGTATATCGCGATCAACTTGAGAAGAGATTCATACTTAACAGCCAGCGTCAGTGATCTTCAAGGTTGTGAATATGAAGCAGAAACCTACCTTTGTCGTCTTCGAGAACCTGTTCAGAGTTTACGTCCTGGTGAACAATTCTGTGAAAAAGAGGAGCTATCTACTTGCAGGTTTATAAAATCTAGCTGTGAAAACAAATGGGTTCCATTACACGACTTATCTACCTATTTGTATTTCTGCTGTAACTCATACTCTGTGAGAATCATATGCGACGACGACCTACAAACGAGCGAAGTCAGCAAGGCTGGACTTATTCAACTAACTAAGCAATGCATTGTAAAGGGTAATGACGTGACTCTTTATTCTCATCAGCAACTAGAGAACACACTCAATCTTAAGCCAAATATAATCGAAACTAAATTAAGCCCAATAAATCGTTTGATCAGTAATCTTACGCTACCTATCCAAAATTTCCAAGACTATAAGGTCAACGAGGATATTACACCGATTAACGATTCGCTAAACCATCTCGGTGAACAAATAATATCTCTGAAAGCAGCAACCCAACAAACAGGGAACTTAACGACACATGACGTACATCAGTATGCGTTGTCGTATAGTCTATTAACAGCAGCTATCGCAGCGGTCCTGTGGTTTCTGAGAAGAAGGTGTCAGCGAAGCCGTGGTTCGTCCATCCAAGGGCGAAACGAGAACGTTCCAGCAAGTGTGAGTGTGTGCATAAATCGATCTGAGCAAGAGCAAGGCTCTAGTTCTAGTGCAAGTGCGCGAATTCAACCCCTGTCCGAGCAGGGGCCAAGTGTAAGTGACAGTGCGCGCGTATCTTATTTTTCTACAAAGTGGTCTAGTTTACGTTTAAAGAGGCGAGACATGTCAACGTCTCCCTTAGCCAAAAAGAAATCGGTGTTCTCCGTTGATGATTCACCCGTTTAAACAAATATCATAGATGTATTTTTAGATATACTTAATTGTTTTATCATCTTGTCAATCATCTATCATCAAACTTTGTCCTAACTCTTTAGCGTTTAAGTCCACACTCACGTAACTCTTTATTTTATATAGCTTAAAATCATCATCTCTTCTCTTCCGGTCGGGAGCATGTTCGAGGCAATAATTGCCATCGATCACGTTTTTGCTGACCCAGCGATACAATACGGCCGCACTAAGTGCGCCGCGAGCTCAGTGCATAACGGAAAGCGACCGGGTGCATTCATTTCCATCTTTTACTAGTTTTAGCAATAGCTTAGCATATCCTTTACTGTAAACTTAGCAATAAATCTTTAAAGTTACTAAAGTGGTTTTAAATTAGTAGCGTAACGATCCCCAATAGGTACCACGCAGGTCGCACCCCCTACATTTTGCCACGAGCGCTTCAATTTATTTATTACCTTTAGTATATTTTAAATCTAATAGAGTATATCTTAATCTTAATAATATTATAAGTGCGAAAGTTTGGGTGGATGTTTGTTACTCTTTCACGTAAAAACTACCGAATGGATTTTAATGAAACTTTACAATAATATAGCTTATACATCAGAATAACACATAGTCTACGTTTTATCACGGGAACAAGTTCCTGTGGGAAACGGGAACGGGAAAACTTCTCGGCGTCAACTAGTAATATTATAAATGCGAAAGTTTGTGTGGATGTTTGTTACCCTTTCACGTAAAAACTACTTAATAGATTGTTATGAAACATTACAATAATATAATTTATACATCAGAATAACACATAGTCTACTTTTTTTCCCGGGAACAAGTTCCTGTGGGAAACGGGAAAGGAAAAACTTCACGCGAGCCTCTCTATGAGCAGCGGGTGTCAACCCGCGGCTTCGCCCCCGTAGAGAAGTTTTTGTGCTTTTCTGTAAAGCGCGTGCTTTTTAGGTTTTTATAAACAATTTATTTAGTTTAGTTGTGAAAAAGGAACGCAATTTCGTTTTGGTAACCATTTATGGACAGAGAAAGAATTCCATTTGGTAGCTGGTTATGAAAATCAGTTACAAAAACAGAAATATAATTATAATTGTGTTTGATAACTAATTCGTAATTAGTTATCAAACAAAATAAAAATCCACTTATGTAGTGGTTACGAAATTTTAGTTACGAATGTAGATGAAAGGCAAAGCCGCACTTCAGAATTTAATTTACTGTAATAGTGGCTTTCATCACTCAAACTTATATCCAACATCTAATGTAAATCAGTATAATATTTTAGGTCTACAGATAAGTCCGTAATGCCATAAATAATATAAATAGTATTGAAAATCGAATCGAATGTTTAAAAGCATTAAACAATATTGGATATGATTTGATGTTCGAACTCCAAAGCACTTTGCACAGCGCCACAAACATCACAAATTAAGTTGGGCTATAAACAAACCATAAACAAACAAGTTTTTAAACATTTTATGTTTTAATTTTTAAAGTCGTTTTACCAACTCCAATAAGCCATTAACACAGCCTTTACGGGTCACAATTACAAACATTACAACTTTTTAATGTAAGTTGTAAACACACTTATCCTCTTTCAATGTACGAATAGCAGTGTTTATAGTGGTTAGTGTGTGGTCCAAATGAAAATTATTAGCGCCTAGTTGACTCGCCCGGCTTCATCCATGACATACTTCCAACCCCAAGGCACCCATTTAATCCCGTCGCTTATTACTTTTCCAAAAATGTATAAAAGTTTCCCCGATTTGTTGACATTTATGATTACTGCTCCGTTCTCCTGTGTAGCGGTGTGATGATATATAGCTAATAACCTTCCTCAATAAATGGGCTATATAATACAAAAAGATTTTTTCAAATCGGTCCAGTTATTCACGTGTGATGCTGTGACCAAGGGAAATAGGGATTCATTTTTATATAAATAGATTTTCATTTAACCTAACTATCTTCACGCTGTATCTCTGACGGGGTCAGCTCAGATTGCGAGTCATCCATAAATCTTTCGCTTCCTGCAGACTCATTAATCGTTTTATAAATACACGTCTGGGTATCCGAGCAGTTTTGACTTTAGTTTTTAAGTAATCTGCTCACGGCCGTGGTCTATGTATGTTAATCATTTCTCATTCAATGTCTCAGTCTACCCTGACTCCTTCTACCCTCTACTTTCGCACAATAGATTTTCTTCGTCAATCGTTACTCAGTCTTTCGTTGAACGAGTCCAAACCAACGAAACACGCCATATCTAAATTAAAAGTAAATATTTTATCAATACTTAATACAAAATTTATGTGAACTGTTTCTTAGTAAATGCCACAAATTGCAGCTCCTAATTCCTGTTCCTTCCTGTGTAGATTATTATGAACTACCAGCTGACGCCCACGGTTCCGCCCGACTGGTGAAGTATTACCGTTTCCATTGACCACATAGCCTATGTATTATTCTGATGTGTAAGCTATATTATTGTTAAGTTTTATCAAAATCCATTTAGTAGTTTTTGTGTACATAGTTAACAAATATACATTCTTACAAACTTTCGTGTTTATAATATTATGAAGTAAAATGACTGGCCTTCTGATCTAGTAAGGTACCCTACTACAAAACTGAGCGAAGTGGATTGAATTCCCACTTAAGACAAATATTTTCGTGTGCTGAGCAAGTTGATTTTGTCTGTGTCTGGGTGTAACTGATGCTGCACATGCTTTCTTTAGCTTAATTTAGTAGATTTCACGCCAGGTATTCTCTGCGTAAATGTTTTAGAGACTCAATCGCCGCTACTGGCGTTTTTTGAGTGTGCTGTGAAGAATGCTTGACCGCTAAATTTGGTTCAAGAAAGCGACTAAATCGCTGATACACAAAGTCATATTTTCTTTCTCTACTTATTCGGGAAATCTCCGCTATACAATCGCCTAATACGTAATTCTCAAAGCGAACTCGCTTAAGCTTATCACTTATAGCAACTCCTATATCCGAACTATCTCGCTGTTTAAACTTCGACAATGTCGAAAGACTATGTGAATAGAAAGGGGACATCAACAGGTAGTGAACTGGAGTTGCTCTTAATGGAAATGTTCGTAGAAGGCTGTGAGAAAACAAAACCATGTTAACAGGTGATGTTGATTGTATCAAAGGCTTTCGTGAGTTGTATAGTATAAAAGGTTTGACATTTAAAGCGATTTAGTACGAAATTTAGAGTAGTTATATCTGGTTTTCTATGTATCTATTATATCTATATAATAAGTTTAGAGTATTAATATGGTGTCCAACTTATAATTATAATTAACTAGCTGAGCCCCGCAGCTTCGCCCGCGTGGTGAAGTTTTCCTATTTTCATATATTTCAAAACAAAACCCTTAACTTCTTAAAAATCCGTTATAGCCTATGTTAATCACGAAAAATATAGCTTTCCGATGGTTATAGAATTTTTAAAATCGGTCCAGTACCTTTTGAGTCAATTCGTTACAAACATTCTTACATACAAATCTTTCCTCTTTATAATATTAGTATAGATAAAAAATATAATACTAAAAGGGTTCGACAGTAAAAAATATTAAAACCAAAGGTAAAAAAACAATTATGGTAAAAGAATTAATAAGTATTGGGTACCGAAAGTATTAAATAGTATACTTGTTAAGATAAGATCCTAAATTAAATATTAGTATTATAAAGAGTAAAGTTACAAATGCTTCGATGGGTTAAGTTGCATCATACACATTGAACTAATATTGTTAACATACAAAATTACTATATAGAGAAGCTTTGATGGGTTAGGTTGCTTCATACACATTGAGCTAATATTGTTAACGTACAATAGTACATTATAGCTCAATGTTCATAAACCTATTGCATCGTAAGAATATGTCACCGAACTCTGTAGTGAATTGTTGTGGGAGCTCATTGCTTTTGTAGACAATATACTTGTGGAAGAGCGTATCTCGCTTTTAAACACATATGTTTAGCGAGTTAAAAGTTAACCAATGTTATGCAGTGTATTGAAGCGCTCGTAGCCCCCGCGGTCTCAGTGTTCTATAAACGATCACTGAGTTACGCAACTTTCACTATGGCTGGTCCTCGAATGGGTGACCACTTTGTGGCATTTACATTTGCGAGCGTTTCCGTGCTTCGGAAGGCACGTTAAGCCGTTGGTCCCGGTTGCCAGTAAAATGGCAGTCGTTAAGCCTGGTTGAAGGCCTTATGGGCGGCTTGAAAATTTCAACAGCAGGTAGCCACAACCTGCGTCTGTCTATTTCAACACGGCAATGGGCTCACCACCTATTACGTGGGACAGGAATCCACACGGTGAAAAGTGGGCATATAATATGCCTCTGCCACCCCTTCGGGGATAAGGCGTGATGGATATTTATTTTATTTATTTTATGTTATGCAATATAATAGTAAATAAATAAATTATACGTACATTTTAAAATGTTGCTAGATTAAATATATATTGTGATTCGTCGCTTGCAATAATAAGTAACGCGCCCTTCACTATCGTAGCAAAGAAATCAGACAAAACCGAAACCAGTTTTAAAACCGGAAGTAGTAGAAAATATAGATATAGATGCGCACAAAAGGACGGACCGACGGACAGACTGAGCCGTTTTATAGGACTTTTCTAAACACATTGTCACGCTTTTATCCCCGAAGGGGTAGGCACAGGCATACAATACGCCCACATTTCACTGTATGCATTTTTGTCCCACGTAACAGGTGGTGAGCCTATTGCCGTATTGAAATAGACAGGCGCAGGCTGAGGCGACTTGCTGTTGAAATTTTTCAAGCCCCATAAGGCCTCCAACAAAACTTAACAACTGCAATTTTACTGGCAACCGGGACCAACGTCTTAACGTGCCTTCCGAAGCACGCAAACGCTCACAAATGTAAATTTCACAAAATGGTTACCCATCCAAGGACTATAGCGAAAGTTGCTTTACACAGTGATCCTTTACAGAACACTGAGTTACCACGAGCTCTTCCTAAGCTAAACTTTACTAGCTGCTTTGGCAATTTCTGCCTAGAGTAAAATAATTTCAAATTTCGATCTGAACCAGGGACTGCAAGATATACTCAACTATAAAAGTTTTATAAACGTAAAGTCGGATTCCAAAAAAAAATTGTTCCAAATTCAAAACTGTTATAGATACCAATAAAAGTTTATCAACATTTTTAAGCTTTCATTTTCCATTCTCATTACTGAACTGATAGCGGCTGCCTGAAATCCTCGAGCGGTATTATATCGGCTTACTGAATATTATCGCTCCACCGGACTGGAGCATTTGATTTTTTTTTCACACTATAAGTAAGTACTATATTTATTTATGCATGGATAAAAGCGGTTATTTTTGGCATTGAACTATAATGTATTATGTAAGTTCGCTATTAATATTAGTTTAATCGTTTATCACATCTTTTTTAATGATATTTCGACCAGATTGCATCAGCTGTCACAATCTGACTGGTCTGTTTCATGACCACGTATGAAAAGCATTTAAATCTATTTGTCGGTATTTTTGGATTATATCAATATTTTTTTACAATTATGTAGGTTATACGGTTTTTAATACGATTAATTGTACAAATAAGACTCAACTGATGAAAAGTGATCGCTATAGCCTGAGAAGGAGAACATTAGGTGTTAAGCTTGCGTTGCCTTGCAAATATCTTACTAAAGGTCTTCTAAGGTCGGCAGCACGAGTGCTGCACCTCTGGTGTTGCAAACGTCCATAGGCTACGGTGACCACTTTCCATCAGGTGGGCCGTACGCTTGTCTGTCACCTCATTATATAAAACAAAAAAAAAAGATTCCAGTTAAATTATACTATACCCACATTATAATTGATAATTTTTAAACCTGTTTAAAGTAAGTACCTTCTTCTACGATCTACTATTAAATTACCGGCTGACTCACTCACCTATCAACGCCTAGCTAAAAACCTTGATTGTGGTGGAAAACGTGATGAAAGGGTTTGTAAAAATCCACTGCATAGAGGGTAAATGGGGGCGTGAAGTCGTGGGCACAGTTTGTTTATATATTATATTAATACGTGAAGCGAAAACATTAAACCTCTTTTTAAAATAAATATGCGAACAAAATAAAATAAAAGACATAAAAGAACAAATAAAAGGAAAGAAAGAGAAAATGATATTTGATGCGATTCTATTATGATGCTATGCTATTCTGAGTGGTACCGTGTGGAATACCGCTTGAGTGACAGTTTCAGGTTGAAGTCAAATTACAATATAATTTTATACCACTGAGGTACTTAAGTGAAACAAGAATTATATAAAAGATGTTTTCACGAAAATTATGAAGTTAAGGTTAGAAGAAGAAAAAAGAAGTGCTCGTGAACCCGCAGACTCAGTGCTCTGTAAACTATCACTGCGTTAAGCAACTTTAGCTATGGCTATAGCTTTAGCACGGATGGGTGACCACTTTGTGGCATTTACATTTGCGAGTGTTTCCGTGCTTTGGAAGGCATGTTAAGCCGTTGAGCCCGGTTGCCCCGTTGAGCCCGGTTGCCAGTAATAGGCAGTCGTTAAGTTTGAAAAATTTTAGCACCAGGTAGCCACAACCTGCGTCTGTATATTTTACTACGGCAATGGGCTCACTGCCTATTACGTGGGACAGGAGTACACATGGTGAAAAGTGGGTATATAATATGCCTCTGCCACCCCTTTGGGGATATGGTGTGAAAGATAAATAAATAATAATAACTTAATGTTGCTAAGTTTTGGAACCCGGAATCGAATTTGGGAATATTGCTAAAAGTTATGAACTATTAACTGAGTTATGAAAGTGATTAGCCGTCGCTTGTCGCACCAGCGTAACGGCGAACATTCGAATTATAGTGACTCGCAGACGACGTGTCCAAACCAATGAATTATTATCATTTATTTTTCTATCACGCCTTATACCCGAAGGGGTGGCAGAGGCAATTATATGCCCACTTTTCACCGTGTGCATTCCTGTCCCACGTATAAGGTGATGAGCCCATTGCCGTGTTGAAATAGACAGACGCAGGTTGTGGATACCTGCTGTTGATTTTTTTCAAGTCGACCATAAGGTCTTCAACTTGACTTAACAACGCCGAATAATATTGTGTCAAATTCGTATTGCATACCTACATTTTTCTATGTGTTGTATTTGCAGTTGTATTTTTATTGGTTATTAGACAGTGACAACACTTCATGCAAGAGCAACAAAACAATATGTGTGAAGTTTCGCCCCCTCACGAAAGTTGGTTGAACATGATTTCATACCTTATGAGTTTACGCGAGACATTACGCGTCCAGTGGTTAAATCGTCCTAGGTCCAAATCAATGAATTATTATAGAAGTACATTATAGCGTAGCTCAATGATTAATCCCACAAATAGTGACCACATAATACAATTTTACTACCCTCATTGTAAAATAGAATAATTATGCAACATAAATCTACCTATTCCCTCGATAGAATCTCGGATAGATGAATGTAGGTAGGGTATTTTAACCCTTATCAGTTTTTTCGTTCGCTTAGTTTTATTCAATGGTTAAAGGAAGGGCCCTTGGGGTAAATAGGAGAACTGATTCGTGTAAAATAACTCTTAGAGGTTATATAAACACTATTTAGTATTTTTTTAGGAAATTTAACTTGAATGTTATGAATATTATATTGTCCATGATGACGATAATTATTTATTCAAATTGATGGAGTTGTTTGAGCATTTGAAGCAACAAAGATACACACTAAAAAACGTACGCTTTTATAATATGAATATAGTAGGTACTCGTTTTTCACATAAGCCTGTCCCCGGGATAACAAGGAAGGCCTATGTGTTAATCTAGAGTATCAATTGTCTCCACACCCAATTAATTAAAATTGTTCCAGCCTTTTTAACGCATTGAACTAACAATCACACAAAACCACAAGCTTTGCTGATTATTCTTGATGATTATTTAGTCCTAGAGGATGGAATGTCGCCACCTTCTGCGAGCCAGTAAAGATTGTCAAGAAAGCAATTAGGTGGAAGCGAGGTAGAACTGCACTCCTTATCCCGGCCAGAAGAACGAAAGAATGGGACAACTAGTTTACTTTAACTCTCTGAATTCTTTTTATACCACTGAGGTGGCTGACAAACGTCCGGCCCACCTGATGGAAAGTGGTCATAAACCTTCTAAGACCCCTTTTGAAGAACTCCGTACTGTAGACGTTCAGGAAAACCCAGGCAGGGAGCTCATATAATTTAATGAACAAATAAGGTACAAATAAAATTAAGCAAATGAATATATTTTGACACAGTGCTAGATGGCGCCAAGGTAAGCTAATTAGCTTGGGGTATGGGATCTAGACAACTGATAAATATATTTATAAATACATACATATTATACATAAAACCCGAGACCTCTGCGTCACATGACATTTTCTGTCTTGCCGCGTAAAATTCACTGAAAACATCAGTATAACAACCACCTTTATTCTGAGGTGAGACTGACCTTTACTTCAGACTAGACTTGACTAAGACGCAGAGGACGGGGACATTTTAGATAATAAGAAAGAAGATTGAAGAAATATGAATTAAGATTTAGCCAAAAGGTCTTAGAACCAGGCCATACAATTATTAAAAAATAAATACAAAGAGAGGAACTTATGCAACATAAATCTACCTTCCCTCGACAGAATCTCGGATAGATGAATGTAGGTAGGGTATTTTAACACTTATCGGCTGTGGTAGTAAAAAAAAAAATTAGTTCCACCTTCACACTATCACAAAAATGCACAAAACCTTCTTCGTAGTTATTGAGCAAGTTTTGCAAAGGGTAAAAAATCCTGGGATATGAAGCAACTTATGTACAAAAGGTAGCTCCATCAAAATCTCCGGTAGTAAGTATGGTGAGTATAGTCAGTGATGAAAGTCACTAAGCATAGAAAATTAAGCATATATTTAATATTGAAGCGCTCGTGGCCACGCTGACTCAGTGTTCTGCGAACGATCACTGCGTTAAGCAACTTTCACTATGGCTGGTCACGGATGAGTGACTATTTTGTGGCATTTACATTTGCGAGCGTTTCTGTGCTACGAAAGGCACGCTAAGCCGTTGGTAGTCGTTATGCCACGTGGAAAGCTTTATCGGCGGCTTGAATAATTTCAACAGCCCGTAGCCACAACCTGCGTCTGTCTATTTCAACACGGCAATGGGCTCACGACCAGGACAGGAATACACACGATGATAATTAGGCGTATAATATCTTGTGCCACCCCTTCGGGGATAAGGCGTGATTGATGAATATAATTAAATGTACATAATATGGATTGTGTTCATCAATTTCTAAGACTGAGCCATGGAGCACCCAAATGTTGCTTGCCTTTGTGTTAAGTAGCAGGAACTTAACCTCTGGTCTATCCTGCGGCTCGGTAGAGGCCAGGCGGAACATCATGGTAGTTTAGTAGGAGTCTACGGTTCCCAAATCAGAGTCTCAATTAGAATTATAATAAGTTGGTAGGTAGGTACCAATGGGCACGATTTTGTAGAGTGGTGTTTCTTGGACATAAAAGTTGTGTTAACGTGCTATAGTGAAAGACGATGATATATATGCAGTGAAATGCAAATATTCTATCTTGCCGCGTAAAATCCACAGAAAACCTCAGTATAATAACTACCATTATACTGAGGTGAGACTAACCTTGATTTAAGACTAGGCTTGACGAAGAAGTAGAGGACGGGGACATTTTAGATAATAAGAAAGAGATATTGAAGAAATAAGAATAAAGATTTAGCTAAAAGGTCTATGGTTATGCTCGGACTGCAGACATATTTATTTAACTGTCCTGGCAGTTGGAATATTTGGGTTTGAAAGACAGAAGGTAATGTTAGATCCCTATCCTAGCCCCTCTCCTTCCTCGTCCTTGTCCCATCCCTAAATCCTTTTCCTACCTCATCCTCTTCCAATCCTCCTTCCGCCAAGCCAATGGTTGCCGTGCCTATGTGCTGCGTGGCTAGGGGCGTTAGGTGCTTTATTGCCCTGGGACCGGGCGACCCCAGAACAAGGCTAGCCTTACCTAGATAAGCGAGGCTCTGTCTAGGTGAACGTGATATTTCCCTAGCCAATCGTGGGAACGCAATGGTTTTAAAAAATAAAATCCAGAATGGCGGCGACGTGGTTCGCCACCCGTCACGTCTCGTTTCCCATCGAGGCGAAAAGTGGACTGGCTATAGCCACTTTGCTACTTTGAATGTTAGAAGAGGAATGAAAGACAAAATTGAAGAGGTATGCGAGATGATGCGAGAGAGACGAATTGATGTTCTGTGCGTGAATGAGACAAAAAGGAAAGGGTGTGATACCACCACACATGGAACCCTCACGGCATACTGGTCAATTGTCACTACTACCAGTCAGCGTGCCAGGGTGTAGGTGTTATACTTTCTGCAAGAATGAATGAATGTGTGACTGAATAGGAATGTTTAAGCCCAAGACTCCTTTGGTTGAGGTTGAAGGTTGGACTCATCCGCATATTTGTTGTAGGAGTTTATGCTCCGCAAGATGCGCGATCGCGTCGATCACCATAAGAGCAAAGTGAGAGACAGGCATTTTGGGAGAGTGTGAGTGATGTTGTGAGTAGATGCAAACAAAATGAGAGGATTGTAATGTTAGGTAACTTTAATGCTTGGGTTGGAGTGAAGCGTGATGGATATGAAAGTGTTTTAGGAAAGTTTTGTGACAAACGAGTGAATGAAAATGGAGAAAGTCTGCTTGAAGTATGTTTGGAGAGGAATCTTGTGGTAACTAACACCATGTTTGACCACAAAGATATCCACTTGTTTACGAGACATGAAGGAAATCAGAGAAGTATGATCGATTTTGTGATTGTAGATGCAAGAATGAGAAAGAAAGTGTTAGACACAGACCACTTCTTGGTTGTTAGTCGAGTAAGAGGTCTGTTTCGACGGTGGCGGCATCGTATGTAGTGTATTAGAACGCATAAAAGTTGAGAATTTGCAAGAGATAGGCATTAAAGGGGAATTTATGAGTAAGCTGAGCAAGAAATTTGAAAATTCTGATGAAGTGTGTGAGATCGAAGACGTATGGAAGTCATTTAAGCAAGGACTCGTAGAAGTTGCGATTGAAGTGTGTGGGGTAAAAAAGAGAAGCCAAGGATGTAAGGGAATGTGTGTAGAAGTCCAAAAGGCATTTTCTAATAAAAAGAAACCATGGTTGGATTGGCTAACTACAAAATCAATCAAAGAATGCAGAAAGCAACGGATGTGGACCTAAAAATGGCGAAAGAGTACAAAAGCTATAAGCGTGTTGCAAAAGAGGTGATGAAAAGAAAGAAAGAGAATGACAGAGATGAATTTGATAAAAGGTTATCTGATGACTTCCAACAGAATATGAAATTCTTTAGAAACTCCATAAGAACAGTGAGGGGTCAACAGACGACATCGCATCTCAACCATATCAGAAACCATGATGGTAGTCTTTTGAAAGGAGAAGAATGTGTGTTAAAAAGATCGAAGCAATATTTTGAAAGCTTGTTTGAAAAAGAGGATATGCAAGTACATACTAGTTTCTGGGGAATAAAAGAAATTGGCAAGGAAGAAGTCATAAGTATGGAAGAAATAGTGAAAGCATTGAATAGCATGAAATTTGAAAAGGCTGCGGGACTTGATAGGATTTCTGTCGAGATGCTGAAAGCGGGACAAGGCGTGGTAGCTTGCCAGCTGTACTGCCTTTTCAACCTTTGTTGGAGGAATGGCGGCGTACCAAGAGATTGGTGTAAGGCTGTCATCGTGCCGCTTTATAAGGGAAAAGGGTCACAGCAAGAGTGCAAAAACTACCGCGGCATAAGCTTGCTCAGCATCGTCGGCAAATTGTATGCAAAAATTTTGATAAACAGAGTGATGAATGAAACTGAAGGAAAAATGTGGGATGTACAAGCAGGATTTATGAAAGGAAGGGGATGCACGGATCAGGTCTTTTCCTTACGATGCGTAGCAGAAAAGCTTTTAGTGAAAAGTCAAAAAGTCTATTGCATATTTGTAGACTTGGAAAAGGCCTATGATAGAGTGGTGAGGAATGAACTGTGGTCAATACTGGCCAGGTATGGAGTAAACAGCCACTTGATACGAGCACTGAAATCTTACTATGAGGGCTCCAGTCCTTGTGTCAGGATCAACGAAGCTTGCTCAGACTTTTTTCACATTGAAAAAGGTGTGAGACAGGGTTGTGTAGCGTCGCCGTTGCTGTTTAACCTATACATGGACAGCTGCCTGAAAGAACTGCAAGAGAGTACGTATGGTATAAAAATGGATGAACTGACCGTCAAGTGCCTCCTATACGCCGATGATCAGGTGATACTAGCATTATCGGCGGAGGAGTTGCAGTTGATGGTAAACATTATGCATGATTCGTTAAAAAACAAAGGAATGAAAGTGAATGTAAACAAGTCGAAAGTAATGGTTTTTGAAAGAGAGGTATCTACGGCAGATTGCTCAATTCTTGTGGAAGGAGAAAGACTAGAACTCTTGTGGAAGGAGAAAGTGAAAGAGTTTGTATATCTAAAATTTATGAGAGATGGAAAGTGTGACTATGACATTGAGCGAAGAGTTTTGGCAGGAAATAAAGAGAATGGAGCCATGTGTGCCTTTATGAGCAGTCAGAACGTGTCTAAAAAGGCAAGACTGGCTGTACATAGAGGAGTGCTGGTCCCCACACTTATGTATGGCAGTGAAAGCTGGGTATGGCAGAAGACGCATAAAAGTAAAGATAATGCCGTAAAAATGAGAAGTCTGCAAAGTATAGCTGGAGTGAAGTTGATGGATAAAGAAAGGAACAGCGTGATAAGGGAACATTGCGGTATGACAGAAGATGTAGTGACTAAGATAGAAAAAGGGATGCTTAGATGGTTCGGACACGTGGAGAGGATGGATGAAAATAGATTGACGAAGCAGATATATGTGGCGAGAGCGAATGGGCAAACTGGTAGGGGTCGACCTCGGCGCACGTATGTCGATCAAATCGACGATCTTTTGGAAAAAGGCCAGATCAAGAGTACCCTTAACCGGCGAGCGTGTATGAAAACACTCATGAAAGTAGAAGAAGCGAAAGCTGTATGTCACGATCGTAGCAAGTGGAAAGCCATAGTCTCTGCCTACCCCGATGGGAAACAGGCGTGATAATATGAATGTATGTATGTAAAAGGTCTTAGAACCAGGCACAAAAAAATACAAAGAGAGGATGAGTTTAAGGGCTCGTAACCCTGCTATCTCAGCGTTTTTCATACGAAACCTACGTTAAGCATCTTTCGCTATGACTGCTCTCTAGATGGAATAGGAAGCTATGTTAATCCGTTGGTCCCGGTTGCCAGTAACATGGGAGTCGTAAAGCCAAGTTGATTGTCTTATTGACGGCTTGACAAATTAGAATAAAAGGTCGCCGCAACCAAAGCTTGAAAAATTCACCTGCGCTTGTGTGTTTCAAAGCGGCAATGGGCACACCATCACGTGCAATAAAAATGCATACGGTGAAAATTGGATGTATAGTATATCTCTGCCTATTCCTTTGAGGATAAAGGCATGATTGATAATTAAAAAATATGTGGGTGTACCAAAGTACACAGTGTACAACAATTTTTTTTTTTCGTACGTCGTTAAAGAAGTTTCACATATGACAAAGAAGTTTCACTTCAAAACAATATGGCGCGTAACCGAAAAACGTGACGATTTTTTACAACTATAAAATTTATCTCAACGTCAATATAGAAGCTTCACTTCAAAAAAATTTGTAAATCAATCAAATAAACCTGAATGCTAATAAAACATAGAGGTAAAAAACTCTCCTATAAAAATCGGTTGAAAATAATATCCAATTTCATATGAACTCACCAACGGACGTATTTCGATAAAACTCCGTAGCTAATAGGGGTCGACCTTATTTCCAACCCTTTTTGGGCCATTACCTCTTTTCGTGAGACCCAATCGCTGTTGTTCCAGAAAATTATGATATTTAAACTTGGAATTCAGGTTAAACAAAAATAGGTGGCAAAGTTTAGTAAATATTAATATTTCAGAGTCAATAGGCTGCGCGCTTCACAGCCGTTGCCATACCGCATCGTTCGCCATTTTGATTTACGCCATGACACATCGCGTGACTAGAAAATAAATCATGTTATTGGACACTTTATACTTCTAACTAGGTGACCCCCACGGCTTCGCCCGTGACATACTTCGACCTGTCGCACCTATTTGATACCGTCGTTTATGAATTCTACAATAATATATTAGGTAAAACTATTTGACGCCCGTGGCTCCGCACGCGTGGTGAAGTTTTTTCCGTTCCCGTTTCCCACAGGACATGTTCCTGTGGGAAACGCGAACGGAAAAACTCCCGGGATAAAAAGTAGCATATATGTTATTCTGATGTGTAAGCTATATTATTACTGGTATATATGGTGTCTTTAAATATTTTAAATAGTGTATGACTTTTTGTAAGCGTCGTTAAAATGGTCTATGCAAAATAAAGATATTTTTATTTTATTTTTTTATTTATTGTACAAAATCATCAAAATCCATTCTTTAGATTTTGCGTGAAAGAGTAACAAATATCCATCCATACTTACAAACATTCACGTTTCTAATATTAATAGGATTAGCTCGATTTATCGACAATTATAAATGATTACTGCTACGTTGTCCAGGGTAGCCTTCCTCAAAAAATCGGCTATCCAACCCAAAAAAATAGTTTCAAATCCGACCAGCAGTTCCTGAGATTACAGCGTTCAGCTAAACAAACAAACTCTTCAGCTTCATATATTAGTATGGATAATTGAGGAATTCGCTTGGGGTATAGAAAAATGATTTAGTTCTATGGTTTGTAGTAATAAGAAAAAAATTAGAATGTTCGTTCTGATCAGGGAAGGAGAAAGAACCAAAGATAGAGTTTTAACTGCTTTTTAAAGTTCCGTAGTTACTTCTTCATTTTTAAGTGTACTGCCGCTTTGAAACTCTTACTGGATTTGAAGCCAAGTGCCCACTTTTTATGACTGCTATTTATTTGGTTATTGTTTTCAGCACAGTTCGGAACGATTTCCGTCTAACCTCTCAGCCCCATAAAGACGCCTTCGCTATTGTGTCGTCTGATAGACAGCAGGTAAGGCTGAATGGGCTTCAGAGATTTTTTTAAGGTTCCTTATACACAAGTACAATAGTAACTAACCAATCTTTATAGTTCGTTCGTCAGTCCGCACTTTAGCTCAGAAAGACCTTTAGTCCTAAAAGCTGTAATTTAGCATGGATATATATAATAATGATGATGCGTTGCTCATGGCCACATAAGAAGCCGACCTTTGGGCATTAGTCAGTATGAAAGTGGAGTGTGAAAGTAATGGTCTTCGTTCAAATGCAAGTAAAACTTTTTACGTAACCAAGATAAGTACGATTTTACGTGAACTAGTACGTCTAGCGCAAGTGAATTGAATTGTGTATTTATGGAGAAAGAAGGGTGGGCTGTCCGCCGTCCTTACAGAAGCAGGCCCTAGACGGTCGCGTGACGTGACAACTACGCGTACGTCATTTACACCCTCAAGGAAGTAGGACAGCACTCAAATCCACCTCAAAGAAGCGGGATTACACCCGGACCCCCAAAGAAACGGTATGACACTCGAACCTCCCCGAAAATGATACAACGATATAGTCTACTTGACCCGGGACTCCTGAACATAAAAAAATGGAAGGGCACCGTATGGTTTTAGTCGGTAGGAGTCTGGCGCAGCACCCATGACGACTGCCGCACGAAATTTTTTCTGACCATGCTGGTCTCCTACCGCCTAAAACCACACGGTGCTTTTCCTCCTGCCTATGACCTTCAAACAAACAAAACGGTAACAATTCATGTAATCTAAAATTATAAATGCCTTTGACAAAAAGGGGCGTTAAGTAGAGCGCGTTTCCGACTCGAGGGAGTATCGATATAATTGGCGTAAATAAATTCCAGCAAAAAATTTAAGCGTTAGTTTAACATGGAAAGGGTATATTTAATGGTTTCACCGCTAGCGTATACAAAAAGTATGCAGATCTTTCATGAAAATGGGGTAGTTTACGTTACGCTCACATTGAGTAGCTTACATTTTGCTTGCGAATATTTGTAGTGGTAGAAAATATTCGTAGGCAAAATGTAACTACTACTACAATGTAAGCTCATACAAAAGTTCGAACGTAAAAAGGTATGATTCAGGCTTCAAGGGCGTGGATAACTTTTATACAATACATGGCATCATACTGATGAAATTTTTCTTAATTTTCTATCTTTTCGTTCTCTTAAACTTTAGAGCTAAACACAGCTAGTCCCATTACTGGAACTCATGTTAAATAGGATTTATAGCAATAACCAAGACCAGAAAAGTTACAGAGAAAAATAATATTCATGTAGGTCACAAAGTAACTCTTATGAACGTCAAGATTATTGCTTCTATACTTATATTTACTGCCAGATTCGCAAAGCTTGAGGAAGAATCTGGCAATAAAACTCATGGCCACTCTTTTTAAATCACCAGCAATTACATTAGTTCTCGTTGACATAATTAAAATGCAAATATTTTTTTAAACAGTATTGTCTATTACATTACGTTTATCATGTTTCTTTGTTATTCTTTTTATTTTTATATTTATGTGTAGTGACTTAGAGCGACTTGCTCCCATACATTTTTTATCATTTATATAGTCTGATATTTTTAATATGCCTTGTTACACAATTTTGCCTTGGCTGTTGTCTGAAACATATAAATTCACAATGGTGCTAATTCTGTTGTTGAGATCACTAAACTAAATTTCTCTAAAATTTCCTAATTTTTTTATTAAATCGAACTAAAATTGGTGATATCATAAATAGCACTTAATTTATATCTGATGTCACTAAAATTCATTTTATGTGATAAAATTGAACAAAACATGTATTTAGATGCCGACTAACTTAGTGATTGAACTGTCTTTGTACATTTTTTACTTTTTGTTGAACTGTTTATAATATCACCAAGTTTAGTTCAACGTAATAACAGAATAGCATTTGGCAATCTCTTAATAAAAATAAGAAAAATTTAGAGAAATTTAGTTTAGTGGTTTCAACAACAGAATTAGCACCATTATAACTGAGCTCGAACTCACTAAGGTCCTAGGAAAAGTTAGTGTGTTGGGGGTTCCAAACACTAAATACTCATCGCATCAAAATAAATCAGAAAATATTTTCAGGCGTTTTTTTGGATTGAAAGTACCCCTTTTCCGTTGTTTGAAAAACGTGAGACCCGGAACAGTCATCCTCAGTTTTATACTATCTTTGCTGACTTCTTTCTTTTATAATTATAAATACATTACCTACAAAAATCTGTCATACTAAATTAAAAGGTTGTGCTTGTAATAGGAAAATTTAGCTCAAAGCTATCAATTTGTTGCAATTTTTACGCCTATTGAATAAGTTACCTACTTTGCAGTGAGTAAAGCATTTAAGTCGTAGAGAAAAATCGTGCGGGCAGCCATTATATATTGAAGGAACCCCGAGGATATATTTACAGAAGTTAGATACGGTTTCTTATTTATAGGGTATTTTCCTTTTATTCTCGGGATATTTTAGTATAAAGCTGTGTTGGAGAGACGTGTGAAACGTTTTAATACTTTATCGGAATACTTTGAAACTTTTATGAAATTATGTTAAATAAAAATATTGCTGGCCATTTTTTTAAACAGCGCCATGTAGTCCAAAGTAAGCTAATAAGCTTGTTGAATAAATCAAGTAGAAGTTGAAGGTCGAGTCGAATATTCAAAGTGGATTGACGTTATATCAAGATCTTTACAGTCCCATTTGCGAAGTGGTGCAATTGTGGGACGAGTTCATGGCAAAGAGAAGGTAAAGTAACTGTAAGTAAGCATGTATGTATATACTGTCTATCCAGCCTGGTGCTGTAAAGTCAATCACTCTACCGAAATTACTAGAAGAAGCAAGCTTGCAGTAGTAGACTGTAATAGGTTGATTTGATAGATCGATTGAAAAGATATCACTCCCAACATCTATAATGGGCTTAAGTGTGAGGGAGAGGGCACCATCAACAACTCTGAGGCCTAATTTGACCTCGCCTGCACATAGGGTACCTGCTGATCCATGAACGAGGCAACTGCGCAGGCAATGGGAATATGCCAGGTGGTACAATTTCATGGACCGGGGCAATACCACCATGCAGCTGCGGAAATCTTGCTAGTGGCCCTTGTGTACGTGTTAGTAGAACTCATGGGCCGATAGAAGTCTATTGGAGTACGATTTTATTAGCAGACTACGAAAAAGTCAAAATTGTACCAGTGGCTTTCTATTGAGCGACGATTACGATTCTTTTCTGACGCGATTGGAATAGTAGACTTGGCCCACAGAACATCATCTCCCAAGCCTTAGTGCATCCATGTATAGTGCATTGTTGCATCTAAATTAACAAAAAGTGATTTTAACTTTTTTACAGTAACGCTAGCTGACTCTATAATAATACTAGCTGATGAGCCCAGCTTCACCCACGTGGTAACCTGTCCTTGTTTCGCACAATATATAGCATAGCAAACTTTCCTTAAAAGACATAGACATATTATGCCTCTGCGGACTTTTATTTATTTTTATTTATTTATTTATTTATTTATTTACTTCATAACAATTACAATATCTTTACAGCTTAAAAACCAATACGATACTGTAAGTAACAAATATACATTATAATTTTCTTTAAATAATATAACATGTTTATTAAGAAATAAATTAAAAAATATATAGTAATAATTCCATAATTAATCATTTTGGATACTTTATCATCCACTAATTAATAATTTCATAATAATAATAATTCAATAATACACTATATAATAATTTCATCATAGTAATAATAAAATAATAATTTCATTGCATATAATTAAAAAATTGATAGTATAACTTTATTATAATAATTTTATAGACAATATTTCTGACAACTCTAGAATACACTAATTATTAATTTCACCATAATAATAATGAACAATAATTTCATAAAATATAATAATAATTTAATAATATTTTATATTGATTATTCGAAAATGGCAATAAATATAATTTATATTGTTCCATCAAATAGGGTTTGATACAATGGACCTCCTCGCGACCTCTAAAAATGTCGGCAGGTTGCAGATATATATATCTACGTGTTCAGCAATGATATTAATGAACCGTATGGCGCGCGACAAGGGGGCAAACTTACTCAAGTTTGTTCGTGCCACAGGCAATCTGAGAGTAGGGGGGCGCCGACGGGCGCCCACGCACCCGTCGGGAGCACACAGCTGCAGCTGCGCCAGCACGTCGGGTTGGTGTAGCCGGCCTACCAAGATGCGCCACACATACGTCACCAGTGACACGTCGCGCCTAACACTCAGTCGATCATACCCGACCATACCGAGGACAAACAAGCTAGGGTACATTAGCGGGTACCGCGGGTACACTCCATATTCTTGGTGATAAAGAAAACGAGTAAATTTATTTTGAATTTTCTCTACCATTAGGCTATATTTAGCCTCGTGGGGATTCCAAATAATAGCAGTGGATTCGAGATGACTCCGGACGAGTGCATTATACAATATTTTTGTTACTAAAGTGCTATTGAAATCTACGCAGTTTCTCAAAATAAACCCTAAATTTCTAAATGATTTACTACACAAATCCGTAATGTGCTTACGAAACGTTAACTCAGGCACCATACCTACTCCTAGATCCCGGATGTAATCAACACGTGGTATCTCCGTTCCGTTCATCATATATTTATAGTCCAGTGGAGCCACAGCCCGGCTGTAACTAATAACTGCACATTTTGTTACGTTAAAGTACAACTTATTGTTATCACTCCACTGCACTATCCGGTCAATATCCTCCTGCAGTCGCCCAGCAGCCGAAGCATCCGATGCCGACAGATACACTTTTAGATCATCTGCAAAAAGCAGACACTCTGAATGCCGTACGACCCCAGGGAGGTCATTAATCATTAATAGGAACTCCAGAGGTCCTAGATTAGATCCCTGACTTATGCCTGAAAAAGTAAAATACGGACCAGATTGGTATCCAGCATAATCCACGTACTGTCTGCGCTCGCCAAGGTAGCTCGCAAAAAATTTTAGCAAGTGTGCCGTGAAACCTGCCGTCGCCAGCTTCGCCAATAGCACGTCATTATTTACTAAATCAAACGCCTTCCGGAAGTCGAAGTACGCACAGTCGACCTGCCCTCCAGCATCAACAATGGGCGTAGTATATGTTACAAAAGATAGCAGGTTACTGCTCGTACCTCTGCCTGACCGAAAACCATGCTTCACATCAGTCAGCTGTGAGCTGATTTGAACATAAATTGAAGCATGTAATGCTGACTCAAATACCTTGGCGAACGCAGACAGCACTGCCACCGGTCTATATCCACTGACATCATCGCTCGCTCCACCCTTGGGAACCGGTATTACTCTGGTAATTTTCCACCGATCTGGATACCGTCCCTCCTCTAAACATAAATTAAATACATGCATTAAAGGTTTCCAGAGCACCTCGCGACAATCTTTAACAATGTATGGTGGTATCCCATCAGGTCCCACAGAGCGTTTGGGCTTTAGGCGGGCTAGCGCCGAGCGCAGCTCTCCCGCGCTTAGCTGGCCAACATGCACCCGCGCCGCGCCGGCATTCGCTCCTCCCGTGCGCTCTGCCACCTCCGGATCCAGTACAGGCTGCTCTGTGCTATATACCGATTTAAAGTATGAGGCAAAACACTCAGCACCCTCTGATTTCCCTAAATCTCTCCCGTCTTTTCTAATTGTGTTTTTGTACCGTTGACATTGTCTACTTTTAATAAGATTCCAGAAGGACTTCGGATCACTCTTGATATCCATCTGTAGTCTCTTTTGATAAGCATCAAATGTTGATTTAATTTTACCTTTAACCATAGAGCGACACCGAGAAAACGCTTCGTAATCACACCGTAGTCCCGTAGCTTTATAAATTTTGTGAAAACGCGATTTTTTTTTAATGTCACTAATCAAATCTGGAGTGTACCATTCTGGATAGATATATCTATCCTTTGACATATTAAAAACGGTATTTTTTACAGGGGTATATTGCAAATTGCCAAGCGGTAACATTATTGACAGCTACACTATCATTAAACAAGGTTGACCCTTTTTTCAAACTAGATCCAAGAGTCACTTTAATATCTAACGGGGGATGGGGGGCGTCAATCCCTACAAGTGGCTCATCCGATACCTTAACCTTTAAATCACCCGCCATTAGGTTAGTCATAACCAAATCTAAGGTACGATTATGAACATTAAGTATGTTATTTACCTGACGAAATCCACAGAACTCGAGAAAATATTCCAAATAACAATGCACATCGTCTGGAGCCGAAGGCATATTAAAATCGCCCACTACTATAACCGATTCATACTTTATACAAACTTTCTCCAAAATAATAAACATATGCATATATTCACAATAATTAGAACTTGGAGGTATATACACTACGCAACAGCAAAACAACATCTTATTTCTACAGCTGACCGTCGCACAAACTATCTCAAATAATGTAGTTCAGAAGACGAGTACAAACAACTGTATACGCCAAAAACACATCAGCCACCAAAATTGTATGGTCTGCCTAAAATACACAAGGCCAACGTGCCGTTGCGGCCCATTGTAAGTCAAATTGCTTCTCCTACTTACGATCTTGCAAAGCACGTAGCGTCCGTATTACAACCTTCTTAGACGTGAAAGTGACCGTGAGATTGGATGGGTCCTTGGCACACTGTGTGTACCGCAAACCGACTCACACGGATAGGTACTTACACGGTACCTCGCATCATCATCCCCGACACCTGCAGTCCGTTATGACATCTCTCAAGAATAGAGCTTACGATCTGTGTGACCCTGAACATTTAGAGCGAGAGCTGGACCATGTTCAGGAGGTACTAAAAAGCAACGGGTATCAGGTAAAAGGACAAATGAAGCAGCCGACAAGCAGACGCAAACATCCAGAAGTGAACCGACAGCCAGCCTACATGCCTTATGTCAAAGGGGTAATGGATAAGATCGGCTCCATCTTAAAGAAATACTCGATAAAGACAATTTATACACCCGGCATAAAGGTTCACAACATCGTGGGTTCGCCAAAGGATGTAGTTCCGTTACAAACCCCAGGTGTTTATAAGGTGGATTGCAGCTGCGGTAGTTCGTATATAGGCCAAACGAAGCGTACTATAGCTGAAAGGGTCAAGGAACATATCGCAGCTGTAAAGAAATGCAACACTAGTAAATCCGCGATCGCAGAACATTTACTTGAAGCAGGCACTAATCATTGGATTGAATTTCATCACACGCAAGTCCTCTCTACTGAACGGCACTATTATGCAAGAGTTGTACGTGAAGCGATTGAGATTAAAAAACATGAAACATTCAATCGGGAAGAGGGGTTTAAATTATCAGGAGCGTGGAATCCAGTGATTAGTAACATAAAATCTCGCTTTTGTGCACAGTCGGGTAAACATCAGAATAGGCGCGCGTCGGTTAGCTTACAGAATAGGGACACCGTGAGTGTAGTGTGTGACGGTACGTGGAGAAAAAGTAACATCAAGAATAACGAAGATGTGCGGGTGGATGGAGAAACTTCTACCACGCGTACTCGACGACGGAGGGCGTGCGCCGCTGAGCCAGTCAGCCTGTGACCACGGCCGGTGCAACCTGGTCGAAACGTCAGGCACCAAAGGTATGTGGAATAACCGCGTTTAGCCCCGTTATTAACAAATATACTGATATCTCAAATAAGGCCGAGTCCACATTTTCAATTTTTACTAACTTTATGTCGAGCCACGACGATACAGCCACGAAAACTCCCCCGTGTTTCCGGCCGTCCATTCGGTCGCACCTTAGTACTGTAAATCCTGGTGGAATAAGTTCGCCGTCTTTAATTGAACAATTTACTCCAGACTCAGTAATTGCAAATATGTCATAACTCGAACCTAACAAGTTTTCATAGAATGTTTTCGTCTTTGTTCGTAATCCTCGGACGTTCTGGTAATAAATATGAATGGACTTATTGGTTTTCCCCCATTTTCTTGGTGGGTCTTTGTGAGTTACGAAACCACACCCACTCATTGAATTTTGTATTAACCGGCCAACTATCCACGTTATTCATTTTGCCGAACTCCGACTCTGGTACCCCCACCATAAAAGAAGCATAATCTCTTTTGGTTCTAGGTATAATTTTTTCCACCTTAATGTCATCCGTTGAGCAAATGGTTTTGACATGGTTCATTATTGCCTCCACAGTAGTATTAGGATGCAGAGACCAGATATGCATATACTTTTTCTGTTCAATAGCTTGGAATTCCGAGATCTGAGAATTGCCTCCCTTCAAGATTGAAGTAAATTTAACCTTCTTCCTGTTAACAACTTTCCAACCATCATCATCAGACTCACTTGCTTTGTCGTTCAGATATTGCCGCTGAGACGAGGCTATATAATTGTCAACAGTGTTATTATTCTGTGTGACTATGCCCTTAGGTTTATTACGTCTAGCGGCTGCTCGACGTGAGCGCGCAGTCACATTGGAATTGTTAGGCGACGCCGTCTCTGGGAGACTCGGTACAATTAGTGTTGTCTTACTCGAACGCTGCTCCGCCAATACCTTTATATGTTCTGCCATCCCACTCCCATCATTTGAGCAAACAACATTTTCAATTTTCGTTGATAAATTCTCAATTACAGTCACAAGATTGTTAATGACGGTAGAACAATTTTCGATTATCAGATGTTGTTCATCTATTTTCTTATTTTGCGCCTCAATTAGTGCCGTTTGCGTTGAGATCTTCAATGACAACGCAGAAACTTTCTTCGACAACTCGCCAATTGCAGTTTCAACATTAAATTTGGACATTTTACCAAGAATAATATGTAATAAAAAACACAGACACAGTGGCACCCTCACACTTTGCACGCGCGCGATTTATACATTTTTGTGTAGACCTATATAAGGAACACTTAATTTTTTGGTCTCTTAGGGCTTAGGCAGCGTTAACGGTGAGAGTGTCTATGTCTGTGATATATTATGCGAAAGCGGAGGGTAGAAGGAGTCAGGGTAGGCCGAGACTTACATAGGAGGACCACGTGAGTAGATTGCTCAAAAACGGAAAAGTACTGGGATACCCAGATGTGCATGTATGAAGCGATTGATGAATCTGCAAGAAGCGAAAGAAGTATGCATGGACCGTGAAGCCTGGTGATCTGCCCTCTCTGACTACCCCGTCAGGGATACAGCGTGAAGATAGTTAGTTTTTAGTTAGTTTAGAACTGAAGAGAAAGAATTCTTGTATTACGTGTTTTATTTAAACCAAAAAAAAACTAAAATAAAAAAGAAATAATACATTTTTTTAACCTCCAAGCAATGTAGACATTAAAGAATCTATAACAAAGAAATCTCAGTTGATTATTTCCTTTCATCGAGTTCCGTTTCACGGATATATTTTCCCTGAATGGCAAAAATAATTAATAAAAGAGACGTTACGTTCACACGCTGACTTTCAGATAAACACAACGAGCTTCGAACAGAACGTGAATAGAGCTGTGCCAATCAGAAATCAAAAGGACAAAAAACTGTTTGTTCTCGGCTGTTAATTAAACATGATCAATAGTTTGTCGGAGTAAAAATGGCACTGCGTTCAACATTTTTGTTTAGTATTTGTAAATAGTTGTTATTGCATAACTACTATAAAACTACAAGATGATGCTTTCAGTTCCGCGCGATGAAGTTGAGTAATTTTCCCGTACCAGTTTGCCGCAGGAACTTTTTCCTGTGATAGTCTATATATTGATCTAGGTTGTTTTTGTTGTGTATTGTATAGTTGTTATTGCATAACTACTGTAAAACTACTAGATGATGCTCTCAGTTCAGAGCGACGAAGTTGAGTAATTTTCCCGTACCAGTTTGCCGCAGGAACTTTTTCCTGTGATAGTCTATATATTGATCTAGGTTATTTTTGTTGTGTATTGTATATTTGTTATTGCATAACTACTGTAAAACTACTAGATGATGCTCTCAGTTCAGAGCGATGAAGTTGAGTAATTTTCCCGTACCAGTTTGCCGCAGGAACTTTTTCCTGTGATAGTCTATATATTGATCTAGGTTGTTTTTGTTGTGTATTGTACAGTTGTTATTGCATAACTACTGTAAAACTACTAGATGATGCTCTCAGTTCAGAGCGATGAAGTTGAGTAATTTTCCCGTACCAGTTTGCCGCAGGAACTTTTTCCTGTGATAGTCTATATATTAATCTAGGTTGTTATTGTTGTGTATTGTATAGTTGTTATTGCATAATTATTATAAAACTACTATAATACTATTATGGTAATCCCACCGAGTTGTAAAAGACACGTCAATGGGCTCGCCACCTATTACGTGGGACAAAAATGCATACGGTGAAATTTGGGCGTTTAGTATGCCTCTGCCTACCTCTTCGGGCTAAAGGCGTGACAATATGTATGTATATGTATTGTAGGAGAAACATACCTACCTTAAAATAAGTTTTAAATCAACCTTGTATTGTAAAGGATGTCATCAAGCAACCCATTGTCTAAGTGTTCGATTTTAATTCATTCAGACCAATTTAGGTCCTTCACGTTATTATCACCAAGGATATTGAAAATTGAAACAAATGTGAAAAACTATGGCACTCACTTATTCGATTCCCTTAGTCGTTGCGTCAACGCATACAACATGCCAAGCTCACAGCCTATTACGTGGGGATAAATATAACCAGTATTATGTGAGCTTAACCTTTGCCTTTGCCCTGGTGAACCTGCTGACTGACAGGCGGCCTGACTGAAAGACGACCTGCAGACAGACGAGGCAATGACGCAGGCCCTCTTACAGGGTTAGGAAGTCAGACGGCAGTCGCTTTCAACAATACCAAATATTAAACTATAGCTACTTCCCGCGGCCAATTTAAACTACGGGTTCAAATCGAAGTAAGGTTTGGAAACCACTAGGAATACATTAAGATGAAGAGGTTTTGCCTCAGCCAAACTGAAAAAAAATCTGTATTTACGGTTACATTATTTGATAGTGGTACATACCTCGGCAATCCGTCATTCGATGGTAATAGAAGTCAGACGTGAATGAAAAGGAACCAATTTTCTATTTCGGGAATGTATTTCAGTGTAGGGACACAGTACACATGTGAGCAGTAAGGAAAATACATGTAAAATGGACTACCCACGCATATGCACAAATCTACAAGTCCAGTGAGTGGATATCGCAGTGCAGGTGGCCAGTAGCAAATGTTGCAGTGTTCACTTTATATTTATTTAGTAATGTTATGTGGATGTATGATACGATTGATGAATCTGCAGGAAGCGAAAGAAGTATGCATGGATCGCGTAGCCTGGCGATCTGTCCTCTCTGACTACCCCGTCAGGGATACAGCGTGAAGATAGTTAAGTTAAGTTAAGTTAAATAAGATATTTACTAGTTGACGCCCGCGGCTGCGCACGCGTGGTGAAGATTTCCCGTTCTCGTTTCCCACTGGACCCTGTTCCCGTGATAAAAAATAGCCTATATGTTATTCTAATGGGTAAGCTATATTATTGCAAAGTTTCATCAAAATCCATTCAGTAGATTTTGCGTGAAAGAGTAACAAACATCCATACTTACAAACTTTCGTTTTTATAATATTAGTAGGATTGCTTAGACAACTCTCCGTGGAGAATGGGTACATAAATTTTGATTTAGGCTTAGTTTCCTTTCTGCTCAAATATGTACTGTGGTAGAGGTGACCTATGAATGACGAACGAGCTTGGTTCTCTCACGAGATATCGTTGCTCTGACCGTATTTATTTTGGCATTCGCTACGGTTTCGTACATTTTCATTGATTTATACGGGTACATTTACGTGTGATGGTCTAACGGAATAGGTGGAGTCAGAATGTTGTGTTTCTAGGTGCCCATTAGTTGCTGCTACGTGGGTGAAAATTTATGTGTGCGTGCGGCGTGTATGTGTGTCTGTATATAGAACATGTAAACTAACATTATAAAGATTATTATTTGTTTGTTTGGTTAAACACGTTAATATCCATAAATACTATTTCTAAAAGAGCATTTTTTTTTCTGGATAGTCCATTTATCGAGGAAAGCTTTAGGTTATACATTTCAAAGTATTATCAGTATTATTTAAGAACGCGGAGTAGTGTTTATTAATGACTAGCTCTGTGGCGCGGTGGGAGTGTAATCGACTGCTAAGCAAGAGGTCGTGGGTTCGATTCCCACACAGGATAAAACTTTGGTTTGTTCCGTGTCTGGGTGTTATTTATCCATAATATGTATGTATTTAGAAATATATAAGTATGTTTATCAGTTATCTGGTTAGCATAGTACAAGCTCTGCTTTTGTGTTGTCCCAATGATATTTATTTATTTTATTTATAAAAGCAAATCGGGTATACAGTATTGAAAAATTATAAACGACGGGATTTAATGGGTGCCACGGGGTTCGAATATGTCACGGGCGAAGCAGCTAGTCCATTATATGTAATATCAAGGAAAAATTAAGTTATATTTTTTTCATATCGTAAGCTAGCCAATAAACGGATATGCTTTTATAAATATGGCTAGGTTTATATTTGAAAAGTAACATAGATTACTCTGTCCCGAAAAAATACCTTATTCCCATGAGAACCTGCGTTTATATAATAAATAAATAAATAAAAATACCCACGTAACAGGTGGAGAGCCGAATGACGTATTGAAATGAACAGGGACAGGTTATTGCGATCCGCTATTGAAATTTTTCAGGCACATTGTGCCTGTAATTTGGCTTAACGACAGCATTATTACTGGCAACCGGGATATCCAGCTTAACATGACTTGCATAGTTCGGAAACGCTTCTAAATGGATATGCCACAAAGCGGTAACCCATCTGATAAACAGTTATAGTGAAAGTTACTTAACGCAGTAATCGTTTACAGAACCCTGAGCAAGCGGGGTTACGAGCGCCTTCGGTTTCGGCGTCTACTCCAATACAAACACATATATACGCACAGCTTGTACTCTACAATACATATACATATACAACATATAATACATTTCATATGGTTCAGTGAACTGAAAAAGCAAAGATTAATGTTCACACTAATTGTGGCAGCGACTGTACTCTGCTTTCCAAAGATCTACACGACTGTACAAAAACGGTAATTTGTACGCGTCGTTTAAGAAAGAGATAGTATCACATTTTTGGTTACAAAGAAAGTGACGGATATAGTAGAAAAATATTCCCTGTACCTTTTATTAATTACTCGAGTACAACGTTTGAAGCAAAAAGACTTGTGATTGGAATACAAAGAGATAACAGGCTGCGAAACTTTTTACGCGGTTGTAAATACATATATTCAACCAACTTATGTACAAAATATGTATTTGTACACGATTGTACTTTATACATAATTATCCTACGTACTGAGTACAATCGTGTACAAAATGTAGTACGTGTATTTCAAAATTAGGTCTTTTTATAATTTTTCTTATGAGGTTATAGACTAAACAAGTAAACAGTACACCATTAATGGTTACCACAGTTGCCACCATAGACCATTGCAACAGCAGCGGTGTTACAATTGTATTGATGTTGTCACGCTGGTAGCCACTACTGAACTGCACTCAATTTAAATAGTCATTTATACATAATTATCCTACGTACTGAGTACAATCGTGTACAAAATGTACTACGTGTATTTCAAAATTAGTTCTTTTTATAATTTTTCTTATGAGGTTATAGACTAAACAAGTAAACAGTACACCATTAATGGTTACCGCAGTTGCCACCATAGACCATTGCAACAGCAGCGGTGTTACAATTGTATTGATGTTGTCACGCTGGTAGCCACTACTGAACTGCACTCAATTTAAATAGTAATTTATACATAATTATATGCATTTTATGCATACCCTCTATTATTGGTAAATTGAAAAGTACGGTTAGCATATAAAGGTATCGATTATTTCTATCGTTTATCGATGCACATAAAATATAGTTATTATTTCTCACTATAAACAAATAGTTAGTTTGGGAGGTCGCTTTCATTAATGCCAGTTTCTAGCACCCAATAACAGCGGACCCCAATCTTCAAATCCAGGTAGGATATGGAAGCAACTGGTAATACGCTAAAATGAGAAATGAAAAACAGCAAACTTATGGTACGACGACCCTCAGATGAACCGACGACCTGGAAAAGGTCACAGGGACCGTACGTTCTGGCGGGAATTGGGAGAGGCCTACGTCCAGCAGTGGACTGCCATCGGCTGATTTAATTAACTAGCTATCTTCACGCTGTATCCCTGATGAGGTAGTCAGAGAGGACAGATCGCCAGGCATCGTGATCCCTGCATACTTCTTTCGTTTCTTGCAGATTCATCAATCGCTTCATACATGCACGTCTGGGTATACGAGTACTTTTGACTTTTCCTTTTTTACTTTTACCTTTTTTTTTCCTTTATTTGGCTGTTTTAATTGATTTTGATATTGACTTTTTTTCCCGCTGTATCCCTGACACGGTAGTAAGAGAGGACAGACTCTCTGACTACCGTGTACCGCCGAGGCTTCCCGATCCATGTATAGTACTTCTTTTGCTTTCTACAGATTCATGACATGACAAAATATATGACATATTGTCACGCCTTTATCCCCGAAGGGGTAGGAAGAGGCATACTATACGCCCACATTTCACCGTATGCACTTTTGTCCCACGTAACAGGTGGTGAGCCCATTGCCGTGTTGAAATAGACAGGCGCAGGCTGTTGAAAAATTTTCAAGGCCTTCAACCGGGACCAACGGCTTAACGTTATTCCGAACCCCGGAAACGCTCGCAAATGTAAATGCCACAAAGTGCCCTTGACTTAACCACAGATAACACAACAGTATCCATAATTTTTGATAATGGATTGAATAATGGATGACCAACCCATGGTATTAGAATGTGGGACACTTTTTCACATAGCGCCATCTAGCCCAAAGTAAGCTAATATTAGCTTGTGTTATGGGATCTAGATAACTGATAAACATACTTATATATTTCTAAATACATACATATTATAGATAAATAACACCCAGACACAGAATAAACCATCGTGCTCATCACACAAAGTTTTATCCTGGGTGGGAATCGAACCCACGACCTTTTGCGTAGCAGTCGGATGCACTCCCACCGCGCCACAGAGGCAGTCAAGCACTTATTTCTATGTTGGTTAAATAGCTATCAACTGCCGCTGGCGCCCCATTAATCTTTATGAAAAATTGTTTCATACACCTTACTAAGTTGAAAATGATGAGATGTGCGTGTTTATACTCGTACATCCATCATGCTGAAGGCTGGTAAACTAGATATTTCGTTGAAGCTCTAAACTTACTATTTATAACTATACTCATATTTAACTAACTAACTATCTTCACGCTGTATCCCTGACGGGGTAGTCAGAGAGGACAGATCGCCAGGCTTCGCGATCCATGCATACTTCTTTCGCTTCTTCGAGATTCATCAATCGCTTCATACACGCACGTCTGGGTATCCGAGTACTTTTGACCTTTCCGTTTTTGAGCAATCTGCTCACGTGGTCTTCATATGTAAGTCTCGGCCTACCCTGACTCCTTCTACCCTCTACTTTTGAACAATATATATTCTTCGTCAATCGTTCCTCACTCATTCGTTGGACGTGTCCAAACCAACGGAGCACGCCCTTTTCCAGCTTAACGCTGACACTTTCATTCAAACCTGCCAAATTGCGTATCACTTCGTTACGTATTCGGCCAGCCAAGGTAACGCCGCACAACTTTCGAAGTGATCGCATCTCCACAGCATTCAATTTACTTTCATGCATCTGCTGACATACCCAGGTTTCACTACCGTAAAGCAAAGTTGGCACTAGCACTGCGTTATGAATCGCCAGTCGTGCTTCTTTTACGATGCTTTGTCGCTTTACTAACTGGGACAAAGCACCGTTAACTTTGTTTCCGGCAGCTACTCGCCGTTCCACATCCGAATCACATCTTCCATCCGCGCTAAACATACTTCCTAAATACACAATTTCATTTAGCCCAGTCATATTAGGTAAAAAAAGGGGTCAACCTCGGAATGAAAGATAATAAGCTGCAAATTGGTATGAACCTTTGTTTTGTCATTCTAAATATTGTCTCAAAAGTCACAATCGTTATCGTGTCCGCGTCTCAAGATATTCAAGGTCAAAGCACATCGTACAGTCATATACGGCCTAATGCAAGGTCAAGCGTGAGTTATGGTTATCAGTACGTTATAAAGTCAATTATTTACTTGGAAATTATAATTATTAAACAATGCCTATTATTTATGTACTAACTATTAATTATTTATATTTAATTAAAGTAAGTAACTTGATTATTTATATATAATTATTCATATTTAACTATTTAAGTATAAAATATTATTAATTCTGGATTATATATTTTAGTTTTATTTTAAGTTAACACGACATTATATATCTTTTCTTTAAAACGCGTAAATTTCTCAATACTTATATACCTGGAAATACTTGTCCCTACCCTATGCCCTTTTCTATTCAATGCCGGGGCAGATGTTCTATAGTATTCAAGGCCACTCTCTCCACTTTGTATGAGTCAAGATTATTCGTTAGTTTGAAATTGTACCGTTGCAACTACGGACGTACGGTTTTAAGAGCTATGGCTGATTTGTGTTTTATATGTGATAAGAAACTTTCAGAAGGTGTTTCTGTGAATGTCGTACGTGGTTTACAAACTTTAAAAACTGCAAGTATTGAAAGAAATGATGGACATATAGACTATTTAAATACTTTAAGTTCTGTAAATGTGCATTCCGAGTGTCGAAAAGTGTACACGAGTAAAAATGTTATTATTGCATCAAAACGACGCACAGATGAGAGTGAACCTTCAACGTCAAGTGCACCTCGTAAAAAACGAAATGAAGTCTTTGATTTTGGAAAGTTATGCTTATTTTGTGGCCAAGAAGCTGAAGAAATAGCAGAAAAGAAAAAAAAATTAAATTATAGACGGACAATAAGTAATGTAAGTACTCTTGCATTCAAAGACAACGTAATTAAGAGAGCAGAAGAACGAAACGATTCCTTAGGAGAATTAGTAAAGGAACGTATATATTACGAGTATGATTTGATCGCTGCTGAAGCAAAGTATCATACTATTTGCTATACCAACTTTTTAACCCGAGTACCATCTGCAGATAAAAAGCCTCGCCAAGATGATCAAGTCACTCAAGCAATGAAGGAGATTTTTTATTATATAGAAAATAATGAAGATTCTCAATTTACTTTGAAAGAACTTAAAGATGTCCCTACGGAATACATACCTGACGGTAAGACAATTATTACAAAATTACAACAAAAGTATTTAACTGATATAATATTCACAAAAAAAATTGGATCATTTACAATTATATCTTTCCGTGATACACAGCTTAACGTATTATCAAAAGCTTGGTACGAAAATAAAAAAAAGTACTCCTGTAGAAGAACGTCTACGGATTGTAGAAGCTGCTGCGGCTATTATTAGGGAAGACATCAGATCATCTGTAGTTGAAACAAAAACGTATCCACCTCCGAATAAAATGCTAGATTGTATTAATGAAGAAATACCAAAAACATTATCACATTTTTTGGAAGAAATGATATTAAAAAATAGAAAAGGACAAGTAGATCATTTAAAAACGAAATGCACATCTATTAGCCACGCAATAATGGCTTCGATACGAGCACGTTCATTTTCATCACAGCTACTGTTGGGCCTTTCCGTATTTCTTCACAGAAGATATGGGTCTAAAAAATTGTTGGATGTTTTATCATCTTTAGGATTTGCTGCATCATATAGTAATACCATACAGTATGAAGTTTCAGCAGTTTACCATCCACAACCTCGTATTTTACCATCAGAGTCTGGTGCGTTGGTACAATATGTTGGAGACAATGCAGATATTAATGTCAGTACTCTTGACGGTAATAATACTCTTCACGTTATGGGAATGATAAAAATAATTACTCCGAAAGATGCTGTAATTTATGATGATCGCATAAAAAAATGTACAACTAAACCGAGTGCAAAAGAGTTAGCAGCAATATCACATGTATCTCTTTTAGCATATGAAAAGCCAGTTGTACCTGGGTACAGCAAGATTCAAGTCCAAAATGTACATGATGATCAAGTACTGATTGAAAAAAAATTTAATGCAGTTGATTTGTTGTGGTTATACGGAAAATGGAAGAATCTTTCACCGTTGCCAGGGTGGAATGGCTATCTTCAACAACTTACGAAAAATAATCAAAATTTTTCAACTTCTCAGGTTATATTTCTACCTTTCATTGATCATCCTGCCAGTAATTTAGACACAATTTATACAACTTTACATAGTGCTATAAATATTGCCAAGTCACATCAACAAAAAACGTGCATAATTACATTTGATCAGCCCCTGTACTCAAAAGCACGTGAAATGGTTGCTGCGTCAGATGCAAACTCAGACTTGTCTAAAACAGTTGTCAAACTTGGAGGATTTCATATGCTCATGTCTTTTCTTGGATGCATAGGACATGTAATGGACGGTAGTGGTCTCAAGGAAGCTTTAAGTAAAATATATGCTACAAATTCGGTCGACAAAATGTTGAATGGTCACGCTTATGCAAGAAGTATCAGAGGCCATATATTATTACGACTTGCATTATCAATAAAGATTTTTGAAGAGATGAAAATTGAAAATTGTGTGTTAGATGAGTTAATTGAACAGATAACTAGTCGCGATGTTTCCTACGAAGATGTTGAAGGATGTACGAGCAGCTCCAACTCGTTAATTGATCAATTTCAGGATAAACTAAAAGAATTAAAAGCTCGAGGTCCCACGGCACAGTTATGGGTGCAATATTTTGAAATGGTATCAATAGCCCTAGATTTCATTCGCGCTGAAAGGCTGGGACTTTTTCAAGAACATTTGGATGCAGTGCGAAAAATGCTGCCCTATTTTCATGCTGGTGGTCATTTCCTATATGCGAAATCAGCTCATTTGTATCTTCAAGATATGTTAAAACTTGAGGAGACAATGGATCAACAGGCTTTTGAGAACTTTAAAAACGGATTCTTTACTGTAAAACGAACAGAAAAATTCAATTCTGGTACATGGACAGACATGGTAATCGAGCAAAGTCTGATGAAATCTATGAAGACAGAAGGAGGAGTATCTCGAGGCCGAAGTACACAAGAAAGTGTTCTATGTAAGTGGGTATATGCTATGTATGCCACGAATACAATTTGTGAAGAAATTGAACGGTTTTGTAACATTTCTTTCGATTCTGTGGACCAACATGTTGATGCTAGAGATTCACGAATAAAAAGGGATGATACTGATGTAAATGAACTGGTTGGTTGGTTTACGCTTCATAATCCCTTTCCAAATACGAATCAGTTGGTATCCTTAGCTTCAGGAATCGTTGGAAATGACCAAATTAATTGTCACCGAGCCCATGAAATCGGATTGCAATCTATGGTAAAGATAACTGGTTTGAACTTCAACGAAATAAAGTTAAAACGCGTCGATAAGGTTTTACCGCTTTCAGCCATTAACAAATCTGTCAAAATTAATGATTGTAAAGTTTCTATAGATCCAATGTTACTTTTCCAGAGAATAACTGTAAGCAAAAAATTTGAAAGTAATTTACAAGAATATCTTCAGTATGAACTAAGCCCGTATCCGACATCTTTATTTGATAGTAATGGCATGAGAAAAACCACGAAAGCAAAATTATATGACAATATGATGCCTGTCGTTATCGATCTTGATGAAAATAATGTAACATACATCATCGATGGTGGATTTCTTCTGCATCGCGTCGTATGGAGCAAAGACGATACTTTCTCTATTATTTTAAATAAGTACATTAAATATTTACAAACATATTATGGCTCAGCAATTGTTGTTGTATTTGACGGATATTCGGACTATAGTAAAAATATTAAAGCACTGGAACAACAAAGAAGAACTGCTGCACTTTCAAAATCATATGAAGTTTGTTTTGACGAAACAATGGTTGTGCCAATCAGTCAAGAAAAATTTTTATCAAATCGGTCTAATAAAAAAAAATTTATCGACATGCTTGTTGAAAAATTTAAAACTGTTAATATCACAACAAAACAAGCCAGAGATGATGCTGATGTTCTCATCATTGACACAGCTATTGCCTTATCAGAACATCAAAAGACTGCTGTCATCATAGGAGAAGATATCGATTTGCTCGTTATTTTAATTGGACGTACTCAGTCACATCATCAGGAAATTTTTTTGAAAAAAGTTGGCAAAGGCAATGTCAAAACACAAATATATTCTACTAAAAGTTTTGAAGCGCTCGTGGCCCCGCGGTCTCAGTGTTCGGTAAACGATCACTGAGGTACGCAACTTTCACTATGGCTGGTCGTCGGATGGGTGACCACTTTGTGGCATTTACATTTGCGAGCGTTTCCGTGCTTCGGAAGGCACGTTAAGCTGTTGGTCCCGGTTGCCAGTAAAATGGCAGTCGTTAAGCCTGGTTGAAGGCCTTATAGGCGGCTTAATAAATTTCAACAGCAGGTAGCCACAACCTGCGTCTGTCTATTTCAACACGGCAATGGGCTCACCACCTATTACGTGGGACAGGAATCCACACGGTGAAAAGTGGGCATATAATATGCCTCTGCCACCCCTTCGGGGATAAGGCGTGATGGATATTTAATTACTAAAAGTTTTGACCAATATCCTCGTACTAAAAAGCACATTTTATTTTTACACGCATTCAGTGGCTGTGACACGACTTCTGCGCTATTTAAAAAAGGAAAAAAAAATGTTACTAGAGCATTGGAAAAAATTCCTGATTTAGATAAACTGGTGGAAGTATTTCAACAAGAAAACTGGCCAAAACAAACATTATTAGAAAATGGAGTGCGCATCTTGTTGGCATTATATAATGCTCCAAAATCTGAGGACAACATTGATCATTTCCGCTACACGCAATTCATCAAATTTACAAAACTAAATAAACCTGTACAACTGTCAACACTTCCACCAACAAGTGTAGCAGCTCATCAACACATAAAACGTGTCTACTACCAGATTCAAACGTGGTTAGGGAAGGACTTAGAACCTCAAGAATGGGGCTGGATGCTTGAAAATGAAATCCTGGAGCCCATACGAACGTTATTACCTCCAGCACCAGCCGAACTACTAAACGTAATATTTTGCAATTGCAAAAATGGTTGTGGTTCCCGCTGTGGATACAGAAAATCAGGGCTACAATGTTCTTTAGCTTGCGGCCAGTGCAACGGACAAGCTTGCCTCAACGCTTCACTGTATCCAAGTAATCCCGATGAAGAAAATACATATGATCCCGATATTCTGGAAGGTTTGGAGATGAACATGACAGATAATGAGGATGATGACAATGAATCGAACATTTTTGAGCGACAAGAAGAAGAAGACGACGAAGAAGAAGAAGATAATTAGCTTCCATTTCCAATTTCATTACAATTAAAATCAACAAAGATACTTTTGATATTTGAACTCAGATTTTGATAAATGTATATTATGCCGTATTTAATAATAAATAAAAATATGTGTAATATATATACTCTTACTATCATTTTAACTTAAAATAAAACTAAAATATATAATCCAGAATTAATAATATTTTATACTTAAATAGTTAAATATGAATAATTATATATAAATAATCAAGTTACTTACTTTAATTAAATATAAATAATTAATAGTTGGTACATAAATAATAGGCATTGTTTAATAATTATAATTTCCAAGTAAATAATTGACTTTATAACGTACTGATAACCATAACTCACGCTTGACCTTGCATTAGGCCGTATATGACTGTACGATGTGCACTTCGCGCTCTACCTTCAAAACGGTTGGTCGTATGAAAAAAAAGTTTAAACAAAAGTTGTAGGGAATTTTATAGCCTACAACTTTTATAATAAATGCAAATCTCATTTAACCGATAGGAAGCCAGATATTCGCGAAAAACCGATTTTTGTGACCTTTGACCGTCGGCTTCTGATGAGGCCATGAGCACCGCATCATCAGCGTACAGCAGACAGTTTACTGTAAAGTCACCCAAATTCACACCCATATTAAAATCTTTCAACTTCTGCAGGCAACTGTCCAGATACACTATGAACAGCCAGGCGGACATGACACATCCCTGTTTGACGCCTGTACAGACATCAAAAAGAGGTGACACATCCCCCCCTACTCGCACGCAAGCCTTACAGTCCCTATAAAGCGACTGTATTGCCCGCAGTAGCGAGCCGTCCACACCATATCCTGGCAGCAAGTCCCACAGCGTTTCTCTCACAACGTTAACAAATGCTTTCTCTAGATCCACAAAAGCGCAGAAAACCTTCTGGCTAAGAGCCAGAAACTTTTCCGCGATCATGCGGAGAGAAAACACTTGATCCATGCAACCTCTTCCACGTCGGAATCCGCATTGAGCCTCCCATAAATACCTTTCAGACTTTTCTTGCATTCGTGCCGTTATAACCTTTGCATACACCTTACTAGCTAAGCTGACCAAGCTGATCGCCCTGTAGCTGGAGCAGTTTAGGCGCGAGCCTTTCCCTTTGTAAATAGGTACTACAACTGCTACTCGCCAGTCATCTGGGACCTCACCCGTCCGCCAGCACAAGTTGCATAACAGACATAGTGTGTCCCAGACACGCGACCCACCGTACTTGATCATCTCAGCAGTGACTCTGTCTTTTCCCGCAGCCTTACCACATTTCATACTTCTTATCGCTTGTTCTATTTCTTTCATACTAATGACTTCAATGACATCGGGATCCGGAGCATCGAAGTGAGCTCCCCTTCCCGATGTGGCATCTCTGTCTTTTCTTGCATACATCTTTCCATAAAATTCACTCCATCTCTGCAGGACGTCACTTTGGTCTGTTAGGACGTCATTGTTATGCCTCATTCCACCATGCATCACGCTTATTACTACTGCCTCTTTTCGTTTCTCCACACACTTCCACAGCGGCATTTATCATACTATCCCTAAGGTTCTGCCATACACTTTCCACATTCTCACTGCTTACATTGACATCGCCAAGCTTTTCGGCTACCCTTTCATTATATTTATCCCTAATGGATGCATCCTGCAGCTTCCAGCTTTTGATGCTATAAGTCGGCTCAGGTTCAGGACACTCGGTACGATGACGCCAACCCGCGAACAGACCCCTAATCCTAGTTATGACTAGGTAGTGGTCTGATCCCAGCTCAGCGCCTCGATAAACCCTTGTGTCCATCACCTGTTTACGGAGCCGACTATCCATTAGGAATAGATCTATCATGCTTCTCTTTGACTTACATCTCCTCGTATACATATGAATTTGTTTGTGGTTGAACATTGTGTTCGCCACAAACAAATCCTTTTCCTTACAAAATGCCAGTATTAGCTTGCCAGCGTCGTTCACCCTTTTATCCCCATACTTCCCGAGTACCGACTCAAAACCATCGCGAGCAGTACCCACCCATCCATTCAAGTCTCCACATACTATAAGTCTTTCATTTCCTTCTATCACATTTAGAGCTTCTCTCATACTCTCCCAGAAGTCCTCTAGCTCACTCGCGTTCGACGAAGATACTGGCGCGTAAGCAGCTACCAGGAAAATCTTCGTCAAACCAAGTTTTACACGGATCCAGAGGATTCTAGGACCTATCAGTTTGTACTCATACATACCGGAGGCCAATCGCGAGGACAGCAAAATTCCAACCCCCCGACTGCCATGCTCGCTCTCTGGTACTCCAGACCAAAGCGCGAGCATCCCACCCGGGAGCTCCAAGACTTCGCTGCCCTTGCGCTTGGTCTCTGTCAAGCACACTGCATCTAACTTTCTCTCATTCATAACATCCATCAACTCATTCATCTTATCTGTCATTCCTCCCCTAACATTCCACGCAGCTACCCTGCACTCCATCCTCCACTTCCCGCCGTGTCGGGCCGCGCGTGTAGGGTGGCGGTCCCCTACGCCGCTCTGGCTCACACTTTTCGCACCAGCGGGGACGAACTGGTGCGCGTCGCCTCGGGGGCACGCCCTAGCAGTAATCGCCCTGGTGGCACTCGTGTTGGAGTAGAATTGCAGCCGTAGCTGGCAGGGATGGCGACGTGCACGCTTCTACTCTTCATCCCCATATTTAAATTACATTTCATACTCATATTTAAAGCTGAAAAGTTTTTTTGTTTGGATGAACGTGATAATCTCAGAAACAACTGGTTCGAATTGAAAAAAAAACCGGTCAAGTACGAGTCGGACTCTTGCACCGAGGATTTTGTATAAAAATAATACCAATTGTAGTAAAAAATAGTAAACTTGAGTATCAATACTAATATTATAAAGCTGAAGAGTTTGTTTGTTTGGTTGAACGCGCTAATCTCAGGAACTACAGGCCGGATTTGAAAAATTATTTTTGTGTTAGATAGTTCATTTATCAAGAAAGGCCATGATTATACGCCATCACGCTACTACCCTGGAGAGCGGAGCAGTAGTCATAAATATCGACAAATCGGGCAATTTTTTTGGATAAATTATTGTAGAATTTATAAGCGACAAGATTAAATAAGTGCGACGGGAGTTCGAAATATGTCACGTGCGAACCCGGGGGGGGGGGGGTCACCTAGCTTGGTATAAATTTCAGCTTAATACCTCTACGCTTTCTTAAGAAAAAGGGTCATGACAGACAGACAGACGAACGTATAACAAAGTGATCCTATAAGGATTCCGTATTTTCCTTTTGAGGTACGGAACCCTAAATATATTTTTATGTTGAAAGCCCATTTATCAAGGAAGGCTATAAGCTATATATCATTACGCTACTACCCGAGAGAGTGGTGCTGTAATCATATATGTCAACAAATCGGGCAAATTTTCATACAGTAATGTATAAACCAGCTTACTCCAAAAGCTAAGCGTTAAGTAATAATAATAAATATAATGTATTAGACAATACTGTTTAAAATAAAAAATAACAGAAGTGAAAACTTCATTGGCAATCGCATTCAATTATTATATATATATATATATATATATATATATATATATATATATATATATATATATATATATATATATATATATATATATATATATAATTGTATAAATTGATTATACTAAACACAGCGACACAACAGCGAAGAGCAGTTAACTGTATTTTTCTCGTTCGAGTACACTCCGCGTTCCCGAGTTCACCCGATCGAGTCTTTCACCTCAGAGCGTGACAGAGACCAACCGTTGCAGTGTGCTTGACAGAGACCAAGCGCAAGGGCAGCGAAGTCTTGGAGCTCCCGGGTGGGATGCTCGCGCTTTGGTCTGGAGTACCAGAGAGCGAGCATGGCAGTCGGGGGGTTGGAATTTTGCTGTCCTCGCGATTGGCCTAACTTACTAATTATGGAAAAAAATGTGTGCGGTGCGCCAAAAAAAGATTTCACTTTCTAAAAAGTTTTACTTTTAAATCTTTTAGCCAATTGTATTATTTCACGCCTTTGCAATAGCAGCTAGTACGAATAACTATTGATATAAAAAGGAACTCACGTAGGAAAGCGGACCCCGGGCGTCGCGAGACGCAACTGGGACAGACGCTCGGATGATGATGATGATGATGAGAAAAAGGAACTCACGCAGACATAAAAGACCACTTAAAACCCGTTTAACGATAGGAAACGAAACTCGTGTAAGATGGGAAATGGTAGGCTGTTGAGACAATGGCCTGCCATTTACTCGCCATTTACATTTATATTGGACTCCGGAATAGGAAACGAGTGTGTCTGTGCTTGTGTGTGTAACAACATTAGTGAGGGCCCATAACCTGTTTAATAAAAAAATGTATATTCTAAACAATAATAGGGTTGCGACTCCCTTTTTAAATTTGTCGAAAAATAGACGATATAACCGGTGACTGTCACTCCTGTTCGTACATACATACATATTGTCACGCCTTTATCCCCGAATGGGTAGGCAGAGGTAAATTAAACGCCCACATTTCACCGTATGTATTTTTGTCCCACGTAACAGGTGGTGAGCCCATTGCCGTGTTGAAATGGACATTCGCAGGCTGCGGCGACCTGCTGTTGAAATTTTTTAAGCCATATGGGCATATGGCCTTCAACTTGGCTTAACGACTGCCATTTTATTGGCAACCGGGACCAACGGCTTAACGTGCCTTCCGAAGCACGGAACTTGGGTGGGTCTAAAGGGCCGAATAAATTTAATAAAATGTGTCTAATTTAGATGTTAAATTTGGAAGAAATTTTGAACCCGTTGCCTTTTTAGTGAGGTGGTAACAAAAAGGCTAAAAGGTCTTATGTGCTTGACACTAATTAGCACGACCAATTAAAGTCCTGGTAGTCTCGGACTTTAACTTCCTGTTCCTACCTGGTTAGCTATTACCATTCAGTGCCGAAATGCGATCAGTGTGTTCTGAGCACTTTTGGACCTGATACAATCCGATGTGGGCTATTTTATTAACAAATGTATAAAACTGTGTTACTTTATTGAGTTTTAACAATTACTAAGGGCTAGCGCACATACACAACTTGTAGTTGAGTAACTATTTAGTTGTGTATCATATGTCTATAAATACTATATTGAAGCGCGCATACTGTCAACTCTATAGTTGTTCGACAAAAATTCAAGCTGTATCGATCTATTTTTGATTAAAAAGTTGGACAACTATCATAAAACGCTTAATTTGTATTGCATTGTATTGATACACATACCATCGACTAAACAGTCGATCCGCGACAAAACAGTTTAGTCGATGTAAAAGTTGTATATATGCGCTAGCTCTAAGTATTAATACAAAATAAGAGGCAATACGCAATTTGCAAATGCAATTGATAAATCCATTGTGCTCCAAATAGACATTTTTTTGAAAATGAAAAAAAATATTTCTAAAATTTGTAGGCCTTATAGGCTTGAAAAATTTCAACAGCAAGTCGCCACTACCCGCGTCTGTCCATTTCAACACGGCATTGGGCTCACCACATATTACGTGAGACAGGAATACACATGGTGAAAAGTGGGCATACAATATGTATACCTCTGCCACCCCTTCGGGTATCAGGCGTATTAGATAAATAATAAATAAAGAAATTCATTGACTTCTATTAGAATGCTAACTTTTTCATTATACATTACATATTTAAAGTAAAGTGTGTAGCCGCTGGGCTACACACTTTACTTTAAATATTATATAGATAGGCCGCTTAGAGCGACCAGAGATAAAGAAGAGGTACAAACTACATCAATAATTAAATTCTTCATCGCGATATGAGAATTCTCGCGCTGAAGAATGAAATACCTATTCTAACCTATTGAAATATATCATACCTTATTAGACCTGTCCTTTTACATGGCAGTGAGACGTGGCCGATATTGGAGCGACACAAGCAGGAGCTACGTGTCACGGAAATGAAGATGCTGCGGTGGATGTGTGGGGTCACGCGGATGGACCGCGTGAGGAACTCTCGCATCCGCGGCAGCCTTCACGTCCGTGACATTGTAGACAAGTTGCAAGAGTGTCGCCTTCGTTGGTATGGTCACGTCTTGCGGCAACCGCCGGGCTGCGTAGGTAATAAATGTCTGGCCATGTCAGCCCCGCGCGGGTCCCGGTAAGAGGGGAAGACCCAAGAAGTGCTGGCTTGACGTCGTAAGGGATGACATGCGTGCCAATGGTCTAACTACAGGGGATGCCGACGACCGTGCGAAGTGGAGGAGAAAATGTAGGAAAGCGGACCCCGGGCGTCACGAGACGCAATTGGGACATACGCTCGGATGATGATGATTCTATACTGCTTAGTTTTACTTACCTATATTCGGAGAAGAGACACATCTTATAGTACAAGCTAATATTTGCTAGAATTAGACAAAGAGTTGTTTGAGAATGTCCCAAAAAAAATATTTCATATTACATTTCATAGTTTCATAGGTAACACAAAAGCACGTTTTCTATAAAGCAGGGCCTCTATAATCTATACTAATACTAGATGACCCGCACGGCTTCGCCCGTGGCATACCTGGAACTCCCGTCGGACCTATTTAATCCCACCGCTTATAATTGTACAATAATGCATTAAAAATTGTCCGATACGTCGACATTTATGACTACTGCTCCGCTCTCCAGGGTAGTAGCATGATGATAATAACCTATCTTTAAAGTTGGATAAAACTGCACACGGTGTGCAAATTTGATTAAAATCGGTTAAGTAGTTTGGGAGTCCATCGCGGACAAACAACGTGACACGTAATTTATATAAATTAAGATTATAAAGAGTAAAGATTTCTTAGTTTGTTACTCTGTTAAAACTACGGGGCCGATTTTAAAAATTCTCACACCATTAGAAAGCTACTTCTTCGTGAGTGAGATAGGTTGGATTAGATTTTTTAAAATGTTAAGGTTGCCGTTAAAAATCTCGAATAGGAAAACTTCACTACGTGAGCGATGCTGCGGGTATCAGCTAGTATTAGACAAACTGTAGCTATATCTATAACATTCAACTTGATTCTCCTAAGCAAGGACCTCAATATTATAATTTGATGCCGCCTCGACTAATATATTTTGCCTCACAGTGTCTTGTTAATAGGTATCGAACAGGATAAAGCCATTATTCAACAAGGTACCGTAATTTGTTAGTCTGTATTTACTAAAACTACAGAATAATTGATTCTGCGGTCTAACAGTTTCATAATTTTGATGCCAGAGGAGATTCTGTTGAAAAATTCCTTGTCCATACTACAACCGACCACTGCCTTAATTAAAGAAACTGCGATATGAAAATTTAGTTGTAAGTATATTTATAAGAAAGTGATTCTATATCGAGTACTCGTTGACGCCCGAGGCTCGTGTTGAAGTTTTCCCTTTCCAGTTTCCCTCAGAAACATGTTCCCGGGATAAAAAGTAGCATATGTGTTATTCTGATATGTAAGCTATTTTAGCGTAAAGTTTCATTAAAATCCATTCAGTAGATTTTGCGCGAAAGAGTAAAAAACATCCATTCTTACAAACTTTTGCGTGTATAATATTAGTAGGATAAGTGATACAATATGGCACGTTTAACTAAAATGACAGCGTTAAGTTGGAAAAGAACGTGCTCCATGGATACATATTGTGCGAAAGTATTGGGTAGAAGGAGTCAGAGTAGAACAAGACTTATATACGAAGACCACGTGAGCATATTGCTCAAAAACGAAATCAAAAGTAGTACTTTGATACGCACACGTGCACTTATGAGGCGATTAATGAGGCGAAAAATAGTATACAAGGATCACGAAGCCTGGGGGCCGAGTCTACTATTGACAAGCCGTAGAATTGAACCAGAATCGCTGTTTTTAGCTGTCAAAATGTTAGTAGACTATCAAAAATGCGACTGATTAGCGGCCACTGCCGCGGTACGTGTTAGTAGAATTCTATCGGTTAACCGATAGAAGATCTATTGTAAAATTATAGTACGATTGTAATAGTAGACTACGAAATACTGTCAAAATTATACCGGTAGCTTTCTATTGAGCGACGATTTCTTGTATTTTCTGACGCGATTAAATTAGTAGACTTGGCTCCTCGGTGATCTGTCCTCTTTGACTTGATTGAGAGATAATCAGGCTTCATGATCCTTGTATACTTTTTGAGAAATCGATCTATATTTTTTAAGCTTTTTTGAAAATTCCATTACTTGTGTGGAGTTTATATATTAATATAGATAAGGATTCAATACTCAGAGTCTTGTTGAAAATTTTACATAGACATATTGTCACGCCTTTATCCCCGAAGGGGTAGGCAGAGGCATGCAATACGCCCACATTTCACCGTATGCACTTTTGTCCCACGTGACAGGTGGTGAGCCCATTGCCGTATTGATAATGGACAGGCGCGGGCTATGGCGACCTGATGTTAAAAATTTTCAAGCCGCCCACGAGGCCTTCAGCTGGTCTTAAAGACTGCCATGTTACTAGCAACCGGGGCCAACGGCTTAACGTGCCTTATGAAGCACAGAAAAGCTCGCAAATGTAAATGCTACAAAGTGGTCACCCATCCGAAGACCAGCCATAGTGAAAGTTGCTTAACGCAGTGATCGTTTACTGAACACTGAGGCCGCGGGGCCACGAGCGCTTTTTTTGAAAATTTTAATATTGCAAAAACCAATTGGGATAGTCCACAACTTCCCTATTTAGTCAAATGTATCCTAATCAAATATCACAGACACCCACTGTAATCTAACGTAGCCTAAGCTCCTTCACAGAACACATAAGCAGCAGGATTATGGAAATAATATCCAATTGAATATTATACGAACAAAAAGTAATAAGTACTCGGATACCCAGACGTGCATGTATGAAGCGATTGATGAATCTGCAAAAAGCGAAAGAAGTATGCATGGATCGTGAAGCTTGGCGATCTGCCCTATCTGACTACCCCGTCAGGAATACAGGGTGAAGAGCGTAAACTTAGTTTACTTGTTACGGTGGAACGTGGCCATATGGTGTGCTTCTATCGCCTTTTCGGGGATACACACGTGATGAATAGCTAAAAATATGTCAAATAAATAGCAACCTTTATGCCGCCACGCCTTAGATAACAGAAGTGTCACAATGGTGCTTATTCATGCATGTTCTCTTATTGGTAATCGATTCACGCTCTCACGTTATCGTGACAGCGTGAAGCGAGTACCAAATGAGTTATGGTACCAAATGAACACGTCAATCGATCAGCCGCTACAATACTATCACCGCAAAGACCTTTTCTTGAACGTAGATCGCTGAAAAGTACACAGTCATTTCTCCTACGCCCCTTGTTGTGTCTTCAGAGTGATAATAAATAAAAATATAATATTATAAATAGTTTTTTTTTCTAACGTGTGGAAATCCTCATGGATGCTATGCCGGACTCTTAAGGACTAAACCACACGGTGCCCTTCCATTTGTCTATGGCCAGGAGTCCCGGGTAAGCCCTTCGGGAGGATAGCCCCAGAGTTCCCAGCAGATATAAATATAATAAATAAAATAAAATAGCCTTTTATTTGCTCCTAATAAATAAGTTTACATTAAAAATAGTTTGGAATTTTTTTTCTTTATACATTAGAAACCCCCGTGCGGGTAAAGGCCTCTTCCAGGCTTTGCCATCTATCTCTATTTAGTGCTAAATATAAATATAGTAGGATATAAATATAATGTACCTTTGTTCTACTTTATCAAGATATCCTCTTGCCGGACTGCTAGAAGAAATTTATTTTTTAGAACTAAGCTTTAGGTACTATTGTCCACTTTTTTCTTAATACTTGTAATGTATTTATATAGCTATGTGTGTTAAATAAATAAATAAAACATTTTTTCACAAGGCGCCATCTAGCCAAAAGTAAGATAACAATAAACTTGTGGTATGCGATCTAGACCACTGATAAACCTACTTATATGTTACAAAATGCATATTTATATGTTATACATATGAAACATCCTTACTACGAAACCAACATGCAAATGTTTATTTAGATCTAGGATTTGAACCCGAGGCCTCAGCGCAAGTCACATTCAATATTACTCAACCCACCGAGGCAGTAAATAAAAAGTAGCTTAAATCTTAATATATGTCATTAAAAACTATATTTATTATTTATTTATTTATTTATTATGTACCAGTAGACGCCCGCCCGTGTGGTGAAGTATTCCCGTTCCCGTTTTCCACAGGAACTTGTCCCCGGGATAAAAAGTAGCCTATGCTGATACATAAGCTATATCATTGTAAGGTTTCATCTAAATCCATTCAGTAGTTTTTGCGTGAAAGTGTAAGAAACATATATCTATACATTCTTACAAACTTTCGCGTTTATTATATGTAGTAGCAGAGTGAGAGAGTATAGTCTTCGAGAGATATCATTCGTGGCCTGTTGACTATAGAATTCTATTAATCAAATAAAATAAATAAATAAATATCCATCACGCCTTATCCCCGAAGGGGTGGCAGAGGCATATTATATGCCCACCTTTCACCTTGTGGATTCCTGTCCCACGTAATAGGTGGTGAGTCCATTGACGTGTTGAAATAGACAGACGCAGGTTGTGGCTACCTGCTGTTGAAATTTTCAAGCCGCCCATTACAATAAGGCCTTCAACCAGGCTTAACGCCTGCCATTTTACTGGCAACCGGGACCAACGGCTTAACGTGCCTTCCGAAGCACGGAAACGCTCGCAAATGTAAATGCCACAAAGTGGTCACCCATCCGAGGACCAGCCATAGTGAAAGTTGCGTAACTCAGTGATCGTTTACAGAACACTGAGACCGCGAGGCCACGAGCGCTTCTATTAATCTATACGGGAAAATACAATTTAAGTGTATCGGTCTGTAAATTTTTTAATAAAGTGGAAAATGACAATTAGATAATAGACGGGGATTTCCCCGTCTAGAATCGAATTGTCTTTTTTTCTACTGTATTAAAAAAAATATGAGAAATTTAGCACAATAATTGCTTTGAAAATTTATCGGTCTGTAATTCCAAATTAACAGCTTTTCAACGAAAGGCATATGAAAGTACGTACTCGCAATTTTGTTAGCGCCACATAAAAGAGAAAAATTGAGGGAGAATTTTGACAAAAATCTTTTTCTGTTTTTTTATTTGTTTCTTTTATTAATAAAAAGTATCCCATGTTACTTCTAATACCTCCAAGAATATATGTACAAATTTCAATTATTTATCTATCACGCCTTATCCCCGAAGGGGTGGCAGAGGCATATTATATGCCCACTTTTTAAATGTCATGATGATCGGTTAAGTAGTTTTTGCGTGAGCGTAACAAACAAACTTTCATTCACATTATTAATATTAACTAACTAAATATCTTCACGCTATATCCCTGACGGGGTAGTCAGAGAGGACAGATCGCCGGTCTCGTGAATCATGCATACTTCTTTCGCTTCTTTCAGATTCATCAATCGCTTCATACATGCATGTCTGGTTATACGAGTACTTTTGACTATTACTATTTATAATATTAGTAGGGATTTACAATACTTATTTATTAAACAGTGTCCGAGGTGTCCTTCAATAAAAGATCATTACATTAAGGCACCTCAACTTTAGAACAGTTTCAAGTAACCCCAAACTTAGTCACTAACTTGTTTAAGTTTGTTTTGTACCTGAATAATTAACACTCTAATTACGTAATGAGAGAGTTTCAGAACAGCGATGGTTATATTAAAAATTATTTTACTTTTTTTTTTACTTTGACCGACCGTATACGTAACGAAGCAATACGCAATATGGCAGGCTTGAATGACAGTTTCAGCGTTAAGCTTGAAAAGGTTGCTCTCCGTTGGTTTGGACACGTTTAACAAATAAGTGATGAACGATTGACGAAGAATATATATTGTGCGAAAGTAGGGGGCAGAAGGTGTCAGAGTAGGCCGAGACTTACATAATGAAGACCACGTGAGCAGATTGCTCAAAAACGTAAAAGTCCAAAGTACTCGGATACCCAGCCGCGCATGTATGAAGCGATGAATGAATCTGCAAGAAGCGAAAGAAGTATGCATGGATCGCGTTGCCTGGCGATCTGTCATCTCTGACTACCCTGTCAGGGATACAGCGTGAAGATAGTTAAGTTTTTTTCCATTATAATTTTGTAACATGAATATTGAGTTTCGAAAGTAACTACACAGTATTGTATAAAAATATGCTCGATTTGTTGAGATTCATTATTACTGCTCTCCTCTTCTGGGTAGCAGCGTGAAGATATGTAGTTCTCGATAATACAAAAATATAAAATTTTAATGTCATAATCAACTACATAAATTTAAAATAATGTAACACATAGTGGTCATACAAAACTAATCAAAAAACCCGCCCTGAATCGTTCCAGGCGCAAACGTGCCCATCACACTCGCTGCGTTACGACGCTGGATTGCGATGGCCAGCCTCTGCACCAAGAACGATCCGGATCAAGAGTCACCAGTAGTAAATCCCTACTAATATTATAAATGCGAAAGTAACTCTGTCTGTCTGTATGTTACGCTTTTACGCCTAAACCACTGAACCAATTTGACTGAAAATTGGTGGAGAGGTAGCATAGAGCCAGGAGACGGACATAGGCTACTTTTTATCCCGGGAACAAGTTCCTGTGGGAAACGGGAACGGGAAAACGTCTCTACGCGGGCCAAGCCGCGGGCCTTAACTAGTATAAAATAGGTACTTAATTATTTATTGATTGAGCTCGAAGTAATGAAGAATAATCCTTAATTAATAATATTTACTCGTTCGATTGTAATCATTGAATTTTTTTTTTGTAATTTTTTTTTTTATAAGTGATTATAAATTCAATATTTCATAACAGTTTCATCTTCAAGTTTTGATTTCCTATAGTATCAATTATTGCCGCAAGAGTTAGAATACATACTCGAATACATACGAGTTCATGTTGTATACTGCTATTAGGTACTGTAATTTATTTTCCTTGATTAAGAAGACACGTTAAGTCGTTGATCCCGGTTGCCAGTAACATGGCAGTCGTTAAGCCCAGTTTAGGCGACTTTTGACTGCCTCTGTGGCGCGGTCGGAGTGTATCCGACTGCTACGCAAGAGGTCGTGAGTTCGATTCCCACTCAGGATAAAACTTTGTGTGATAAGCACGATGGTTTATTCTGTGTCTGGGTGTTATTTATCTATAACTGACTAATGAGGCGAGCGAAGAGAGCCGACGAAAGTCTCCGTTTTAACTCCACTAGTACGGGAAAAATACTATTGATGTCCGACCGTCCGTCCGTCCGTCCATTCAGTCTACAGGTCGCATTTTTCATCGGATTTACATGCAACTTGTCATGGACAATTCTTGATGTAGCCAACAACTATTAGCGAGGGGATTTTTCGATCGGGGGGAAATGGAGGCAGGGGAGGGGAAATACTCCCATAGTGGTTGGCAAGAGCCTCAAAGCGAACAAAAGAAATCAATTAAAAAATAAAAATTAACAAAAAAAAATTACTCCGATGTCTACGGTTCACAGAACCACTAGTATGTATGTATTTAGAAATATTTAAGTATGTTTATCAGTTATCTGGTAACCGTAGTACAAGCTCTGCTTAGTTTGGAATCAGATGGTGTTGTGTGAGTTGTCCCAACGATATTTATTTACTTGAATTTTTTTTTCATTAGATTGCAATAACCCGTGCCTTTCCATCTCAAACACGGCCATGTGCTTTCTGTTACGTTGGATAAAAAAATGCATACGATGAAATGTGGTTGTATAATATGCCGCTGACTACCCCTTCAGGGATAAAGGCGCGACGAAAATAAACAGCTGTCAATGAAAGCTGACCCTGGGCTTTAAAATGAAGACTATATAGATGCACCCACGCTGAAATAAGCGACACTGAAATTTATAATACCACCCACTACACGTTTAAAGATATTTAAGCATGTGTAAAAATTTAAATAAATAAATAAATAAAATAAATATCCATCACGCCTTATCCCCGAAGGGGTGGCAGAGGCATAATATATGCCCACTTTTCACCGTGTGGATTCCTGTCCCACGTAATAGGTGGTGAGCCCATTGCCGTGTTGAAATAGACAGACGCAGGTTGTGGCTACCTGCTGTTGAATTTTTTTAAGCCGCCTGTAAGGCCTTCAACCAGGCTTAACGACTGCCATTTTACTGGCAACCGGGACCAACGGCTTAACGTGCCTTCCGAAGCACGGAAACGCTCGAAAATGTAAATGCCACAAAGTGGTCACCCATCCGAGGACCAGCCATAGTGAAAGTTGCGTACCTCAGTGATCGTTTACCGAACACTGAGACCGCGAGGCCACGAGCGCTTCGAAAAATTTAAGTACACTCAAAGATATATTTTCGAAATCGTGCATTTGAATAGAGACCATTTTATACAGATCTGTATTTTAGATCGAAACTACAACATAGTTCAACTTATTCTGGTAGTCGATTTATGAGTATAAGACCGTAAAAAAGAAAATACTTTTAAATTTTTCACTAAAGAAATAAACTTTAACAAGGGTTTTTCGTGATTGATATATTCAATTTGGGTGGGTAATATTTTTAAAAAGAGAATGTCGTTGTTCTAATGGCTATCGTCTGGTGCCTTTTACTTTGAAAATGTAAACTATTTATAAGCATTGTATTGAACTTTTAATCCCATGATAAGTCTCGTTAAAGGGTACACCTACTGAATGCATGAGGTTTGAACTGAGATTGGAAGGTCAAATGGACAATTCAATCACTTCTGAGACAGATAATAATAATATTGTGGGATATGTTTTTTTACATAGCCTAAAGTAAGCTTGTGTTATCAGATCTAAACAACTGATATACATACTTATATATTTCGAAATACACACATATTATACCTAGGAAACACCCAAACTCCGAAACAAACATTTGTAGATCACACAAATATTTTTCCGACCCGGGAATCGAACTCGCAACCTCAGTCGCGGCAGTCACATGCACTACCACGACGCCACCGAGGCAGTCACTGATCGCCACATACATAGATATTATATAATCTATACTAATATTTTAGAGCTGAAGAGTTTGTTCGTATGGTTCGAAATGAAAACAATATTTTGTGTTAGATATCCTATTTATTGAGAAAGGCCCTATAATTACGCTACTACCCAGGAGAGTGGCGCAGTACTCATAAATGTCAATAAATCTGGCATTTATACATTTAAAATTCTGAAATTACTAACGGACAGATTTTTTATCCTCATTATGGGGTACCATACTGAGAATAATTGCAAATTTCATTAGCTAAGTTAATAAAATAATGGGAATCTCTCAACTTGGATGTATTGTCTTTATATATATTATCCCAGAACATTATTTTGTTATTTATCCTGTTTCACCTTATTGAGTAAAGCAAAAAACGGAAAAGTACATCTAAATAAACAAGTTCATAAAAAGAAAGTTCCAGCCCCCAACCTACAGTGCATAAAACCGGGCATCCCAAACCCTACGAGCAAAGACACCCTCTTAAATTACTAAAATAACCTACAGATAGCGGAGTCGAGAAGATATTTATGTACGTTTACCTGTAAGGTACTTCTTCAATTTAGATTTTATGGATTGTTATTTTATTTTCTGTTTTGTTGTTTATTTAGATTTTTCCCAGACACAAAAGAAGACCTTTTAATTGTAAAGGCCAGGTCCAGGGTACGCTTAACCGGCGAGCGTGTATGAAAATACTCATGAAAGTAGAAGAAGCGAAAGTGGTATGTCAGGATCATAGCAAGTGGAAAGCCGTAGTCTCTGCCTACCCCAATGGGAGACAGACGTGATAATATGTATGTATGTATTTGATTGTAGACTGTGCACACAGACTGTACCACACCGTACTCTAGTAATTTACTAAGTAAACTTTAACTATTTTTTACCCTGTATCTCTGACAGGAAAGTCAGAAAGGATAATTGACAGGCATATTTCTTTCGAACCTGCAGGTTCCTCCATTGATTCATTCTCATACTCTTTCACATCACAGGCATATAACTCTAATACATCACAGGTAAGTTAATAAAAACATTACTTAATCGGTTTATTATTTAAGATAAATATATTTTTATGTGTTTAAATATATGTTAATTTAGAATATAGAAGCGCATAGAAGCGCTCGTAGCCTGGCTAACTCATTGTTCTGTCAACGATCACTGCGTTAAGCAACTTTCGCTATAGCTGGTCACAGAAGGGTGATCATATTGTGGCATTTTCATATACGAGCGTTACCGTGCTTCTGGAGACATTTAAAGCTGTTGGTCTCGGTTGCCAGTAACATAGCAGTCGTTAAGCCAAGTGGCCTATGACTGCCTCTGTTGCGCGGTGTAAGTGTTTCCGACTGCTACGCAAGAGGTCGTGGTTTCGATTCCCAACCAGGATAAAACTTTGTTTGATGAGCACGATAGTTTATTCTGTGTCTGGGTGTTATTTATCTATAATATGAATGTATTTAGAAATATATAAGTATGTTTATTAGTTATCATAGTACAAGCTCTGCTTAGTTTGGAATCAGATGGCGTTGTGTGAGTTGTTTCAACGATATTTATATTTATTTATGGGCGGCTAAAAAATTACAACAGCAGGCCACCACAACCTACACTTCAACCACCATTTCAACACGGCAATGGGTTTACGGCCTGTTAAATTGGATGAAACTTTATAAAGATGTTAATCGATTTACAATTTGAACTATCATTAGTTATATCACGATAAATATACATTTATGTCTAAACAAATATGTAAATTTCGAAAATTTACAACAGAAACGTATTATTTCTTTATGTTCTTTGTTGATAAGACTAGCAAAAACAAATAAGAACAAAGTTATAATCCGTAGATAAGACTTATAATTGTAGTATTTGTTTTATTGCAGCTGAAGTATATGAGAGTGGATTTGCCTCAGGAGTGCGTAATCTTTAAACACACATTGAGGCTAAGATCATGACTTGAAATTATAATCACACACATATGCATCCAGACCATTTGTATACGGTAAAGTCCGATAGGGGCTGCTGTCTAGCGCGCTTAGGTTGTGGCACAGAAAAAGTAATAGTACTGCGTACAGAAGTTTTACTCCATAATAAAAGTCAGTTTTAGGTATGAAAACATACCTTGACTCGCCGCCTGCAAGCTAAATTGAAACTTATAACTGCGCGCGAACGTTGAGTATTCTTTGCGCGCCAGAGTTTTATCGACCGAGCTGCAAAGTCCGCGCGGGGTTGTCACTTGAGAAGTTTAGTACCTAGATGATTTATTTAGAACGCGACTGTAGTGCGAGCCGAGCGGTAGCAGCAGCCCACTGGCGCTTCTAGCCGCTCCGAGCGGGGCGCTGCCTGGATAGTCCTAAACTGCGGAGTGACACCCTCCTGGTTGTGGTATGAACACCCTGCAAGGATATTCCCAATCGTCTATAATATGGGGTTCTGCAAAATGGATGATTTTACAGGATGGGCAGCGTGAGTAATGCAAAGTAACGAAAGCTACTCCGAGTCTGACAAAAGTGGACAACAGGCACATAACCCAGGCAGCGTTTGGAAACAACTGGGAAGACACTTAATATAAAGAAGATGAATTAGGCAGAATCATAATATACACCTAAAATTTGACAACCCTCTGATGTTGCAAATGTCCATAGGCTACTGAGACTATTTATTTATTTATGTACACACTAAGAATGTAATAGTAAGAGACTACTTCATCATACTGCATAAAAATAAGCCTGTAATTGAATAGTCAAAGGAAAGATTCCACAAAATAAGCCATACAGACCGCTACTCCTATTTTCTTGACCTTCTCTGAACTTGCCCAGCAAAAAGCTAAAGACAATCTCCTACAGTACATTATTAAAAGAAACTAAACCATAATAGATATTGAAAGAAGAACGTTGCTGACTTCTGTCTGTTAATGACTGACAGGTTTTGGGTATATTTGACAATTCTGCCTATTCCACCTTCTTTATCTTAAGTGTCTTCCCAGTTGCTTTCAAACTCTTTAAGGATTTGGAGCCTGGAGTCCGCTTTTGTTTGATTGCTAGGAACAACTATTGCTTAACATTTAATTTTTGGCGTTGTGCCCTCTGTATGTATCAAGGATATCTAAGCTAGCTGAGCCTGCGTCTCAACTCGCGACATACTTGACACCTTTAAAGAAGGAATTTCCAAAAACACTTTCTAAGAGAATGATTCCGTCATAACCATCGATGTGCCGATCTAAGATAAATCTGTTGAGAGGTTTAGAGTGGGCGTTACCACTCCAAGAATATTTTATACGTGTAGATTCAATTAAGGATTGAACAAAAAGATAATATAAGTGTTTTGGTTCAGTCGTTATATTGTGTACCTTTGAGAATGCCGTGAGGCGAAACCGGTCAGGTTTACAAAGTAAATGTTGTGGAACAGTACAAGTGGTTTTATTTAATATGTGCAGCAAGTTTCACCAAGCGCCATCGATCAACAGTATAAATAATTATATAAGTGATTGTGTAATCTGACATGCTTGTTGGCAAGCTTGGCTTAGAACTCCTCGGTGACTGCAATAAGTTTGCCAAATCACGTAGGACTGGCAAAATGTGGTTGTGTAATTTACGCCTGCCTACCCTCTCTGGGTATAGGCGCGTTATTTTTTATAGTGTGGAAGCAGCTATCGATAGACTTTTGTTAGGGCCCCATACACCGCACTTTTATTCATATCAAACTTAAAGTGTTCCCGTTTTCCACAGGAACTTTAGGTCTGGGATAAAAGTAACCTATCGTTGTGAGGTATGGTTATAAATTAATATACTCGTAGCTATACATTAGAATAATATATAATTGTAATGCACTGTAAAGTTTCATGAAATCCATAGATTTTGCGTGAAAGAGTAACAAACATTCCACACATCCCTACAAACTTTCATATTTATAATATTATTAGGATATATACTATCTCGTATCTAAAGCCCCAAATACCTAAACTAAAACAATCTAAAATAAACTGTTTAAAGAAGATTTAGATACGTCGAAATTAAAACTGAGGACTGCCTCGGTGGCACAGTGGTAGTGTATGCGACTGCCGCGCTGAGGTCCCGGGTTCGATTCCGAGGTCGGAAAAAATATTTGTATGATCCAAAAATGTTGGTTTCGGAGTTTGGGTGTTACCTATGTATAATATGTATGTATTTAAAAATATACAAGTATGTTTTTCAGTTGTCTAGATCCAATAGTACAAGCTTATAGCTTAGTTTGGGCTAGATGGCGGTGTGTAAAAAGTGTCCAACAATATTAATTTATTTAAAAAAAATGTATCTCCCACGGGTGTTTCAATTATTTTATCTTGACTAAATATTATGTTGGTTTCATTTTATCTCCCTACTCTCTTGGCTATGAATTTAAATCGTGTCTATATTTACTTTTAAAAAGCAATTGCCTAAATACTTAAGTTTCGGGAATGAAAATAAAATAACGATTTTATTAGAAGTCATTAATCTCGAGAAATTTAATGAGATAAGAATATTATTGTAAAAAAAATTGCCATTTATTTCAGGTTGTTTTAGTTCAGGTATTTGGGGCTTTAGATAGTTACATCAGGGTTCTATTCTATGTAACCTTACACATTGTCAAGAATGGGGCAGGAACAGATTGTCTTCAGAATAATCTACTGTTAACCGACTTAAAAAAGGAGGAGGTATTCCATTCGCCTGTGTTGTTTTGTATGTTATCTCGTTACTTTTTTCTGGGTAAACCAATTTAGATGATTGCTTTATTAGTTAAAAGCAAGTATTTCTCGTGTGGTCCCTTTAAAATTGTATCAACTACTTAATAGTTATGAGTTATATTTAATAATGCGTATTTTCGTCGAAAAGTCGATTCATAAACAATAAGAACTATTACAGGATGGCCCATTTACAACGGTCAGTACGGGCAATTCTGAAATTTTAAGACATAGAAAGATCTGTTATAGGGACCGTATTGAAAAAAAAACCCATGAACCCATTTTGGTAAAGAGGAAAACTAAATTTATAAATTTAATATAATATTTTTACTTACCGTCGGGAATCGAACCCGGAATTACTGCAGAATAAAACCTTTTATTTTTTTATTTGACTATAGATTGTGTAGATCTTAAACAGTAAATGTTTCTAGTAAACATATCTAAACTGAATAAATGGCATCGTTATTCATACTAATTAATTTAATTTACTAGGTGTTCGAAATGACCATCTTTTAGTACAACATTCAACTTGTTTAGGTAACGATTTTATTGGGTTTTCTATCTACATGTTATAAATTAGACTTAAAATTGAATCTATGGTATTCATGGGGGATAGCTTGTTTTGTTTAACGTAGCTACACATGAAATACTCTAGTGGGGTTAAATCGCGAGATGTCGCGTGCAGGCTATATGATAGGACAATTTGTATCAATCCATTTTAGGGGAAAGTTAAAAAAAAAAATAAAAAAAAATATCCATCACGCCTTATCCCCGAAGGGGAAAGTTATGATTCAAAATGTCTCTAGTATGTATTCTACTCCCCATTCGAACATAATGTCATGCTGTTCAGTTTCAGTGGATAAACAGTCGTCTATAGAGTCCCTTTAACACACCCACCTAACAGTTAAGGTATTTTAGGTATAGTTTTGAAGTCGGTTAAAATACCTGTTATATTATAATATACAGCTTTATTTATATTAGTACTTACAGAAGCAGGCCATGGAAAGTAGCGCAGCGTTATGGTTACACGCACGCCCTTCACCTTGTGTGGTAAAACACCTACAACCCCCAAAGAAGCGAGATAGCACTTTAACCCCTTAAAGAGGCAGGATAACACCCGAACCCCCCCTGAACGAGCCTGCGGTAGCAGACAATGTTTGTGAGGAGCCCTGGGGCCATCCTTTCGAGGGCTCACCCGGGACTCCTAGCTATAGACAGATGAAGGGAAACGTGTGGTTTTAGTCGGTAGGAGTCCGGCATAGCATCCATGAGAATTTCCACACGAAAAGAATAAAGTATAGAAATAGAGATAAAGTGGTTTGTTTTATCATTGATCTGTTTTGATTGCGTTCCAAGACAGTTCTATAGGTCTCTATGTTAATTCAGGCGTGAAGGAATCACAGCATTGAGATTGTGTGTGGGGTTCGTTCAATGAAAACACATTTGCAGGGACAAGATATGTATACCATACTACTTTATATATATACTTTTATGCTACTATAGTTACACTAACATAGAGACACTACCATAGAGAGAAATATTACAAATAGTATTATCTAAATTTAAGGCAAACTAAGTTTAATCGACTGTTCTCACATGTAAGTTTATTATTGTAAGCCATTTTAAAAGAGCTTCATTAGGAGTTTCTAACCAGATTCTTCTCCATAAATGGTAGCCTGCAATTGGAACTGGCAACTAAAATCGCTCTCATTTTGATTTGATTTTGTTTCTTTTTTGTATAAATTCTAGAAATTGTTTAAACATTATGTTAATAAAACTGGCGGTTAGAATTGAGTTTTATTGCCAGGTTCTTTTTCAGGCTTTACCTATTGCTTTGCGAATCTGGCAGCAAATGTAGAAGCAATAATCTCGGCATTCATAAGTGTTACTTTGTGACCTCATGAATAAAGATATTCATTTAATTTCATTACAGAGGAAAGGTTAAGTCTCAGATCCACTGCACTTACACGAAGGCCGCATTTGAATACGATAATTTGATATCGATTCGAAACCGATTTAATATTCACTGCAGCTATACCTTGAATGTGACTTCTTAGGGTTCCGTCCCTCAATGGGAAAAACTATCTACTCCGGTCACTAGATGCTGTAAAAAAATCTGACCTCTAAGTTAACTTAAACAATTAAGTGAGATTGAAGCTCATCGATGAAATGGATTTAATATAGTTGTAATTGTTAACACTGTTGATGGCACTTGGTGGAACTTCACATCTTTAACACAAACACTTATGTAGCCTTTGAAAATGCCGTAAGGCGAAACTGGTCAGCTTTAAGTAATAAATAGGTGGAACAGTACAAGTGTTTTTGTTCAAGATAATTATAATTGGACTAGTTTATGTCCTGTAGTCATGTCATGAAGTTTATGCCCGCGAGTCCAGCCACTTTGTAAAGGTTTCCCAAAGTCCGTACTACCCGGACTTCGGTGGCGTAGTGGTAATAATAATAATAATAAGGTACTTGAGCCAATAGTCAACGTTTCGGCACAGCGGCTATCGGATCAAGTGCGAGCCATTCAACTTTGGCATATGTTGGATGATGCCGCACTTGGGAGACTTCGTTCAGAAATACAATGTAGCCACATCATCCCTCCTTCGTCTCAAACTAGTGAGGTTAATGAAATTTGTAATGCCATAGAACTTTCATCCAGAAAATCCATTGACGAAGAACTGGATGATGTTGTTACAAGAGTAAGTACCCAGTACAATGACGAATTAAGGAGTACTTTGGAACTAACAATTAATGAGTATAGATTTTCTGATTCTGGGTATCGTCCACGTCTACCGCGGTTGCCTACGCATAAAAAGAATATAGCGCTGGTGTGTGCTCTGGACTCGGTTCTAGCAAGCTATTTTGATACTTGTACAGATTTAAGTGATGCACACTCAATTCTGTATTGTGCAGCTGTTGCGGTTTGTCGGGTAGCTGGTGTTAAATTTACACAAGTTGAATCAGCTATTCGACCAAAATCTGTTCCAGCTTGGCAATGCAGAATTGAGCGTCGTATCGCCGAGACTAGGGTACTCATTGGCAAGCTGTGCTGCTTCAGGGCGGGTAATACACGCCCGAAAGTAATGCGTTTCGTGACTCGGGCATTCGCGGGGACTGATATTAGTCCTTGCAAATACTCTTTACGGGTCACGGAACGTATTGACCACCTGAAGCAGAAAATTTATGCAAATCGTATACGACGATACAAGAAGAGAGTGGATCGCTATACTCAGAATCGTTCGTTCCAAAAAGATGAGAGGTGGGTGTATAGAAGATGGGAGCAGCCTGATTTTCGTGTGACTGACATGTGTCTACCTGATGCTGAAGCCACAAACACGTTTTGGCGAAGTATTTGGTCGGCACCTGTTGGTCATACAGAGGATGAGTGGATGCGGGATGTCAGATTTTCATGTGAATCTATGCAAACTATGGAACCAATAATAATAACATCTGATGACGTTGCCAGTGCAGTTCGTTCTTTACCCAATTGGAAGTCACCTGAGCCGGACGGACTGCACAATTTTTGGCTTAAATGGTTCCATAGCTCACATGACTGTTTGGCATCTCGCTTTCAAACATCACTTGAATCTGGGTTGCTGCCATCTTTTATAACCTCAGGTATCACTCACCTCCTTTATAAATCAGGTAGTACTACGGACCCTAAAAATTATAGACCAATTACTTGTTTACCTACGGTCTATAAGCTTCTCACATCCATTTTGAGAGTGAAATTAAGAACTCACATTGAAAATAATTCTATAATGTCCAACTCTCAAAACGGATTAGAAGCGGGTCACGTGGTACTAAGGAACTCCTTATTCTTGACATGGCCATTAACCAGCAGGTCCGCTGTAACCGAAAAAATCTGGCAACATGCTGGATTACAAGAAGGCCTATGACTCTGTGCCTCATATGTGGTTGTTGAGGGTGCTAGAAATGTATAAAGTTGATACAACTCTACGCACCTTCTTGAAGGCATGTATGGGGCAATGGAAAACGCCTCTTATTTATCCAGGATGTCGTCAGGTTCTTGGGAATGGTGAACCTGTAAAGATCGAGAGGGGTATATTTAAGGGTGACAGTTTGAGTCCCTTATGGTTTTGTCTGGCACTGAATCCTCTCAGTACTTTACTGGAGAATTCAGGGCTGGGCTATCAGTTTCGGAGAGGAGGTCAAGTTGTATCGCATCTTCTTAACATGGATGATTTGAAATTATTTGCCTCCACCGAATCCCATTTGAATGAGTTACTAAAGGTCACTATAACCTTTAGTAAGTCAATCAAAATGGAGTTTGGTGTAGATAAGTGTACTGTCATGCATGTTAAAAAGGGACGAATTGTGGAATCTGAAGGAGTATAACTTTCAGATTTCACAAAACTTAGGTTTTCGTTGCAGGATCGTTTGGTAATAGACTGGTCAGAACGCCTGACACATGACGAGAACACATGACGAGAATCTCGTAAAAGCCGAAAAGGATAAAGAAATAAAATATTTGGACCTTGCTCACGAGATTGTCGACATGTGGGATGTGGACTCAGCGATTATTGTTCCGATAGTTGTATCGGCACATGGTCTGATTGCCAAGAGCCTCGACCAACATCTCAAGAGGCTCGCGTTAGGCAGTTGGGTCAAGGGCTTGATGCAAAAGGCGGTTCTTCTGGGCACGGCACGTATTGTGCGGAAGTTCTTGTCTCTGCGGCCCTGACCACCGGTAGCTTGGTCCCTGTACCCGATGCCGGCGGGATACTATTTTTTATATTTTTAAATAGATTTTTAAAATATATAATTTATTTAAAAATGTAGTTTTTATGTGTTTATAATAAATAAAGGAAATAATATATAATAATAATAATATATAAAAATAATAATAATAATAATGGGGATGAAGAGTAGAAGCGTGCACGTCGCCATCCCTGCCAGCTACGGCTGCAATTCTACTCCAACACGAGTGCCACCAGGGCGAACTATGCTAGGGCGTGCCCCCGAGGCGACGCGCACCAGTTCATCCCCGCTGGTGCGAAAAGTGTGAGCCAGAGCGGCGTAGGGGACCGCCACCCTACACGCGCGGCCCGACACGGCGGGAAGTGGAGGATGGAGTGCAGGGTAGCTGCGTGGAATGTTAGGGGAGGAATGCAAGATAAGATGAATGAGTTGATGGATGTTATGAATGAGAGAAAGTTAGATGCAGTGTGCTTGACAGAGACCAAGCGCAAGGGCTTCGAAAATTGTGCGGCGTTACCTTGGCCGACCGAATACGTAACGAAGTGATACGCAATATGGCAGGTTTGAATGAAAGTGTCAGCGTTAAGCTGGAAAAGGGCGTGCTCCGTTGGTTTGGACACGTCCAACGAATGAGTGAGGAACGATTGACGAAGAATATATATTGTTCAAAAGTAGAGGGTAGAAGGAGTCAGGGAAGGCCGAGACTTACATATGAAGACCACGTGAGCAAATTGCTCAAAAACGGAAAGGTCAAAAGTACTCGGATACCCAGACGTGCGTGTATGAAGCGATTGATGAATCTCGAAGAAGCGAAAGAAGTATGCATGGATCGCGAAGCCTGGCGATCTGTCCTCTCTGACTACCCCGTCAGGGATACAGCGTGAAGATAGTTAGTTAGTTAGTTAGAAATAATAATAATAATAAAATAAACCCCTCGAGGACAGTCGTTATCTTTTATAGGATTAACGCAACCCTATGAGGGCATAGTAGATTCGCTTTTTGAGTTATTCACTTTCTGATACCAACAAAAAAATGTATCAGTAAGTTATTGGCAAACTCACATCCGCAGGGCAGCTTGTGGCGAGCTGAATGTGCGTGGCTACACATCGGTCCCGATTCCTCAGAGTTTTGTTGCCCTTCTGCACCGGTTAGGATTTAATGGCCTAACGGTAGAGCAGTGAGAGTGCTACTCTCAGGAGTGCAGCAAATCTCAACTCTGGCTTGCCTTAATTGACCGGTCAGAGGGAGGGAGCCAGAGCTATATGCTCGGGGGTGGAAGTGTCATTTTCAAGGGCATAACTACGGGGAAGCCCGCTCCGGGCCTGTTCCGCGAAGGTGAAACCGGCGCCGCACCGCTCGACACCCCAAGCCGCTCACTCCGGTGTTGCCTCCTGTCGCCTTACAGGCTTATGTAAGGCGGGGTGCACGAGAGGAGTCTCCCCGAGCGACGTCGATAAAGTGAACTTGATTCCCAACGTCCGGCGCACCCTGGACACCTAGCACTCGGTAACGCAGAGTCTAGGTGACTAATCCTCTCACCACGATGGCAATAAACAGTTCCACTGTGCAAATGACCCAAACGGCTCTTTTAAGAGCCAAAACACTCGAGAGCTACCAGATTGTACCCATAAACATAGAGGGTTTTTCAGCAAATAAGGCCACCATCCTTGCAGGGCTTTGTAAGAGGTTACAATGCGACATTCTTTGCGTCCAAGAGACACACAGAGGCAGCTCCCAGCCGCGACCCAACGTAATTGGCATGTCACTGATAGTGGAAAACGCAAACCCTAAGTATGGCAGTGCTATTTTTGCAAAGACCTCGCTTCCTATAATTTCTGCATCAAGTTCTTTTGAAAACGACGTTGAAATCCTTACGGTTGATACGGGTAATTGTACGGTGACATCCGTGTATAAACCACCAAATAGCCTCTTCGCTTTCAAACCCCCGCAAAACTATTGTAACCAACAATCAAGAGTAGTGGTTGGGGATTTTAACAGTCACAGCCTATCATGGGGTTATACCACTACAAATGCCGATGGTGAGGCGGTCGAAAGTTGAGCAGAGACTGAAAACCTAGGTCTTGTCCATGACGCAAAGCTTCACGCTTCTTTTAATAGCTGACGTTGGCACCGTGGTTATAATCCAGACCTGATATTTGCCAGTAAAAATTTGCTTTCCCTGTGCAAAAAAGGCGTAGGCTCAGTCATACCAAACACCCAACACAGACCTATCACATGTCAAATAACAGCAGCAGTACGACCGGCTTCAGTAAGCTATAGACCAAGGTTTAATTTTAAAAAAGCTAATTGGAAGCGTTATTCTGAAATACTGGACAGTAAACTTGCTGACATTGATCCGTTTCCTGAAAACTACGACCAATTTGTAAATAATATCTGGACTGTGTCTCGGCAATGTATCCCGCGAGGATGTCGTACTGCTTATATTCCTGGTCTTAATAAAGAATCCGCTCTACTATTCGACGAATACCAGTCACTCCACAGGGAAAATCCTTTCTCAGAAGATACAGTAGGGAAGGGAGAGCAGCTTATGCAAGCCGTAGCTGAAAGTCGGAGAGATATTTGGATGAATCTGGTCACTAATGTTGACATGTCGCATAACAGTAAAAAGGCGTGGGGAGCGATAAGGAAACTTACTGATGATCCACCAGAAGCTGCTAATCCCTCCCGGTTAAGTGACCCCTGACCAGGTGGCTCACCAGCTCTTGATAAATGGAAAACCACAACAGCGCCTACCTAAAATTTAGGGGCTTCAACAATTGTACTTGAACGTCAACAAAATTAGCGAACCGGTCTCACGCTCGGATATAATTCACTCCATGAAGATGCTGAAAACTGGCAAAGCTGCTGGCGTAGACGTGTTGAATGTGAATGCTTGATTTGCTCGACAGTTATATAACTGTCGAGCAAATCAAGCATTTTGGGCCAGGAGTGGTATCTTGGCTTATTGCTCTTTTTAATAACTGCCTAATTTCTTTAAAAATTCCAAAATAGTGGCGAAGAGCAAAGGTCATAGCGCTTCTCAAACCAGGAAAGAACCCTGACGAGCCTAAAAACTATCGCCCCATTTCATTACTGTGTCACACCTTTAAAATGTTTGAAAGAATGTTGTTGGACCGCCTTACACCTGTTTTGGAAACTAACCTCATTCGTGAACAAGCTGGATTCAGACCGGGTAAATCTTGTACCAACCAGATACTCAATTTAACACAGTGCATTGAAAACGGTTTTGAAACTCGCCAGGTAACCGGTGTTGTATTTGTTGACCTGTCGCTTATGACATAGTTAACATCAAAAGGCTCTTAGTCAAGGTGCTCAAGATAACAAATGATTTACATTTTACTCAAATTTTGAGGGAACTCCTGACAAACCGCAGGTTCCAGATGCATATGCAGAACAGCTGAAGTCGATGGCGCATTCAGAAGAACGGGCTACCGCAGGGAAGTATTTTGGCTCCAGCTCTTTTTAATATTTACACAAACGATCAGCCAATAAACATGAGTACAAAGCACTTTCTATACGCGGATGATCTAGCGTTGGCTGCTCAGGCGCCCCGTTTCGAGGAAGTTGAGGAAAGATTAATGACTGCGCTGGAAAGTCACGACCAGTACTACTCACGCAATGGATTACGCCCTAATCCATCTAATACTCAGTCTTGTTCTTTCCATCTGCGTAACCGGAAAGCAAACCGACCCCTTGAAATCTCGTGGCATGGTGTCGAGATTGAGCACTGTCACAACCCACGTTACCTTGGCGTTACTCTCGATCGCACTTTTACATATAGAGCACACTGTCTTAACACCAAACGAAAAGTTGCGAGCAGAAACAATTTGGTTCGACGGTTAACATCCACATCCTGGGGGGCAGCTCTACATGTTGTAAGAGCAACAGGTCTCGCGCTTTCTTACTCGGCAGGCGAATACGCTTGTCCAGTATGGCATCGATCAGCACATGCCAAGGAAGTTGATGCTGCACTGAACGACACATGCCGCATAATAACGGGCTGCCTTAAGCCTACTCCCTTAAACAAATTGTACCCACTTGCTGGCATCGCTCCACCATCGGTGCGACGGCGTGTGGCATGTGGAGTGGAAAAGGGAAAGCAGGAGAATGATGCACGCCACCCTCTTTATCAACATTATATACCCAGTTCACGCCTTAAGAACAGAAAGAGCTTTCTGCGATGCACGGTTGCGGTGCCAAATCCAGTGGGGAGTACCCGATAACAGGAGTAGCTCACGGAATACTCTCCCCCGTCAGATTACATTCAACCCTCAGAAAAGCTGCCACCTGGACATGAACTGCGGTGGTCGACCTGGAAATCCCTTAATAGATTGCGATCACAGGTCGGCTGCTGCAAGGCGAACCAGGTAAAATGAGGTTACCTGGATGCGGGGGATAGAGGTTGTGACTGTGGTGCACCCCTACAAACAATGGACCATCTCTAAACGTGTTCACTGTGTCCTAGTACCTGCACCGTGCAAGATCTTAACGGTGCCACCAAAAGAGCCGTCCATGTCGCTGAGTTCTGAGCTGGACTCATTTAACTTATTGCCATTGATACGAAGAAGAAGACAGGCTTATCATGCCTATGGCGATTGTATAGGGGGCCCTTCTAGTGAGTTGGCAAGTCACCGTCTGCCAGTATTTTGATAATAATATATTAAAATGGCAGACGCCGTCGTCATCCATAGTTTTAGTTACATACTCTATTTAACCTTCAACTCAATAGCCCATTTAGTAGTTAGCATATTGTACAATAGTTTAACTCCCATTGGAGGTGGTCCACTATCATTCTTCTACATAAGGCGGACTTGGACTGTCTGTAGTGGGAGTCCCATTACCTTTTAGATTAAAATTCTCAAAGGGCCTCTGCGTGTTGGACCAGTATGTCCCTTTGTACGCCTACCAAAAGCCCGGATATATTCATAAAAAAAAAGAAGATACCCGTGAAGAAGAAGAGACATAATAATAATAATAATAGGCCTCGATTAGGGCCCCCGCTGCCGGTGGTAATGTGCACCGCATACGATGGACTTTATCTATGAATGAAAACGTTATGCGGGCATATTTTACGGCTACAGAGGGAGGAATTAATCTCACTGCGTACCGTGTTCGTATGCTGCCTTTGTTTCAGGTACTAGAACCAACTGTCAACGTTTCGGCACAACGGCTGTCTGATCAGGTGCGAGCCATTCAACGCTGTCACATGTTGGATGACACCGCACTTGAGAGGCTTCGCTCTGAAGTACAATGTAACCACATCATTCCTACTTCGTCTCAACCTAGTGAAATAAATGAAACACCTAATGACGTACATCATGTTGAATCAATTGATGAAGTACTGGATGATGTCGTTACAAGAGTAAGTACCCAGTACAGTGATGAATTAAGGAGTACTTTGGAACGAACGATTAATGAGTATAGGTTTTCTGATCCTAAGCATCGTCCACGTGTGCCGCGTTTGCCTACGCATAAAAAGAACATAGCGCTAGTGTGTGCCCTCGACTCGGTTTTACCAAGTTATTTTGACAATTGTGTAGACATAAGTGATGCGCACTCAATTCTGTATTGTGCGGCTGTTACAGTTTGTCGGGTAGCTGGTGTTAAATTTACACAATTTGAATCAGCTATTCGATCAAAATCTGTCCCAGCCTGGCAATGCAGAATTGAGCGTCGTATCGCCGAGACTAGGGTGCTCATTGGCAAGCTGTGTTGCTTCAGGGCGGGTAATACACGCCCGAGAGTAATGCGTTTTGTGACCCGGGCGTTCGCAGGGACTGATATTGGTCCTTGCGAATATTCTTTTCGGGTCACAGAACGTATTGACGACCTGAAGCAGAAAGTTTATGCGTGGGCAAATCGTATACGACGATACAGAAAGAGATTAGATCGCTATGCTCAAAATCGTTCGTTCCAAAAAGATGAGAGGTGGGTGTATAGAAGATGGGAGCAACCTGATCATGGTGTGATTGACATGTGCCTGCCTGATGCTGAAGCCACAAACTCATTCTGACGAAGTATTTGGTCGGCGCCTGTTAGTCATACAGAGGATGAGTGGATGCGGGATGTCGGATTGTCATGTGAGACCATCCAATCTATGGAACCAATAATAATAACGTCTAATGACATTGCCAGTGCAGTTCGTTCGTTACCCAATTGGAAGTCACCTGGGCCGGACGGACTGCACAATTTTTGGCTTAAATGGTTCCATAGCTCACATGATTGTTTGGCATCTTGCTTTCAAACATCACTTGAGTCTGGGTCGCTTCCATCTTTTATGACCTCAGGCATTACTCACCTTCTCTATAAATCAGGTAGTACCACGGACCCTAAAAATTATAGACCGATAACTTGTTTACCTACGGTCTATAAGCTTCTTACATCTATTTTGAGAGTAAAATTAACAACTCATATTGATAATAATTCCATAATGTCCGACTCTCAAAATGGATGTAGAGGCAGGTCACGTGGTACTAAAGAACTCCTTATTCTTGACATGGCCATTAATCAGCAGGTCCGCCGTAACCGGAGAAATCTGGCGACATGCTGGATTGATTATAAGAAAGCCTATGACTCTGTGCCTCATACATGGTTGTTGAGGGTGCTAGAGTTGTATAAAGTTGATACAACTCTATGCACCTTCTTGAAGGCATGTATGGGGCAATGGAGAACGGCTCTTGTTTATCCAGGATGTCGTCGGGTTCTTGGGAATGGAGAACCTGTAAAGATCGAGAGGGGCATATTCCAGGGTGACAGTTTGAGTCCCTTGTGGTTTTGTCTAGCGCTGAATCCTCTCAGTACTTTACTGGAGAATTCAGGGCTGGGGTATCAGTTTCGGAGAGGAGGTCATGTTGTGTCGCACCTTCTTTACATGGATGACTTGAAATTATTTGCCTCCACCGAACCCCACTTGACTGAGTTACTAAAGGTCACTGAAACTTAAAGTAATTCGATCAAAATGGAGTTTGGTGTAGATAAATGTGCTGTCATGCATGTTAAGAAGGGGCGGATTGTGGAATCTGAAGGAGTACAACTTTCAGATTTCACAAAACTTAGGTCCCTTACCGCGACTGAAACCTATAAATATCTTGGTATGTCACAGGCGTTGGGTATTACTGAGACTGACAAAAATAAAAAAAAAAATAAAAATATCTTTATTTTGCATAGACCATTTTAACGGCGCTTACAAAATGTCATACACTATTTAAAATATTTAAAGCGACCACCGGTTCGGAACGCGGCCCACCTGAGAAGAACCGGCAAGAAACTTAGGAAGGCTTTTTTTTTGATGGCCTATTTACAATTTAATATTATTTCATTTTGCCAGCAGATCATTTCCAGGCGTCCCTGTCCTGCAAATAGTCTGTAACGGAGTAAAAACCTTTTTCACAAAGCTTGTTTTTAATAAACTTTTTAAATTTATTTAAAGGTAAATTTCTCAGGTCACAGGGAAGCTTGTTGTAAAAGCGTATACAGTTACCCTGGAAAGAATCGCCAATCTTATGTAGTCGACTGTGGTGGACTGAAAGATTATTTTTATTTCTAGTGTTTATATTATGTTTATCACAGAGTTTAGAAAACTGTAATAGATTTTTCTGGACATACATAAGATTGGCAAAAATGTATTGTGATGGTACGGTTAGAATATTCACTTCTTTGAATTTTTCTCGGAGAGAAACTCTGGGGCCCAAATTATAAATAGCGCGTACAGCCCGCTTTTGTAGAACAAAAATAATATTTAAATCTGCAGCACTCCCCCAAAGGAGAATACCGTAAGACATAATACTATGAAAATAGCTGAAGTAAACCATTCTAGCCGTATCCACATCTGTTAGAGTCCTGATCTTTTTTACAGCGTATGCAGCCGAACTTAATCTAGAGGCTGTCTTTTCTATGTGTGGGCCCCACTGCAAATTGGCATCAATAGTTTTACCTAGGAACACAGTTGATTCTACAAACTCTAACACTTGTCCATTCAGTTGAACATTGGCCGCAACTTGTTTTACATTTGGTAGAGTAAATTTTATACATTTAGTTTTATTTTCATTAAGGCAAAGATTATTTGAGCTGAACCAATGAACTACTCTTGCAATTGCATTGTTTACATCGTCATAGTTATCTAATTGTCTTTTAATTTTAAAAATTAATGAGGTGTCATCTGCAAACAAAACAATCCTATTCCTGTCCCCTACATAAAATGGTAAATCATTAATATAAATGAGGAACAAGAATGGCCCAAGTATCGAGCCTTGCGGCACACCCATTGTAACCATGGATCCTACAGAACGTGTACCATTAATATCGACCCTCTGTATTCTATTGTTCAAATATGAAGACAGAAGGTCGAGAGCTTTGCCTCTTATTCCATAGTGGTGTAATTTTTTGCACAGCGTTTCATGTTGAACGCAATCAAAAGCCTTTGATAGATCGCAAAATATACCTAATGCATCGTGCTTGTCTTCCCATGCTTCATGAATACATTTTAATAACTCAACACCAGCATCGGAAGTTGAGCGCCCTTTCGTAAACCCAAATTGATTCGCATGGAGTATTTTATGACTATTAAAATGGGATAGCATTTGATTCAAGATTATTTTTTCAAATACTTTGCTCAAAGTTGGCAGCACTGACACTGGTCGGAAATTAGACGGCTCTGTAGCGCTGCCAGCCTTGAACAAGGGAACGACTTTGCTGTGTTTCATTAAATCAGGAAATGTACCACTAGAAACACAGTCATTAAACACAGTTGCTAGATGGGGCGCAATTACCTCAATTATACATGATGCAGTTTTGACCGATAACCCCCAAATGTCCGCGGTTTTCTTAATTTCGATACATTTAAATGTTTTTACAATGTCCTGAGCACAAATATCTGTGAATACAAATGCATCCCTGCAACAAAGAACAGATTCTTCTAATAAAAGTTCAGCAGAACTGGAAGATGCTTGGAGAGATTTTGTTGTCAAAATAGGTATATTTTTGAAAAAGTGTTCAAACTCCGTAGCCACTTCCAGGTCCCCTGTAACATGGCAACCATTTACTTTTAAGTGGAAATCCCTTTCAGTCACTAAAGATCTACCGCATTCAGAGTTAATGATGTTCCAAGTCATTTTTATTTTATTTACAGAATTAGAAATTTTATTTTTAATGAAGTTTGACTTAGCAAGATGACACGTTTGTTTAAATATCTTTGAATAATTTTTAACATATTCCTGAAAGGTTTGCCTAAAATTATATGATTTTTCTGAATATAATTCAAATAATTTATTTCTACTTTTAAAGATACCTGGTGTTGCCCAGTCACTGAAAACAGGACGACCACCAATCTGTAGAGTTTTTGAGGTAAAAACTTTGCCAAACTCATCATTAATCAAATTAAATAAGTGTTTATATGACTGGTCTACACAAGTGAAGTTAGGTAGATATGGTAATCTCTTTAATACATTTTCTTTAAAATTATTCAAACGACTTTGGTTAATTGGTACATATTTAATTTGTTTTTTGCTGACTTTGTTACTACTTTTAGGAAATTTTATCCATTGGCCACGATGATCTGACTCCACAGGATCCACAATACCTTTATCTATAGGTTTAATATCAGTAAAAATATTATCAATACATTTTGCACTGGTGGCTGTAATACGAGTGGGTTCTAAGAATGTACTATGCAGATTAAAGGATTTAAATAAATTTTTCATTTTATTTCTCTCTGATGGAGTTAATGATGTATCTAATATATCAACATTAAAATCTCCACAAACTATTATAGATTTCTTAGAACATTGGCATTTGAACAGTGCTTCTTCAAGCTTTTCTTCAAATTTAATGTAAGAAGCATCAGGGGGACTATATACGCTTAACAAGATGAAATGCTCAAACTCAATACTGGCAATCTCAATAACTCGCTCAATGGAGAGGGCTACTAAATCCTTACGTTCTTTAAATTTTAAGTTTTTATTAATTAATATTAAAGAACCTCCACGTTTAGAATGTTTTCTATTGAACGAGCTAGCAACCTGGTGATTTACGAAGTTCAACAATGTGATTTGATGATCTTTTAACCAGTGCTCTGTAGCACAAAAAATATTAATAGAATTTGCATTAATGTATAGCTCTAACTCTAAATCTTTACCATTTATTAAACCTCTAACATTATGGTGCACCAGGTTTTTAAAAACAATATTTTTACTAAGATTATTCTCAGGGGCCAAAGTCAACTGGCCAGATTTATTATCTGTTGTCCTATAAACTAGTTTTTTGGAATTTCATTTTCCAAATGTGAAGTATCAAAACTATCCTGCTCAATAAAAGCAGTTGTACTTGCCAATAATTTGGCTTGAAAAATTAAAAAATTAGATAGCAACAGAGCTACCTTTCGTTGTAAAAATTTTGATAGAAAATATCTATCTAATGTCAACAAACTATTATTATTGAAGATTATGTTCCAATCGAACAATTCAATTTTTTTGGAATATGATACCATGGTATGTAGTTTCATATTTAATTTGTATCTTAAGTGATTTTCCTTGTGGCTCATAGCAGTGCTGTATGGCAAGGTGGACAAAATTACTTGTTTTACTTGCAGACTTGATAACTTATCAAAAATTTTTAAAAGTTTGTCACTATTAATATTGCCTCTTCTGCCAACCAGCACCACTATAGTAGACTGCATGCAGTGTGTACCAGTCAATATAAAATCTGTAATTTGAGAGTATGAAGCTCCTGGATATGTATGATTTATTACAGAATGACTTAACTGTGATAAATAATGTCCAAAATTTTTACCTATTTCATCGCAATAGACTATGGTCTTTGCATCACTTTTTATTTGCAACTTTTCTATTATACTCGTAGATGCCTCGCAATTACTACTTGAACTTAATATACTATTATCCACACTGCACACAGTTTTAATTGGTGAAAATTCATCATTGCATCTAATTCTTTCACAACTTAAGGGTGAGGAGGGAACATGGCCTGCGGATGTCAATTGGTCATTTTGACAATGACATGAATTTACTAATTTACCTATGGCTAACACCTGTTCCCTACTCTGTTTCTCTGCTGTTTCATATTTATATGAAATTGATTTCAAAGAGTCTTGAAGTCGGTCAATCTGACATTGAAGGGCCTGTGTATCAGTTTTGTACTGTTGTGCAACAGTATCAAGTTCTAACATATACATATTTACCTGGTCAGTAAACGAACGTTACAGGATCGTTTCTTGGGTCGCCTGAAAATCGTCGCCTTTTATCAGGCGGCAACAAGGTGCGCGCTATCAACGGGTGGGTCATCAAACTGAGTTAGACACCCTGGATAGGAAAGTCCGTTCTTTATTGACCACATATCGGATGCATCACCCACGTTCGTCTGTAATGAGGTTGTATATCCCACGGAAGTGTGGAGGTCGTGGCTTTTTAAACGCCAAGACTTTGCATAACCGTGAGATATGCAACCTTAGAGAATATTTTATTCATACTAGCCTGGGTGTGCATAGGGATGTGATAGCGGTAGATAACGGACTGACCCCACTTGCTCTTGCCAAAGAGAACTGGCGCAAACCTGTAATACTTAGTACTGACGATCGCAAGAAGATATGGCAGAGTAAAGAGCTGCATGGACGATTTTATCGGGCCTTACATGGGCCTGATGTAGATTTATTAACATCTGTATCCTGGCTACGTTTCAGTGATCTATTTGGAGAAACCGAGGGTTTTGTATGTGCAATTACAGACGAAGTTGTTATGACGAATAACTATCGAAAGTATATTCTGAGAGATGGTACGGTCGACACATGTCGGGCATGCCACCTACCTGGCGAATCTCTTAGACATATAATTTCTGGTTGTTCTCGTCTTGCCAACGGCGAGTATTTGCATAGGCACAACCAAGTGGCCAGGATTGTCCATCAGCAACTTGCACTAAAATATAATCTTGTCGATTCAGAGGTACCGTATTATAGGTATGCGCCCGACCCAGTTCTAGAAAATGGTCGCGTCACATTGTACTGGGACCGATCCATTATCACTGACAGGACTATTATAGCCAATAAGCCTGATATAGTGGTAATAGATCGGTCAGAGCGCCTTGCATTAATCGTTGATATAACCATACCACATGACGAGAATCTTGTAAAAGCAGAAAAGGACAAACAAATAAAATATTTGGACCTTGCTCATGAGGTTGTCGACATGTGGGATGTGGATTCAGCGATTATTGTTCCGATAGTTGTATCAGCACATGGCCTGATCGCCAAGAGCCTTGACCAACATCTCAAGAGGCTCGCGTTAGGCAGTTGGGTCAAGGGCTTGATGCAAAAGGCGGTTCTTCTGGGCACGGCACGTATTGTGCGGAAATTTCTGTCTCTGCAGTCCTGACCACCGGTAGCCTGGTCCCTGTACCCGATGCCGGTGGGATACTATTTTTTATATTTTTAAATAGATTTTTTTTATATAATGTATTTAAAAATGTAATTGATAAGTGTAATTAATGAATAAAGGAAATAATAATAATAATAAAGCCTCTTTATTTCCCGTAACAAAAAAGAAATAATTAAAATCAAGAAATTACAATCTTACTAAAACTAGAAAAACCTACCTACATATTTTTTATTTCTTGGGAACCCCTTTTACAGGGTAAAGGCCTCCTCCATTTGTTTCCATTTATTTCTGTCCCGTGCAAGTTGCATCCAGTCTTTTCCTGCAACCTTTTTTTACATCGTCGACCCAACGTTGCTGCCGTCTTCCAATGCTTCTTGTTCCAGGTGGGCCGGTCCATTTGGTGCTATTGATGGTCCATCGCTGGTCAACATATCGTGCTACGTGGTCGGCCCGATGATATTTTAGTTTTAGTGCCTGTTGAAGCGCGTCCGTAAGTTTCGTCTTGTTTCGTATCGCTTTATTTCTAACTTTATGTATTTTCCTTAGGCCCAACATGCTTCTTTCTATTGCTGGTTGGCAAGTTCTAATTTTGTTTTTAATCTTGGATGTGTAGGTCCAAGTTTGTGAACCATAAGTCAAGCATGGTAGTATGCATGTGTCCCTTACAGTCTTTTTCAGGGGTAGATCATAATTACCCTTTAGAATATATTTAAAAAGCCCAATATCTGTTCCAGGTAGAAGATATTCGTCTGTTGACTTCGTCTTGGTTATTGGTTTTTAAGAATGATATTTGTTTCCCCAAGTATGTGTATCGCTGTATATACTCCAATTGAACATCCTCCAACATCACTCTTCCTTTTAAACCGTTTGTCATAATTTTTGTTTTACTAAGATTCATATGCAGGCCGACTTTTTTACTGTCTAAGTTTAGTTGATTTATCACGCCCTCTAATTTGTGATAGGTTTCAGCAAACACTGCTATATCGTCCGCGAATCTTAGATGGCTGAGACGGTATTGATCGATTTGAATGCCTTCAGAACTCCAGTCAAGTCTCGCGAATATACATTGTAGCACTGCTATGAACAGTTTTGGGGACAATGGGTCTCCCTGTCTCACCCCTCTTCTTATCTTTATCTCCACGCCTCTCGTTTCTAGCTTAACTCTACTTACACTGTGCAGATATATATTTCTCAGCGTTCTCGTTATTATGGGACTTACGTTGCAGTAATGTAGAGCTTGCCGGATAGAGTCATGGTGTACGCTATCAAACGCGTTAGCGTAGTCAATGAAACCTATGTAGAGACATCTGTTAAACTCTGTGTATTTTTCTATAACCTGGTCTATTGTATGGATGTGGTCAATGGTTGAAAATCTAGGACGAAACCCAGCTTGCTCTACCAGCAGCATGCTGTCTATTTGGGGGCTAATCTTTTCGAGTATGATATGACGTTCGAGGTAAACAGCTTGTACAGACTTGACAGCAGGCTTATCGGACGGTAGTTGGTGATATCTAGGGGGTTTCCCTTTTTATATAACAGGTCTGACTTAAACCATTGTTTAGGTATTTTGCCTGTATTCAAAACGCTATTAAATATGTATGTTAACGGGTTTATAAGAAGTGGGGCTCCGATTTTTAGTACCTCATTTCTTAAACCATCGCTACGCCCGATGCAGATATATTTAGTTGAGTATTATTTAGATTTTTATAAAACGAGGTAGCGCAACACAAGAGGTCACTTCTTGGTTTTTAAACCTGCTCCGTAATGTGTGCTCGGGATCCATTCAGTGTGTGTTAATAATTGTTTGTAGGCTCTTTTGGCGCCTTCTTCTATAATTTGTCTCTTGTAGATTCCGTAATCCCTTTTTATTGCTTTATTTGCTTTTTTAAATAAATAGGATAGTTCGTTTTTCTGGTCCTTTGATGTATGTTCCGTTTTTAAGAGATCTGCACGTCTTTGGATTAAGAGTTTGGTTGTCAGACTTAAAAAAAGAGAAACGGCAGGAGTCTTTACTTTTATTAATTTAGACTACTATTAAAAATAATTTAGACTATCCTTCAGTGCAGGCTCGAAGTTATCGTAGAATTGTTGAATGTCAATTTGTTCCTCAAGTTTCTGTAGTGTGTTCTAGGTTGCAAAGGAATATCTGTATTTCTTCACCTGTTTTCTGGGATCTAAGTGAGATATTGTAATGTTTTCTGCTTTTTTATGATTTTTCTAAATGAGTGTCGCTCGCACCATCCGGTGATCTGATGGATATTTTACTCCGTTCAGAATTTTAATATTAATGATATTTTTAGGACAATTAGTCATAACAAAATCAATCTGGAGTTTGCGAGGGAAGTTCTCGGATAGTAGATGCTTGCTGTATATTATTTTCCGAAACTAGTGCATTAACCTTGTTTCATGTTTAAAAATGGTAGTTTCTTAGACATAAACAAGAGTTGTGTAAACGTGCTATAGTGAAAGACAGTGATATATTGCAATGAAATGCTATTTTACTTCTTGCAACACAAATTCCACTGAAAGCCTCAATAACGCTCTACCACGTTGATGGGGCAAGGACACAGGATCTAGGACTGGACGTGACATCGAGAAAGGACTGGACAGGACTAAATTAAAACATAAGATTGAAGAAATATGATATAAATAGGATTTGTCTAAACATCTTAGTAAGTGAGATAGAATCTTCTCGATAAAATGGAGTTAATATAATTGTAATTGTTTACACAGTTGATTGATGGCACTTGGTGGAACTTGTTACACGTCTTGAACACAAACACTTGTATAGCCTTTGAAAATGCCGTAAAGCGAAACTGGTCAGCTTTAAGTAATAAATAGGTGGAACAGTACAAGTGTTTTTGTTCAAGATAATTATAATTGGACTAGTTTATGTCCTGTAGTCATGTCATGTAGTTTATGCCCGCGAGTCCAGCCTCTTTGAAAAGGTTTCCCAAATCGTACGGATTTGCCGTAACGCTGTAACAAACATCCAAACATCTTCACGAACGTTTTCATATAATAAATCACTACATATTATTATACAAAGTCCTCTGTCGCGTCTGCCTGTTCTCAAAAAACTCAAAACTACGGCACCTATTTTCATGCATCCATCGATTGAGTGGTTCTCGAGGAAGGTTTAGGTATATAATTTATTAAGTTTTTCCATACATTGGCTAAAATATGTATAACGATATTTGTGTTTCGGAGTTTGAATGTTTCCTATGTATAGTATGTATGTGTGTAGAAATATATAAGTATATTAACCTGTTGTCTAAATCCCATGCAACAAGCTTATTTCAGCTTACTTTAGGATAGCTGGGGCAGTAAAAAAAGTTCCCACAAAGAAAGGGCTCTTCGGTTCTTCGTCTCTTCGGTTCTTCGGTAAGTAAAGTGACATATGACATATTGTCATGCCTTTATCCCCGAAGGAACTCTACCTGGATTTTGAGCCTGGGGTTCACAATTATTTGTGCAGTATCGTTTGGTTTTTAATTTTCCGCTTGGTTGGAAGCTACTACTGTTTGACCTCGCAAACCCGTGTGGGTCTTCGTCATTGCCTCATCCGTTAGTCAGCAGGGCGCTTGAACTCCGGAGATCTTGGTCGGTTACAAACATACATACATATTGTCACGCCTTTATCCTCGAACGGGTAGGCAGAGGTATACTATACGCCCACATTTCACCGTATGCACTTTTGTCCCACGTAACAGGTGGTGAGCTCATTGCCGTATTGAAATGGACAAGCGCAGGTTGTAGCTTCCTGCTGATGAAATTTTTCAAGCCGCCCATATGGCCTTCAACTGAGCTTAACGTCAGCTAAGTTACTGGCAACCGGGAATAAAGGCTTAACGTGCCTTCGGTAGCACGGAAACGCTCGCAAATTTAAATGCCTCAAATATGATATGTGTACATATGATAATATAAAACTATGACCAGCCATAGTAAAAGTTGCTTAACGCAGTGATCGTTTACATTACTCTGAGTCCGAATCTATATGTCTGTTTGATCTGACTAATCTTTAACGACTTGACAGATAGGTGATATAATAAGGAGTAGCTTACGTTGCATTATATCCCTGTTTTCCTACGGAAATGGGAACTACGTGGGTAAAACCACGAGGCATTCGAGGTGTAAATATTAAATTGTGAATAGGCCATAAAAAAAGCCTTCTTAAGTTACTTGCCGGTTCTTCTCAGGTGGACCGCGTTCCGAACCGAAGGTCACTTTAAATATTTTAAATAGTGTATGACATTTTGTAAGTGCCGGGTCTATGCAAAATAAAGATTTTTCTTTTTGCATGAATAAATTATAGTTTTTAATTTAACCCCGATAACTAGGTGTTATGTAAACATCTTGAATGATAACACTTGTAACGTTTTACATTATTTACTTTTTAACCTGACCGGTTTCGCCTTATGACATTTTCAAAGTGCCCAAAGGCGAAACTGATCAGGTTAAAAAGGAAATAATGTGAAACGCTACAAGTGTTAACGTTCAAAATGTGTAGCAAGTTTCACTAAGTGCCAACAATCAACAGTTTTACTTTTTATTGATAGCAAGACATAAGAAACGATTTAGAAAAGCAATTAGTATGCTAACTATATCCCAAACTGTTGAAGTCAAGTTGAATTTTTTCAGTCAAGCTGGACAGCAAGCTGGACTCTTACCAGCGTCTTTTCACTTACCGAGTGAGACGCTTACCAACTAGGCTACCAAGACCCAGAAACCGACAGAACACGTTGGTTTGAGTCCAGCTCAACACTGAAATTTTTCTACTTTAAATTTAGGAAACTGTATAAACAGTTCTGCAAATCATTTAAAGCGACTTATGCTAGGGTCACTCTCGATGGGTGTCCTTATGAGGATTTTTCAATGAGGAGAGATTTCATACTTCGAAAGGCAATTTAAAACGTTTATCTTTTGTCAGTTGCAGGACTTATGGAAAACTTGACAATCTTGAACAGCAGGTAGCCACAACCTATCCTTCATGGCTTTAATACGGCAATGGGTCGGCAGAACTAATGTAACACCTAGTAGGTGTGACCGGTACCACCATAGAAATCATAAATGCTGTTTTTACGATTTCTTTTTATATCTACCTTCTTCTTTATCGTAGAATATCCCCCCCCCCCCCATACCTCTCAAACCCTTACTGGATTTAGAGCATCGGGTTCATTATTTTACTTGAATTCGTTTCTTCTTCATTTTAAAATATTAAAATAAAGTAAATTAAATGAAACGATTGACAAAGAATATATACCTATTGTGCGAAGGTAGAGGGTAGAAGGAGTCAGGGTAGGCCGAGACATGAAGACCACGTGAGCAGATAGCTCAAAGACGGAAAAGACAAAAGTACTCGGATACTTAGACGTGCATGTATGAAGCGATTAATGAATCTGCACGAAGAGAAAGAAGTATGCATGGATCGCGAAGCCTGGCGATCTGTCTCTGACTACCCTTTCAGCGATACAGCGTGAAGATAGATAGTTAGTTATAAAATAAAAATGTCTTTAGCATAGACCATTTTAATGGCGCTAACAAAATGTCATACACTAGAACTAAAAATAAATTTTATAATTTTAATGTGACCACGACGGTTCGGAACGCGGTCCACCTGAGACGCACCGATAAGTAACTTAGGAAATACTAGCCGTATTTGATGGCCCACTAGGGCATCTTTCCGAGGAGTTACCAGGGGCGTCCGGCAATAGACAAATAGGCAGGGACCGTGTGGTATAAGTCGGTTCGAGTCCGGCTTGACATCCGAGGGGATTTCCAAGCGTACAAAAAAAAATTTGATGGCATATTGTATAAAAAAATATACAAATTGAATTTGGGGATGGGCATAGACATGCACATACATACACATTATGTGTTGAGACATAATGTGTGTATGTGCATAATTATGTATAAATAAAATAAATAAATATCCATCACGCCTTATCCCCGAAGGGGTGGCAGAGGCATATTATATGCCCACTTTTCACCGTGTGGATTCCTGTCCCACGTAATAGGTGGTGAGCCCATTGCCGTGTTGAAATAGACAGACGCAAGTTGTGGCTACCTGCTGCTGAAGTTTTCAAGCCGCCCATAAGGCCTTCAACCAGGCTTAACGACTGCCATTTTACTGGCAACCGGGACCAACGGCTTAACGTGCCTTCCGAAACACGGAAACGCTCGCAAATGTAAATGCCACAAAGTGGTCACCCATCCGAGGACCAGCCATAGTGAAAGTTGCGTAACTCAGTGATCGCGTACAGAACACTGAGACCGCTAGGCCACGAGCGCTTCTTTTATTATGTATACATCTACCTATATGTGTATTTGTGTGTGTGTGTATATATTTTTCAATTTTAAAAGGGATGTTCATATTATCCAGGCGCCAGCTGAGGAACCAGACAGGTGACTCCCGTTCTGGGTCGTATCTGGTGCTAAGGTTGGCCATCGCTATTCAGCGGGACAATGCAGCCAGTGTGATGTGCACCTTTGCACCGGATACGATGAGGAGCAGGTTAATTAATTAGTTTATAGTATTAGTAATAGAATTGACATGTCTTTGTTATTAATTTAAAATTTTAACAATAAATCTTTTAATTTTTTTTTTAAATTTTAATATTTATAAGGCTTAATAGGGTCATGTAATTGTAAGTTAATGTCGATGTTGTCGTGCCAATTTTTATCTGTACCTACTTTGTGACGTCACCTTTTTGTAGAATTAAACACATTTTGTTTTGTTTGTTTGTTTTGTTCAAATTAATACTATTTCACTATATTCCCAGCTAGTTTTATGTGATCTAGACAACTGATAAACAGACTTATATATTTCTAAATACATACATATTATACATAGGAAACACCCAAACTTCGAAACAAACATTTGTAGGTCACACAAATATTTTTCCGACTCGATAATCGAACTCGGAACCTCAGTTGCGGCAGTCGCATGTACTACCACGACGACACCGAGGCAGTCAGAAAAAAAAAATATTTACATTTAAATATTAGTATTCAACCCCGACGACGAAGGCAATTTTTCGGGGTTTGAAGCTCAGGTGACTGTCGCTCCCTACAAAGCTGAAAATCAAAAGACAAACAATTGCTGTGCCTAGGAGCCCAATAACAGTTTACCCCAGGCTCCAAATCGAAGTAGAGTTTGAAAGCAACTGGGAATACACTGAGTTGACGAAGAAGAATGTCATTAACTAGTTTTCCCAACTTGATCTCGGAATAAAAAGTAGTCTAGTGTTAAATTCTGATGTGTAAGCTATATTATTGCAAAGTTTCATCAAAATCTACAAAGTATTTTATGCGTCAAAGAATAAATTGATAATTAAGTATAAAATAGGAGGAAGTAGAATTTGTATGTAGGTGTATAAATAAATAAATGAAATATTCATTAGAACACCTCCTTAATGAGGTGTTGAGCTACTTTGGTAGTCTTCGTCTCTCTGAACATTCGTACAAAATTAATTAATGAAAAATATCGAAACCGCACATTTTATTTTGCATTTTTTTCCTATACCTTTTTTAGGTCTCCTTTTAGATATAATTAAGAGGTTTTTATATATTTAACGTAATGTTTACTATTAATATAACACAAATTTCTTATAATAAAAATATGAAACACCCTAATAAGTTTTGCAATTTGTTTGTAAATTGCAAAACTTATTAGGCTGTTTCATATTTTTATTACGGGATAATAAAACTTTCATGACTTAAAATTCCAACCATATTTTTAATCTACAAAAAAACACAGCCTAAAACTTACCGTATTCATATTTAAAAAAATACACTCACACAAATAAACACACTTATATTTTATTCACAATTCAACTACTACACGTACTTACACAAAGAACCACTTTGAATTTGGAACGCGTAAAGGTGTTCGCACACAACCGACGCACGGCGAGACGCGATACAGACTGGCGCTAGGCTGCAGTGAGTTTTTGGTTATAGCGCAGGTTCGTCGCGGATTTACAGGTTCCATAGTGCAGTCAAGTTTCTTAGAATTCAGTGGAGATTTGCGTTTACTTTTTCATAGCTCAAATTAGTTTTATTAATTTAGGTGTAACCTGCCAAGATCTCCAGGGCCCACGCGCTCTGCTGACTAACGGATGAGGCAATGACAGAGACCCACACTGGTTTGGGAGGTCAGGGGGCAATCGCTCCCAACAATGCCGAAAATTTAAAGCCAAACGATACTTGGGTCTACACGGGAAAGTCGAGAAGTATGGACGCTTGCTGTATATTATTTTCTAAAACTAGAGCATTTATCTTGTTTTATGTGCGGGAGTGATGATTTCTTGGACATAAAAGTTGAGTTAACGTGCTATAGTGAAAGACAATGATATATATGCAGTGAAATACTATTTTCTATTTTACACAACTTTTATGTCTAAGAAATTACCATTTTTACACATAAAATATGGTTAATGCACTAGTTTCGGAAAATAATATGAAGCAAGCGTCTACTATCCGAGAACTTCTTCTAAACTTTATCGAAAGCAAAACGACAACCAGTGTTTGAGGGCTATCATATCTAGTAGGGCTCCGATTATGGCACGAAGACAGCTCGGCCTGGATCCTGAACATAGCCTAGGGATTACTTGAGAGCTTTCTGCGGCTGCATGGTGGTCAAAAAATAGTACATACTTGCACCACTGTCTCGTACGTTAGCAGGTTTACAACGTGCTGATGAGGTCGGCTTGGGCCCCAGATATGTTGATCGGGATACACCCAACGCCTTAAAAAATACAGTTTTATAAGTTCCTTACCAAATCCTTTAAAGATGTCATTCTTTATAGTATATCGCTTTTATCAAAGTTGAATGAAGATTTATCACATGTCTTCTAAGGAGTTTTTACTCGCAGTCTGCAAACATTTCAAGGGCGATAAACGCAATAAATGGTAGCTGTTTAACTGATGTGACAATTATTCTTCTTTTAGAAGACTCTTGGGTTTAATGGTGGAAAATAAATTACAACAATAGGTAGGTGCTGTTTCTTTGTATCGCCAAAACTATATCCATTGAATTTTGTGTCCGCCATTTATACAAGCTTTTATATTAACTTGCAATGTATGTATGTATGGATGGATGGAATCTTGCAACTCGATTTCATCATCAACCGATTGAGCTACAATTTTATATACACGTTTAGTTTCTATGCACACAAGCTGTGTGTCGTGATTTTAAATCTAACAGTGTAATACTTTAATTTGTCATTCTCTAATGCACTGCTGTAAAATTTACCCATATTACAGCAGTGCATTGAAAATTGTAGAATAATTATATTTAAAACACTGCTGTAATATGCGCGTAGTATGAAGAATTAGACCAGTATCAGGTATGATTGTAACTCTCACTACAGCATAATCTAAGACATGATTGTAAATCTTCTCTGTGACCAATAAAACATATTTATTTATTTAATTTGCTTGCTTAAAGGAACTCGAAAAAAATAAAAAAACGTCACTCTAAATGCAAAGGACTTTTGTGAATAATGATTTTTAGCACATATTAATAAAAGTATATTTTAATAAAACGACTACCACATACGCATAGCATAGCCGAATGAAGCGAAATTCAAGCCCAGTCAAATGCTGGGTCATAATAAAATATTTGTGTGATAAAGTGTTTGTAAATTTTCAGCGTAAAATTATAAAAAAAATTGAAAAATCCAAAAGTGCACGCCTCACACGCCTTTATTATATTATAAAAAAAAAAGTTAAATATTAAAAATTCAAACTGAAGTCGTTCCTTTTTATTGTACCAGCCAAGAGTTGTGCACAGCGACATCTATATTCGCAATTGTTAACAACTTTACGAGAATGTGTATTAGACAGTACACAACTCTTACCATAGATGACGCTAGTATACGATCATATTCGAAAATATTGAAAAAAAGATAATAACAATTAAACCACATCGAATCAGATCGTGAAAATTTAAATCTATTCCTAATTATACTGAAGCGTAAGAGAAAAAAAAAAGACTCGATTAGTAAAGTATTTCGGTCGTTATCGTGTTAACATACGCACATACAGACACACGGACGTCCAAGACAAAACTTTTTTAAACAGCTTTTTAACTAGTTTAAATAACAAAAATGGCATCAAAAATATCATGAGTTTTAAAAATAGTGTTTTTTCTTGATCGACATCGACATATTGTCACGCCTTTATCCCCGAAGGGGTAGGCAGAGGCATATTTAACGCCCACGTTTCACCGTATGCATTTGCCTCCAACTTGGCTTAACGCCTGCCATTTTATTGGCAACCGGGATCAACGGCTTAACGTGCCTTCCGAAGCACGGAACTGGCGTGGGTCTATAGGGCCGATATTTTATATGTTAAATTTGGAAGAAATTTTGAACCCGTTGCCTTTTTAGTGAGGTGGTATCAGAAGGGCTAAAAGGTCTTATGTGCTAGACACTCATTAGCACGACCAATTCTGGCGTCTCGGATTGGATATATGATAACTAGAGACATTTTAAGTTTGAAAAATCTGATGTTTTGCGCGAAGTGACAGTAGTACCCACCTCAATGCTTCGCTTATGAAGCGTGCAAAATTAAATTTAAAAATAAGTAGTAACTGTGAGAGTAAACATTGTTCTGCCAAATATGGACCATCCTATCACCTAAGGAGTATTAAAAATAGCGAACTATTTTCAGACCTATCGATTTTTATGAGTTCGATAATAAACATGCGACACAAGATTTTTATACTATGACCCTCATTTATAAAACACCAGCAATCTGCCAGGACAAGATAGCCAACATAATAAACAATTGTAATGTTCTTTTAATGTACCTACCGCTTTAATAAATTACCTACTACGCAACTCGTGGAAATCACAGGGGACGGAGGTGGACCGGCTTTAGCTACTTTAAAATTGACTACCTATGGATGATTTCCACACGATAAAATGATATTTGAATATGGCGATTCGATAAATGACAGTATTTCTTGTCGAAAAGACTTGTCAAAACTCTTGTACCCCATTTACACTCACGCAAAAGTCACGACGAGACGAGCTGTGTGACAAGCCGCGAGCTCGAAAAAAATGTACCATAATACTGTGTTTACACTCGCGGCTCGCGGCTCGTCTCGCAGCTCGTCTCGTGGCTCGCGCGAGAGTGTAAATGAGGTAATAGAATTATCGTTTAAGCGCTTTGAAATGCGATTTTTAAACTTCGCTAAAAGCTTCAGTAACACTACTATCACCATAGAGACTTAGGATTCTATGCTTGCTCACATGTTTCCCTTCTCTTAGAATCCTGGGTCCTTTAAGAGCGGCGTTAAGGACTATCCGCACACAACAGTGCCGGCACCGTACCGACACGTGCCGATCAGTAACGTATACTTCAGTGTCAATCAAAAATTATATTGTTACATAAATTTTGTCCGACGCTATCCTCACTCTTCAGTGACAGTGACGTTCAGTGCTGACGTCGGACAAAATTTGAACTGATGTATACGTTACTGATCAGCACGTTTCGGCACTGCGCCGGCACTGTTGTGTGCGGATAGGCCTTTAAGAAGGTTTTAAGGTCATCATCTCTGCTTGCCATCGGGTTGTGTGCGGGTGAAACCTTTCGAAGTCCCAAATATAAAGAAAACAACTAACGCGTTCACTATCGTTGCGAAGGAATCCGACAACTTCTAAACCGAAACCAGTTTCAAAATCGGAAGTGGTAGAAATTCAAAATCGCCTATGGAGGAACGCAAGGTGTCCTTAATCGAATGCCGCAAACCGTCTGTCTCTATCTCTTATGTTTTTTGATAAATAGATGCGTTCAGACGGCCGGACAGACTTAGCTTTTTTATAACTACTTTTCTAAGCTTTAGGGCATAGAGGTCTAGAAAAAGGTAGTGACGAAATAAGCAGAGATTGGATTTATCATGACCACTATATCAATGGCCACTAAACAAGAAACCATCTAAATGAAGATATGGCACAAAGGCCGAAGTAGCTATGCCATAAACATTAATTTAGAAAAATAATGGCCACTACAACCAACAGCATAGATACGTTTTACGCTGAAACGATCATTAATGGAAATATTACAAAATAACCACCCATCTCATAACTGATCTGATTATCGCAAAAAAATTATCTACCACCCTATTTGAGGTTCATTAAAACAAGAACGCCACAAGGACGATTTTTCCTTGCAAAAATATTATGAAAATGATCATTGCTCATTTTGTCGTCTAATACCTCATTTACACTTTCGCGCGAGCCACGAGGCCAGCTACGAGACGAGCCGCGAGCTCTAATGTAAATGCACCTTAATACTGCGTCTACATTTGCGGCTCATCTCGTAGCTCGTCTCGGGGCTCGCGCGACAGTTTGTTCATAGACATAGATATATTGTCACGCCTTTATACCCGAGGGGGTCGGCGGAGGCATACTATACGCACATATTTCACCGTATGCACTTTTGTCCCACGTAACAGGTGGTGAGCCCATTGCCGTGTAAAAATGGACAGGCGCAGGTTGTGGTGACCTGCTGTTGAAATTTTTCAAGCCGCCCATAAGGCCTTTAACTGAGCTTAACGACTGCCATGTTACTGACAGCCAGGCTTAACATGCCTTCCGAAGCACGCAAACGCTTGCAAATGTAAATGCCACAAAGTCGTCACCCATCCGAGGACCAACCATAGTGAAATATACTTAACGCAATGATCGTTTACAGAACACTGAGTCAACGGGGCCACGAGCGCTTCACTGAGGCTGCGAGAGTGTAAATGAGCCATAATATATTTCTGTCATGGTTTGTGTAAGTTTGAGTTGCGACAGTTAATAATAAGTAATCTGTATTGGAAAAATCAATCTTATTGGTAATCAGATCTCACAGAAACTCTTGTCGAAATTGGTAGACCACTTTCTTTGTCGAAAATACTTATTCATATTTCAAATTCGATTCAGCAACACACTCTTTTGGTTACTTTTATAAAAAGGCAAAGTAAAAGCCAAAAGCTGTATACAAAGCAAATTCCAGTAAAGCTGTTAGAAATTCTATTTATAAAATTTATAAAAGCCCAAAGAAAACTAAGAAGTGGTAACCATAGCTCTTCACACGTCCGACTTATCGAGCAAGTGGGCGTAGGGTTGGCACTTTAAATTAAATTAGTTCATATTATTAGTTAACGAAAAAATTTTTGGATATTTTTAAATAAATAAAAATATATATATATTTTTACACAGCGACATCTAGCACAAATTATTTCTAACATAAGCTTGTGTTATGACATATTGTAGATAGACAAGTAATACACGTACTTATATTTTTTTTTTAAGTATCTTCAAGCTGTATGCCTGAGGACAGATCACCAGGCTTCGCGATCCATGTATACATCTTTCGCTTCCTGCAGATTAATTAATCGCTTCATACATGCACGTTTGGGTATCAGAGTAGGTAGGTAGTAGTAAATAAAATAAAATAAATAAATATTGTAGGACACTTTTCACACAGCGCCATCTAGCCCAAAGTAAGCTATTATTAGCTTGTTATACTTACACATTATTTATAGTAACACCCAAACTCATAAAAAAACATTAGAGAAACCGAAAAAAAATATTTTGACCCGATATTCAAACCTAAGATTAGATGCATTACCACTACGTCCACGCCACTGAGTCCGGGAGAAAGCAATTTGACATCACAGCATTTCCCTTATATCACTCTAACTAAATTACTTCAACAGATTTTACATGTGAAATAAATTTATAGTAATGAATGTTTTTGAAGTGAAACATCTTTATCGACGTTGAAAGAAATTTTATAGCTGTAAAAATATTGTAATGAGCCCATAAGACTTTCAACTTGCATAACGACTGCCATGTTACTGGCAACCGGGACCAACGTGCCTTTTAAAAGCACGGAATACTCGTAAATGGAAATACCACAAATTACCTTAACGCAGTGATCGTTTACAGAAAGAGAGAGCTTGTTCGATCGCATAATCTTTTTCAGCATAATGTAGTTTAGCATACATATAATATACATATAATATAATATATATATATATATATATAAGTTTTTTATAAATAGCATGTCACTTAATAGACAGAGATTGCAACTGATTGACCAGGTAAATATGTATATGTTAGAACTTGATACTGTCGCACAACAGTACAAAACTGATACACAGGCCCTTCAATGTCAGATTGACCGACTTCAAGACTCTTTGAAATCAATTTCATATAAATATGAAACAGCTGAGAAACAGAGTAGGGAACAGGTGTTAGCCATAGGTAAATTAGTAAATTCATGTCATTGTCAAAATGACCAATTGCTATCCGCAGGCCATGTTCCCTCCTCACCCTTTAGTTGTGAAAGAATAAGTTGCAATGATGAATTTTCACCAATTAAAACTGTGTGCAGTGTGGATAATAGTATATTAAGTTCAAGTAGTACTTGCGAGGCATCTATAATAGAAAAGTTGCAAATAAAAAGTGATGCAAAGACCATAGTCTATTGCGATGAAATAGGTAAAAATTTTGGACATTATTTATCACAGTTAGGTCATTCTGTAATAAATCATACATATCCAGGAGCTTCATACTCTCAAATTATAGATTTTATATTGACTGGTACACACTGCATGCAGTCTACTATAGTGGTGCTGGTTGGTAGAAGAGGCAATATTAATAGTGACAATCTTTTAAAAATTTTTGATAAGTTATCAAGTCTGCAAGTAAAGCAAGTAATTTTCTCCACCTTGCCATACAGCACTGCTATGAGCCACAAGGAAAATCACTTAGATACAAATGAAATATGAAACAACATACCATGGTATCATATTTCAAAAAAAATTTAATTGTTCGATTGGAACACAATTTTCAAGAATAATAGTTTGTTGACATTAGATAGATATTTTCTATCAAAATTTTTACAACGAAAGGTAAAAGAAGGAAAGGTGGCTCTGTTGCTAATTTTTTAATTTTTCAAGCCAAATTATTGGCAAGTACAACTGCTTTTATTAAGCAGGATAGTTTTGACACTTCACATTTGGAAAATGATATTCCAAAAAAACTAGTTTATAGGCCAACAGATAATAAATCTGGCCAGTTGACTTTGGCCCCTGAGAATAATCTTAGTAAAAATATTGTTTTTATAAACCTGGTGCACCATAATGTTAGAGGTTTAATAAATGGTAAAGATTTAGAGTTAGAGCTGTACATTAATGCAAATTCTATTAATATTTTTAGTGCTACAGAGCACTGGATAAAAGATCATGAAATCACATTGTTGAACTTCGTAAATCACCAGGTTGCTAGCTCGTTCAATAGAAAACATTCTAAACATGGAAGCTCTTTAATATTAATTAATAAAAACTTAAAATTTAAAGAACGTAAAGACTTAGTAGCCCTCTCCATTGAGCGAGTTATTGAGATTGCCAGTATTGAGTTTGAGCATTTCATCTTGTTAAGCGTATACAGTCCCCCTGATGCTTCTACATTTTATTTGAAGAAAAGCGTGAAGAAGTGAAGAAGCACTGTTCAAATGCCAATGTTCTAAGAAATCTATAATAGTTTGTGGAGATTTTAATGTTGATATATTAGATACATCATTCATTCCATCAGAGAGAAATAAAATGAAAAATTTATTTAAATCCTTTAATCAGCATAGTACATTCTTAGAACCCACTCGTATTACAGCCACCAGTGCAAAATGAATTGATGATATTTTTACCTCAAAAACACTACAGACTGGTGGTCGTCCTGTTTTCAGTGACTGGGCGACACCAGGTATCTTTAAAAGTAGAAATAAATTATTTGAATTATATTCAGAAAAATCATATAATTTTAGGCAAACCTTTCAGGAATATGTTAAAAATTATTCAAAGATATTTAAACAAACGTGTTATCTTGCTAAGTCAAACTTCTTTAAAAAAAAATTTCTAATTCTGTAAACAAAATAAAAATGACTTGGAACTCATTAACTCTGAATGCGGTAGATCTTTGGTGACTGAAAGGGATTTCCACTTAAAAGTAAATGGTTACCATGCTACAAGGGACCTGGAACTGGCGACGGAGTTTGAACATATTTTCAAATATGTACCTATGTTGACAACAAAATCTCTCCAAGCGTCTTCCAGTTCCGCTGAACATTTATTAGAAGAATCTGTTCTTTGTTGCAGGGATGCATTTGTATTCACAGATATTTGCGCTCAGGACTTTGTAAAGACATTTAAATGTATTGAAATCAAGAAAACCGCGGACCTCGCGGGGGATTATCGGTCAAAACAGCATCATGTATAATTGAGGTCATTGCGCCCCATCTAGCAACTGTGTTTAATGACTGTGTTTCTAGTGGTACATTTCCTGATTTAATGAAACACAGCAAAGTCGTTCCCTTGTTCAAGGCTGGCAGCGCTACAGACCTGTCTAATTTCCGACCAGAGTCGGTGCTGCCAACTTTGAGCAAAGTATTTGAAAAAATAATCTTGAATCAAATGCTACCCCATTTTAATAGTCAAAAAATATTTCATGCGAATCAATTTGGGTTTACGAAAGGGCGCTCAACTTCCGATGCTGGTGTTGAGTTATTAAAATGTATTCATGAAGCCTGGGAAGACAAGCACGATGCATTAGGTATATTTTGCGATCTATCAAAGGCTTTTGATTGCGTTCAACATGAAACGCTGTGCAAAAAATTACACCACTATGGAGGCAAAGCTCTCGACCTTCTGTCTTCATATTTGAACAATAGAATACAGAGGGTCGATATTAATGGTACACGTTCTGTAGGATCCATGGTTACTATTTGGGTGCCGCAAGGCTCGATACTTGGGCCATTCTTGTTCTTCATTTATATTAAGGATTTACTATTTTATGTAGGGGACAGGAATAGGATTGTTTTGTTTGCAGATGACACCTCATTAATTTTTAAAATTAAAAGACAATTAGATAACTATGACGATGTAAACAATGCAATTGCAAGAGTAGTTGCAAGGTTCAGCTCAAATAATCTTTGCCTTAATGAAAATAAAACTAAATGTAAAAAAATTACTCTACCAAATGTAAAACAAGTTGCGGCCAATGTTCAACTGACTGGACAAGTGTTAGAGTTTGTAGAATCAACTGTGTTCCTCGGTATAACTATTGATGCCAATTTGCAGTGGGGCCCACACATAGAAAAGACAGCCTCTAGGTTAAGTTCGGCTGCATACGCTGTAAAAAAGATCAGGACTCTAACAGATATGGATACGGCTAGAATGGTTTACTTCAGCTACTTTCATAGTATTATGTCTTACGGTATTCTCCTATGGGGAGTACTGCAGATTTAAATATTATTTTTGTTCTACAAAAGAGGGCTGTACGCGCTATTTATAATTTGGGCCCAGAGTTTCTCTCCGAGAAAAATTCAAAGAAGTAAATATTCTAACAGTACCATCACAATACATTTTTGCCATTCTTATGTATGTCCAGAAAAATCTATCACAATTTTCTAAACTCTGTGATAAACATAATATAAACACTAGAAATAAAAATAATCTTTCAGTCCACCACAGTCGACTACATAAGATTGGCGATTCTTTCCAGGGTAACTGTATACGCTTTTACAACAAGCTTCCCTGTGACCTGAGAAATTTACCTTTAAATAAATTTAAAAAGTTAATTAAATACAAGCTTTGTGAAAAAGGTTATTACTCCGTTAAAGACTATTTGCAGGACAGGGACGCCTAGAAATGATCTGCTGGCAAAGTGAAATAATATTAAATTGTAGATAGGCCATCAAAACAAATAGCCTTCCTAAGTTTCTTGCCGGTTCTTCTCAGGTGGGCCGCGTTCCGAACCGGTGGTCGCTTTAAATATTTTAAATAGTGTATGACATTTTGTAAGCGCAGTTAAAATGGTCTATGCAAAATAAAGACTTTTTTATTTTTTTATTTTATTTTTTTATTCATAACAGTTTCAGCATAAAGTTTTCTCGCATAAATTATGATAAGCAGAGTGTTATAAACGCATAATGGTTTTATTGGCATAACTTTTTTAATCAGCATACATGTAAAGGGCATAATTGTTATACGCCTAAAGATAATTTATCACAAATACAAAACGCATAATGGAGGTATAGATAACCGTTAAAATCATAAATGAAAAATAAATTTGACTAAGAATATTTAAGAAATGATGAGACACAATGGTAAATAATCATCTCACTCATAGCCAAGTTTGTCGGCTGTAACATTATAAAACGATATTTTAAGTGTTATTAATTTTAGACTAGTCTTGAGCAAAGTCGTAAATAGGTACGACGACGAGCGAAGCGAGGAGGAGTGTTAGGTCACTTGTGACCACAACGCGCGAGCCGAGCGAGCGTAGCGAGTGTGCCGCGGCAGCGGCCGTCGATGCGTCAGAACTTAATCGCTCGTTATAATCTACCTATTTCTTTTGTACTTTATTTATATATAAGTATTGGCATTTTGAACTTCAGTATAGGGACTATCGACATTTATAATCAGTGGGCATTTCAATCTCAGACGGTTCAAGCTTAGATATAAAAATATGTACTCGTTAACATTATGGTATTCTATATGTATGACTTGTAATCTTTATACGAGAGTGCCAATAAATGTTATGATTAGTAACCGTTAGAGTAAAAAAAAATTTGCGTAAACATTTTATGCGGGTATATCATTATTATAAAGAAGTTATAGAGGAAAATAAAGTATGCCTAATGATTTATTCTGTTTGAACGTTATGCGAAACGAAGAGTATGCCAAAAAACGTCATGCAGTTTTAATTTATGCCTCAAAAATTTATGCAACCCAATACGGACCCTTTCAGAACACAGGCAGCAGGGCTATAAGCGATACTAAAGAAAAATGTGAGTGCACTTATGTATACCTGTTGGAAGTTATACTGCTTTAGTCTAACAAGATTTCATTACATATACCAACCACAGCTCTTTGTTTGTAACGCGAATGATAAATTAGTAAGAAAAATAAAATATCAAATTAATGAAAACTACTTTTAATTTAGTTATAATTTGTCATGGAAACACTTATAAGCTAACTTCATGGTGTCGGTTGTTCGTGACAGTCTGCGCGCGTATCGTGAAAATTTACTCTCATCATTTTCCCCTAACGCGTCAAAAAAAGTCACCTCAAAACATAAATTAATTTAAAGAAAACTCGTAAAAAATAATTGTGTTGTCATGGGACACCAGGTAGGAACGAAGTTAAAAGTTCACGATTCAATTAATCATACAAAAAGTTACCGTTTGTACTAGGATTCGAACTCGGGCCGCTTGCGTCTCAGCCGAGCAGTATACCACTCAAACCACACAGCTACGTTACTGCAATTTCCAAATTAGTGTTCACTCCACTGAGGTAAATAGACAGTTTGAAAATCGACACAATTTGCAAAACAAACGACTGTCGCGCCTGCGCACGTCTCATTTAACGCTTTTATTCCACGGAATTATTCTTACCGTTTTTTTCTTACGGTTTTACTATCACATATTTTTCAGTTCGGTCGCGCAGCAAAATCCCTATCTCCTCCAAGAATGCCGTAAGGAACTTCGTTCCAAAAAAGTTATAGTTGGGGACAACCCTATTGTATGCGCATACAAAATGCGGGTCAAGTGAGAGCCACTCGTCTCGAGCAGCCACACCACACCGCACACTCGGAATTCTTATCTCATTCGTCTGCAACACACAAAGACGTCTTACTCTAAACACTTACAATTGCAGAATGACAAAAGTTTTGTATAATTACGGCTTTCACACCTTTCTTTTGTAGTTTTACTTCTTTTGGCGCGTTAGGGTAAAATTATAAGAGTAATTTTTCACGATGCGCGCGTAGACCGACACGAAAACCAACACTCTGAAGTTAGCTGATAAGTGTTCCACGATAACTTATAACTGCATTCAAAGTAGTTTTCAAACACCCTGAAGTTAGCTATAGTCAACATTTTAGTTTTTTTTACAAACGTAGGATAAGGCGATTTTTTTTTTATCTTATTACGCAAGTATGTGTACATAACAACTTCTAACGCGTGTACATAAGTAGACACACCCTTCTTTTTAAATCCGCCGTCTAGTTAGCGGACCAAATTATGTGACTCCTCTTGCTCCGCTGTGGACTGTATGTATGTGTATGGCACAGATCAAGGAATGTCGCTCCCTCTCGCTTGCGCGTAATAGAGACAAGAGTAATAATAATAACACGTGCCAAGTTTACATCAAACAGGGGGCCCAGTAGACTAATTCAATCGCGTCAAATGAGACTAGAAATCGTCGCTCAATAGAGAGCCCACAGAAAACTGTTTTCGTAGTCTACTATTACAATTGCGTTCCAATAGAATTCTATTAACACGTGTAGCACCGGTAAGTAGATCTAAAATTGCATTTTTGGTAGTCTATATTAATATTTTGATAATTCAAAACAGCTATTTTGTCTTAGCTGAAGCGCTCGTGGCCCCGCGGTCTCAGTGTTCTGTAAACGATCACTGAGTTACAAACTTTCACTATGGCTGGTCCTCGGATGGGTGACCACTTTGTGGTATTTACATTTGCGAGCGTTTCCGTGCTTCGGAAGGCACGTTAAGCCGTTGGTCCCAGTTGCCAGTAAAATGGCAGTCGTTAAGCCTGGTTGAAGGCCTTATGGGCGGCTTGAAAATTTCAACAGCAGGTAGCCACAACCTGCGACTGTCTATTTCAACACGGCAATGGGCTCACCACCTATTACGTGCGACAGGAATCCACACGGTGAAAAGTGGGCATATAATATGCCTCTGCCACCACTTCGGGGATAAGGCGTGATGGATATTTATTTATTTTATTTTTTTATTTTGTCTCTCATCTGCAGTTTGAGAAGTTTAATTGCGAAATATGGAATAGTTTTAGTAGACTACCTAGTTTTAGACTAATCGCACGGTATATGCACAACCAAAATAGAACCGCTATAGAATAGAACTAGAACGGTTTTCTATTGGAAAACAGTAGACTCGGCGCCCAGTTGCGAAAATCGCATACGCGACCTGTCAGTTACCTACCATTCGTCTGTAACCATTGTTTTAATCGTGTGAAAAAAAGGGTGACGCCCGCTGACAGGTTTGGCTGTAAGAAATATTTAGTGTATGGCGTCTCTAGTAGAGAACGCGCAAATGACATTGATCGCTTGCTCTGTGGTAAATAATTATGTATGATATTACAGCAGGGTTATAGGGCGTACAGAAAAGTTATGTAACAAATAAAATAAAAATAAATATAATAAAATAACGACAGAATGAACAGAGAAACATGTGCATACGCTATTTAAAAACTACCTACAGGTAAGCATTGCCGCCCAATATGGCGTAGTAGGAAACGACGTCACAATTTGTGTCGACTTTTAAAGATGTTGTCTGGCGTGGCGTTACAATGATTATAATAAGAGTATGGTCCTTCTCTTACTTTAAAGCGGTATAAACTCTCACTTAATATATATTTGAGGAGTTCTTTCTCTATTTACGCTTACTTGTACCGACGGTTCGTGCAGCAAACACAGGCATCGGTATGCGTTCGAATGTCCAAACAAGTTAATCTAGACTAATATAATAAAGCTGAAACTGATTTGTTTGTTTGGTTGAACGCGCTAATCTCAGGAACTACTAATCGGATTTGAAAAATTCTTTTTGTCATAAATTTTTAATAAAGTGGAAAAAGACAATTTGATTCGAGACAGGGATTGAACCTGTGACCTTTGCCTAACCAGGGCTATGTTCTAGCCACCTGAACTACCCGAACTGTATCGAATCAAGTTGGTTCGGGTAGTTCAGGTGGCTAGAACATTGCCCTGGTTAGGCAAAGGTCACAGGTTCAATCCCTGTCTCGAATCAAATTGTCTTTTTCCACTTTATTAAATATTTATGAGAAATTTAGCGAATAATTGTTTAAAAATTTATCAATTCTTTTTGTGTTAGATAGCCCATTTATCGAGTAAGGCTATAGGCTATATATCATTACGCTACTACACTGGGGGGCAAGACCAGTAGTCATAAATGTCGACAAATCGGGCAATTTTTTGTGCATCATTGCAGAATTTATAAGCTAAGGGATTAAATAGGTGCTACGGGAGGTCGAAATATTCCACGGGCGAAGCTGTGGGGGTCATCTAGTGTTAAGATATATATCGCGTTTTCCAACAAGCACATTAGGTAATGGTACTTCTGTTCGTTCTAAAAGCTGACACGTTCCCCATTCACGAAGAAAATTTTCATGCGTTTAGTACGACACGGTGACTTAACGAGCTATCGAAAAGTTTCCGTAAAATTGAGTAATTTTAGCTAAGAAATTGGTCCCAGCGTGAATGTTTCAAAAATGATTTTTATAGAACTCTTAGTAGTTTTCTTTTATATTTTAAGGGGGGCAAGATTTCAAGAAAATAATAAGATTTCTACTTTGGAACGGAGTCCAAGCTACCATACCATGGCATAGAAAACTCTTTGGTTCAAGGTGTTAGCCATGTCAAAATGATAAAAACACATACATAATAAAAATATATTTAAATACTTGATTATATCATAAGTTCGTTAATTAATTAATTCTAAACTAAGCTAATTAAAAATAACTAAAAACCTAAAACTAAACATGCGTTATAATATTTCTCCTCGTGTGGTAGCGTTCCTAGAAGACTGGCAGCATTGCCTCGTTGTATGGCAAGGCTTTACCTTTATGCCAAAAAAAGACCAGCCTTCTAGTCACGAGTAGTGTCAATCAGACGCTTTACAATATCTTGACAAAGGTTATAAGCGCTTGGACCCCATGACCCTAAAGTCTCGACCCCAAACGACTCAAAAACGTAATCACTAGTGAGTCTTAAATATTTTTGCCGTTTAAGGGTCTCGAAAAATGAGTAGAAGCAAGAGTTTACATAAAAAGATATAATAAAACTTACAAATAAAAGATTGTTCGTAGCTATCGTAGCTATTCGTAGATTTCGTAGCTGTTCGTAGCAACGTAACAAATAACTAACGTAGCACTTTTCTTGATAACTTGTACTAAGTAGAAATGCGTGAATTTTTCAGGCCCCTCATCTGGAGCCTCATTAAATTATCTCCTTATCTTTTCTTCATTATAGAGTAAAGACCCGATTCATTGATAACTCAACTTTTGAACAGTATTAATAAAATAAATAAATAAATAAATAAATATCCATCACGCCTTATCCCCGAAGGGGTGGCAGAGGCATATTATATGCCCACTTTTCACCGTATGGATTCCTGTCCCACGTAATAGGTGGTGAGCCCATTGCCGTGTTGAAATAGACAGACGCAGGTTGTGCCTACCTGCTGTTGAAATTTTCAAGCCGCCCATAAGGCCTTCAACCAGGCTTAACGACTGCCATTTTACTGGCAACCGGGACCAACGGCTTAACGTGCCTTCCGAAGCACGGAAACGCTCGCAAATGTAAATGCCACAAAGTGGTCACCCATCCGAGGACCAGCCATAGTGAAAGTTGCGTAACTCAATGATCGTTTACAGAACACTGAGACCGCGAGGCCACGAGCGCTTCTTACAGTATTAATAACTTAGAATAATAACTTTCGTGAGCGTTGTTCATTATTACAAATTACGGTTATACTCACGTGTAAATTTCGGGATAGCCCGACTAGTAAAACTTGCTCCCCCCAATAATGTTCCGGTCTTGGAGGGAGATACGACACGTGCGATGTGTGTGTTTGCATCTTTGGCTCCTGTAATTAACACCATAGCAATCTCCACATCTGTTACTCAAGACGAGGCACAAGCACCTACTTTTACACAACGTGCTCTTCGCCAGAGAGGTCGCTGGCAACGCAGTTCCAGCGCAGCTTCCGACGTAACTTGACGCTCCTCTTGAAAAAGACCTCCGTTAGGTCCGAAACTGACTAGTTCTATCCCGAAATTCACACGTAGTTTTAATAACTGTATGGATATTCTTCTTCATCTTAAGTGTTTTCCCAGTTGATTCCAAAGCCTACCTACATTTGGATCCTGGGATCTACTTTTATGTGACTGCTAGAAGCTGCCATCGATTGGCTTTTAATTTTCAGTTTTTATGGAAGCGACTGCCTTCTATCGTCCGTTAGTCAGCAGGTGCACCGCTAGCATATAAGGTCGCTTGGGCCCCGGAGATCTTGGTGGGGCCCCCTTAGACCCGTACGCCGTACAGCTACATTGATAAAGAAATAAAATTTGTAGACCTACACACAAATTCATCTACTATCGTTTAGTAAAAATAAAGGTCCTATTCAGCCTACACGGTATCAATCTATTCTAAGAAGTGAGTTTCGCTTTCAAATATCGATACCCACATCAATATTTGAAAAGGTTAACCGCTCTAGAAATGTTGCTAGTGTATAAAATTTAAGACGGGTTTTAGGAATTCATAGCTTTCATTCTCCTTCTATAAGGAGGTTAAATATTTATTTAAAGCTTATCTTAGTTACTTCGTTATTATGGCGCTTTTTCAAGTGCAGTGACTTAATTACTTCGTGATTATGCCTTTCATCCGGCTGGGAATCCCGGGTGATCCCAGGAAAGGTATCCTCAGGCATCCCGACACACACTCTGACCATCACCGAGGCCTCGCCTCATGGTTTTAAGTTTTATTCCCCTTCTCTTGGAGTTTTTGGAGTGTTATCCCACTTTTATGAGGAGGCGAATAGATGCTGAATCTGTAAAAATCAAGGGACTGGTTCTCTAGGAATATCGAGCAGTCCACGAGAATGACTGCCGCCTGACCCTCCAACCCCGTATGAGCGTGGTGTCGTTGCCTCGTCTTTTAGATAGCAGGTGCACCACTAACAGATAAAATCACTTAGGCCGTGGATCTTCCTGGGCACCGACTCAATAGCGGTGTCTCCCCACTTTAGTTGCTCACGTCGAACCTTCCATATCTTCATGAGCTCCATGTGGAGAAGAGATAGCTAGACCTCGGTTTCTCAGAGCCCGGGCCAGATATGTGAGATTTTTTTTGAGACATTGAAATGGAAGATGACAAAGAATAAAATGTTGCTTGTTTGATTAAAAGAATACTTTTATAATACTCAAGATTCACATTTAATAATATTTATTTACATACACAGACGTTTTGAACGCATTGCAGCGTTTCCAGGCGCGTTCAGGCTGGACTGGAATGTAACTAAATAATATTTCGCCTGAAATCCCGAGTATAATATAAAGTACTAACAGACGTCTCGCTGTTACGCCTCCGATATCCGAATAAAATGTAACCTAAATTACTCCACATAACATCAGTTATCTGCCAGTAAAAGTCCCGTTAAAATCGGTACATCCGTTTCATAGACTAGCCGAAACAAACAGAGAAAAATGTTTTAAAATATTATTTTATGACTGACTTTGGTATGAATTTAGTGAAAAGCTGTTAGTTTGCAACTACAAACAGGCATTTCAATTTTACTTAATAGATGAGTATATTTAGAGTTTAAAGAAATCTTTCATCTCATAATTCAATTATTTCCAGAAATAAGTCACTGGAAAGCCAAAGGTAGTGTCAGGCTGCTAAGCCGCTATGTAATTCATAGCGGCTCTTTGCATACAAAATACTCTGGGCTGAGTGTTTGCGCTTGTAGCATCATTCGTTAACTGTTGTTTTATACAAAAGTACTGAGTAGTTACTTCTCACTTATTATATTTTTTTACAATTTCATAAATGAAATGAAATAATGAAGCGCTCGTGGTCCCGCGGACTCAGTGTTCTGTACACGATCACTGCGGTAAGCATCTTTTGCTATGGCTGGTCCCGGATGGGTGACCACATTATGGCACTTACATTTTCGAGCGATTCCGTGCTTCGTAAGGCACGTTAAGCCGTTGGTCCCGGTTGCCAGTAACCGAAAACAAACAAACAAACTCTTCAACTTTATATATTACTATAGATTTAACATTATCAACGCTTAAAAATTAATTACATTTTTAACGTAGACTAGATATATTTACAACTAAGTAGGTAGAGAAAATATTCTTGTGTATTCATTCTCACAAAAAACCATGCACACAATAACCAAATCGGTCCTTTTATCAGCAAACACATCACGTTCAGAGTTTAATGAATTATATGATATTTAAGACAAAATGAGGGTAGTGCTACCAAAGTCTCCAGGTGAGACTGACCTAGACTTAAGACTAGACTTGACTAAGACGTAGAGGACGGGGACATTGTAGATAATAAGAAAGAATATTGAAGAAATATGAATTTAGATTTGGGTAAAAGGTAACCATGGCGAGTCTGGGCGTAGACATTCTCTCGTTGGAAACTATGGTGCAAGCCATGGTCTCCATCGGGAGCAAGTGGGACGCCGCTGCGTCTTTCTGCGAGCAGGTCATGCGACAACGCCGCAGACTTGTCTTCGCCCAAGACTACCGGCCTCCATGACCGGGGGCCTGAGGACGGCGGGTGGGCTGCTCGCCGTCCTAACAGAAGCAGGCCCAAGACGTAGGTATGACGTGAAAATGTCACGCACGCCTCATGCCCCAAGAAGCGGGATAGTACCCGAACCAACCCCCCAAAGAAGCGGGATAACACCCGAACCCCAGGTGAGGCCGCGGTGGTAGCCAAAGTCTGCCGGGAGCTCTGGGACATCTTTCCGAGGAGTTACCCGGGGCGTCCGGCAATAGACAGTTAGGCGGGGACTGTGTGGTTTTAGCCGGTTCGAGTCCGGCATGACATCCGAGGGGTTTTCCACATGTTAAAAAAAACGCCATAAAAAATTACAAAAAAAATTGTGAAGTCTTTTATAAAGAACCAATCGATGTTGCTCACAAGCAACTTTGCACTCAGCCTAGCTCAGTTCAAAAGAACCTAGTTCATTAAAATTGTAGGCCAGCGGATTGTACCTATGCATCAAAAGTTTTAATTAATGCAGCTACTTCGGTGGCGTAAGTGGTATTGTATAAGACAGCAGCGCTGAAGTTTCAGGTTCAATTCCCGGGTCCATATATAAATCTAAAGAACTTCACTTGATAGAAAATCATGACCCTTTTCGAAGTGCTTTTTATTCAATTTAGATTATCTATACTTATAATATTATAATGCTAAAGAGTTTGTTTGTTTGTTCGGTTGAAAAAATACTGGTCGGAATTGAAAAAATCTTTTTGTGTTAGATAGCCCATTTATCGAGGAAAGCTATAGGCTATATATCATTACGCTACTACACTGAGGAGCAGAGCAGTAGTCATAAATGTCAACAAATCGAGTAAATTTTTATGCATCATTGTAGAATTTACCGACGGGATTAAATAGGTGCGACGGGAGGTCGAAATATTCCACGGGCGAAGCTGTGGGGGTCATCTAGTCTTTAATATCGTGGGACAATTTTTTTACACAGCGGCGTCTAGCCCTAAGTAAGCTAATATAAGCTTGTGTTATGGGATCTAGACGACTGATAAGCATACTTATACATTTCTAAATATATACATATTATTCATAGCAATCACTTAAACTCCGAAACAAACATTTGTGAATCACACAAATATTTCTTCTGACCTGGGAATCGAACCCGAGATCTCAGTCGCGGCAGTCGCGTCGCATACACTACCACTGCCCCGCCGAGGCAGTGTATTCTGGTAAATATACTGATAATTAACATTCAATTTTTAAAAGCAACTATAGCGTCTGTCTCGCTCAGAGAATAAGCATTGCCATACAACGTAGCAATGCGGCCAGCCTTATGGGAACCTTACCGGTTGATTTTGATGGGGAGGAATTCTTCGACACCTAGTCGGGGCATCATCATAATCCCCACCGTCCCTTTTTTGTACAGCTTTTTGTAAATATGTTAAATGTCTGAACATTTAACATATTTACAAAAAACAGTACATTTTATATTGTAGGAAAATAATTTTTAGTTTTTTTTTAAGATTCACTTCAAAATTCTTAGCATATTAAAAATAAAGCCTTTAATAATAACCTGTAAACAAAGTCCAAAGCTAGGTAGTTATAAAGTAAATATAGGCTGTATACTTTCTATCTCATTTCATAACAAGCCTTATCATGGAAATTAAGGAGTTTTGTTTTAATCCAACCTCGCTGTGAGTGTTTATTAAAAGTTTCTATTAAAAGTTTTGATAGCGACACGGCGAGTATCAACAAAGTTAGCGAGTTTTGTTTTTAGTAAGACTTAGGGCTAGCGCAAATATACAACTTGGCAACTGAGCAACTATTTAGTTGTGTTTCATATGTCTATAGGACTATATTGAAGCGCGCATACTGTCAACTCGATAGTTGTTCGACAAAAGAGTCTAAAAGCTGTATCGATCTATTTGATTAAAAAGTTCGCTTAATTTATATTGCATTGTATTAATGTGCCATCGACTAAACAGGCGATCCGCGACATAACAGTTTAGTCAATGCAAAGTTGTATAAATGCGCTAGCCCTTAGGGCTAGTACGAACGAGAATTTGCAAAAAAAAACTAATGTAATTTATACTACTTTTCATTCACGCCTTTATTCGCGAAGGGGTGGCAGAGGCATAATTAACGCCCACATGTCACGGTAAGCATTTTTTTTTTATTTATACTCGTCGATTTGGATTTTCGCTTTGTCCTAGACTTCTCCCAAACCACTCAACACTCTTTGATCAAATTTGACCTACGAGTATAATACTACATCTAGCCATAGATGATTTAGAAAAAATAAAATCGAGAATCGGAATACCAACGAGAAATACTCACCGAAAGGAAAATTTTATGCGTTACTGTTACGTTCTGAAATTATGCCGGCAAAACACTTCGCACCATTTAGACTTACCGGGACGGCAAGTGCACCTAGTTTAATCTTTAAGCACTAACATATTCTACAAAGGCAGACTTAATGCCAACGGTATTTTCTTCCAGTCAACCTTATAGTGGTGCAGAAAGTTTCTAGGTAGGTGCATACAGTGTGAAAAATATACTATGGGACATACTCGTAAGTTAAATAATAGACATTATATTACAACATTTTTACAAACTATTACTTATATTAACATTATATTATAACATATATATGAACAAATAGACAAATATAAAATTTATGTATACAATATTTTAAAAATTGCCAATGTATAAGCGAGCTAATGGTCTCACTACAGGGGATGCCGACGACCGTGCGAAGTGGAGGAGAAAATGTAGGAAAGCGGACCCCGGGCGTCGCGAGACGCAACTGGGACAGACGCTTGGAAGATGACGCTGAAAATATTTAAAAAAAAAATTATGAATTAACATTTTATATTCTATAAATTTATTCGTGTAAATCTATTATTGGCATTCAGTCACTTATTGCTTTGTTAATAGGCTAAAATATTGCTGATGGTTTTCCTATGGAAATAAATACTCTCACGACTGCCTCTGTGGCGCGGTGGGAGTGCATCCGACTGCTACGCAAGAGGTCGTGGGTTCGATTCCCACCCAGGATAAAACTTTGTGTGATGAGCACGATGGTTTGTTCTGTGTCTAGGTGTTATTTATCTATAATATATATGTATTTAGAAATATATAGGTATGTTTATCAGTTATCTAGATCCCATAACACAAGCTAATATTAGCTTACTTTGGGCTAGATGGCACTGTGTGAAAAGTGTCCCACAATATTTATTTATTATTTATTAAATATTACCATAAATAAAGATATACCTTACAACTTACATAATTAATACGTAAACTTACTTACGTTTTTTAGGATGCATGAATCGCGAAGCCTGGTGATCTGTACTCTCTGACTACCCCGTCAAGGATACAGCGTGAGTTTTTGTTGTGTTAAATTTTTAGCCAATCATAAGGCCTTCAACTTGACTTAAGGACTGGTTGACTTGGCAACCGGGACCCAAAATGCCTTCCGAAGCAAAAAAAAAAGAAGGAAAAAATAGGTTAATCCGCTACGCATTGTTACTTGAAAGTTATTACTTTCCAATAATTTAGGTAATCATTATGTTTAACCATCTAAACATCAAAATTTTAACCTCTATATTAGAAATCTACCACACATCGCACCTGATTGAATCACGGACACTCTCGTGAAAAGAAATTCTAATAAACGGTCACCCATCCGAGGACCAGGTGTAGCGAAAGTTGCTTTACGCAATATTTGTTTACAGAAAACTGAGTTAGCAGATCAATCCATTTCAACACAGCCGTAGGTCCATCACCTGTTACGTGGGACAAAAATGCAATAGGATGAAATAAAGGTATATAGTATGCTTCTGCCTACCTTTTCGAGGATAAAGGTGTGATGATAAGAAGGGAAAACTAGTTTACGCACGCGGCTCCGCACGCGTGGTGAAGTTCTTCCGTTCGCGTTTCTCACAGGAACTTGTTCTCGGAATAAAAAGTAGCCTATGTGCTAATCTGATGTGTAAGCTAAATTATTGTAAAGTTTCATCAACATCCATTCAGTAGATTTTGTGTGAAAGCGTAACAAACATCCTTCCATACATACAAACTATCGCGTATATAATACTAGATGACGCCCGCGGCTCCGCACGCGTGGTGAAGTTCTCCCGTTACCGTTTCCCTCAGGAACTTGTTCCCTGAATAGAAAGTAGCGTATGCGTTATTCTGATGTGCAATGCTATGTTATTGTAAAGTTTTATCGACATTCATTCAGTAAATATTGTGTGAAAGAGTAACAAACATCCATCCATACTTACAAACTATCGCGTTTATAATATTAGTAGGATTATCATGTAGGTGTTAAATGAAGACAAACTTGTGAACATTTTAATGCTATGACTAAAATAAGTTTTCCAAGTGCCAAATGCCACGCGCTAACTTCAGATTAAAAAAGCAGGTAGAAATTTTCACCCTCGGGATTATTTTTTTCTTTTCGCTGAGAAACGAGCATTCGTATAATGGACTTCAGCACTAAGTTTTATATCAACTTTGTGAACAAGACCAGGGTAGTTCAAAAAGTTGTTTCTTTTAATTTTAATTTATAAACTTCTTCTTACATCTTCGAACTACATAGATCTTTCACGGCAATAAGCTCACCACCTGTTACGTGGGATAATAATGTAAACGGTGAAAAGTGAGTGTATAGTATGCCACAGCCTACCCCTACGGGGATAATAGTGTAATATTATATATGTATGTAAACATCTTTATCATTTACTAAATAGAATTTCTTGATGAATTTGCAGGAAGCGAAAAATGTATCCAGAAGCCTGGCTTTGACTACCCTGTCGGTAGTTAGAGAGGCCAGATTACCAGGTTTCGCGATCCATGCATACTTTCGCTAGGTACAAAAACAGACTAAGGGTACAAAAACAGACTACGTGTGTGAGTATGACAAACTCCCTTATGTCGCTTAACATGCTAAACTATATGTAAATAAAAAAGAAGTTATTCTTAGACATTCGGTTTTGTTTAGTTTTTTCAAGAACTGACCCTAGTGTTAGATGCTTAACAGTTTGTTTACGGAACATTGGAGTATATCATGTATGTACACGAGCAGTGACCCAGAACCGGTTGCAAACGGCCCGTTCTGTGAAAGTTTACGGTAAGAGAACAATACGATACATACGAGTACCGCGTTTAATTAATAAACTATCCCCATATATAAATGAATGCTTAAACGAAAAGAGCCACAAATATAAATCGAAGGGATTCTTTCTGGAAAACATGGCTCAGTCAGGTTGGTAAATAATTTCACCTCACTTTTTCTTGCTTGAGTCGGGATTCACTTCACTATCCTATACCTGTACGCTTAGATAGTTATCTAATTATCTGCCTAAGTAAGTAGTATTTATAAACAACGTGATTTTAACGGCTTCGCAAACCTCAGTGGTTTTTCAAATGTACTTTAATTAATAATTGAAAATGTTTTATTTGACGAAGAATATATATTGTGCGAAAGTAGAGGGTAGAAGAAGTCAGGGTAGGCCGAGACTTACATATGAAGACCACGTCAGCAGATTGCTCAAAAACGGAAAGGTCAAAAGTACTCAAAAACCCAGACGTACGTGTATGAAGCGATTGATGAATCTTGAAGAAGCGAAAGAAGTATGCATGGATCGCGAAGCCTGGCGATCTGTCCTCTCTGACTACCCCGTCAGGGATACAGCGTAAAGATAGTTAGTTAGTTTAGTTAGTTAGTTTTATTTTGTAAATGATAAATAAATAAAATAAATAATTATATTTAAAGTGCTTTACTTTCAGTAGATTAGGAAACAAATTACTCAAGTAGCTACAACGCTACAATTCTTCCAATAGACTAAATCTGTATCCGAGACTATCCAGCTTAAGTCTAGTTTAAGCCAATTTTAGTGAGGCAGAAGTTTGCAACAGTCGGATTACAGTTTTCAATAACTCAATTAGCCAGTATCCATCTCTAATTATAGTTGCAGTTGGAAGCTTTCAGGGGCTTAGTGACTGCTCTCTCTCGAGGACCGCATTATAGAGAAACTATCGGGAATCGTATAGGTACATCCCTATTCGTTTGCACCAATATTAATACGAAGAAGGATTTAGACGGAAAAATGGCTGACGCAATACGCTTACTGTATATTATTTTCTAAAACTATTGCATTTATCTTGCTTTATGTGCGGGAGTGGCGGTTCCTTAAACATAAAAGTTGTGTTAACGTGCAACAGGTTCACGACTAACAGGTACGCCACCAGCAGGTGAGGTCGCTGTGGCCCCGGAGATCTTAGTGGGGCCTTATCCTTTCACTATAATTTAATATAGAAAAAAAACAATCTGCAAGAAGCGAAAGAAGTATGCGTGAATCGCGGAGCCTTGCGATCTGTGCTCTATGACTACTCCGTCAGGGATACAGCGTGAAGATAGTTAGTTAGTTCAAAAAAAGATTACGAGGTCAAGGTGAACCCGTCGCAAATTTGCACCATTTAGCTCGCTAAGCTTCCAACCCACGTTCAAAACTAATAAAATATTACAAGTAGGCGCAAACTACAGGCACCTATTTACACTCCTACACCGGTTACACTCCTACGTACTACATATTATGTGGGACAACTATAACTTTTATGGCCGTAATTTACTTTTTAATCCTCTATCTATAGTATAGGTTCTAATCTGTAAGGATGGTGTTAACGGTAAGTAAATAAATAAATAAATAAATAAATATTGTGGGACACTTTTCACACAGCGCCATCTAGCCCAAAGTAAGCTAATATTAGCTTGTGTTATGGGATCTAGATAACTGATAAACATACTTATATATTTCTAAATACATACATATTATAGATAAATAACACCCAGACACAGAATAAACCATCATGCTCATCACACAAAGTTTTATCCTGGGTGGGAATCGAACCCACGACCTCTTGCGTAGCAGTCGAATGCACTCCGACCGCGCCACAGAGGCAGTCAAATAATAAATATATTAATGTCCAAAACAAATTATTATTAGCACAGCACTTCAACGCTCATCATCATCCGAGCGTCTACCCCATTTGCGTCTCGCGACGCCCGAGGTCCGCTTTCCAAGCGAAGCGGATACGGGTTGGGGCCGTAGAACTAACAGTAGAACTAGATGGATTAACCCCTTCTTTAGCCGTGCTGGCCCTATACACGGCAGCCCTAGCCCACTTGCCACAGGAGTCGGGTGGGCCTCCTGCGCGCCGTTTTGCGGCGGCGCTCAATCCCTAGCTGCAATCCTATTGTGTCTTACCATGTCAGTTTTGGCAGGTGACTTTTATGGGAGCGACGCCCTGAGACTCTCAACCCCAGAGGGGAAAGTCAGCTCCAGATCCTCGTCCGTTAATCAGCAGGTGCACGCTATTACAAGCTTTCTATTAACATGTCCTGTATGTAAGTTTGTTATACATGTCACAAAGCAAGGAATCAATGTCACTCTGCTAGAGACGCCCTACATTATATTTCTTACAACCAAGTTTGTCAGGGGCCTTTTTTCATACGATTCATGTCGATTTCATACAACTATTACAGACGAATAGATAGGCAACTGACAGATCGAGGGCGGCACTGAAAATTTCGGGAATCAAGGAAGTGACACAACATTACTATTTAAAAATGTATTTATTGCTTTTCGAAGTATTCTTCGCGAAATTTGACACATTTTTCCATACGATGGAACCAATCATTGAAGCAACCATTCCATTCGGAAGTTGGGGTATCCAAAATGACCGTTTTGTAGGTACAGCTTCTTCAGGTGATGAAAATCTCGGACCACGCAATTTATTCTTTATTTTAGGGAAAGTATAGAAATTATTAGGGCTTAGGTCGGGGCTGTACGGCGGACGGTATAATAATTCTATGTTTTCTTGCTCTAAAAACTCTTTTGTTCTGTGCGCGGTGTGAGAACTTGCATTGTCGTGGTGGAGGATGATGCGGCGATTGCAGTTCTCTTTACGGAGTTCAGAAACGACCTGTGGCAAACAAATGCTAGCATATCATTCTGCATTAACCGTTCTTTGTCCCTCAAGAGGAATAGTCGCAACATGGCCGGTTTTATAGACAAACGTAGCCACCATTTTTTTTGCAACACTCCGTGAACGAACAATTTTTGTTGGCTTTAACTCATTTTCGAACACCCAAACTCGTGACTGGTTTTTTGTTTCGGGTTCATACTCGTATATCCAGAATTCGTCACCTGATACGATGTTGTAAACAGCATTTGAGGATCCTGCGTGGAATCTTTCGAGAGTTCTTTTTGCTCTTCACAGAGCGAATGGGTCACAGGTTCAATCCCTGTCTCGAATCAGGTTGTCTTTTTCCACTTTAATAAAAATGATGGCTTGCTGAGAAAATCACGAAAAAAACTTACTGCTCTGAATCTAAATCGCTCTACGATGGATTTCCGCCATGTAACGCCCGAATCAATTAGTTTATCTAACTAACTTCTCTGTAAATCCAGCATGGCAGCCTAAATTTCTTATGCTTTCCTACAGTATGGGTATCAAATGAATGTACGTGCTGATAATAATTATTTTTAGGGCATGTAACTAAAGGCTTGTTTCAGCGCAGAGGTAGAGGTAGCATTTTCATTTCAATCTATGATTACATATAAAGAGAAAACAAGAGCTGTTTGAAATGTACTCCCAATTCAGCACCGGCTCCATCTCCACCGTCTCTTATGCAAATGGAGTTTACACACAACTTCGAGGACCTGCAGCTGACAAACCACATCACGCTCTCAGAACTCAATCTGTACTTAACTAAACTTTGTCTGTCATACACATAGCTTATTGGCAATAACAACCAGTGCTATATCCATACTTAATATTATAAAGCTGAAGAGGTTGTTTGTTTGAACGCTCCAATTTCAGGAACTAATAGTAGGAATTGAAAAAAATATTGTTGTACTAGTTGACGCCCGCGGCTTCGCCCGCGTAGAGAAGTTTTCCGTTCCCGTTTGCCACAGGAACTTTCATTAAAATCTATTCAGTAGTTTTTACGTGAAGAGTAACAAACATCCATACAAAATTTCGCATTTATAATATTATTTAGATTGGATAGACCATTTATCGCGGATGGCTATAAGTTATATATCATCACGCTACTACGTCGGAAAACGAAGCAGTAATCATAAATGTCGACAATTTGGAAATATTTCCATACATAACAAAATTAATACTCGTAATCAAACAAAGTGAATTAAATAGTATTTTTTACTTGTGAAAATCCCCGCCGCGGATGTTATGTTGGACTCAAACTAACCACTTCTTACGTCTTCCGCGTACGCTCAGATTGTGGAATGAGCTCCCGGCCTGGGTTTTCCCAAACGTCTTCAGTATGGCGTTCTTCAAAAGGGGACTTAGAAGGTTTTAACAGGGTTGGCAGCACGAATGTTGCATCTCTAGTGTTGCAAACGTACATAGGCTACGGTACAACGTGCTACGGAGCACTTTCCATCAGGTGGGCCGTATGCGTGTCGGCTAGTGGTATAAAAAACCCTCAAATAAGCGGGATAACACCCGAACCCTTACGTGGTAGGTAGGGTGCTATTCCATTGTAGAAATTTTATAGACTTAAGCTTGTCATGACACTGGTGACGTCAAGATGACGGTGTCTTTTGTATGCGTTGTGCGGGGATAGCTTAAAAACACTTGAACACCATGAATATAGGTAGAAGTGATCGTAACCCCGCTAACTCAGTTTTTTGTAATGGATCACTGTGTTAAGCAACTTTCGCTATAGCTGGTCTTTGGATGGGAAAATCTCACAAAGTGGTCACTTTGTGAGATTTTCATTTGCGAGTGTTTCCGTGCAAGTTTCCGGCAATGGCCTCACCGTCTGTTACGTGGAACAAAATGCATACGGTGAAATGAAGGCGTATAGTATGCCTCTGCCTACCCTTACGCGGATAAAGGCGTGACAATATGTATGTATTTATGTATGAATACAGGTACAATCAACATCAATAGTAGTAAAATTTCATCTTGAACTAAAACACTTGTACTATTCCACTTATTTATTACTTAAACCTGACCGGTTTCGCCTTACGGCTAAGTAATAAATAAGTGGAATAGTACAAGTGTTTTAGTTCAAGATGTGTAGCAAGTTCCACCAAGTGCCATCAATCACCAGTGTAAACAGTAGTAAAATTATCTTGACGCTGAATTTACTCATATTTAAATCACTATACAGTCTGTTCATACTGTATAATTAATTTTGCGTATTGTCGTTCCAACAATACTTTATCAACCGAAAAACTCAATTATATGTTCCAATACTTTCCGTAGAAATGTATATATTTTCCAGATGGGTCAATACTAATTTAATTTCCATATCAGTCCAATCGGACCGCCCTTCATCAAGTCCCTTCCTGTCACAGATTAGGGGCGAGGTCCAATTTAATTCTTTATTTACTTGTTTTTTGTTAATTTTCTTTTTAACTATGTTTTTTTTGTCATTAGGTTGACGAAAAATACAAAATATATGAGGGTATTTTTTTTTTCACAGCACTATCTAGCCCAACGTAAGCTAATATAAGCTTGTGGTATAGCATCTAGACAACTGATATACCCACTTTTATAATTTTTAAATATCTATATATCTTCGCCAGGCTTCGAGATCCATGCATACTTCTTTCGCTTCCTGCAGATTGCGATTCATTATTCGCTTCACACATGCACGTTGGGTATCCGAGTACCTACTTTGAATTTTTTTAGCAATCTGCTCATGTGTTCCTCTTATGTAAGTTTCGGTCTACCTTGACTCCTAACAAACTCTTCAGCTTTATACTTAAAAACTAACTATCTTCACGCTGTATCCCTAACGGGGTAGTCAGAGAGGACAGATCGCCAGGCTTCGCGATCCATGCATACTTCTTTCGCTTCTTCGAGATTCATCAATCGCTTCATACACGCACGTCTGGGTATCCGAGTACTTTTGACCTTTCCGTTTTTGAGCAATCTGCTCACGTGGTCTTCATATGTAAGTCTCGGCCTACCCTGACCTCTTCTACCTTCTTATTTCGCACAATATATATTCTTCGTCAATAGTTCCTCACTCATTCGTTGGACGTGTCCAAACCAACGGAGCACGCCCTTTTCTAGCTTAACGCTGACACTTTCATTCAAACCTGCCATATTGCGTATCACTTCGTTATGTATTCGGTCGGCCAAGGTAACGCCGCACAATTTTCGAAGTGATCGCATCTCCACATCATTCAATTTACTTCCATGTATCTGCTGACATACCCAGGTTTCGCTACCGTAAAGTAAAGTTGGCACTAGCACTGCGTAATGAATCGCCAGTCGTGCTTCTTTTACGATGCTTTGTCGCTTTACTAATTAGGACAAAGCACCGTTAACTCTGTTTCCGGCAGCTATCGCCGTTCTACATCCGAATCACATCTTCCATCCGCGCTAAACATACTCCCTAAATACGCAATTTCATTCACTTGCTCTAGACGTTCCTGGTTTACCCTAATCTCGCATTTAGTTCTTACGTCATCTCTTTCAAATACTAGAACCTTAGTCTTACTTGCATTCAAGCGAAGACCCTTACTTTCACACTCCTCTTTCATATTAGTGACTAATGCCTGAAGGTCGGCTTCTGATGAGGCCATGAGCACCGCAACATCAGTGTACAGCAGACAGTTAACTGAAAAGTCACCCAAACTCACACCCATATCACAATCTTTCAACTTCTGCAGGCAACTGTCCAGATACACTATGAACAGCCAGGCGGACATGACACAACCCTGTTTGACGCCTGTACAGACATCAAAAAGAGGTGACACATCCCCCCCTACTCGCACGCAAGCCTTACAGTCCTTATAAACCGACTGTATTGCCCGCAGCAGCGAGCCGTCCACACCATATCCGGGCAGCAAATCCCACAGAGTTTCCCTCACAACGTTATCAAATGCTTTCTCCAGATCCACAAAAGCGCAGAAAACCCTCTGGCTAATAGCCAGAAACTTCTCCGCGATCTTGCGGAGAGAAAACACTTGATCCATGCAACCTCTTCCACGTCGGAATCCGCATTGAGCCTCCCATAAATACCTTTCAGACTTTTCTTGCATTCTTGCCGTTATAATCTTTGCATACACCTTACTAGCTAAGCTGACCAAGCTGATCGCCCTGTAGCTGGAGCAGTTTAGGCGCGAGCCTTTCCCTTTGTAAATAGGTACTACAACTGCTATTCGCCAGTCATCTGGGACCTCACCCGTCCGCCAGCACAAGTTGCATAACAGACATAGAGTGTCCCAGACGCGCGACCCACCGTACTTGATCATCTCAGCAGTAACTCTGTCTTTTCCCTCAGCCTTACCACATTTCATACTTCTTATCGCTTGTTCAATTTCTTTCATACTAATGACTTCAATGACATCGGGATCCGGAGCATCGAAGTGAACTCCACTTCCCGATGTGGCATCTCTGTCTTTTCTCTCATACATCTTTCCATAATATTCACTCCATCTCTGCAGGACGTCAGTTTGGTCTGTTAGGACGTCATTGTTAACACTAAGCACTTTTTTCATACTGCAGATTGCCGAACAACTCCGGGTCTTGCCTACCTCTTTCCAGAAGAGCCTGGCATTATCCCGGAAATTAGACGACAACCTTTCATCCGCTTTCATTCTGCACCTTTCACGAGCTTCTTCTATCAGTGCCTTCGTGTTAACTTTTTGCAGCTTGTATCTGCTCTTTCATATTAAAATCATTCCGCGAGGCTAAGTAGTAACCATGCTTTCTTCTTCATTCAAACTGCTTCTTTCACTTCCTCATTCCACCATGCGTCACGCTTATTACTACTGCCTCTTCTCGTTTCTCCACACACTTCCACAGCGGCATTTACCATACTATCCCTAAGGTTCTGCCATACACTTTCCACGTTCTCACTACTAACATTGACGTCGTCAAGCTTTTCGGCTACCCTTTCTTTATATTTATCCCTAATGGATGCATCCTGCAGCTTCCAGCTTTTGATGCTATGAGTCGGCTCAGGTTCAGGACACTCGGTACGATGACGCCAACCCGCGAACAGACCCCTAATCCTAGTAATTACTAGGTAGTGGTCTGATTCTAGTTCAGCGCCTCGATAAACCCTTGTGTCCATCACCTGTTAGGAATAGATCTATCATGCTTCTCTTTGACTTACTTCTCCTCGTATACATATGAATTTGTTTGTGGTTGAACATTGTGTTCGCTACAAACAAATCCTTTTCCTTACAAAATGCCAGTATAAGCTTGCCAGCGTCATTCACCCTTTTATCCCCATACTTCCCGAGTACCGACTCAAAACCATCGCGAGCGGTACCCACCCATCCATTCAAGTCTCCACATACTATAAGTTTTTCATTTCCTTCTATCACATTTAGAGCTTCTCTCATAATCTCCCAGAAGTCCTCTAGCTCACTCGCGTTCGACGAAGATACTGGCGCGTAGGCAGCTACCAGGAAAATCTTCGTCAAACCAAGTTTTAGACGGATCCAGAGGATTCTAGGACCTACCAGTTTATACTCATACATACCAGAGGCCAATTACAAGGACAACAAAATTCCAACGCCCCGACTGCCATGCTCGCTCTATGGTACTCCAGACCATAGCGCAAGCACCACACCCGGGAGCTCCACGACTTCGCTGCCCTTGCGCTTGGTCTCTGTCAAGCACACTACATCTAACTTTCTCTCATTCATAACATCCATCAACTCATTCATCTTATCTGCCATTCCTCCCCTAACATTCCACGCAGCTACCCTGCACTCCGTCCTCCACTTCCCGCTGTGTCGTGCCACGCGTGTAGGGTGGCGGTCCGCTACGCCGCTCTGGCACACACTTTTCGCACCAGCGGGGAGGAACTGGTGCGCGTCGCCTCGGGGGCACGCCCTAGCATCATTCGCCCTGGTGGCACTCGTGTTGGAGTAGAATTGCAGCCGTAGCTGGCAGGGATGGCGACATGCACGCTTCTACTCTTCATCCCCAGCTTTATATATTAGTAAATAGATATAGATTGTGACTGTGTGAAAGAGGGAATAAAGATTTTAAATTTGAATATTTAAAAAATAATAAGGTATTTATTTTATTTATTTATTTTATTTATGACAGTACCTTGATAATGAAAAACATTTGAGAGCGCTATCATAAATAATACATTTAAAAAAATGGTCGCTTGTCGCCAGAGAATAGACTCACTCACTTCTGAGTGCGTACTTAGTGTGATGAAATTGTATCCCTTATAACTCCCATGGGGATACTTTGTATATTTCGCCACGTTATTACTACTTTTGTGGCAAAACTGTTACGTGATTACTGTAAAACAACATCTCGGGGAACGATTCCTTGTTTTTTGTTCTTTGTTTATACGTGTAAAGGGACTGTTGGGCACAAATGTGACAATGTGAATCCCGTTGTACCAATTAGGTTATTTGTTAGGCAACAAATGTCTGGTCATGTCGGCCCAAGAAGTGCTGGCTTGACGTCGTAAAGGATGACATGCGTGCCAATGGTCTTACCATAGGGGATGCCGACGACCGTGCGAAGTGGAGGAGAAAAAGTAGGAAAGCGGACGGCAGAAGAGAGGAATCGAATGATGAATGTTTGTCTCTACCTCTAATGATTTCTTCATTTCATTTGCTTCTTTCACTTTAATATAAAAAAAATATGCAAAAATGTTAGAATATTCGCCTTAAAAAATATTCATAAATTGTAATTGATAACTGTTTTAGAATTTGCTATTATATGATATACGTACAGCTAACCAGATTTAATTCAACCTGTTTTCCTGACGTTGAAACGTTATAAAGGTTCTTTCTCACTGCATTGTAATGAGTAAATTGAAATTCTTCCTTTCAATCTTTTTTTCACGCTAGCTTGCAGCCTTGATATACAACAGAGTTATACTCAATTTAACACTCCAAGACTTAATATTGCACAAACAAATGAATAAAAATAAATAAGAATATATCTTTATTCATTTAGGTAACAAAATAACACGTATAATGTACTTTTCTTTTTTTGTTAACTTGTGGAAATCCCCTCGGATGACGTATATGTACATTAAGATTATTGCTTCTACATTTACATTTACTGCCAGATTCGCAAAGCAATAGGTAGAGCCCGAGGAAGAACCTGGCAATAAAACTCATGGCCACTATTTTTTAATCACCAGTAATTACATTAGTATTCGTACACCTAAATAAATTATTTATTATTTATTTATTAAAATCCAAATCCCTTAGAATTATAGTTTCTCTCAAATATTTATCTACTATCAGGCTCCCAAAATACAATACTAAGAACTTGAAAGTGTCCGTCGGTTGAGGGACAAGACAGGTGACTCTCGCTCCGGGTCGTATCTGTTGCAAAGATTGGTCATCGCTGTTCAATTGGTCAATGCAGTCAGTGTAATGGGCACTTTTGCACTGAATACGGACAGTGGCGATTTTATTAATTGTTTTCTAATAAAATATGATTAAAATCACAAGCGATTGTAGCTTAGTTATTATTATATTATATTACATCTATTCATAATGTATGGAATTCCTACTAATATTATAAATGTGAAAGTAACTGACTGCCTCTGTGGCGCAGTGGGAGTGCATCCGACTGGTACACAAGAGGTCGTGGGTTCGATTCCCACCCAGGATAAAACTTTGTGTGATGAGCACGATGGTTTATTCTGTGTCTGGGTATTATTTATCTTTAGTATGTATGTATTTATAAATATATAAGTATGTTTATCAGTTATCTGGTTACCATAGTACAAGCTCTGCTTAGTGTGGAATCAGATGGCGTTGTGTGAGTTGTCCCAACAATATTTATATTTATTTATTATTTATAACTCTGTCTGTTTGTATGTCTATTACACTTTACTACTAAACGGATAGAAAATAAATTTGGTATAGAGAAGGTTTAGAGCCCGAGAAAGAACAAGTTCCAGTGGGATACGGGAACGGGCACAATTCAGTAAGCGGGCAGAACCGCGTGCATCAGCTAGTTAAAAATAAACTAGATTGTTCTATCCTAAAAAAAATATTAGTTTGATTTAATATTGAAAAGTTGATTTACAACAACAAATATTCAAAATTTTGTATAACCGATGTTGCACATATTTGTTAGAAGTTGAACGGTGCAGTGAGAAACGTCCTTTATATAGTCTCTAACGGGGAACATGCTGTGAAATATAACTCGATTACCTCTGAACACTCCCGCGGGAAACTTCGGTTATTTTGCCAGATATTACCGAAATCCATTCGACTTTATTAACTTCTATGATGTACGATTACCATTCAAATGCTAGGGGATTAGACATAAATATTCACCTTTTTTCTACTTGATTTATTCAATGTACCTTATAATATAACACATGAATCACTCGTAGTCCCTTTAACTCAGTGTTCTGTAAACGATTGCTGCGTTAAACAACTTTCGCTATGACTGGTCCTCGATGGGTGACGTTTTGTGGCAGCTATATTTACTAGCGTTTTCGTACTTAGGATGGCACGTTAAGCCGTTGGTCCCGGTGCCAGTAACATGACAGTCGTTATGGGCGGCTTGAAAAATTTCAACAGCAGATCGCCACATTCTGCGCTTGTCTATATGTGGTTTGACTGCCTCGGTGGCGGATTTACACAATTGTATAAATTTTTAAAGCAACTATAAATTTGTATGTGCTGTGTGTGTAACTGTGTATTTGTTTGCCTAACCAGGCCAATGTTCTAATCACTACCCGAACCGTATCGAACCAAGTTGAAATTCGTCACCATATTTTAATCGTCATTTAAGAGTTTGACCAGAGTCATCTATTGAGCTACTCAACAACTCGATACCAATGAACAGTGTTACAACCATTTTTAAACATTGATGCGATCTTTTAATTTTATCCATAGATTGAGTGGAGTCCTCAATCTATGGATAAAATTAAATAGATTGAGGACTCAACTCAATCTATGGATAAAATTAAAAGAAATATGATCCGCATATGTTGATTTCGGAGTGTGTTGGTGTTGGTTTATGCATATCAGTTGTCTAGATCCCATAGTACAAGCTAGATGAGCTAGATGGGTTAGATGGCGTTGTGTGAAGTGTCCCACAATATTAATTTTATTTTATTTTCTATTTCAACACGGCAATAGGCTCACCGCCTGTTACGTAGGACAAAACTGCATACTGTTAATTGTGGGCGTATAGGATGTCTCTGCCTACCCCCTTCGGGGATAAAGACGTGACAAAATTTATGTATGTATATATGATATTTTATCACAAGACCTAATTCGAATAAAGAAAACCGGAATGTGAGATTAATATCCAACATTTCATACTCTCACAGTTTCAGGGGACACATTAAGCCGATTTAAGTTGATCGCTACTCGACATGCCAAGCTACAATAAACCGCTGATACTGAGGTTGATACCGCAAAGCTGATACTATATTAACCTGTGTAAAATGTAATAGAATATTCTTTATTGCACACCAAAAATATCCATAAATAATTATTAGAGTTCTATATAAAATAATGTACAGAGGGTGCTTTTATCCGTAAAAGCAATCTCTTAAATGCCTGTTGTAGATTTTTTAAGCGATAAAGCCACAATTTAGACGTTTAAAGTAAAGCGATCTGGTAGAGGTGTAGGTAGAGGTCTATAACAATCACGCCAGTTATGTCTAAGACGTGAATAAACCAATACATACTAAGTGGCACTTGCGAATATTGTAACCCATATCTGTTCGGTAAATCCACAGATCTTACCGAACTCCCTGTTTGCTGTTCGATCGACTGGTGGAGCATATTAAGAGATGAAAGTAGCATAGGATCCACCCACACCAGTGGTGGATCTTACGAAACTCCGTGAGAGCTGTTCGATCGAAAGTATCACAGGATCCACCCAGACAAGAGGTGGATCACAGTGAACTTCTGCGTGCTATTCAATTCACTAGTGGATCGAGGTGGTGGATCGTATAGGACAGAGGGAGATGCGTAGCCTGATAGGCAAATTGTCTTTGAGCAAAAGCTGATTTGACTGCAGCTAATTTTACAATGGCATTTTTTGTTTTAGGAATACTGGGCTCAAATGGTAACAGCTCCTGCATTTTAAGAATCACCTTCATAATATATAGTTTTCTTATTGTTAGGAGGTCGTAGCCTCGTACGTTACTTTGCAGGTGCACCACTAACCACTAACATGTGAGATTGGGCCTCGGAGATATTGGTAGAGCCCTAAGCTGACACCCGAAAAAAACCCTTTTTTTAACATGCTTTACAAGTAAATTGCATCACATGGTGAGTTTACGGAGAAACTGGAATTTTGGCTACCTGCTGTAGAAATTTCGTGAGCAAAGATAATGGATAATTTCCACACGTGTAAGCAACCTATTCGCAAAAATGCTCACTGCGTCTAAGCAAGTTTTTACTTCAAATTATCAACTCATAACGCAAGTGGCTGATAGGTATCATTGTCAAAAGGATCCTAATAAACTATTTATAAAATTTAAGCTTAAACAATATATTTGTGTAGCTATAAGTATATGTAAGTATAGATCTACGGCTTCAAATTTTACTATGTTGCTTTTACAGAATATCTTCATTTATTATTATTTCCTTGTCGTTTGTAAGATCCGTCAGAACTCCGTTTACCGGATATTGGCTAAAGAAATGTCAATCATTCGACATCTGACAAATAAACAAGAAGGTACCCAAATCTTATTGTCACGCTGATCAACACTTCTTGCGAGAATTGAATAGAATATAATACACATTTGTATTCGTCTATACTAATATTATAAAAAGGAAAGATTTGTAAGTTTGTTTGTAATAAATAGGCTCAGAAACTACTGGGCCGATTTAAAAACTTCTTTCACTTTTAGAAAGCTTCATTCTTCGTGAGTAACATAGGCTATATTGGATTTTCAAAACGTTTAGGGTTCCGTACAAAATCTCGTATAGGAAAACTTCACAGGTCAAGCTGCGGGCATCTGCTAGTATCCGATAGATTTATTCACAGAGATATTCAAATAATAGAATTAGTATAGTGATAAAGCATTGTAAAAAAAGCACGCCTCGTGATTCTTAACGCGGTGCTAGTGCCAACGTTAGTGAAACCCGACGTCGGCATTAAAGTTCATTAAATGCGGAGATGCAATGACTTCGAAAATTGTACGACGTAACGTTGACCGAACGAATACGTAACGAAATGATACGCAATATGGCAGGTTTGAATAAAGTGTTATTAAGCTGGAAAAGGGCGTGTTCCGTTGGTTTAAATATGTCTAACGAATGAGTGAGGACCTATTGACGAAGAATATATATAGTGCGAAAGTAGAGGGTAGAAGAGTCAGGGTAGATCGAGACTTATATAATGAAGTTCCTGAAAAACGGAAAGGTCAAAAGTACTCGGATACCCAGACGTGTACGTACGAAGCGATTCATGAATCTACAGGAAGCGAAAGAAGTATGCCCGGATCGCGAAGTGTGGCGATCTGTCCTCTCTGACTATCCCGTCATGGATACTGCGTGAAGATAGATAAAATTTAACGTGAAACCCGAAAACCTACGACGATAGTACTGTAGGGATCACAAACTTTAATTTGCAACCCATTTTCTCGAGTAGCGGACGTTGTCCCTAGACATATATAAACAAAATCTATTCGTATTCCTCTAGTTAGTTATCTAAATATCTTCAGTTCTCTGTTGTTAGCAGAATCTATCATAAACAGAATCTGACGTAAACCGAAAGGATTTTACGCGCCAAAAATGACAAGAGCGGACGCTTGCTGCACATTATTTTCTAAAACTAGTGCATTTATCTTGTTTTATGTGCGGGAAGTGGTATTTTCTCGGACATAAAAGTTCTGTTAACGTGCTATAGTGAAAGACAGTGATATTATATGCAGTGAAATGCGATTTTCTTTCTTGCCGCGTAAAGTCCACTGAAAACCTCAGTATAACAACCACTATTATACTGGGATGAGACTGACCTTGACTTAAGACTAGACTTGACTAAGACATAGAGGGACATTTTAGTTTATAAGAAAGAAGATTTAAGAAATATGATTTAAGATTTGACTATAAGGTCTTAGTAACAAGGCCATAAAATAATTAAAAAAAAAACAAAAACCTAATAACCCAAATCCACAATAAACCCCTACCAAGTCCACACTGAGTTATTGGCGGAGCAATAGTGTCGCCACAAGATCAAAAAAAAATTATCGTTACCTACAGTATGAAATGTTGCGAAGGTGAATGGTACCTGTCATGCAATAAGTACCTAAACATTTAATATGTTTAGGTAGGTTTAGGTATACTCATTACAGGGAATGCCGACGACCGTGCGAAGTGGAGGAGAAAATGTAGGAAAGCGGACCCCGAGCGTCGCGAGACGCAACTGGGACAGACGCTCGGATGATGATGATGATGAGGTAGGTTTAGGTATAACGGGACAGGTCGCGTAAGCGATTTCCGCATACAGTTTGACGTTAACGTTGCACACTGTATTATTATTACTTTCGTCTCTCTGTAGTCATTACGATATAAAAAATGTGTACACAGGTAAGAAGTGAAACTTCTTTACGACATTTATTTTTCCAGCTATAAAATTTCTCTCATACGTCGATAATGAAGTTTCACTTCAAAGCAACATGGCGCGTAACCGAAAATAATACGTGACGATTAATTTTACAGCTCTAAATTTTTTCTCAACATCGATAAAGAAATTTCACTTCAATAATGTACTGAACTATATGTCATGTCAAGTCTGATTGAATCTATGGGGCGCCAGTGTCACGAATAATAATAATAAATATCGTTGGGACAACTCACACAACGCCATCTAATTCCAAACTAAGCAGAACTTGTACTATGGTAACCAGGGAACTGATAAACATACTTATATATTTTTAAATACCATATTATAGATAAATAACACCCAGACACAGAATAAACCATCGTGCTCATCACAATAAAGTTTTATCCTGCGTGGGAATCGAACCTACGACCTCCTGCGTAGCAGTCGGATGCACTCCCACCGCGCCACAGAGGCAGTCACTGCCGGTCATAAGTCATAAAGATTACTACCCCAGTTTGCTTTGAGATGGCTTACGCCTTCGATGGAATCTTCATACCTGCCAAGGTAGGCAAGAAGGCCATTGTAACGTTAGGGTGGGTTAGTGGTAGACCAACCACCCCTTAGCCACATGTAAAGGAAAATTAAGAGCCTGAAAGATAAAATTAAGCCATTAAAAAACAATGAGACTTTAGATATAATAATATATTAGAATTCAAAATAGTAACAGTTCAAGGCAGGGTTTGATTTCCATAAAGTATGTAGGGTAGAAGTTAGGAAGTCTTGGAAGTCCCTTCTGTGCCTGAGATGGAGGGAAGAGCTTAGAGGGCCCTTGGCGTAAATATAAAGTATTTAGGCGAAAAATCTAAGAGCAATAAGTCTACCAGTCTGTTACGGAGAGGTGAACGAAGGAACCAGTTGGTAAACCTAATGCAGGGCACATCTCAATCTAAGCCGCAAAACCCTTTATTATAAAATTCTTGAAAAAACATGGATAAGGCCAATTAATTTTTCAGTGCGTTCCTGTTTAGAGAAGGAGTGCAGGGACTCCACCACATTAATTTACAAAGAAATGACTTGGTTAACATTCGAATGCCCATGTTTTACAACCTTGAGAAACTTGACACATTTATATAAAATCCTTTATTAGCCAAACTACACTTAGCGCTACCTCTTGATCAAAGATCGTAGAGACCCGCCGTCAAACACAATAACCAAAGAGTATAATAAGTATAAGAAGAATTATATTATATTATCTGTGGTATAAGTAAGAGTATAATAAGTAAATTGAAATAGAGAACCATCTTTCGGAATATTTGTGCCAATGAATTTGAAGCGCTATCTACATTTCCTAACGTTCTCGTTATCTATATATATATTTATGTTATTATTTGTATGTAAATGTATGCAAGCATATAAGTATACCGAGTCGCACTATAAGTATTGATGTATTTCAGTAAACCCGTATATACTTTTATGAGGATTTGTATGGTTACATTCATATATAATAACCAAATCAAATGTCATAAAAAATTATAAGTTTCTGAAAAAAGACGATCCTTATAGGGCGGCCCGGTATACTTATATCCTTTGCCCACTGTACTTAGACGTAGAATAGCTGCACAATTTACAACTGAAACATTAAACACGATAAAGAGACAACAAATAAAATAATAATAAAATAATTATGCATTATTTATTGAAAATATCTTTATGCATATAGGTCATAAAGTAACACAAACAAAATACAGTAACAAAGTAACACTAGCAAAAGCACAGCGGTGAGGCATCGTAAGGATTATTATAACACACACAAAACGTATTGCACTAAACAAGCAACAAAACAACGAATTGAAATATTGAAGTAATAATTTTCATAATTTGAAGTAACGTGTCATGTTCTTTTTTTATGGCCTTGTTGCTAATGTCAAATACTCTAATATATAAATATGATGAGCAATTTAGGTAACATAAATAATTGTGATAAATCAATTAACAAAATTGATATATCATTAATAATTAATGTTAATAGATAATAAAAAAATGTATATAGTTAAATTAATATTAGGTATTTTTATCGTGATCGTTATATTGATCAGTGACATCTATCCGAGATAGTAGAACCACTTAGAAACTTGTTTCCATTTATAAAAAGAAGATGGTGTAACTTTCTTTACAAATATGCGGCTTCCTTTAGCTGACCCCCCCTGACAATAACCCATCTTGGGGGTTAGTGTTTTGTGTCAGGTCGAAACTATATACTTTCAAAATAGACAATGAAATACAAATTGTGTTTGTTGTAGTGAAATCTATTTAAATTTTATCTATTTTTTATTTCAACATATCTAGCTCTTTCATGTCCAAACAAAAGGCGCTAAGAACTGAAAATTAGACTGTAGTCGATGAAACTTGGTAGAACAATCCCAGAAATTGGCAAATAAAATTGAATTCCTAAAGAAAAGGCTTGGAACAGTTAGAACACGAAATGATTAAATATTTTTTACTTGACAACGATCCACATAGTGTTAGTTACACTGTAAGCTTGAAAAGTGGATGTATTCTCGTGGCTTCGTTGGGAATTGTAAGTACCTAACTAATAGAGTAAAGAGAGATATCAGATATCATCCTAGTAGGTAGGCCCTATGTACTAACACTAAACAGGTAAAGGTAATATAATATAATAAAAAAATAAATAGTACCGAGTAGTGCAAGTACGTTAATTGTAGTGAAGTACAAAAAAAGTAACGCTCCCTTTACACTGCAGTGAAAAAATCAGACGACTTCTAAACCGATTATGCAATAATACCAAAACTAGAAGTGGTAGAAACTACAAAATCGCACGTATTCATGGTGTCTTGAATGCCGCAAACTGTTTGTCTCTAGGTCATGTGATTCCTGAGAAATAGATGCGTACTGACGGAGAGAGAGTCACAGTCACCGTTTTATAAGGCTTTACTGAAATGAAATAGGTACCATAATAAACGAGTTTTCGCAATAGTGTTTTATGTTCAACGCAATCAAATGCTTTGTAGAGATCGCAGAGTACACCAATCTTGTCTATTCTCCCAGGCGTTATATATATGATTCAGAATTGTCACACCTGCGTGAACGGTAGAACGACCTCTTGTGAACCCATACTTCTCTTTGTGTAGTAGTTTATTTCAATTAAAATAAGCTTGTAATTATTGCAATATAATATTTATAAAATTTATTTTATTGAAATTTGTTAGGCAACCGGTGGCTCTGATGAGCGATGGTCCGTTTGCAGTAGCACTAAGTATTAAGTATATAAAAAATCCATTCATCTGTAAGATAATAAGATTTAAAGTTATTTGTTGGAAGTGGGGTCAAAAGTCCTGATATACTTGTCGTATTCTTCTATCACGAGTCCCAAAGCATATTTCGCATGCTTTCAACATCTCAATCTAAGTCCGGGGCACGCTTTAGGGGATAGGTACGCGAGCCCTTTCGATCGCATAATCTTTTTCAGCATAGTGTAGTTTGGCATAACAGTTTCAGCATAAAGTTTTCTTTCATAAATTATGATAAGCAGAGTGTTATAAACGCATAACGGTTTTATTGGCATAACTTTAACTTACTCTAATTTTTTTATCATAAATTTAATCAGCATACATGTAAAGGGCATAATTGTAATACGCCTAAAGATAATTTATCATAAAATACAAAACGCATAATGGAGGTATGGATAACCGTTTAAATCATAAATGAATAATAAATTTGACTATGAATATTTAAGAAATGATGAGACACAATTGTAAATAATCATCTCACTCATAGCCAAGTTTGTAAGCTGTAACATCATAAAACGATATTTTAAGTGTTATTAATTTTAGACTAGTTGAGTAAAGTCGTAAATAGGTACGACGACGAGCGAAGCGAGGAGGAGTGTTAGGTCACTTGTGACCACAACGCGCGAGTCGAGCGACCGGAGCGAGCGTGCCGCGGCAGCGGCCGGCGATGCGCCAGAACTAAATCGATCGTTTTAATCTACCTACTTCTTTTGTACTTTTTTTATATATTCTATATATAAGTGTTAACAATTATAATCAGTGGGCATTTCCCCTTCCAATCAGAAGGTCTAGAAATCTCAGACAGTTCAAGCTTAAATATAAAAATATGTACTCATTAACATTATGGTATTCTATATGTATGACTTGTTATCTTTATGCGAGAGTGAGTGAGATGCCAATAAAAAATACTAATGTGATTAGTAATCATTATTGTAAAAATATTATGCGTAAACATTTTATGCGGGTATACCATTATTATAAAGAAGTTATGGGAAAATAAAGTATGCCTAATGATTTATTCTGTTTGAACGTTATGCGAAACGAAGAGTATGCCAAGTAACGTTATGCAGTTTTAATTTATGCCTCAAAAATGTATGCAACCCAATACGGACCCGATAGGTACTAGGAGCAGCTACAATTTTAGCTTTTATTGTTTTGACTTTCTTTGAAACGAGAGTACCATCTCATCTCCCAACGCCTATACGTATACTGCCAGATTCGCAAAGCAATAGGTAGAGCCTGAGGATCGTTAATATTAATTAAAAATAGAAACGGACCTAGAATTGACCCCTGCGGTACGCCCATAGCTACAGATGCTCCAGAGGAACGAATTCCATTGAAATCAATTTGTTGTATTCGATCGCTTAGGTAGAAGGTAACAAGGTCAAGTGCAGAGTCTTTTATACCATGATAAACGAGTTTTCTCAATACTTTCCCATATCCTCAGCTCTCAGTCAGCAAGATCACTTCTAAGAATGACTGGTAGGCGTCCCTGTTGCCCTGGTAGAAATAGGTCCAAGACGAGCAGCGGCTCGTTTACACACTTTTGAGGAAATGGTCTCCAGGTAAAACTGCTTGGCCTGGCCTGTCTGGTACACCTCTTTAAGCACTTCCGCCTTCCAGGCTCTCTGATTCAAGGCACAAGAGTGGTTTTAGTGGGTACTGATCTGACATACGAACTCCGTCCTGACGGTGTGAAGTTTTCAATAATAAAAGCTGATGTAGGTGCTGTGGTATTTGTCCTATATTATGTATAGAAGACACATACATACCACGGTATGATGTCAAACGTGCTGCCTGGGCGCTGCGCAAGCCATTAGGTAGATAAATAAGTATTGTTTTAAAATGGAACTGAAAAAAATAGATAGGCTAATTGTTTACTGTTGATTGATGGCGCTTGTTGGAACTTGCTACACACCTTGAAATAAAACATTTGTACTGTTCCACTTATATTTATTACTTAAACCTAACCGGTTTCGCCTTACGGCATTTTCAGAAGTCAGTGTATTGCTGATCGCCACCAAAGTGGTAGTGTATGCGACTGCCGCGACTGAGGTCCAGGGTTCGATACCCGGGTCGAAAAATAATACTTGTGTGATCCACAAATGTTTGTTTTGGAGTTTGGGTGTTTCCTATGTATAATATGTATGTATTTAAAAATATATAAGTATGTTTATCAGTCGTCTAGATCCCATAACACAATCTTATATTGGCTTACTGTGGGCTAGATGGCAGGGTGTAAAAAGAAAAATGTCTTACTATAAATGTCTCACAATACGGTGAAATGTGGGTGTATAGTATGCCTCTGCCTACCCCTTCGGGAATAAAGGCGTGACAATATGTATGTATGTATGTGTACAAAGAAAGAACGGAAAATAAAAGATTCAAATTCGAAAGAGGACTTCGCTGCTAATTGCCACCAAAGTACAAAATCTGGTTAAGATACTGCATAGAATTTGCAGTCGCGTTTGTGATCCGAAAGTAAAAGTTCTGTTTAACTAACACGCGATAAACCCAAATAATATCTACATGACGTATAGTGTATATTTGTGTTTGTACTTAAATACCAGTGTATCCCACGTCCCTAGCTCAGAAGTAGGCATGGACTAAAAGCATAAACCGGTACCGGACAGTTGCAAGCCCCCACCTTGTACTCTTGGTACTGTTGACTGCAGGCGGCTGCTTCTACTATTGACAAGCCGTAGAATAGAACCAGAATCGCTGTTTTTAGCTGTCATAATGTTAGTAGGTTATCAACCATGCAACTGACTAGCGGCCACTGGCGCGTTACGTTTTAGTATAATTGTATTGGCCGACCGATAGAAGTCTATTAACGATTGTAATAGTAGACTACTAAAATCTGTCAAAATTGTACCTTTGGCTTTCTATTAAGCGACGATTTCCATACGATTGAAATAGCAGACTCGGCCAGCAGAATGGCTTCACAGAACTATTTGTAGCTGATGCTGACCTGGGCCCCAGACATCTTCTCCCCATGTTGCGTATCATGTTATTGCCGTTTTAGTTACTAGCTGATGCTCACAGCTTGGCCGCGTGAAGTTTTCCTATTCGAAATTTCGTATGGAACCCTAAACTTATTGAAAATCCAATATAGCCTATGTTACTCACTAAGAATGTAGCTTTCAAATAGTGGAAGAATTTTTAAAATCGGCCATGTAATTAAGCCTATTCATAACAAACTTTCAAATCTTATCTTTTTTTAATATTAGCATAGACTAGCGGACGCCCGCAGTTTCATCCACGTAGTGCTTGTTCCCCTGAATGCGGATAAGATGTAGCTTTACTGACTCGTTATAACATATGGTATCTGCCAGTGAATGTCACGTTTAAATCAGTTCAGCAGTTTCGAAGATTACCCGGAACAACAGATGGACAATTAAAGTTTTTTTTTGAATTTTAAGCTCCTATGGTGTGCAGACATCCTCTTTGATAAACAGTACAAGGTTGTAATGTACCTGGATGAGAGCCGATACAGACTCCTGTATTATTTGGTGTTTTGTTTGTACGTCACGTGTGTATTCTGCCTTATTATACAACTAAATATATATTACTATATTTGTTTTCTTTTATAAGCCTTTTATCCAAACTCCGAAACAAACATTTGCGAATCACACAAATATTTGTTCCGACCCAGGAACGAACCGGGACACTACCACTACGCCACCGAGGCACTCATAAATAACTTGCAATGTATGAATGTCTGCTTGAGTGGAGTCCTGCAGCTCAATTTTGAAGCAGGTATTTTCAACCAATTGAGCTAAAATGTTGTATATACATTTAGTTTGGATGACAACACGTGGTTCGGTGTGTGACGTCATTATAAATCTAACATGGGCAACGTTCCACTAAACGCCACTAAGACGCCCACTTCGCCCACAAAATATGGTGGGTCCAAATGGGCTTACAGCGATCAAGATGTGCGTTCCACTTATACGTTATTGGAATTGGCATTTACGTTAATGGAACGGCAATTACAGCGATCGCGGGCGCAGGCGTTGCGGACGATAAGTGGAACATCCAAGATGACGAAATGATTACTTTCAAGTTCTGCTACAATATGGGTATCAAATGAAAGGGTTTGCTGAGAATAAAGTATAAAGTGTCATCATTGTAAATAAAGTGACATCACTATAAAGAAAATATGGCAGATGTTACTTGGCTTAAGAACTGCAATGTTACTGACAACCGGGACCAACTGCTTAACTTGCCTTAGGAAGCACGGAAACGCTCGCAAATGAAAATCCTACAAGGCGGTCACCCAACCGTGACCAGTCATAGCAGAAGTTGCTTAACGCAGTGAGCGTTTACAGAAGTTTTTTTTTTTGTAAATTGCATACTAACTTGGTTCACTTTAAATTATCACAATCTAGCTTATGGGTTAATAAGTAATTTTACTTTGACTTAAACTTCTATATCCTAAGAAGAGAATCCATTGATTTTTCTTACATACATACATACATATAGTCACGCCTTTATCCTTGAAGGGGTAGGCAGAGGCATAACACACGCCCACATTTCACCGTATGCATTTTTGTCCCACGTAACAGGTGGTGAGGCCATTGCCGTGTTGAAATGGACAGGCGTAGGCTGTGGCGACCTCGTGCTGAAATTTTTCAAGCCGCCCATAAGGCCTTTTAACCAGGCTTAACGACTGCCATATTATTGGAAACCGGGACCAACGGCTAACGTGCTTTCTGAAGCACGGAAACGCTCGCAAATGTAACTTCTACAAAGTGGTCACCCATCCAAGAACCACCTATAGCGATTGTTGCTTAACGCAGTGATCGTTTACAGAACACTGAGTCGGCGGGGCCACGAGCGCTTCATTGATTTTTCTTAGTCTGATAACTTTATACACTTTGTTCTTGTGATCTAAACATAAAGCACTTAGGGCCGTATTCCAGAACGTTTCTCAATTCTCAATCGACGCTTGATAGTAGATTTTATAAGGTAAAATCTAGCCTAAAGCGTTGATTGAGTATTGAGAAACGTTCTGGAATACGGACCTTAGACACATAAGTTTTCACTTGGCACTACACTAACTCAAAAGGTTTAGTTCTTTTGAGTATACTTTTTATTTCTGTCCAATCGAGAAGTTGAATTGCTTCGGGATTGTTATGGTAATGAAGTCTCTTTTCGTGAGCGTCTGCGAAACGTTGCATGTTTGTTATGTTTTGTCGACCTGCTCCACTTGTCATCAAGTGGAGCAGGTCGACAAAGTTTGAGGGGCTTCAAAAATGGTGAAATAAAAATCCATAAAACTCGAAATACACAAATTTATTACATAATTTGCCTCATCGCCAGTTGTTTCAAACACAAACTTACAAAACATCCATTCAATTTGGCATTTTCAACAATTTATGCTTTGCCAATAACAAATTTACTTTTCTACATTGAACACAACGCATCCTCAACCTTAACAAACTAACAATAAAGGCGATATTTAGCTTTCAGACTACATTTTTGTCTATTTATGGCTAAAACTAGCCTTAAAACTAAAACTATATACACTTAGAACAATCTTTGATACATTTTTACGATAAGTTTTGTCGATACAATTAGTTGGTACTCACAATTATAATCCTTCGAGGTATAAAAAGGGTAAATATGCCTTAATAGGAGTCAAATTGGTAACCGATCGATAACACATGATAAGTAGATTTTCTAACAATAACCTTAAAATATAATGATAAATGCTTCAATATTATCAAGGAACAAAAAAGTTATGTGCCCTTGCGTTGTAAATAAAAAGAAGACTTACTGATTTTTTTATAAACATAGACTGTCTCAGCAACCAAACTGGAAGACTATCCCAATAACTGGGATAGTCTTGGACACTGGGATTCCAGTTCTTTAATATTACATCCATTTCCATACATTTTTTATTTACCCTTACCCAAACTGGTTGACTATACCAGCAACCACCAAAGCAATGCTCTTTGGAATGTACCACTTACGGGAAGACATGGCGACTCAAAACCAAAGGTAGTTCAGTGGATTTACACACTGTAGGTGTGGCCACCAATAAGATACTAAGGTATACTATAGTGACCAAAGACAAAACAGGAGAAATGCAGGCGAATACTGTATAAGATACACCGGACAATAATGGCTTTAACAGGGCCATTTAAGGACACTTTTAACGCAGCAATGGAAGTTTTTTTTGAACCCCACTCTGCTACGTTAGATGCGAGATAGGCCGTTCACAGGCTCGGAACTGGGGATCGAGGCTGTATATTCGAGTATAAGGCGCTGGACAAGATAGCGAAACAAGAAGGGTTTGGACAATATACAGCACTCGTAGGGTATTACGCAACAAGGCAGCGTCTCCACAAGATAGGATCTTTGCAGACCCGACAGGACCTGTGAAGATGCTGGAAAAACCATACAACTGCTATGCGAATGCGAGGCACTTGGTGCAAGGATATGCACCGAAAGAGTACTGGCTTATCCTCCCAAAGCAAAAGGAGGGATGATGTTAAGGAGGGATACGGCACAAAAGAACGAAGAGGGTCAAAGGCCCCTAGGACAAGACAAGATAAAATAAGATAAGTTACTGGAATTCTCTTGGATGAAAGTATTTAAGTTCTTAATATTACAATTGCTTACATACATTTAGTCCTTACCCAAAATTGGATGACTATCCCAGTTACTGTTACTGGAATTGTGCTCAATTATTATTTTCAATTTAAATTTATACACAAACAATTGTCTCCATACCAAAATTGGATGACTATCCCAGTTATTGGATTTGACTTGGATGTGATTCCAGTCGTTAAATTCTATTAAATTTGCACACAAATTCTGGAGATAACCACCACTATACCGACATATATTATGTACTGTTATTTGCAACATATATGTATTTTCAGTCTCCTTTCAATTCATCGTCTAATTTACTTTTTTTTACATTAGGGGACTCCGTACCATCGTATACTGTTACATCTTCAGAGGAGAAACTAACCCGTTTTCGTTTCAATGCTTTCGGATTTTTATCTAATTCGGATACAACACTTCGGCTGCTTTCGTCACTGGATATGCTGTTGGTAGCATTCTGTATGATAAGTAAGTCTTTTTCTATTTCAGTTAATTCTTTCGGCTTCGGCGGTCGGCCTAAAGGACGTTTTTGTTTGGATTTGGTCGTTGGCGATTCCTCAGGTTTGCGTTTTTTGTTGTGCGGCCGTTTGTTTGGATGTAATTTGTTTTTCTTTGTTTGGGATTCGTCCTGAAAACGATATAGATAAAATGAGTATTAAAAATGGTCACGGTCAGCTACATTTTCCTAGAATAACAACACTAGCGGCACGCTATGATGGCCGTTCATTTTCGTCTCAGGAAAATAATATATATCAGATTGATATTAATAAAAAATACCCTAAATATAGTATGCTTAAAACAAAAAAAAAAGTAACTACGTAAGGTATTTTATTTTATAAGAATCGAAATTTTTAGCGTTATTGTAATATGTCAAACGGCAATCAGCATGCCGCTAGTATAGGGTAAGACATAGACATATTGTCACACCTTTATCCCCGAACCATACATGAGGGCGTATGTTTCGGGGATAAAGGTATGCCTCTGCCGGGGTAGGCAGAGGCATACTGTGAATGCATACGGTGAAATTTCCTTTTTTACATTTCCCCGTATGCAGTTTTGTCCCACGTAACAGGTAGTGAGCCCATTGCCGTGTTGAAATGGACAGGCGCAGGTTGTGGCGACCTGCTGTTGAAATTTTTCAAGCTTTCGGTTTAACGTGCCTTTCGAAGCTCGGAAACGCTCGCAAATGTAAATTCCACAAAGTGGTCACCCATCCGAGGACCAGCCATAGTGAAAGTTGCTTAACGTAGTGATTGTTTACAGAACACTGAGTCTGCGGGGCCAGGAGCGCTTCAGTATAGGGACTGAATTTTATCAATATTTATGATATTTCGGGTCTTATTCGCACCGTATATTATTAGGTACCATGCCTACCTTATACTTCCCGACGTTTCGGAATAAGACCCGAAATATCATAAATATGAATGACAATCGCAAAAGTTTAAAACCATGAATTTTATCAATAACAAAAAGGGTTACATTAAGGCTATCTAAGAAATCGATACTTTATTCATGAGTAATCGAGCCCGGCGGCCTTGTCCCGTTTTTATTAATTTTACAATAATGTATGAAATTTTTCCCGATTTGTTGCGATTTATGATTACTGCTCCGCTCCCCTGGGCGGTAATGTGATCATATATAGTATAGAGCTGGGCTGGGTACGTTATCCAACACGAAAATATTTTTACAATTAGAAACAATATAGTTGCTGAAATTGGCGCTTTTAACTAGGGGGCCGAATCTGCTATTTCAATCGTGTCGAAATAGAATCAAAATCGTCCCTTAATAGAAAGCCACCGGTACAATTTTGTTAATTTATCGTAGTCTACTATTACAATCGCACTCCAATAGACTTCTATCGGTCGGCCGATAGTTCTACTAACACGTACCGCGCCAGTGGCCGCTAGTCAGTTGCATTTTTGATAGTCTACTAACATTTTGACAGCTAAAAACAGCGATTATGGTTCTATTCTACTGCTGATCAATAGTAAGCTCGGCCCGCAGACTAATAAACAAAGCGCTTTATCTTTATAATTAAATAAGTATCGATTATTTTACAGATGAAAACACCTTTTGTGTATGTATCTACAGGGTTGATATCAAAGCAAAAATTTCAAAAATATGTTTTTTTAATGTTGATTTAGCTTCGCTCTAAAACTCAAAAAGGGTGTACCAGAGTACACAGGTAAGAAGTGAAACTTCTTTACGACATTTTTTTACAGCAATAACATTTCTCTCATACGTCGATAAAGAAATTTCACATATGATAAAGAAGTTTCACTTATGATAAAGAAGTTTCCTTCAAAACAAAATGGCGCGTAACCGAAAAAGAAGTTTCACTTCAACAATAATGCAAGAAAGATTAGGTCTCACCTGTTTAGGTTTAGCGCCAATATAGCCGGAACATCGTTTGGCCCCGCACATACACCGCTTCTTGTCTATGCCGGCGCATTCCAAGTTATAATTGAATGTCACTTCGCTTTGCTGAAATTACAAAGTACAGGATATTTGAAATGCTTTATTTATATTTTACATATATACATATAGTCACGACTTAATCCCCTAAGCGGTAGGCAGAGGCATGCTATACGCCCATATTTTATCGTATGCATGTTTGTCCCACGTAACAGGTGGTAAGCCCATTGCTGTGTTAAAATGGACAGGCTGTGGTAATAACACCCAGACACAGAATAAACCATCGTGCTCATCACACAAAGTTTTTTACTCTGGGTGGGAATCGAACCCGACTACGACGATGCAGTCGGATACACTCCCACCGAGCCACAGAGGCAGTCAAATGAAGAGAAAACTTGAGACCAAGTACATAACTGGCGAATACACCTCTGCTTAACACTTTAGGGTAATGGGTGAGGTCAATACTTACACGCGATCACTTCGAAAATTGTGCGGCGTAACCGTGGCCGACCGAATACGTAACAAAGTGATACGCAATATGGCAGATTTGAATGAAAGTGTCAGCGTTAAGCTGGAAAAGGGCGTGCTTCGTTGGTTTGGACACGTCTAACGAATGAATGAGGAACGATTGACGAAGAATATATATTGTGCAAAAATAGGGCAGAAAGAGTCAGGGTAGGCCGAGACTTACATATGAAGACCACGTGAGCAGATTGCTCAAATACGGAAAAGTCAAATGTACTCGGATACCCAGACGTGCGTGTATGAAGCGATTGATGAATCTGCAGGAAGCGAAAGAAGTATGTATGGATCGCGAAGCCTGGCGATCTGTCCACTCTGACTACCCCGTCAGGGATAGAGCGTAAAGATCGTTAATTAGTTAATACTTACAGCGGGTATATCGTACAAGGCGAATAATCCCACTCGCACGTCGCCTAAGACAGTCCACTTCTGAGTTTCACAGTTCGGCTCGCAGCAGTGGTTCATGAACCTAGGAATATGATGTTAAATGATTAATGTACATACATACATATTGTCACGCCTTTATCCTTGAAGAGGTAGGCATTTGTCACACGTAACACGTGGTGAGCCCATTGCCGTGTTAAAATGGACAGGCGCAGAATGTGGCGACCTGCTGTTAAAATATTTCAAGCCATAAGGCCATCAACCTGGCTTAATGACTGCCATTTTACTGGCAACCGGGACCAACGGCTTAACGTGCCTTCCGAAGCACGGAAACGCTCGCAAATGTAAATGCCACAAGTGATCACCCATCCAAGGACAAGCCATACTGAAAGTTGCTTAACGCAGTGATCGATTACAGAACACTGAGTTAGGGAGGCCACGAGCGCTTCAATGATTAATGTGAAGCTGTTTATACCGCGCTATGTGATATATCAGCGCTATGTGATATCTAAATTTAACGATCTAGTTCATGACATAAGGTTTCCGTACCTCAAATGGTAAAAATAAGAAACCCTTATTACCAATTTCTTGTCCGTCTGTCTGTCCTTATGTAGATTTTCTCAAGAACAGATAGACTTAGCAATTTGAAATTTCTACCAGATACTGAGATATATAGTATATATATCTCAGTATCTGGTACTACTATACTGAGATAAATAAGTAAACTGGATTACTCACGTTTTTACTACGAGGGCTGCACTAAAAGTATCGGGAATGGAATATTTCCACTGTTCCTGTCATATTAAAATCTTTTAAATTGAAAACTCCTTGGTTTTAAAAATCGAATACCATTTATTTATTTAAAAATCGAATACCATTTATTTATTTAAAAAAAAGATTCTCGGTCTTGTCACAAGGTTTTGTCAAACTTGTTCAGTCGTTGAGAAAATGGAATTGTCTCGAGAAAATTCAAGAGCAATGATTTATTACGACTTTCGAAGTGGTTTAACACAAAAACAGTGTGTTGACCGGATGATTTTTGCATTTGGTGATGAAGCCCCATCCAAAACCACAATTTATCGCTGGTTTGCTGAATTTCAACGTGGACGTGTCAAGCTCAGTGATGATCCCCGTCAAGGTCGTCCAAAAACTGCAGTCACCCAAGAAAACGTTGATGCTGTGCGTAAGTAATTGAGGAATATCGACATGTGACATACCGCGAAATTCAGGCAACTTTAGACATTGGCATGAGTCAAATACAAATAATCTTGCATAAACAATTAGGTGTAAAAAGTTGTTTTCCCGATGGATACCGCATTCGCTCTGTGAAGAGCAAAAAGCGGCTCGCGTTACTTATTGCGTCAGAACTCGCGTAAGATTCCACGCAGGATCCTTAAATGCTGTATTTGTATACACAACATCGTATCAGGTGACGAATCTTTGATATACGCGTACGAACCCGAAACAAAAAACCAGTCACGAGTTTGGGTGTTCGAAAATGAGTTAAAGCCAACAAAAATTGTTCGTTGACGGAGTGTTGCAAAAAAAATGGTGGCCACGTTTGTCTCTAAAACCGGCCATGTTGCGACTATTCCATTCCTCTTGAGGGACATAGAACGGTTAATGCAGAATGGTATGCTAGCATTTGTTTCCCACAGGTCGTTTCTGAACACCGTAAAGAGAACTGCAACCGCGGCATCATCCTCCATCACGACAATGCGAGTTCTCACACCGCGCACAGAACAAAAGAGTTTTTAGAGCAAGAAAACATAGAATTATTAGACCATCCGCCGTACAGCCCCGACCTAAGCCCTAATGATTTCTATACTTTCTCTAAAATAAAGAATAAATTGCGTGGTTAGAGATTTTCATCACCTGAAGAAGCTGTGGACGCCTACAAAACGGCCATTTTGGATACCCCAACTTCCGAATGGAATGGTTGCTTCAATGATTGGTTCCATCGTATGGAAAAATGTGTCAAATTTCGCGGAGAATACTTCGAAAAGCAATAAATACATTTTTAAATAGTAATGTTGTGTCACTTCCTTGATTCCCGAAATTTTCAGTGCCGCCCTCGTACTAGTAATAGACCAATCGGTTTCAGCTGTATTCAGACAGCCTTTTTCAAAGGTGCGAACCGTTCGCCGAGCAATCTTTACGCAAACTCAAAAGGTGTGTATAAAAATTAAGGTCATGAGTCAACATGACAAAAAGATATGAGCAAATTGCTATTTTCGCGAAAACTTGTAAGTATTAAAAATTTAACTTAATTTTCAACTTTTTTATTTTTCTGTAATTTTCCTTTACTTGTGCTTTAAGACTTTCCTTTTAACGAAAATTGAAAATTCTAGGTCAATCGGAGTGAAATTCTTACGGTTCGGGTAGTTCAGTGGCTAGAACATTGCCCTGGTTAGGCAAAGGTCACGGGTCCAAATCCCCGTCTCGAATCGAATTGTCTTTTTTCACTTTATTAATAATTTATTAGAAATTTAGCATATTTGCTTTAAAAAAATTATTCATAGCTTGAGTGGCGTCCATCACATTAATGTTTAAAAATGGTTGTAACACTGTTCATTGGTATCGAGTTGTATACTAGCTCGATAGATGGCTCTGATCATACTCTTAAATGACAATTAAAATATGGTGAAGAATTTCGACTTGATTCGATACGGTTCTAGCCACTGAACTACCCTAGTTCAGTGGCTAGAACATTGCCCTGGTTAGCCGAAGGTCACGAGTTCAATCCCCATCTCGAATCGAATTGTCTTTTTTCACTTTAATAAAAATTTATAAGAAATTTTGCATAATATTTGCTTTAAAAAAAATTATCCATGGTTTTTATTTCGACTAAGAACAATCTCCATCGAACTACAATTTCTGTATATAAAAATGCTTACCTAGCAAAATTCCCCTTAGGACCAGCGTCAATCATTCTCTCCTTATCCAATGTCAGAAAGTAGAAGTTCTCATCTCGCACCTCATGCTTTCTGCGCATTCTCCTCCTGAACTCCTCCTCGTCTATCAATTCTCCTACGTACTCTATCACAAATTGACCTGTAATAGAGAAGAAATTTTTAGATTTCAATGGGATCTTATTCAACCACAACGCAGTAGTTTCAACGATTCTTTAACAAACTTCCCAACGAAATTAGAATATTGTCAACCATGTCAGAAAATTGTATATGTTTAAGACAAGTCATCAAAAATAGATCAACAGTATAAAATTCCAGACTATATAAATGTTAAATTTTTATTATATTTTATCTATCACGCCTTATCCCCGAAGGGGTGGCAGAGGCATATATATTATATGCCCACTTTTCACCATGTGTATTCCTGTCCCACGTAATAGGTGGTGAGCCCATTGCCGTGTTGAAATAGACAGATGCAGGCTGTTGCTACCTGCTGTTGAAATTTTTAAGCCGCCCTCAACTTGGCTTAACGATTGCCATTTATTGGCAACCGGGACCAACGGCTTAACGTGCCTTCCGAAGCACGGAATTGGGGTGGGTCTCATGGGTCAATCAGGGTCAAATGTGTCTATTTTAGATGTTAAATTTGGAAGAAATTTTGAACCCGTTGCCTTTTTAGTGAGGTGGTAACAAAACGGCTAAAAGGTCTTATATGCTAGACACTAATTAGCACGACCAATTAAAGTCCTGGTAGTCTCTGACTGAAGAAAGAAGAATCATTTATATAGTCTGGAATTTTATAATTATATTTTTTTTTACATTATTTTATACATGGGATTAAGTCAATACATATAAATATACAAATAGAAAATAATAAATAAATAAAGAAACATAGTGAACTTAATGTAATAGACAAACCTGTTTAAAATTAAAAAAAAACATATTCTCTATTATTATGTAAACGAATACTAATGTAATTGCTGGCGATTTGATGCTGTTCTTCCTCAGGCTCTATCTATTACTTTGCGAATCTGGCAGTAAATGTAAATGTAGAAGCAATAATCTTGACGTTCATAAGTGTTACTTTGTGACCTATATGAATAAATATATTTTCATTTTTAATTTCATCAAAGGAAGATAATCCTTTATATAATACGAAATAGTTTCGGGCACACAGCTTTTAATGTGAACAAACGCATCTCCAGTCTTAACAGTCAGCTTTTCCACTGTACCTAACTGTCCATATGGGATGGTACAGGGTGTATTGTTAAAATTTCTTTCTTTTTACCACGTTTTCGTCCGATCCTCAGCAGGATCAGCACTTGCAGGTGAAGCTGGTTTGCCAAAAGTTCTCGTCAAAAGTACTGCATTGATTGAGCTAAAATTTTGTTTCCACACATCGCATCGCCATCTGGCCTAAACTAAGCTATAAGCTTGTATTATAGAATCTAGACAACTCATTTACATACTTATATATGATTAGCTTTTAAATTTTCGCGTTGCATGATTAAAGTAAGTGTAAAATACAGGTATTAACCTCATCATGCTTATTTACCTAAAATAGCTTGACGTTTCGACTAGGTTAAGTCTGTTTGTGACCACTGCTTGTGCAACCCAGTCGACACGTCAAGTTAGTACCTGTATTTTACACTAATTTTAATACTTATATATTTCTTAAATACACACGTATTATACATAGGAAACACCCAAACTCGGAAACCAACAGATGCGGTTCACAGAAATTTTGCTCCGGCCCGGGAATCGAGTCCGGGACCTCAGAGCAGCAGTCATTGCACCCTACAATACATGACTCTGCTTGTACGGGCCAGTTAGTTAGCCGATACACTTCCAGATTTGTTATAGTTGTATTGGAATCCCAATGGAAAGGCAGCTATAGGTTGATACTGTTTAATATTTACAAGTAAAATAATAACAGTGTAAAGGTGTGGCTTATCTTCCCTTGACAATGTGACGTCGTGTTAGGTACTCAAAGTAATGTATTCTATAGTTCCAATATTTAGTAAATATTACGAAATATCGACTGAGCGTCATTGTAACGTATAATGTCGCGTCAGCATTGTATGTACAGTCACGAGACTGTACACTGCTATAGTATGACAAAAACCCTTATAATATGAAAGCGCCCTTACGCTTTGCTCTTTACCTTGTAAAACTAAAAATTAAAATTTACTTACCAGATTTTATATCTTCTAAGGTCTTAAGACCCCATCCTCTGCTAGGTGTTTTGTATGGCACTAGTTTGGGATAAAGGCGTTTCTCAAAAGCGCGGTTGTTGCAACGATCACCGGCTCTGCATGTTGGCCCACATTCTGTTAGCAGCATTCTGTAAACGTTAATTTGTTGTATTTAGGTGACTATAACGGCCATCTATAAAAGAATGAAGCCTTATATGGCGAAAATCCGTCATAGAAATGAAATGAAAAATGCCACACCCTCGATTCCGAAATCCTAGAGCACTCCAGTCAAAGATTACCCCAGACTGATTTTGGAAGTTGTTTGGTTTGTATTACCAGATGGTATTTATTATTTTATGTGTGTCAGCTTTTCATCTGCCTTAAGATAGTCTGTCTATCAGTCTGACTTGAGACAGAACTAATGTGTTTGCATGCTGGCTACATTGCCAACCGGAGACTTGAGTCCTTTCGTAAAAATAAAATAAAGACAAATTCATAGAGAACATTCTATCGAAAAGTAACATACTTATTTTGCCATACCAATAACAAAGAAGCGCCACCATTATGCCCTTGATCACATTCTCTAGGGCACATTCGGGTTCCCTGATATAAGGACTATGTGATTATAGTTGGTAAGAGTTTAAAATACCCGACCCATTAACAATGTTGCCAGGGTTTCCCATGAGGATTACATACCTGACCAAAACCCCGGGATCTTTAACCGAAGTGTGAAAATGAGAGACATCATAGGGCTGCCAATATGAAAGCCACTGTCAATAGACTTGTGGACTGTGTGAGTAGCCAGTGAAAGTTCTTTTAAAATCGGTCTAGACGATCCAGAGATTAGCCGGAAAAAACAGACAGCAAATTTTTTTTAAATATCGTATATTCTTTCATACACATTTGGTTTAAAGCTATTAATTTGGAAATTATCTGTATAGATAAACTTACCTGTTTAGGCACTGAGAATATGGCCCACAAGGATCTTCATCAAGAGGGTTACATTCGCATTGAGTGAGCGAGCTCTCTGGATCTTCCAGTTTCCGACCACAGAGGGAGCCACACGGCTTGTTCACTTTCAGCCTCACAAAGTGCGGGGGCAGTAATGATGATGCTATGTCCAGGGATTCTTCCTCATTCGGTTGAGCTTCTGTAAATAAAATAAAAAATATTGAAGTTTCAGTTTATTTATTACACGGAGCAAGAAATCAATGTCAAACACGCGCTCTCTACTAAATTAAACTGATGCTTATCATAATTTATGCGAGAAAACTTTATGCTGAAACTGTTATGCTGAAAAAGATAATGCGATCGAAAGGGCTCCCCCACAATATTTGTATATTTATTTTATTTAAATCAGATGATTCACGCGAGATGTTAACTCCGATGCCCAAGCCAATGTTCCATTCGCGCCATATTCGATATGAATAGAATAGTCCAGAGACTCTTCTGATAATTAATTCGAAATTTCATATTTAATTTGCGAGTCTGACCTTTTATTGTGTAGAACACAACGCATACTAATCAGCGCATAATATTACATTTATAATTAAAATAATTTTAAAGTCTGTCTGTAACTAATGGCGGATCGAAAAGTTAAAACTAATCCTACTAATAGTATAAACCCAATATGTTTTAATAGCTAGTTAATTAGGCCTTTTTTGAATGTCCGAGATTAGGCGCGCCCATTATGACGTCACAGCGCTGCACAGACTGCGACAAGGCTCGGCGCGGCGTTCGGGTGCGAACGAGAGCGCGACTGTCGAATGAGCAGGGTTGTGACGTATGCGGTCACCCGCGTTATACGCACTTTGATCGTAAATATTTCAGTCATTTTTAGAAATATAAAAAAGTAAAAACACCGATTTTCTCGTATTTTTTTTGTGGATTTATATGGCATTTAAAATAAAAAACGTTTGTCAGACCCATGCTAATAATTTCATGAGACATACTCACTCTTCAATATTTCACATGCTCTCTGTGCGTGTTCCATAGCCGTTGTAAATGCGGCATCAATTTTAGACTTCTGGCTCGATATTCGACCGGAATCACCTGTAAATATGGATAGGAATATGAAATAAGAGTAAGGAATCAATGTCGCTCGCCTAATAGAGAGGCTTTACTCATCTATAACAATATATAAAGCTGAGAAGTTTCTTTGTTTGGTTAACGCGCTAATCTCAGGAACTACTGGTCGGATTTGAAATAATCTTTTTGTGTTGGATAGCCCATTTATCGAGGAAGGTTATAGGCAATATATATATCAACACGCTACTACCCTGGAGAGCGGAGCAGTAAATGTGGACAAGTCGGGCAAATTTTAAATATTATTGCAGAATTTATAAACGACGGGATTAAATAAGTGCAATGGGAGATCGAAGTATATCACGGTCGAAGCCGTGGGGACCACTTAGTATTTCATACAAAGCAAGCGTGTCACGGGGGGTCACCGTTTACTCATTCGATTACACTAATTACTATAGACGAATGGCAGGCAACTGACAAGCCGCGTATGCGACTTTCGCGTACAGCTGGACGTAAGCTTAAGTTGCATTTTAGGATAGGCAGTGAGATTGTCGCACCTCTGGTATTGCAAACATCCATAAGCTATGTTGAATCATCTATTCCGTTCACGATATACCATTTTTTAATTTTATTATTAGTTAACCTGAGCAGAAAGCATATTAAATAAAAATATAAATTGTATTTACCTTCCTGGAACGGAAACACGCGTCCCCTATTGACCCAATAATGATCGTATTGTCCAAAGAATCGGACTACAAACTCCCCAAGGCTGTGTTTGACTGCGAGCAAATTTTCAGGTATCTCATACGGATGTAGAATTATTCCCGGCCACCACCTGTGGTTAAAAAAATGTATGATTTTAAAATATGTTTCTATTTCTATTATGTTAAAACTGATTACAAACAGTATACATATGCTACTGTGACCATTTTCCATCGGGTGGGTCATATGCTTGTCTGCCTTCTCAGTGGTATACAAAAAAGTGTTGACAACACAAAAAATATCAAACTTTGTTTTGTGAAAACTCAGAGGCCTAATATATTCTTTGACCAATATTTACAAAATCTTTTTTTATATAACATGTGGAAGTCCCCTCAGATGTCATGTGGAACTCGAGTCGTTTAAAACCACATTATTCACTGTAATGTGCTGTGCCAGGTGCCCTAGATAACTCCTCATAAAAATGTTCCCCAAGATAGAAAATGTGCTAATATTAAGTGCGAACAAAAATAAGTTTTCAGCCTGTTGACCTACAATATAATATGCAATATTATGCATAAGCAAGCTAGCTGCATCTGCTGAATGATGAACGAGCCTTAGTTGGAGATTCCCGTTAAATAATGGGAAGATCAGACTGTCCAAGTCTTAAAAAATTTCTCTAGTTCAGTTACTAACCTGTAGTGTCCAAGTTTAACCCACACCATTTCTCCATACAGTGGCAGTCGTCCAGTTTCACAATCTTCGCACATATACCCACCTAAAATATTCAAAGTTATTAGATTCTAGTACCTAAATACTAGGGTGTGATGTGACAGTGAGGACTTGCCAGTAGAGACAAGCCAGTATCACCTACAAATGGTACACCTGGGGCCGAATCTGCTATTTCAATCGTGTCGAAATAAAATCGAAATCGTCGCTCAACAGAAAGCCACCGGGTACAATTTTGACAGTTTTTAGTAGTCTACTATTACAATCGTTAATAGACTTCTATCGGCCGACCGATAGAATTCTACTAACACGTACCGCGCCAGTGGCCGCTAGTCAGTGATATTTTTGATAGTCTCCTAACATTTTGACAGCTAAAAACAGCAATTCTGGTTCTATTCTACGGCTTGTCAATAGTAGACTCGGCCCCCTGCTGACTTATGGCGAAAGAAAATCTCGGAACCAAACCTTGTACCAAAACAGTCTGGTCAACGTGGTACCATAACCTCAGTGGTGATAGTCCAACAATAGGGAAGAAAAATGTCAAACAGTTCATTGTAGAGGGCGCCAAATGTTTGTTACAAAGCAACTGTCAATCTTCATACTATTTCGTTCGAAATATGCGTTTTTAATTATTTATTGAAGAATTGGTCGCTGTGTGGCTTTTAAATGTGGCTCTTTTTTATTTTATTCAATCCCTCCTCTAATTCATCGTCTCGCCATGTAAAAGACATATTGTAAAGCTTTTTTCCACCACAAAAAAGTAACTTAGAGCAAAACACAAGATGAAGCGGACTATAGGTTTTGATATGAAACTAAACGTTTTCTCTTTTATAAACACACAGCGCCCTCTACATGAAACTTTTTGTTTGCTTCCCCATGATTACCCTTATCTATTAATTATATTGGATTTTGAAAAAAAATAGAAGCAATTTATGAAACTAACTGGAATATTTATAAACATTTTAAAATAGTTTCTTCATTTCAACACGGCAATGGGCGCACCACCTGTTAAGTGCGACAAAAATGCTTACGGTGAAATGTGGGCGTGTAATATGCTTCTGCCACTCCTTCTGATATAAAGGTCTGATGATCAGCCATAGCGAAAGATGATTAATGCAGTAAATTTACAGAATACCGAGGTAGAAAGTCCAGGAATGCTTAAAAAAGTGTGTATAAAGCTTTACCTTCAGGCGGGTCGATGTTAAGACACTCGGCGTGGAAGGATGTAGGGCAATACTCGCAGCAGATCAGCGATCCTCCAAGGGCACATATGAAGCACCATCCTGTATTCACGTGGCATGGCACTTTGCCAGATCTGGGAAAAACAATAATATTTGCGTTAGTATAAGAAATTATGATATATTATTATGATTTAGCTACCCTATTTTAAAATAGGATGGGATAGGAGAAAAATAACCCTGTTACAAGGATGCGGTATACCAAACGCGAATGTTTTTGTGATATTTGTTGTCAACTCATTTTTCATTAGTACGGCAACGAAATTAGAAACTGCTAGGATAATATAGAAGTATGAAAAATTTGCGGCTTGGGGTATTATTCTTTTAGATCACTTTTTTTCACCTGTGTGAAACCTATACAGGAAAACTTCAACACGTTAGTGGAGCCGCGGGTGTCGTTTAGTCTTTATATATAACAGTAAATATAAAGAAAAAAATATAAATGAATCGCAGAATATGTTGCTGAGCTCAAAACTTGAAGACGGCTGGACCAATACAAGTTTTTCTTGTTTATTTTTTTAATTCTAAGGTAGGTTTTTATGGAGTAAAATTGGAAAAATTGCACGGATGGGCAACGGGAAAGCTTCATTACGTGGGCGGAGCCGCGGGCATCAACTAGTTGTTAATAAATCTGGTGAAGAATAAATGTATACAAATAATATATGAAAACAAAAAAATACATACCTATGTTCATAATGCCTCGGACAAATAATGTGGGACGCCGTTAATATCTTAGTACCGGCTGGCAAGCATTTTGTGAATGAATGATATGTGGCGGGGCATTTTACGCATCTAGCCAATTTGTCCCCACTAAATCTTGTCTTACAACCTCTAGGATCATCTGACACGCACGTGTGACACACATGTCTTGGACACATCAGAGCCTCGAAGTACTCATTAATTTTCTTATTTGTCTTCGTCTTCGAAGGCTCGCCGCCATTGAACTGAGTTTGAGGCCAATGGTCCAAACATTGTAAATGATAATATTTATTACAATGTGCTACATGACATTTCTGTCTTTTTATCACTTCCTGCTTTGAGACAGCATTTTTACACACGAAGCATACAGGAGTGTCGTACTGTTGACAGTTATTGCATTTGAAATCAGAATAGTGACTTTCGGAATTCGAAGTTCTAGGTTTAAGTTTTACATCAACTATTTCACATTTCCCTGGAACAGATTCGTTCCAATCGAGGCCATCGTCACTTGAATATGATTCATAGTCGACTTTTTCACTGCCGTCTATTATTTCCTTCATTTTAGCGCTTAATAAAGCTTCAAATGCATCCTCGTCAACTGCACGGGTGTCAGTTTCTATAATTTCTTCAACCGATGCATTGTTGTCTTCTATTGTGTCCTGGCTTCTATCGTCGTCAAATTCTTCAGAGTTTTTAGGCCGTCCATTACGACCTGTTTTTTTCTTTTTCTTCCTACCTCTGCTTGGAGTTTGGACTTCAACTACTTCAACTTGCTTCTTGACACAATCAATATGAAATGTGTCATTGCAGCCTTTACATTTCACTAAACTGCCAGGTTTTTCGCAAATTTCACAGACTCTTTCTCTCATTATACCTTTAAACACGTTCGGTTTTGGTTTAGTCAATTCTGCGAAATACAGTTCTACCTCATCATATACTTCAATAGGTTCTTGAGACGTTTGAGGTACCGCTGAGGATTGATCTAATTGGCAGTTGGAATTAACCCCACCTTTGTTTTTGGGCTTGAATATTTCGAAAACTTCAAGCTCCTCTTCAATATCAGAATATTCTTCATTATAAAATGGTTTGACACTTTTTCTTTTAGGTTTTTCCTTAGTGGGCGTATCTTCATTTACATCATACTTTTCAACTTTTGTGACTTTACGTTTAACCTTTTTAGGTTCTTGCACGGCATCTTTATGACCTTTAACTAAGGAGGATTGTTGAATTTCATCGTTTTTCTTTGTTTCTGATTTATTATTTTCTTCATACAACCAAGTTTTATACAAATATGTAACAATTTCATCCTGTGTGAGTTCAGGGTGTTCGTCTACGATCACATCTTGCCTCAATTCAAGATACTTAATAAATTCTGGGTCGTCTGTTGTAGCATCATTTTTCTTTAAAGTTAACTTCTTTTTGCGTTTAGTCACTGATATTTCACAATCTTCCGAATTAAGAGACAATGTGTCGGCATCCTCGTCTTTGATATTTGCATCATTACTTTTTTCTTTTTCCTTCTTCGCTTTAGAACGTAATTGACACCTTATGAGCGGAGTTTCACTATCTTCAGAGTCAATAGAATCTTGATCAATATCGTGTTTATTTTTTTCACAATATACATTCGGAGATTTTCTGATTGGATTTGAAGATTTTGTTAGTACTTCTTTTAGCTGTACAATTTTTGTATCTACGGGCGAAAGTTCTTTGGAGATATTGGTGGACGCTTGCAGTGCTTCTATAGAAGGCTCCAGTGCAACTGGATCTTGGAGCTCTTTTTTACCTATGCAAATATCTCTATTCTCGTCACTAACGGCATTGGATTCAACTGAATTATTTAACTCATCTTCATTCTGTTTCTTAGGGTCTTCAATGCCCTTATTTTCTGCTGCATGAAATAGCGGCAGATCCACGTCTTTTTCAACAGCACTAGGTGAATCACGGCGAGTTTTGTCTACTGTAACCGATATTTCGTTATCTTTATTTAAGCTTATTTCTCTATCTTTACGGTTACGTAGATATCTATCCATAGTATTACTTTTGACAGTTTCGTGTTTATTTAGGCTAAGATTTCGCTTGAGCCGAGCAGGTGTCTCTGGTTGAAGATGGTTTAAGCCTTTTACCAAATTAATATCTTTTAAGTCGTCGTTCTTTAAAACATCCGATTTAGCATTTTCTTCGTAAAGCCACGTTTTATATAAATAGGCTACAACTTCGTCTTCATTTAAATCAGGATTTTCATCAATTATAGCATCTTGCCTTAATTCCACATATTTCAAAAATTCTGAATTCTTGTTTAGCTTAGAACGTAATCTACATCCACTTTCTGACTTAGTTGAAAAAACACTATCTTCAGAATGAACAGATGCTGTTTCGACGTCAATTCTTCCATTCACATCATGGAAACCATTTTCTTTGATAGCTGGGTTATTTTCCTTAAGTAATTGTTCTTTTTGACAGTCGGATACATAAATACGTATTTCTTTAGAAGCCATTTCAATTTCCATTACTTTTTCTTCTCTGTAAACATTATTCATATTGTGTATACTATCTAGTGTATAGTTATCTCCAACACCATTAATTAAAACTTTGTGATCCAGTAGTTTGGTTTCTTTCCTAGAGTAATTTTCTATTTTGGCAATATTTTGTACCTCATTGTCACTAATATGTCCATTTTCTGTTATTTCATCCGTTACAACACTATTAAGATTTCTGAACATATTTTTTTCACAAGTTTTACTAATATTTGGTGTGATTTCTTCTTCAATCTCATTATGAGTAATATTACTTTTTAAATATTTTAATTTAAGATCTGTTCTGTTACAATCATCTATAGTCTCTTTATTTATAGTATCCAAGCTTTGATTTTCACTTACTTGTACATTATTTTCTAATGTAGCTATATCTTGGCTTAAGTTATCATCACTGTCATTACCTAAGTTCGATAAAGGACTGTATGGTAATCTTTCGCTGTCACTATCACTATCATCATAATCTAAAGACATGTGATCTATTTGATTTTCTTGTGTTTCTACAATATTTTTATGAGTAGTATGTGTGTCTCCATAGACAGTAATTTTCTCAACATTTCTCAGTTCAGATAATGCATTATTTTCTTCTTGTTTCTGAATCATACTCGGTATATCACATTTATCTGGTTTAATATATTGACTCTCATTCTGAGTATTTGTTTCTACCACAGCAGTATCCATGTCAGTTTTCACGGGAGTGTTTTGGTGTGAAAATTTATTAGGAGACGTTACTTTTAGTAAATTACTATGCTGAGGGTCTATAATTTTATTCATTCTAGACTTACTATTTCTCGTAGAATATTTTTTAAACTCAACACTATCTGAAGTTTCAGAATTAAATTCGACTTTTGATTTAAGCTTCTGGACTAGATTATTATGAGAGTCAGAGTCCAAGCTACTGACTTCCTTTTCATCTTTGCCAGTATGGCTGTTTTCATTCAGTGCTCTTATTATAACACTAGGCTGGTTGTCAACAATGTCTTGGTTCTTGGATATATTATTTCTGGTAGAATATCTTTTAGCCTCTAAACTATCTCTTTTTTCAAAATGAAATTCCACCTTTGAATTACGATCTGCAATGGGCGTTTTTCTTCTTTTTTGAATTTGATCGTTTTGACGGTCGGGGTCTACGTTAATGTTGATTTCATTTTCATCTTTACCAGTATGACTGATTCGATCAAGTTCTCTTATTACAACACTAGGCTGGTTATCAATAATTTCATTAATTTTGGATTTATTTCTTGTAGAATATCTTTTAACCTCAAAATCTCGTCCATCAGAACTAATTTCGCCTTTTGAATTAAAATCAGAAGATAGTTTTAGATCCATTATTATTTGAATTTGACTGTCTATAGAATCAGAATTCGAGCTCAGAATTTCTTTTTCGTCCTTATCAGTATGATGACTGATACTATCACCATCACGTTCGTTTATACTATGCTGAGTGTTAATAATTTCATTGATTTTGGATTTGCTTGTTCTTGTGGAATATCTTCTAATCTCAGCACTATCGCGTCTTTCAGAATTAAATTCCACTTTAGAATTAAGGTCTTCAGCAAGCATTTTTAGATCTCCTTTCGTTTGTATTTGACTGTCATGAGATTCAGAGTCTAAACTACTAATGATTTCTTTTTTAGTCCTATCAGTGTGAATAATATGACCAAGTTCTTTTATAACAACACTAGGTTGATTGTCAATAACTTCGTTAATTTTAGATTTACTATTTCTCCTAGTATATCTTTTAAAGTCAACATGATCTTGTCTTTCAGAATTCAAATTTACTTTTGAATTAAGATCTTCAATGGACATTTTTAGATTCCCTCCTTTTTTGTTTTGAACGTTGTTACAGTCAAGATCAGAGCAACTGGTGATTTCTTTTTCATTATTTTCAGTATAACTTACATGATCAACTTTTCTAACTACATTATTCTGAGTGTCAATAGTGTCGTTGTTTTTAGACTTTCTATTTCTTGTAGAATATATCTTTAACTCAAGACTATTTCGTCTTTCAAAATTAGTTTCCGGTATAGAAATAAGGTTTTCAGTAGGCGGTTTCGGATCCCCTTTTTTTTGGACTGGACTGTTATGAGAATCGGAGTTTAAGTTATTGTTTTTTATTTCATCCTTGTCAGTATGACTGATGTGAGTAACTTCTCTTAGTACATCACTATTCGAAGTGTCTGTAATTTCGTTGATTTTGGACTTCTTATTTCTAGTAGAATATCTTTTAAACTCAACACTATCTTGTCTTTCAGATTTAACTTCAACTATAGAATTAAGGTCTTCTGTGTGCGTTTTACAATAGCTTTTTTTTTTAACTGGACTGATATGAAAGTCAGAATCTAAGGTATTGTTTTTTTCTTCATCCTTACCAGTATGCCTGATGTGATCAACTTCTGTTATTACATTATTATACGAAGTGTCAGTAACCTCGTTACTTTTGGACTTCCTATTTCTTGTAGAATATCTTTTTGACTCAAGGGTCTTTCGTCCTTGAGAATCATATTCGATATTGATATTAAGGTCTTCAGTGGGTTTTTTTACATCCCCTCCATTTTGGGTTTGATAGTTATGAGATTGTGCCTGTGAGCTATTAATTTCTTTTTCATCTTTATTACTATGCTCGATTACTGTGATAAGGTCTGCATTAGATGCATTTATATCAACTGGATCTTGAGTTCCAATCTGATATATTTCCGGGGAATCCTGTAAATTATTAAAACATGAACTTTCAGAGATGAAATCTTTAGATACAGTCTCTGAACTGGGTGCACTGATACCTGATTTTTCTTCATTTACTGTGCTACATGAAGTTTCAGAGACAAAATCTTTTGATACGGATTCTGAATTGGGAACACTTATATCTGATTTTCCTTCATCCATTGTGGTGTTATTGGCATCATTAATGGACTTTTCAAATTCATCAGTATATGTTTCAGATTCACATAGTTCACTCAAGTCTTGTGAACATTCTTTAATACTCTCTGAATGGTCACTTTCTTTGTTTAACATCACCACACCTGTATCTTCATTTTTCTTAGCTAGAGTTTCAATTTTAGATATGACACATATTTGATTAGTTTCTTGTGAGCTATTAAGGTCTGTAGAACTCAGATTTGTTCCAATTGATATATTGTGAGATTCAATACTATTTCTTAGACTGTAATTTCTCAGCACTGTTTTTTTAGGCGTGGAACTTATCCTTTTCTTAGTGACTGGTAATTTGGTACCGTTTTTTTCTTCTCTCTTCAAAGGTTCTTTACTTTTAGCTTTAGTTTTTTCTGGTGTTTTAGACTTGGCTTTCTGAAGCCACCTATCCATATGCGACTGCCGTTGTATTTTAGTCATGCCAGTTTTAGCAGCCATATTATCAAGACAAGCCGTCACAACTTCAAACATATCTAAAGACTTTTTTCTTGATCTGCTTTTACTTCTATCAGTATTATCAGACTTTCCATCTTCTTCAGAAAATAAGCTATCATAGAGACTTTCACTTAAGGACACATCACTGTCTGTCCTACTGGTCTTACTTCTAGGCTGTTTTACTTTAGAAGATCGGAACTTTTCTAGCATATCATTAAAAATATCAATTCTTAGTCGCTTTGGCTCTCTTAGTAGCATCTCTGCTTCTTCGACTGATGTAGTCCATAATGGTAGTTTCTTTTCAGAGACAAAATATGCTGCATAGAGCTTAGGGTCCTTTTTCCTTGCCTAAAAGAAAACATAATTTTATATGCCTTTATTATGTGCCATCAATACACATTTGTCAACTAAATTAGTATAGTAGTATAGTAAGTATCTGTATCTTACCTCAGGTGTAAAATTCTCTCTGGTAGCCTCAAATTCTAGTTGCCCAAGATACCTTCGGAGCATACTGTCAACGATCCAACTGCGTCGACCATTGTCTCCGAAGAACGTTACATGAATAACGTCGCGTTCAATGCGACCAAACACTACAAACAAAATAAACTTTATTATGGTGTAATAATGATAGATAGTGGCAAGAAAAGTGTGTATGTATTAGTGAATATATATGTATTAGTGAAGATATATTCACTACTACAGATATATTCAGGGTATGTGCCCTGAATGATGCAGAATGTACAAAAAGAACAATCCTTATACAAACACTAAAAGAAACAACAGCTCTTTATAATGATAACTTTTAGGTACTGAAACATTACAAGCACTAGGTGTATTACATATACATACTTGGATTATAGCATTTATATATATTAGGAGTGTATTACATATTACTTGGATTATAAGCTTAGATGACAATTTACACCACAGAGTAACAAAGGGATATCGTTATTGCGAGTGCTTGAAATATCGAGAAACAATTAACATATTAAACCCTCCCCTGCTATAGCATCACAAATGTTTAGTTTCTATCCATGTATTATATAGTGACGATTTTGCAGTGGTTTGGTTATATACGCTGGTTTGCTATCTTATTGATATTAAAGTATTCAATATTTTTATGCATGGACTCAAGTTATTTCACAATCACTCAGTTTCTGATGAACATTTGACACCTCATTTAAATATACACTCCCGGACTCTTGAATCGAGCCACCTTACATTCCCGGGCCTAAAAGCCCAATACACAAAAAATATACAATATAACAAAAAAGTTATTATGCATTTTTAATGCTGGCATATTTCATTGTCTTTCCCGTATGTTTTATTCCAAATTAGAAGTTTAGAATTTAAAATAAAGAACAAAAGCCGAGCTTGGTCACTGATTTGAAAAAAAATAATGACTGTTGAAAGTTGCTTTTGAAGCAATTTAATGTCGATTTGGTTTGAATTTTCGCAATTGTTGTTAACCAAAGTTTAGTTTAGTTAGTTTTTTATAATTTGAACCGTTTTTGGCTATAAAATTATGGATACTTCACCTGAAGTAGCCGCGCAAGCTGTAGCACTTCTTCAATCTGGGCTAAGTCAGCGAGATGTGAGTTCACAACATCACATAAGTCGTTCCGCTGTTCAAAGAGTGTACCACCGATACCTGGAGACGGCGGCTTCGTGACAACGGCGAGACAAGATCAATACATTGTCACTACTAGCTTACGAAATCGACGCCTTAACTCTGTTCAGATACAAGAACAGCTCAGGGACTTTCACGTAGTGGCTGTAAGTGCTCGGACCGTTAGAAGGCGACTCAATGAACGTGGTTTAAAGCCCCATAAGCCAGCCAATGGACCCAAATTGACACGAGCACACCGAATAGCCCGTCTAAGAGTTTGCGCGCGAACATCTAAATTGGACTCGACATCAATGGAGCCAGGTTCTCTTCACAGATGAATCCAAGATAATGCTATACGGTAATGACGGAAGGAGTAAGGTGTACCGAAGACAGAACGAGCGTTTCGCGCAATGCTGTATTGACGAGAAAGTGAGTTATGGTGGAGGATCATGGACAGTCTGGGGAGAAATCTCTATGGAAGGCAAAACTGAGCTACAGGTAGTGACGGGACCACGACTGCCGCCCCTAGATGGCAATAGATACGTTCGCCAATGTTTAGAGAACCACGTGATGCCATACGCTGGATTTATTGGCCAAGATTTCGTTTTAATGTATGATAATACAAGGGCCCATACTGCGGGAATCGTCAGGGAGTACTTAAATGACATTGGTATCACTGTTATGAGATGGCCAGCGCGAAGTCCTGATATGAATCATATAGAGCATCTATGGGATGAGCTGAAGAGGCGTGTTCGAGCTAATCATCCTGCCCCGCAAACCATACAGGAGCTCAAAAATTTAATTTTGGAAGAATGGGAGGACATTCCTCAACATGTCATAACGACATTGATTAATTCTATGCCAAACCGTATGAGAGCTGTCATAAATGCACTGGGAGGCAATACAAGTTACTAAATAAACATTTCTTTTCATGTAAAACATGTCTTTATTTAAAAATCGATAGGTTTTTTTCCTTGAAAAAAGGAAATATGGACTTGTTTCAACGTAACTTGACTTTTTTAATAAACTGTAGTTCAAATTTAGAACAGTGGCACTCTAAATGAATGATGAGTATACCAGCTCCAAAACTGCATCAAGACATTTTCCTTCTACATACATCTGTTATAACTTACAGAACTCCAAACCAAAAAAATCAAGGTGGCTCGATTTAGGTGTCCGGGAGTGTATATTGGATTTGAAAATAAATCATAGAACCCAATCAATCATATTTCTCAATACTTTCTAATTTTGTAATTTTTGTGTTTTCCCCAATGACTTTTTGATTGTTGTTTGAAATGCCGTAGTGGTGACTAATATAATGGACAGAATTGAAACAATATATTTTTTTATTATTATGAAGTATTGTTATCAAGTGTAACAGCAGTAATCTAACAATATGTAGGTACTGTATGTTCGTTTTTATCAACCAGTCAGTGCTAACACAGACTGAATAAAATAATTCTGAGAAGACAATGAATTCAAATGTAGGTATACAGTCATCAACATAATACCAAGTTACTAATATTGTAATTTGGACTCTGCCAGTCAAGTAGAAATATGAATGATTGGGGCTCAAGGATATAAGTTGTGTGTAGATTTATCAGCCATACAATTGTAGTACTGCAGATTTAGCAAATTTCTACAGTCCTTGGTCCATAAAAAGGTTACCTTCGAAACTTTGATGACATACCACTAAGGACGATAGAAATTCGGCCCTTTTATCTAAAGTACGCTGCTTTAAGAACTGCCAGAGAATTAATTCAGTAATTGGTACTGTGCTGCACTGGATTGAGTTTCATCATATGTATAATGTTTCAAAACAACATGAATCCAGCACCCTGTTCTGTGCAATTGCGTAAAAACCAGAATAGTTTTGAGAATATGGACACAGATTTTTTTGTGAGACGGTATATAAAAAAATACTTTAGCTCTGAAGATGTGTGCTGAATGATGCTTAAATCACAACAACTTGACTGACCACAGTTAGTGCTAGTTGATTATAAACCCAAACAACCAAAAAGGTAATTATTAGATGCATATCATGTATTTCTCATCAATGTGAAATTAAACTCAAAATGCATAAATCTCTACAAATATTATATCAAAAAATGTTCCTGATACATAAAACAAAATCTAAAATATAGTAAGGTCTGATGGACGAAAAATATTCCTCCTTATGACTTTTGTTAATTTTTTTATAATTATGCATTATTTAATTTTCAAGATAAAATAATTGTTCAGTAAAGTTCAGTGTAGTTGACTGCCTCGGTGGAGTAAGTGGTAGTGTATGCGTCAGATCCATTGTCGTCTACTATGTATGAATTTAGAAATATATAAGTATGTGAAAGTGAAAGTGAAAAATCTTTATTCATGTAGGTCACAAAGTAACACTTATAAACGTCAAGATTATTGCTTCTACATTTACATTTACTGCCAGATTCGCAACGCAATAGGTAGAGGCTGAGGAAGAACCTGGCAATAAAACTCATGGCTACTCTTTTCTAACTGCCAGTAATTACATTAGTTTTATTTACATGATATTAATCACAATTAGCCCTTAGCACAATATTAAAGCTTAGTTTGAGCTAGATGTGTGAAAAGTATATTTAATATATTGAACTATTGATATTAAAAATAACTTTTTCTACATTATAATAGATGACACAGTATCATGTTACTACAGAAGAGAGCAGAGCAGTAATAACAAATGATCACAAATAAATTTGGCAGATTTCCATACATATTGTAAATATGGGCAAATATGGGTGAAATAGGTGCTATGGGGTATAAGGTATGTCACACGCATAAAGCACAGCAAGTCCATAACAAATTACTTATTAAAATATCAACATTAATAAATATATACTTGAAAATAGTATGTAGTAGAATATTTTCTATTGTTTTTTGTTAGGTTAGTTAATTTTAGACCTGAGCTTTATTCCTCTGCAGCTGTCTCAAGCCTAGTGCAATGACAGAACTTGGTTTTCAAAAACTATTAGTTAATTATTGTTAAGCAATTCAGCATATATTATTATTATTTGGGACATCAGCTTCACCAGATAAAAGGTTGGTTTGCTGCCTACTTTATTCCCCAAATCAACAAAATTGATATTACCTTTAAAGAAGTTAGAATACATATTTTTTTCATTGACAAAACTGTAATAGATTTGACAATGAAATTTGATGATGATTATGAAGTCAGAGGGTAGCTAGAGAAAATCCTAGTGTAAGCTTGTTGACTTTTTTCCCAAATACAATCATTTATAGTTAATTTGTGAATTGGTTTCTTGTTTTGTGTAAATAGCATTAAGTTTAAAAGTAGTAAATAGTATTATTCTATACTTACACTTCTTTTTAACAAAAGTTCCTGTTAATGGATCTCTGGTGACTATAGATGGCCAAAATGGATAAGTGCCCATTCTAGCCCAAGCCAAATCTCCAACCTGATATAGACATTTCGCTTCCAATTCAAAAAGTTCACTCTTTGATGGAATAGGCTTTATATCTTTGATTAGTGTCTTTTTCTTTTTATTATCAAAATCTAAAGTCTTCACAACTGAAGAATTACCTAAAATATTCTGGGATTTGTTATTTAAGCTGTATCTTTCGGAAGACCGTTCAAGGATGTTATTCAAATGTGTGTTGGATGATTTTCTTGTGCTTTTAACAGGTGAAAACATGTTTTGTATAACCATAACAGTTTCTTCAGGCTCCCTTTTCTGTATCAAATCCTTGCGTATATAAACTTTAGGAAACTTTTTAGCAGGAGACGTGGCGGGAGAACTGGCATTGTCATTGCTGAAACGGCTAAGTGATATATTTTCTTGATAAATACTCTCAATTTGATTGTCTAAAAATTCTTCACCCACTATTTTGGGTGATTCAATGCGTTTTAATGGAGAATTAGAGGCGTGCATTTTATTAACTGGAGACTGTGCATTTTTCCTAGTCGGTGACTTATCTGATATTGGCGATTTTAGTTCTGTCGTTACTTTATTTATATCTGGTTGATCCAATTCAGATTTCAGCCGACGAGCCCTACCATACCGGCTTGTACTGGCACCATCTGCTGTAGTGACCGGAGAAGTTATTCTAGCAGTCAGATTTGTTTCAAGTTCACGTTCAATCAATGAGCGTTTCTTTGGTTTATTTTTTACATTCAAGGAACTGTCATTAGACTTGATATCTTCAGAGCTCATGTTATCTTCAGATTCGTCCATTTTGTCTCCTATAGTAGGTATTTAGGCTCTCTAATATGGTACTGACGTAACAGATTTAAGCATCGTATGGCGAATACAAAATGACGAATATTTTAATAAAATATCACATAAATTGGTAAAATAAAATGCGAGATACAAAGACAACCCACTATTTATGTGTTATGATAGTCTGTAAACGATTCGATAGCTTTCCTGAAACAAAAGAATCGAAATGAAGTTTCGTTTTTCGGCTGTAATAGGTTAATTCAATATTTGAACGAAATACATAATTGGTTTATACAAATGTTATTTTTCATGAATTAAATGCGTATTACGTCGACTCACCATCGATTAATTCAGTTTTGTCGCATCAGTGACTGCAGTTTGCACAAGACAACCGTCAGATTGGCGGGGTCTCAATGCATAATTGTATGACTGAATATCGAAAACTTAAATTCCTTTTTTACGAATAGATGTTTCTACTTGTGATTAAACCACCACTAGTATTAGGAAGGTATCATATCACTGAAACAGAAATATCAACTATAATTTTCAGCGCTTGAACAGCGTTCGAGCAAAGTCCTCATTTGTTACGAAAAAGCAACTATTGCTGGAGTCAAACACGCGCCATCATAATTACATTCGCTGATGTAGATCAAACAAGCCTATAGAGAGAATCACTGCAGCTTCTACAGACGTCCATATAATTTATCTCAACAATAAAACTTCCATTAACATTTGAAATTTGTTATCTTCGGAATATCAAATGAAAATAAGTTCCGCCACAAAAATACCGACGCTCATTGCCCCGCGAAAACACATGAACAATATCTATATGTGTGCGTGTGTTATGTACTTACTTTACCATATCTACACGCAAAAAAGCCTGTGTGTGCCGACATGTGCTCTCCCTTTCTGGCACACAGAGACAGAAAAGGAGTGGGAAAGATTTGCACACAGCCAGAAACTTTCTTGAGCCTTCTTGCAGGGAAGCACACGCTTGTTGCCTAGGTTTTTTATTCTTTTTTTACAGTCTTGACTTGAGGTATTTGCCTACGGAGTAATTGAACAAATGATCTGTGATTTTGCCAAAATCAAGTAATATGAATCACTCTCTTAATGAAAATAAATACAAAATTAATTAATAATTTTTAAAATTTATTTTTAAGGTTAAAGATCTGCTTAGTTATGTTTAAATTAGTTCAAAATTTACTCCAGTGAAGTGGTAATACTTTACTTCAGTTTCTATTAGCGCTAACACACCTTCGGATTTGATCTGACCCGACCGCGGATTTGATTTGCCTCGCGATCAAATCTTACCGTCTGTAGAGCAGTCCGGCGGGCATAATTATTATTAACTGAGTCTGCCTCGGTCCGCATCAATTCGGATCAATGTTGCGGTTCTAGCTACTTTGTCGTAAATTTCCCAAGATCAAATTGTATTTTTCCCCAAAAAGACACTTTTTATACATTTTTTCCCAATGTTGCCGTCTTAGTTAGTTCGTCGTAAATGTCCCCAGAACTGATTATACTTTTCCCCAAAAATATACATTTTCATACTTTTTATCCTCAAAAAGGAAAAAGAACTACGTTTATACATAGCGTAGTGTTTATTTGCTCTATGTAAAGGAATAATATGCAATCCAGTTATCTACACGGATAAATAAAATAGAAATGTCAGTTGTAATTTTAATTTAACAGTTTTTACTAGATGTATATGATAATAAATACCTTATTACATACTTTGTATTTACTCAAAAGTTAGACACAATGGACTTTCACACGGTAGATGCGCAGGACCTATCGGTACAAATCGCCAATTTAAAATAGTCGGTACGTAAGTATCTACCTATCTACTATTAAAAGATTGTAAAAATATTTGATTAACAAAATTCATGGTGACCCTAAACTTTTAGCAATATTGTGGATGTTGCATTTACTATTGCCAAGCCCATACATTTTAGTATTACTTTCACTAAGTTGTAATGAGTTATGTTTAAATACTCTGAAATTATTATAATAATTTTAGGAATTGTAGAAATATCTAGATAAGTTCCAAACTTTATGAATTGTTAATTTAAAATCTAAATCATAAAAAAGAAAATATAATTTTTTCTACCACTGCTACCAAATCTAATGGCTAGATGAGCTGGCAGCGCATTAGACAAGGACACGCTACCATTCGGAACCCTCTCGTCAGGACCGTTTTTAGCTAGCTACCGCTTATAAAGAAATAGTTATACTAGACGCACAGTATAAAGAGAGAAAACTTATAATATTTCAGCTGTGCTAGTAGGTACTATAAAAATAGATGTCATTTTGGCTCAACAATTTTTTTTAGTTGTAAGTAGGTCTTTGATTCGGAAATTAGGAACGACAATGACCGATAAGGACGTCACTAGTGGCTAACTTTATGTTGCGTGATGGGCGAAACCACCACCATCAGCACCTCATCACGAATGAGTAAGCCAGCTCTGTTTCTGTGGCAACCTATGTGATAGCACCTAATAATTATATTTATTTGCTTGTATAACCTAGTACTGTTTACATCTCGTTATCGAGCTGCCCTGCTAATTGCGCTATCTGAGGGTAGCGTAATTCATGTGGGTAGGAGCAAATAGTTTTAGTGATAGAAATCATGAACAAGTACTCCTTGGCTTAAAGGATTTCAGCGGTTGTCGAAGCTTGTGCCGGCTGGACTCGTTGCCATGTGTTATTATCAGCCGGTTGGTTGAACGATGTTGCTTGTAGTTGGAGAATCCTCGGGAACTATTAAGGGATACCAGTGAAATGGCTGGGCAGCGTACGGTCGCTCACATCCGTTTTAGGTTCCTTGGGAAGTCATCACAATCGTTGAACCGCTGCCATGTGATCCACGTGTCCAATCTATGGATACTGATAGTGATATAAACGGTTCCTTCTCAGATTCTATAGAACCTAGGTAGTTTAGTAATGCGAGGTATGGGGAGGCTATAGGAGAGTGTTGGAGGCACACTAACATTGGAGTCGTTTACTGCGCTCAGAAGTAGCCATGACGTCACAATATGTCCTATCCTGCCAACAGCCCCTAGGTTGGTCCCCAAAAATGAGTATTTCCGGTAGGAGCAGTTTTGGCTCATAGGCTTCTCTCTACTATTGCACTGGCTGTTCTTTTGCCCGTGAAGTGCTAACATGCATGCCTTCCTTCACTGCCCATGAGGGGGTAAAACCCCATCTCAGTTACTGCATGAGTGGGCTCAGTAAACAGTAAGTAAAGTGCACCACCAGTTCGATAACCCACCAGCCGCCACTGGGTGCGTGACAAGCTGCGAGACGCAAATGTAAACGTGCACTCGAGGTTCGTCTCGCGATTGAAAATGTAAATGAAAATAGTAATAAGTCTATACAAAAGAAACAAAATCAAATCAAAATGACTGCGTTTCTGGTTCAAAAGAACCCGCAAGAAACTCAATGACTGCTATTTTAAAATGCAGGTATGGCTTACAATATTAAAGGAACAACCTTTGGAGTTACGTGAGAACAGTCGACTAAACTTAATTTGCCTTAAATATTACTAGTATTATTTGTAATAATTGCTATAAGAGCTATGAGCTGACCAGTCCCAACAGACGGCACCCGTTCACGGGTATGACGCATATATCAGCCATGGCCCTAATCAACCGTATTCTAAATAAATAAAAATAAATATCCATCACGCCTTATCCCCGAAGGGGTGGCAGAGGCAAATTATATGCCAACTTTTCATCGTGTGGATTCCTGTCCCACGTAATAGGTGGTGAGCCCATTGCCGTGTTGAAATAGACAGACGCAGGTTGTGGCTACCTGCTGTTGAAATTTTCAAGCCGCCCATAAGGCCTTTAACCAGGCTTAACGACTGCCATTTTACTGGCAACCGGGACCAATGGCTTAACGTGCCTTCCGAAGTACGGAAACGCTCGCAAATATAAATGCACACCTATGGCTGGTCCTCGGATGGGTGACCATCCGAGGACCAGCCATAGTTGTAAGTTGTAAGTTGCGTAACTCAGTGATCGTTTACAGAACAGTGAGACCGCGGGGCCACGAGCGCTTCAATTTCGTTCAAATTCAGCCGTGTTATAGGGAATAAGGCGATTTTTCTTGTGTCTCACAGGGTTCGTGTTCGAAGCGGTTTTTGGACACGAGTCAAGTTCAGGGGGATGCGAGCGCAGTGTTGACAATCGCGCTTTTGCATATTGTATATTTCGTAATACTGCAGTAAAGTTCTATCGCCTAACTGGGGCAAGGATAGAGGACTTAGGACTGGACTTGACATCGAAACTAAGAAAACTTGAATACTAAAGACGAGGCTGTATGGACTTAGTTGCTTTTGCCCGCTTATGATGGGCGAATCCAAGTAACCAGCGTAATCTGTCACTACTGGGCTAGAAGTTCGGCGCCAATTCTTGAACATGAAGCACGGTTGCCGTATTTTATCGTCCAAACCTAATGTGTAATTCGTGATTTTGTGTTTAATAATGGTGGCTTATAATACATAAAGTGTGCGAAAATGTGCATGAGTTATGGAAAGTGAAAAGTTTCAGTGAACGACGGTAATCCTTGTGTTAGTGCCAAATCTCCATATAAAGCCCTCGTAAAGGGTCTACTGCTTAACTAGGGCAAGGACAAGGAATTAGGACTGAGGACTTGATATCGACAAAGGACTAGACATGACTAAAAAACACTAAATAAAAATAAATATAAATACTAAAGACAAAGCTGTGTGGACTAACTTTCCTTTGCCGGCC